>CM074720.1:469542131-470142131 GCA_037306005.1 Rhinophrynus dorsalis
AGTCTCCCTGGGTCCATCCATTCTATGTGTGGTAATGGTGTCGGTAGGCTCCCTGTGTCCACCCACTCTATGTGTAGCAATGGTGTAGGTAGGCTCCCTGTGTCCACCCATTCTATGTGTGGCAATGGTGTAGGTAGTCTCCCTGGGTCCACCCACTCTGTGTGTGGCAATGGTGTCGGTAGTCTCCCTGGGTCCACCCACTCTATGTGTGGCAATGGTGTAGGTAGTCTCCCTGGATCCACCCACTCTGTGTGTGGCAATGGTGTTGGTAGTCTCCCTGTGTCCACCCACTCTATGTGTGGCAGAGGTGTCAGTAGTCTCCCTGGGTCCATCCATTCTATGTGTGGTAATGGTGTCGGTAGGCTCCCTGTGTCCACCCACTCTATGTGTAGCAATGGTGTAGGTAGGCTCCCTGTGTCCACCGATTCTATGTGTGGCAATGGTGTAGGTAGTCTCCCTGGGTCCACCCACTCTGTGTGTGGCAATGGTGTCGGTAGTCTCCCTGGGTCCACCCACTCTATGTGTGGCAATGGTGTAGGTAGTCTCCCTGGATCCACCCACTCTGTGTGTGGCAATGGTGTTGGTAGTCTCCCTGTGTCCACCCACTCTATGTGTGCCAGAGGTGTCAGTAGTCTCCCTGGGTCCATCCATTCTATGTGTGGTAATGGTGTCGGTAGGCTCCCTGTGTCCACCCACTCTATGTGTAGCAATGGTGTAGGTAGGCTCCCTGTGTCCACCCATTCTATGTGTGGCAATGGTGTAGGTAGTCTCCCTGGGTCCACCCACTCTGTGTGTGGCAATGGTGTCGGTAGTCTCCCTGGGTCCACCCACTCTATGTGTGGCAATGGTGTAGGTAGTCTCCCTGGATCCACCCACTCTGTGTGTGGCAATGGTGTCGGTAGTCTCCCTGGTTCACAGTATCATAGGTTGAAAAAAAGACTTGCGTCCATCTAGTTCAACCCTTTTCCTATTCCTGTTTACCATTGTTGATCCAAAAGAAGGCAAAAAAAACCCCTCAATATAGCAATTTAAAATTCTGCCTTGAATAGGGGGAAAAAAAATCCTTCTTGATTCCAAATGGCAATCAGATTTCTCCCTGGATCAACAAGCCCTAACTAAATATTAATCCCAATACTAACGTAAATAGCCCTCTATGTTATGCTCTTTTAAATAAGTATCCAGGCCCCTTTTAAAGGTATCTAATGTATTCAATAGCACCACCTCCTCAGGCATTGAATTCCATACCTTTATTGTCCTTACTGTAAAGAAACCCTTCCGCTGTTGTAGATTAAATCTCCTTTCCTCAAGTCTAAGCGGGTGGCCCCTTGTCCTGTGTACTGTTCTGTTAATGAACAGGTCTTTGGAGAGCCCTTTGTATGGGCCCGGAACATATTTATAAAGTGTTATCATATCCCCTCTAAGATGCCGTTTCTCTAGTGTGTACAAGTTTAACTTTTCTAGCCTTTCTTCATAACTAAAACTTTCCATTCCCCTTACTAGTTTTGTAGCCCTCCTCTGCACTCTTTCTAGTTCCATAATGTCCTTTTTCAGAAAGGACACCCAGAATTGAACAGCATATTCTAGGTGGGGTCTTACCATGGACCTGTAAAGAGGCATAATTATATCTTCCTCCCTTGAGTCAATACCCCTTTTAATACATTCCAATATCTTATTGGCCTTTGCAGCTGCCAGCTGTCACTTTTCATTTGTAGATTTCCCCAGAGAAACACCATTTAAACTATATGTTGCATTTTTATTATTATACCCAAAATGCATAACTTTACACTTGTCTATATTGAATCTCATTTGCCATTTGCCTGCCCAGTTACACAATTTGTCCAAATCCTCTTGTAATGAAGACACATCCAGTTCAGACTTTATTACCTTACTTAATTTTGTGTCATCTGCAAACACTGATACATGGCTCCCTATGCTCTCTGGGAGGTCATTAATAAACAAATTAAAAAGAAGAGGACCCAGGACAGATCCCTGAGGTACCCACTTATCACATTTATCCAACTGGAGAACTTGCCATTTACTACCACTCTTTGCATTCTATCTTTCAGCCAATTTCCAATCCACACACAAACATTTTCCCCTAGGCTTATTTCATTCAATTTGTACAGTAACCTCTTGTGTGGAACTGTACCAAATGCCTTGGCAAAGTCTAAATAGATCACATCAACCGCCGCTCCCGCATCTATATTATTACTCACTTTTTCATAAAATGCGATCAAGTTATTTTGACAAGACCTGTCTTTCACAAAGCCATGTTGGCTATTGCTAATGATATTCCTGTTACAGCAGAATTCTTGAATATAGTCCCTTAGCAACCTTTCAAACAGCTTTCCTACCACAGATGACAAGCTTACAGGTCTGTAATTTCCTGGCTGTGACTTTGATCCCTTTTTAAATATGGGCACCACATCTGCTTTACGCCAATCCATGGGCACCATACCTGAAATAAAAGAATCCCTGAAAATCAAATATAACGGTCTGGCCAGGGTCTGGCTTAGCTCTTTAAGTACCCATGGGTGTATACCATCTGGCCTCGGAGCTTTGTCTACCTTAACACCATTCAATGGTTTTAACACTTTTTCTTGTGTTAGTCAGTCCCATGCTTGCTGTGACTGTTCTGTAAAATAAGTTTGCAGATTCTTGTCCATTGGGTCTTCCTTGGTAAAAACAGAAGAAAAGAAATTATTTAAAATATCTGCCTTCTCTCTGTCCCCCTTGACCATCTCACTCGTTTCAGATAACAAGGACCCAACATTATCAGACTTTCATTTTTTGCCATTAATGTATTTAAAGAATGTTTTTGGGTTGCTCTTGCTCTCCTTAGCAATATTTTTTTCATTCTCCAGTCTAGCTAATTTAATAGCCTTTTTACAGGTTTTGTTGGCATTTTTGTATTCTGCAAATGCCTCTGCTGATCACTCAGCTTTATAATGTTTAAATGCTGCTTTCTTGTTATTTATTTCATGAATTACTTTACTGGTTAGCCACACTGGTTTTAATTTGCTTCTTTTGTATTTGTTTCCAGCAGGGATAAATGTATATGTATATTTTTGCAATGTTATTTTGAAGGCATTCCACTTACCTTCTGTGTTTTTTCCTGAAAATATTTTATCCCAGTCAACGAGACCAAGGGATGAATTAAACCTGCTAAAGTTGGCCTTTTTAAAATTCAGTGTTTTGGTGGAACCCATACTAAATTGCTTTTTTTAATTAATCTCAAACGATACCATGTTATGGTCACTATGTTAGAGATAAGTTCTTCATTGTCAGTTATTACCAGATCCAGACATGCATTCCCTCTGGTTGAGGTCTGCACTAGTTGAGACAAAAAATTGTCATTCAACAAGTTCAGAAACTTGCTGCTTTTAGCAGAATTAGCTATTCCATTTTTCCAGTCTGTTTCTGGATAATCAAAATCCCCCATAATTATAGTTCTCCCTATTTGAGAAGCCTTTTCCATTTGCATTAATAGCTTTGATTCTTCAAGGTCACCGATGTTTGGTGGTTTATAACAAATACCCACTAATATTTTCTGGGCAGTTTTACCCCCAGTGACTATTTCAACCCACAGGGATTCCACATGTTCACTACTGTCATCACATATATCTTCCCGCAAGTGAGGCAATAATTCTGGTTTGACATACAGACAGACCCCACCACCTCTTTTGTTTGACCTATCTTTTCTAAATAAGATGTAGCCCTCGAAATTGATTGACCAATCATGTGTGTCATCCCACCATGTTTCTGTTATGCCTATCAAGTCATAGTTTTCAATTTCAGCTACCAGCTCCCCTATTTTACCAGTTAAACTTTTGGCATTTGCAAGCATACAATTTATGCCACTGCTATGTTCCATTTGTGATTTAATTTTGATGTGGTTTATAGGCTTCTCCCTATCATCTGTACTAACCCCACCCCCAGATCCTCCCACCTGGTTATTAACTACATCACCTTCCCTTTCTATATTATCTATCCCAGTATTTATTGGCCCCGCCTCCCCTTCCTAGTTTAAAATCTCCTCCAAACATCTAGTCATCCTCTCCCCAAGCACTTGAGACCCTCTTGCACTCAGGTGCATTCCATCCCTACTATAGAGATTGTACCTCAAAGCAAAATCAGCCCAGTGCTCTATAAACCCAAAACCCTCCTTCTTACACCAGGACTTCAGCCATGCATTGAGCTCCCTAATCTCCCGCTGTCTGTATGGCGTAGCGCACGACACAGGTAGTATCTCTGAGAATACTACCTTGGAGGTCCAGTTCCTAATCTTACTGCCTAAATCCCTAAAATTACCTTTTAGGACTCTCCACCTTCCTCTTAATTTGTCATTGGTACCAATATGCACCAAGACAGCTGGATCCTCTCCAGTCCCTCCCAATAATCTGTCCACCCTGTCTGCAACATGCCGAACCCGGGCACCCAGGAGACAGCAAACCATTCGGTTGCTGCGATCAGAGTCACAGATTACCCTATATGTTCTCCTAATAATGGAGTCCCCTACCACCACAACCTGCCTAGGCTTCACTTTCCTCTGGATCCCTTCTGTGCTAGAGGAGCTGTTCTCCCGGCTGTTAGGGAGAACAGTCTTCTCCAGCAATTCCACTTCTGGGTTTACCTCCCCAACATCTTCACTTAAATGAGCAAGTTTGTTGGGATGGAAAAACTCAGGACTGGCTGCCCTTTTCCTCTTCCCTTCCCCACTGCAACCACTTCTAACTGTTACCCAGCTATGTGCCTCCTATAATACCCTCTCACTCGCACACACACACACACACACACACACACACACGCGTGCACATGCATGCTCACATGCACACATACATACACTCACATATATATATAACTCAGTGGGTTAACCCTAGCAAACAACACAGCTTTGAATTCAATGTATTAACTGTTTTAACTGTTATAACTGTTTTAACTGTGAATTCTGTGTCCTTGTGCTCACAAATGCTTCAGACTTGAGAAAGGGAGTTTATCCCGAAAGCTTGTCAATCCAAAATTCTGTTAGTCCAATAAAAAAGGTATTACAAGATATTAATTTTGTTTGTTATTTTACATATATATATATATATATATATATATATATATATATATACATTCATAATACATACATACTAACCCTTAGAGGCAGACTGGTGGTGGCATTGAAATACAGAAGCATACCTCCCCTGTTCTAGGAACAATACCTATTCAAAGTATCTTCAGTTGGATCCAGGGGCGGACTGACCATTGGGCAATTCGGTCACGGACCGAGGTCCCGCAATCGAAAGGGGCCCGCCGCCACCAGAAATAGTCTCCTGGCCCTCTCCATTTGCCTGCCTTGTAGGTGCCCGCTGCAGGCGCACTGCACCATGGCGTAATAGGGGTCGCGCCTACGAACGGGCCCATCACTCCAGGGGCCTGACCGCCCCCTTGGACCCCCTTGCCATGCTCCCGCAGCAACTATGTATCGGTGTCGTGACTGGCGCTCTAGTAATACAGATTGCTGGGAGATGACATCATCTCCCAGCGCTCTGCATTACTGAGAACGTGCGGGAGCTTCAGGAGGCACAGATCACTCTGCTAGGCCACCAGGAACTCGAGGTAGGGGCATGATTGAGGGGGATTGGGGAAGGGACATTGTGGAGATTGAAGGGCAATGTGAAGATATGGGGCCAATGTGAAGATTGAAGGGCATTGTGGAAGGGACATTGTGGAGATTGAGGGGCAATGTGGAAGGGACATTGTGAAGATATGGGGGCAATGTGGAGATTGGAGATTAAGGGGCATTGACAATGCCCCTCAATCTCCACATTGCCCCCATATTTTCACAGTGTCCCTTCCACAATGCCTCTCAATCGCCAATCTCCATAATGCCACATTGTGGAGATTGGAGATTGAGAGGCATTGTGGAAGGGACACTGTGAAAATATGGGGGAATTGTGGAGATTGAGGGGCATTGTGGAAGGGGCATTGTGGAGATTGAGGGGCATTTTGGTGATTGAGGAGCATTGTGGAAGGGACATTGTGGAGATTGAGGGGCATTGTGGAGATTGAGGGGCATTGTGGAAGGGACATTGTGGAGACTGAGGGGCATTTTGGAGATTGAGGGGCGTTGTGGAAGGGACATTGTGGAGATTGAGGGGTATTGTGGAGATTGAGGGGCATTGTGGAAGGGGCATTGTGGAGATTGAGGGGCATTGTGGAGATTGAGGGGCAATGTGGAAGGGACATTGTGAAAATATGGGGGCAATGTGGAGATTGAGGGGCATTGTGGAGATTGAGATTGAGGGGCATTTTGGAGATTGAGGGGCATTGTGGAGATTGAGGGGCAATGTGGTAGGGACATTGTGAAAATATGGGGGCAATGTGGAGATTGAGGGGCATTTTGGAGATTGAGGGGCATTGTGGAAGGGACATTGTGGAGATTGAGGGGCATTGTGGAAGGGGCATTGTGGAGATTGAGGGACAATGTGGAGATTGGAGATTGAGAGGCATTGGGGAAGGGACACTGTGAAAATTTGGGGGCAATGTGGAGATTGAGGGGCATTGTGAAAGGGGCATTGTGGAGATTGAGGGGCATTTTGGTGATTGAGGGGCATTGTGGAAGGGACATTGTGGAGATTGAGGGGCATTGTGGAGATTGAGGGGCATTGTGGAAGGGACATTGTGGAGACTGAGGGGCATTTTGGAGATTGAGGGGCGTTGTGGAAGGGACATTGTGGAGATTGAGGGGTATTGTGGAGATTGAGGGGCATTGTGGAAGGGGCATTTTGGAGATTGAGGGGCATTGTGGAGATTGAGGGGCATTTTGGAAGGGACATTGTGGAGATTGAGGGGCATTGTGGAGATTGAGGGGCATTGTGGAAGGGACATTGTGGAGACTGAGGGGCATTTTGGAGATTGAGGGGCATTGTGGAAGGGACATTGTGGAGATTGAGGGGTATTGTGGAGATTGAGGGGCATTGTGGAAGGGGCATTGTGGAGATTGAGGGGCATTGTGGAAGGGGCATTGTGAAGACTGAGGGACAATGTGGAGATTGGAGATTGAGGGGCAATGTGGAGATTGGAGATTGAGGGGCAATGTGGAGATGGGGGCATTATGGAAAGGGCAGGTACTGGATGTCATAGGGGGTTACTGTATGGCCTAGGGGGGTACTGGATGGCCTGGAGGGAGGGTACTGGATGGCCTGGAGGGAGGGTACTGGGTGGCTTGGAGGGGGTACTGGATGGCCTGGAGGGGGGGTACTGGATGGCCTGGAGGGGGGTACTGAATGGCCTTGAGGCCCCCCAGGCTATTCAGTACCCCCAGACCATACAATACCCCAGGCAACCACACTTTTGAAAATGATATATGGAACATTGTACTTGCTGCAGGCACAGCCACCAGGCCAGACATCCAGCACACCCTCAAGCTATCCAGCCAGTAGCCAAGTAGCCTCCAATCTACCGGCAAGAAGCTAGCCAGCAGTGTAAGGTTAGTTTTATTTATTTATTTATTTATTTAAACGCAAGATTAATTTTATTAAAACAGGTTTACTTCTAAAATGGTGTGGAGTACCTTAATTTGTGTAATGTGAATCTTCTGCATGGGAGGAGAGTGTGTGGGGGGAGAGTAGGTAGGTGTGCGGGGCTGAGGATGTAGTGGGAGATGGGGACAATCATGTCACGGGGAGGGGCCAATGATGTCACGGGGAGGGGCCAATTATGTCATTGAGCAGGGGGCCCAGACCTCTTTTTGGACCAGGGGCCCTGGGTCCTGTCAGTCCGCCCCTGGTTGGATCAGACCTTCACATTAGAATGCTATATCATTTGTATGGAAATATAAAAATTCCAGCAATTAGACTAACATTCTTTATGTTGTTGTGCCTCATGGGAGGGAGGAAGGGGTTAAAAAGATTTTTGTACTACTTTGGAAAAGTCCTGAGTTTGTTAAAACATGACTTGAAATAGTTTAGAGAGTTCCAGGAGAAAAAAATATTAATCAAAAGAGAATAATGAGGTTCATTAATTAGCTTCCCTTGCCTGATTCGGAATTCTGCTGTATGGAAGCCTGGGGCAGCTATTAGCAACTCTTTTTTATTCTATTGATCTGTGTATATCGGAGAAATTCCTTTTTTTTGTGTCCTAAGATGTTTTATTGATTCTGATATCCCTTTTCTTGAAACAACATGAAAGTTAAACTTTGTAAGAAACTGAAGCAAAAGAAAAACTCTGAGTTACTTCAGAACTCACTTCTTCAAAGTGCCTGTAGCATACATACATACATAGAAACATAAAATGGTGATCTTCTACGAGAGCAATAAGTGAGTTAGAAAACAGTCACCAACAGTCCACAGGCAAGTAAACTAGACATTGCTTACAATGTATAAAAGTATAATTTGCAAACCTCATTGGTGGTGCTGCTATTCAACAGTAGATAGAAATCACCACACTTCTCACACACTCTCAGGGCCGGATTTCCCATTAGGCAACGTAGACAGCTGCTTAGAGATCCAGGTTCTAAGGGGTTCCTCAACTGTGCTGGCCACACCAATAGTTGTGGATGTGGATTCCAATGCTCCTGGTTTAAGGAGGCCAGTTTATTTACCAATTTACAGACCCCTATACTGACCATTATTTAATCCATTTGGTGCTAGAGAAGTCTCCACCTCACTGTAAAGCAATATGCTGGGGATATCTCAAGCAACCAAGGGGCTTTATTTATGCTTGTATGTTACAGGGTAAGTTATAGGGTAAGAGTGGATAGGGCTTGGGGGGGGGGGTTCTTATAAAAATCGGTGTGACCATGGGTGGAGCTAAGGACACCATGGATAATATTGCCTAGGGGAGCCTCGGATGTAAATTGCACTCATTTTGCACCCAATGTGCCACTATTTAATGGTGAATGCGCCAATAGGAATGACTCGACGTGTACAATTTGTGACTCTTTAAGGCGCAACATGGTGAATGCACAATTCGGAATGTCGTGGCCAAACAAATGCAACACTTTAAGACGCGACATTTTAAGTGTGCCAGTTCAAAAGTAAACTCTCTGTCCCCTTCTCCATCATGTCTCTGTCTCTCCCTCCCTTCTCCATCATGTCTCTCTCTCTCCCCCCTTTTCCATCATGTCTCTGTCTCTCCCCCTTCTCCATCATGTGTCTCTCTCCCCCTTCTCCATCATGTGCCTCTCTCTCTCCCCCTTCTCCATCATGTCTCTCTCTCCTTCACCCTTCTCCATCATGTGTCTCTCTCTCTCCCCTTCTCCATCATGTGTCTCTCTCTCTCTCCCCCCTTCTCCATCATGTGTCTCTCTCTCCCCCCTTCTCCACCATGTGCCTCTCTCTCTCCCCCTTCTCCATCATGTGTTTCTCTCTCTCTCCCCCTTCTCCATCATGTGTTTCTCTCTCTCTCCCCCTTCTCCATCATGTCTCTCTCTCCCCCCTTCTCCGTCATGTGTCTCTCTCTCTCTCTCCCCCTTCTCCGTCATGTGTCTTTCTCTCCTTCATCCCTTCTCCATCATGTGTTTCTCTCTCCCCCTTCTCCATCATGTCTCTGTCTCTCCCCCTTCTCCATCATGTGTCTCTCTCCCCTTCTCCATCATGTGTCTCTCTCCCCCCTTCTCCATCATGTGCCTCTCTCTCTCCCCTTCTCCATCATGTGTCTCTCTCTCCTTCACCCTTCTCCATCATGTCTCTCTCTCTCTCTCTCTCTCTCTCTCCCTTCTCCATCATGTGTCTCTCTCTCTCCCCCCTTCTCCATTGTGTCTCTCTCTCTTCTCCCCTTCTCCATCATGTGTCTCTCTCTCTCTCTCCCCTTATTCAGCATGTGTGTGACATACCCAAACCCTGAAGCACTCAAAGGACTTTGTTCCCACGGGCAACACCATGCCCCTTTTGCTAGTATATATATAAATGTAAAAATGTATATACTCCTCAGGGCAAAATACATAATCACATGGCAAATATGCATTTGTTTTTATATAGAGCGTACTGTGTAACATAAAAAGCCTATAATAATAAATTGTCACCTTCATATGTTTTGCCCAGAAGAAACACTCATCAGTATTAGACATGTGGCTATATACTATCAAGTCCACTAATGAGGATATCAGGCCAAACAAATCCATATACTGCACTATCAAAATAAATGGCTAATATCCTACTCAGCATTGAGGCCACTTGGCACTCTAGTACCTAGCTGCAAGATCCAAAAGGCTTCACGTTCATCCAGTAATCTGGACATGTCACCTCCCCTCCAAGGTAGTCTCACTCTCTCAATCCCTATGACATATCACCACTGTGCACATCTCCCATATGTCTAGCTACACCAGAGTCAATCAAATGCTTTTCTGTTTGATATATATGTTCCCTAATCCTCTGCTGTAAAGGCCTTCTAGTCTAGCCCACATATTGAACCATGCATAATTTGCATGTCAACAAATATATCACATTACTGGTGCCACAACTGATATAACTAGCTATTTCATACTCGTTATCTGTAGCCGTACTTATAAACTCCTTAGTTTGTATCAAGTACTGACAACACTGGCAACGGTCTGAGGTACATGTATATGTACCCTTATGTTGTAGCCAAGTGTTTTTTTTTGGATTTGACATAAATAGGCTAGGGATACCATATTGCCTAAATTTATTCCCCTCTTGGCTACAAAATTACAGCCCTCCTTAATCAAATTAGCCAATCTATTGTCAGCTTGAAGCACCAGTAAATATTTACGGACAATTTCACAAATTTGTCCGTATTGTGGGCTGTAGGTAGTGATAAACCTCAAAGCCTGTTTGTCCTGCTTCTTCATCCTAGTTGACTCTCCCAATAAAACTTCCCTTGTCTGACCTCTGGCAAAATCATGGGCCCTTATAAGGAGGCTTTCTGGATCCCCTCTCGCCATAAATCTCTGCTTCAAATCCAGTGAAGCCTTAAGAAAATCAACCTCCTCGGAGCAGTTTCTAAGTAACCGCAGAAACTGCCCCTTGGGTATAATGTTTATGTATAGAAAAGTCTCTGCCACCTACAACCTGGTCCAACAATACTAATTCATTAAATTGTATGCCAGTAACTGACAGTGAAATATATGACCACCTCCTGAACCCAAAAAAGAAATTGCATTCTGGGCCTGGCCAACTACCAGCAATTTTACTATAGCTCAGTGCCTAGGTTACTGCCCATCCTATTGCATCCCTAAATAATGTCTCCTTGTAATTCTAGTATATGTCCAAAGTCTGGAGTTGTTCATATCCACAAAAGTGGTGATAAAAATATGTTATCCAATTACAGACCAATATCCTTACTTTCAACATTATCTAAAGTCCTGGAAAAGAGTGTCCATGTACAACTACTGTATAATACCAACTGTCAAGCATTTTCAACCCACTTCAATCAGGCTTTCGTCCATATAACTCAAAAGTATGCAGTGATATCCAGTTTGGCATGGAAAATCACAAACTCACTGGATCCTAGACTTTGCAAATGTCTTTGACCATAATATTCTGATATGTAAGCTCAGAAGACAGAGTAATAAACCCACCTTTGTACCTCAGCTATTCCATAACTGGCTAGGTACATGGAACAACCAGTGTTGGTGGCCAAAACTCATGTTTTGGCCACATGCTCATTGTTGGTTTTTGTTCCCTCAACTCGTGCTTGATAAAGCAAATTGTGTGAACTTCAAAGGAAATCTTGTCAACTCTCTTTGTTTGAGAGTGTCAAAGAACTAGAGTGGCATATTTAAGCAAGTCTCTGTTAAAAATTGTCTCAGTAGACCCAGCAGAGACAGAGGCGGCAGCAAGGGGACATTTGACAGGACAACATATCTTTTTACAACTGGATAATAGAGGACTTTTTTTTAACCCTTTGAGTGCCAGAAGAGTACGCAATGCATTGCTTTGCAAAGTGTTTTGTATCCCTCTAGTGCTCAAAGGGTTAAACAAAAAAAAGACAAAAAACATTTTAATTGGAGGACAGATACCACACTTCTTTTAACCCTCTGAGCGCTGAAGGGATAACTGCCCCCCGGCAGTCAGAGGGTTAACTGTGGCATCTTTTGATGGCTTCTTTTTTACCAAACGTAACTACTAATTTATTTTTTTTTTTTTTTAAAGATTGTAAAGAAGAATGAATACAAGGGAAGAAAAAAAGACAGAAAACTAAAGAAGAAGACAAACTGGATGACAGATAGGTTACATGTCTGGGTGTTAGGATAGTGTTAGGCGTAGTATTATTTAGTGTCATGTTAGGGACATTGTAGGATTAACGTATGGAAGGTGGGGGAGGGTGACTGATTTGAGCTCACTCTCGTTGTTTGACAATGTGTCAATCAAAGAGACTTTGCTTTTTTCCTTTGATATTCACACAATCCATGCTATTTAGCATGAGTTGTGGGAACAGAAACCATCAAAGAGCATTTGGCCAATGTGACTTTTGACCACTAGCGCTGGTTGTTCCATGTACCTCGCCAGCTATAGAATAACTGTGGTACATAGGTAGGTTTGTCTCGCTGTGTTTTTTCCCCTTAATGGAAGTAATAGATTCAAGCCTTATGTGTCCGTTGGTGACAATATTTCCTTCCACTCTTGAACCTCTTCTATTTTATCTATTTATAAATTATCTGCCCACGGTTTGCAAAGTATCTTCTGTACACATGTATGCAGATGTCACAATTATCTACTCTAAAAACCGTAACAATATTTTGGTATGTGGCTCAATCCTAACCTCACTTTTGGGGTTCATATTGATAAATGAACATCCAAACTTTATCCTAAAATAGGTGCTCTGTTTAGAAATAAATCCTGTTTAAATCCCCTGGTAAGAAACCACATTATTCAAGAGACGTTCATGCCAGTCATAGACTATGGGGATGTAGTATATGCTTCTATGCTGCAAATCTGCAAATCTATCTTGGTAAACTCAACTCTCTGTATAATTAATTATGTCACTTTGCCCTCCAATGTAATTACACTACCTATCATTGTGATATGTTTAATGAACTAAATTGGCTAACACTCAAATCTAGATATACAGTTCACCTTTCTTGCCTAGTTTATAACTACTTCTCTGGAAAGCTACCTATCACTATGCCTGTGATTTGCTTGCCTACTTTCCGATCCGGTGGAAGGGGAGTGGAGCTGCATCCTCTGATCTGCCACTATCTGCGGGCATGCGTCTCTGATGTCGCATTCGCTATTTTGTTGCTTCCTGTGTGGCCGATTGAAATCCGCCTCTCGGCGGCGGCCTTATAATCTGCCAGCATACTAGGCTTGATCGCCCTTTTGTGGTGTTTCTGTGCATATTCCAGTCTTGCTTGTTTGACCCTTGCTTGGCTTCTGATATCTCCTGATGCTCGATCCTTGGCTTGTCTGACTATCCGCTCCAGTTTTGACTAGTGGCTCTGTCTTACTATCTGATCCGTGTATGACTCTGGCTTGTCCAAATACCTGCTCTATGCTGACCTAGGCTGTGGCTGACTATCCAATCTGGTTCCTGACTGTGTCTTGTCTGACTTTCGCTCCATGCTACTCCTTGCTCCTGTCTGACTACCACTAGTCTCCAGGTATAGCAGAAGGTGCGCTCTACCTATCCGGTGCAACAGCTACCTTGCTGGTAGAGTTGCAAGTTGCCCTCACAATGTAAAATCCTATAGCCTTAGGGCTGGTAGTGTTGCCTGTTATTTCTTGATCCATTGCCTCTTGGTACACTACCATATACTATTCCTTGCTGTCTCTGCCTAGCACTCGCTCTGAGCTCAGCACTGCACATTTGCAACTACATCTCTTTTAGTCTGCTAAGGAGCCTTTGCTCTGTGGCCTCTGCTCTGTACTACTCTGGTACTATAGCTGCCCCAACTGTCTGACATCCCTCTCTAGAGGTTGTCCGGGTATGCTGATTCCTGGTGTTCCAGGTTCCTATCTGTTGGTTAGAGCCAAGTCTGGTTCTTTACCCTTTATATCTACTGTACCGATTTCAGTTCAGTGTCAGCTCTTGGCTAGGAGACTAGACACTGTCCTTAAACCTGTCTCCCTATGGATGAGGAAGTGTTTGCTCCTATTGTTATTATTATTTGCTTCAATAAACCGGTTAAATTCACTTGTACTGTGTTGTTTGTTTATTTGCCTAAGTAACCATGACACTACCACACTACCTGAGCAGTATACTCACTCCAGATTTCCATACTAACCATAACCTCTGTTCCACTCAAAGAAAGAAGCCAATCTGCCTTCTCCTTCAGAACTCCACAAGCCTGGAGTAATCTACCCCCTCAAAAAATCAAATCTTCTCCCATTTTAAAATCCCTAATAATAATAATAATAATAATTCTAATAATAAATCCCTAATAATAATAATAATAATAATAATAATAATAATAAAAATCCCTAATAACAATATGTAACAGTATATAATTTTTGTATGTTTGTTTATGTGTGTGCGTACATATTTGTACTTGTGTAAATATGTAACATTTAACTGTAGAAAGCTCTCCACAACATACCTGTATTCTTCCTGTTATAACTTTTTCTAAATAAATAAAAAAAATAAAATATACTCTATAAGACCTATGTTATTCTGTGGAGACCATGAACTAAGATCTGGAGAACTCTTAGTCTATCGACCCTATTGAATATCATAGAAATGTGGGTGTTTATTATACTGAGGTAGTCATTTCGACATTATCCCTTCTTTATCACACTTTAGTGCATCACTCTGTGGAGATCTGCACATTTCGTAGTTCTATATTAAATGGTCAATATAACTCATCCATTAAAGGGGAAGTAACCATGAAATAATTTAAGGTTCATTTAAAATGTGCAGCTTTTCATAACATCTGTCTGTACATTTTGTTTTTTTTATGCCATCATTCATGGAACTGTAGCACACCAAGGATATTTAATTTAAAATTAATGAAAAATCTCCCAGTAGTGAGAGTTTTACTCAGAAGGTGAAGCCCTAGAATATATATTTTACTGTTCCTTTAAGGTAAGTGCTTTATTATGAACCTCCTTCTCCAGTCACTTCAATGACTGCCTATCAAACTCTGGATATCTTATAAAACACAGCTACTCTCATTCAAGACCATTCTCTCCTCTACCCCTTCCTACATTTTCACTCGATCTCCCACTATATCCCATCCCGCCGCTTATGATCATCTAATGACATTCATTTCTCAGCTCCTTTTGTGTGCACAGAGTTTCTGCATATGAAAACTTTTTCTCTCATTTCTTCTTTTCTGTGGAATACTCTAGCACCCAGCCTGCACCACTGCACTTGACTTGTGGTCTTGCATACAATTACACCTCCTCAACAAAGGCTTCAACAAGCTAGAAGGCATCAAACATAAATCCAAGGCTCTTATACTGTATTTATTTATTTCTTTGTCCCCTATCCCAACTAGAACTGTATTACACACTTAACCTTTATGTACTCTGTAGATCTCTCTTCACCACTTTAGATTGTAAGCTCTTGAGCAGGGATGTATTCAATAAGAAAAGGGTAGCATTCTGAATATAGAAAAGATGAAAGAATAATAATATCGTGTGGTCAAAACAGAAAGGTAGGGAAAGGCAGCGGGAGGAGACAGAGAGGGGTGTTGGGCAATAAACAAAGTGAAATTGAATAATGGAGTGAGTAGAATGACAAAGCCATAGGCTAAGTAATAACATAGATGCCTTCTCCTATAAACCACAGCTCAGCAGAGAGAGAAATAAACATATTTAATGATGCATAAAGGACACAGATGTCCAAAGATCACTCGCTGCTGTGATACACCATATAACACTATATAACATCCACTGGGCCTCATGCACAAAAGTAATAAGGAAAATGTTGGGTTAAATCAACTGGTGCAATTATTTACCCCAGGAAAGAGAGAGAAAAAAAATCCTTGTCTCCCATTGATGTAGATAGGAATTTTAACCCCTTGAATGCTCAAGAGGTCTAGAGTGCATGGTGAGCAAAAAGTAGCTCTTTATGCCAAGTGTAAAGAGATGAAGAAAATATAATTCTCATAAGGTCTGGACGACAATTCATCCATACACTTCAGTGAGAATAATTACTTGTGATGCACACTCCTATGGCACTCAGAAGGTTAAACCTCTAAATGCAAGAGGGGTATCCAAGACCCATCCTATATAATAACTTGCTAGGATGTTTGTTGGAAGCCATCATGCGCAGTAGAGACTGCCCGAATGCGCAGAATGCTGGGAGGTGTAGGAATGCTGGGAGTTCTGTGCTTTCAGACAGTCTCTACAGTGAATTACTGCGTGGCAGCAGAACACAGAGCAGGACCGTCCACTTAACCCTTTGAGGGCCAGAGGGGTACGCAATGCGTTGCATACCCCCTGGCACTTAAAGGGTTAACATCACCCAGACCTTGGCCCGTGTACACGGGCTTTTATTCTAGTATATAAAAATACACAAAGCCCAATACTTCTCAATACCTCTCTAGCAGTGAAGGGGTTAAAATCTCTATTTAAATCAATGGAACATTTTATTTCTCCCCTATAGTACAGCTGGATTGCCCCAGAATTACACCTGTTTATTTTGATGAATAAGACCCTTTTTTGTGCAGACGTGCTTCTCTCTGAGATACATTCAGTCACCTTTAAGTGGCAGACAAGCATTGAGCTGGACACCCTTCTGGCACTCTAAGGGTTAAAAAGGGTATTATGGGATATGACAAGAATGCTCGTTGTAACCCGGACTGTTTGCACTGGATATAGACCCCAGACTTGGGAACTGAGGGCTTCCTGAAGAGTGATAGGGAAGATAGCTAGCGTTTTATTCAGACAACATTCTTCTATTCTTAGGGGACTTGGGTGGGTCGCTGTCTAGAGTGCTGCACTTCATTGTTTTTTCTATGGCACATTCTTGGGATTGAGAGTTAACTGGACCAAATCCTCAATTCTTATGGTTGACCCAGTTGGAGAGGATGTGACACTTGCGGGTTGACGGTCTCAGCTTCCTTGTATCGGTTCATTCTGGAGCCGTTAATGGATCATTTTATTACAAAGACTTTGTCATGGCTCAAGCTCCTGCTTAATATCATAGGAAGAGCTAATTTAATTAAAATGATATTCTTACCTACATTTCTATACATAAATATGATATTTTATCAATATTGACAAGATAATTATTCACTTTCTGTGGTCAGGAGGACCTTCTAGAATCAAGCTTTCCACACTAAAACATCTGGTGGGCGAGGGGAGAATCACCCTTCCAGACTTCCAGAGATACTATTCGGTAGCCCAGGGACAGTGTGCACTTGCTTATGTCCTGCCCAGCACCACACATATTCCCTAAAAGTGAGGAACCCTTCCTTAAAAATGGTTAAGAACTTTCCACATTCCTCTGTTAGGTCCAAAAGTCTGTCTGAACCCAACTCAGGCTACTCAGGCAATCTGTAAAGTTTGGTCTTCTATACAACAGATCTGAGGTTACACACCTAAGGATCTGCATACCCCCTTGGACTTCATAATAGGCTCTTTTCTCCTACTTATGCCTGCGTCATGCCCTCTCCTCTGTGTGGGAAGGAAATGTTGACGTTCCCTCTTATTACCTTAGCATCTAAGCAAAGTGTCCTAAAACCGACATCCTTGATTTGTACATGGATGCAGAGGGGTACATTCTCGATGAAGCAATATTGAGAGCTAAATGGGAGGGTGACCTGGGGAAACTGGAGGACTGGGAGTGGAGGGAGGCCAGATAAAGTCCCAGTGTGGTATCAGTGACTGCTAGAAATCAACTACTCCAACTTAAAATTTTACATAAGACTTTGGAGAAAGTGCAAATTGGACAATGATAGGTGCAGGAGATTCAGGGAAGTGGGTGCTACAGTGTTTCTGGAGGGAGGTGGTAGAAATAATCTCAACAGTGGTGCCTTTTACTCCTAAAATGTGTATACTGTCCATACTACTGGACCAATTGCATTCATTCATCAACAATGCTTTAATCAGAGAGCTTCTGTTCTGGTTATGGCATGGAAGGTATGTTGGAAAGACCCCCTGGATATGGTAGCTGAATTAAACTGGCCTATCATAATCTCCCTCACTACAAAGGTCTCTATTTGCATATGGGTTACCATAAAAAACCCCATCCCATATGAGAGGCTTGGGTATCATATGAAAATTCCAGAATGTCGCATACATAGTGCACATTTTTTTTGCCATTAAATTGGTGGCCGTGTCCTGGAGGGGAGGAGCTTGGCCTGCTGGGGTGTGTAGTTTAGTTGGTGGGTGGAGGGGAAGTTAAGGTATCATAGGAGTATGTTAGGGTATGGTTTAGTTCGGGGTTAGTGTAGTACTTAAATGGTTAAGTGGTTAAATTAAGAAAAATGGACAGGCCACTGTAATGGACTTTCTATACGGCTCTTACAATATACGTATAACTATATGGATGCTTACTCCGTAAAATTTCTTTTGGCTATGTATTTGTGCTTTTCCTTCCTTCATAAAAATATGAAAAAATAAAAAGGGGTGTGATGTAGCCTAGGTAATTTTGGGGGGTACCAGCCTGAAGGTTTATATAGGGCAGTGGTGGGCAACCTGGGGCCATCCAGCTGTTGAGGACTAAAATTCACATCATCTCCAGCCAGCTCACCCCTGGTCTAGGGTGTCAAGCGCTCTTGCACTGGCCCAGAAGAGGTTTTTGCCAATCCAGTAATTATTCAGAAAATAGGACATGTGACTCCTTATTTAACTCATTTAGTGTAGCCCATGCAAAGCGAAAAGCATCAAAACAGTGCTATAGAAACCCAAGGACATAATAAATAATAATGCAACATCTACTCAGCTAGTCCCAGGGGTTTCTACTTCTGGAGAATTAAACTGTGATCCTGTGATATCTCAGATCATTCCCTGCGCTCTGTGCTAACATTCCCTTGTGTCTTGACTTGCTCCCTTTGCCTGCAATGTGTATTTTCCCAGGGAGTCTGTGCAATGTTCCAGCCACCAACATAGATTTCTCTTGAACAGTTTAATATATGGGTGGGCCACAAAAGGCTCTTCAGCTGTTGTTGGACTACACTCCCATCATTCTCACCCAGCCAATGGCTGGATGAGGATGATTAGAGTTGTAGTCCAATAACAGCTGAATGGTTGAAAGTTGCTGACCTTCTAATAAACAAATTAAGATCCACATATAGAGTATAGTTCTCCTTTAAATAAGCTGACCAGACCTTCCCTTTAAAGGGATAGTAATACTTAAAATGTAAAAAAAATATGTTGTAGGATTTATCCCCCTGAGTAAAACAAGGGTACTTCCACTGCTGAAAGGTGTTTTATTCAAAAGTTATTACAGCTCAAAGTTGAATTGTTTAGGTGCACCTAAAAAAATTCAACTTTGAGCTTTAATAACTTTTGAATAAAACACCTTTCAGCAGTGAGA
Organism: Rhinophrynus dorsalis; assembly: GCA_037306005.1. Taxonomy (NCBI): domain Eukaryota; kingdom Metazoa; phylum Chordata; class Amphibia; order Anura; family Rhinophrynidae; genus Rhinophrynus; species Rhinophrynus dorsalis. The sequence continues at coordinate 469,561,506 of CM074720.1, forward strand.
GTACCCTTATTTTAGTCAGGGGGATAAACACTACAACATTTTTTTTTGCATATTAAGTATTACTATCCCTTCAACTCCTTAAAGACCAGAGTGAACAACATATAGGGAATGGACAGGCTGGATAGATCAGATGGTTATTTTTTGCTGTCAATTATATGCTTCAAAACCAACAGGTAGTCCAAGTTCCCACCTGAGTTTACTGAGCCAGATAATCTACTGTGATTGAGTGAGTGATAGCTACTTTACAGACAGACATAAATACATCATAATATAAGACAGACAGGCATAACTTGACTCACATACAAGCCAGACAGATATAACTTGACACACACACATACACTTCTCATCTACAAGAACAAGAGAGAGAAGCATATTCTGATGTGTGCTGGTGAAACATGCATGCAGCAGCTACTGTGTGACATGCTTATTACTTTATTGCAAGCTGAACTGACAAGTATATCCACATCCTGGATATACAACACTGCCATCAAGTTGGGAGAGAAAGAGAAAGCTGCACCTGACTTTTTACACTAGCTACATGTAGAGGCAGACAAACAGAGAGGGGAAGCTGGAGTTGCTTGTGGTTGCATGAAATGTGGATGTTATTTTGTTAATAGTGACAGGCAAGGACATTTAAAAGAAAAAACCAAGAAAAAAAAAAAAAAAAACAAATAAAAACAAACAAAAAAAACATCCTTCCACATTAGCAAATCTTTATATTCAAAATCAAAACTACTATCATCATATCCACCAAACATGCTGTGTGTGGTCGCAGTGTAGGAGGCGGCAGAGAAAGGCAGAACAGGGCTGATGCCTGTTCCACAATGAGGGAATTTGAACAGCAACTACATATATATAGGCAATCTCTGTTCAAATTCCCTCACAGCTATTGGCAGGGATGTGTGCTTACACACTTCCCAGTCAATCACTTATCATTGTGGAATGGACATTGGCCTGGAAGGTACTGGGGTCTGTGGTTATTCTGCCTTTCTATGACGCCGACACCGCGGCCACACATAGAGGCAGAGAAAGAGAAACATAACATATATTTGCATTTAAAATATATTATTTTGCTAATGTTATAATATCAATCAGACATATTTAAGGGGGAAATATATAGAAGACTTGTGGCATGTTTTGGTTTACTGACCTGCACATCTATACATATGTTATAACATATATACCTATGTTAACCCTTTGAGCGTTGTGTAAACTATGCATGCATGTGCGGGTGCTTTTTTAGACAACATATAATATCTCTATTTTATTTACAAGAACAGCACATGAAGATAGAAGACAGAAGGAAGAGAGGAAGAAAGAAGAGAGCATAAGAAGAAAGAAGATTGACAATAGATGACCAGGGTGCTGAGGATCCTGCTGGACATCAGGATTAATGGTAAGTGTTACTTTGCAGGGGCTGTTGCTTTGTTACTTAGTCAGATTAACCGTACGAGTGCCGGTGGGGTAATTTTACAACACTGGCACTCACAGAGTTAATTCTACTAACATTGGACACTTTTTAGGTACTTTGGATGTAATGATATGGGGCTTAGATTATACAGTACTCTCTACTTTGTAAATGTTCCTGTGGGCAGATTGTCATGCTGCAGTCAGATCACAGTGCTTTAGACCAGAAGCAGAATGTCGCTTTGCTCTATTCACATCACACGAAGTATTCTATGCAGAGGTACTCAATATTATTTTCCAGCATGGTGTGTTTCTTTTTCACAGGGTTAAAAAACGTAAGATACCAATTTAGCAATTTGCTAAAGGATCTCCTGCACACATCAGCACACATTCACACAGCCGTGCCAATACTGCTACTGTAAAAATAAAAGGTTTGATGAACATTCTTAATACTCATGTTCTCAGTGTTTTAAAGTGATTTGAACCATGTCATATTGCAACACAAAGTTACTTTTTTAATAGACAAGTTTTTAAATAGACAACTGAGATATCTGATTGTGTTGGTCTCACCCATCACTGTGACTGCTCACTGCTTGCTTGCTCAAGCTCAAAACTTGCTGCGGCTGCTGCCCTAGTGCCCCGCCGCTGGCCTGCGCTCCATCCACGACGTCCTCCTCCGGGTGCTGCTGTGGCTCCTCTGGTGGCTGAGGTGCAGATGCAGTATTCTGAAGTGATGCTGTGTCTGACATCACCAGCTAAAGCCAATGAAGCCCGCCCTGCTGCTGGCGGACTGGGCCGCGCGAATCAGGCACTGAGCAGTACAAGTGCATTCCTAGGTTTCAAAAAGAACTAAGGCTAGAGCCTATGGCAAAATTCAACAGTGCATCTGCTGCCCACAGCACTGATGACAACCACATGAGCATACATACACACTTACATTTATATTGTATGTATATGTATTATAAATATGTTTAACTGAGGAAATGATGTCACATCTGGCATGGTGCCGTTTTCTTTACACAGTGCAGCAAGCTGCAACACTAAGTGAGGTGGTAGTGGCATAACACATGCTGGGGCACACTGCACACTCTGAGAGGGTCCCATGCTACTGGAACATACAGAGCCCACTAGTAGTCACAGTACTGCACACACACAGTCTGCCACTCCAGCCTTGTTCTACTGGTAGTCACAAAACCACACATACACAGTCTGCCACTCCAACCTTGTTCTACTGGTAGTCACAAAACCACACATACACAGTCTGCCACTCCAACCTTGTTCTACTGGTAGTCACAAAACCACACATACACAGTCTGCCACTCCAGCCTTGTTCTTCTGGTAGTCACAAAACCACACATACACAGTCTGCCACTCCAGCCTTGTTCTACTGGTAGTCACAAAATGACACATACTCTGTCTGACACCCCAGCCTTGTTGCCATGTCTATTGGTATTTACAGAACTATACATACACTGTCTGACACCACAGTCTTGTTCCCCATCCACTGGTAGGTACATAAGTACACATACTATATCTGACACCTCAGACTTGTTCACTGTTTCCTGGTAGTTACAGAACCACACATATGCGGTCTGGCACTCCAGCCTTTTCCACTGTTCTCTGGCAGTTACATAAGTACACCCAGTCTTATTCCACTTTTAGTCAGGAGCATAGGGGCCCTAGATAATTCTGGTGATTATTGAATTTTAGAAAGTTTTGTGTTATACAGCAGTTAGGTATATATAATGACTGTGTTCAACAGAAGGACTTATCTAGATAGGAGTCCATCATTCATCAGTCAGGTATATCAATGTTATTACGGACTTTAACAGGGGGACTTATCTAGGTAGCAGTCCTTAATACCGCAGTCAACTATATCTATATAATTACTGTATGTAACAGAAGCACTTACCTAGGTAGGAATCTATCATACAGCAGTCAGGTATATCTGTGTTATTGCTGGGTGTAACAGAAGGACTTATCTAGGTAGAAGTCCTTCATACAACAGTTGGGTAGATGCACATAATTCCTGTGTGTAACAGAATGACTTATATAGGTAGGAGTCCACCATACACCAGTCAGTTATATCTGTATAATTAATGTGTATGTCAGAAGGGCTTACCTAGGTAGGAGTCCATCATACAGCAGTCAGGTGCATCTATATAACTACTGTGTGTAACAAAATGACTTTCCTAGGTAAGAAGGAATCTATATATCTGTATAATTACTGTATGTAACAGAAGGACAAATATAGAAGTCCATCATAGAGCAGTCAGGTGTATCTATATAATTACTGGGAGTTACAGAAGGAGTTACATAGGTAGGAGTCCATCATACAGCAGTCAGGTGTAGCTATATAATTAGTTTGTGTAACAGAAGGACTTACCTAGGTAGGAGTCCATCACACAGCAGTTAGGTGTATCTGTAAAATTATTGTATGTAACAGAAGCACTTACCTAGGTAGAAGTTCACCGTACAGCAGTCAGGTGTATCGATATAATTACTGTGACAGAAGCACTTACCTTGGTAGGAGTCCATCATACAGGAGTCAGGTGTATCTGTAGGATTATTGTATGTAACAGAAACACTTACCTAGGTTGGAGTCCATCATACAGGAGTCAGGTGTATCTATATAATTACTGTATTTGTAACAGAAGCACTTACCTAGGTAGGAGTCTATCATACAGCAGTCAGATGTATCTATATAATACTGTGTGTAACAGAAGGACTCACCTAGGTAGGAGTCCATAATACAGTAGTAACGCATATCTATATAATTACTGTGTGTAACAGAAGGACTTACCTAGGTAGGAGTTCATCATACAACAGTCAGGTGCATCTATATAATTACTGTGTGTAACGGAAGCACTTGCCTAGGTAGGAGCCCATCATACAGCAGTCAGATGTATCTGTATAATTGCTGTGTTCAACAGAAGGACTTACCTAGGTAGGAATATATGTACAGATGGAACCTACCTAGATGGAGGGAGGTAAACAAAGGAAGGAAGAAGGTGGAGGGAAGGAATGATGGAACGTGGGGTTAATGAAGAAGATGGACGAGTGGAGGTTAAAGAGTGTAGAGTCTGTCGTAACAATAATGGAGGGGTGGAAGGGGTGGAAGAAGCTGCAGATGGTGGGTAGAAAAAGCTGAAGGGAGGGAAGGAAGAAGATGTAGAGATAAAAAAGGGAGGCATGGAGATGGATTGATGAGTGAGGCATAGAGGAAAGAGAAAAGGGCAGAAAAATATGTTGGTACAGTCACTTGTGCAGGGGAGGGTTGTGAGAAAAGGGGAGCTGGGCTGCAGCAGTAGGGCATGCTGTTAGTGAATACACAGCACAGAAAATAGGGCTGTGTGGCACAATGTATCACACTGCACTAGGGCCACGTGGGTGAGAAAGGTAGGAAAGGAGGGCACACAGTATGATTCCTACTGCACTCTGTACTTAAAGGGATAGTAATATGTGTATTAAACTTGAGGTCTGAGTCTTTTTTATGTTTTTTTTTTTTTTTGTAACACATAGCGCTATATTTGAATACTTACAGTGTTGTAGTTCAGGAGCTATTCAATCAGAAAGGATCCCCCTCCCTCCCCTTCTGGCTGCCTCCCATCAGATCTGTAATCCGGTCGTGGGACTGGACAAATGCAGCGAGGGATAATCTTCACTCAATAAGTATGAGGAAAGCCCTGTCCCCCTTGAAGAAGGAGGTCAGGATTTTCCTTTTGCTCACTGAAGATTGTCTCTCTCCATTCTCCAACTGGACCAGACTGAGAGGCAATGTGATGCAGGGAAAGGAGCGGGAGAGGGATCCTTTCTGATTGAATAGCTCTTGAACTACAAACCTGTAAAGATTCAAATATAGCGCTATGAGTTAAAAAAAAACATAAAGAAGACTCAGACCTAAAGTTTAATACAAGTATTACTATCCCTTTAAATGTGCATGTATTCCTGTGCCCTTGTGTTTTATATATACATTGCCAGGGCACAAAATGTAGAACTGTTTTATCTCATACACTCATAATAAACGTTTATATATACAAGACTCTTAACACATCCACTCATACTCCCTCTTACACAAATGAATATATATTCTAACACACAGACGCTCTCTCTGCTCTGGCATGGAAAGGGTACAGATAAGCTTATCAAGATTTCCAATTCACTCACAGCAGCACAATATTTATTAGATTTGCTTTCTGACAGAAATGTTTTAATGGTTAAACATTCTACCAAAGCCACAGTAAGTTAACAGTGTGAGTGCCACAGTGGTGTGTAAGGCATTGTAGACCAATTCCTTGCACTCTTCTCTGAGCACTCAAACCTGCAGCTTATGCCCTTTATACTTATGCCACTACTCCTGCCACTGCCCTCCTGTTCCCTTACCTTTTTATTCAGCATTTCATACTGTAGCTAGTGGTGATGTCTGTGCTCTATGCTGTCCCCTACTTAGTAACACAGCATGCAGCATGGAAGTGACTCAGGCACCACACTGCCCCAGTGGTAGTTCCAGGTTGCATTGACATTGACTTAGTGCAACCCGGAAATACAGGGGGTCACAGCCCTTGGAGTCATAAATGAGCAGAGTCAGCAGATTCGGGGCTGCCTGCAGAAACACTCGGGGCTTCAGCCTCCCCTCTAGTGATGCCCCTGGAGCATTGTGAGCACTAAGGCTCAGTCTCTTCTCCTGCAGCAGGGCAGATTTAATGCAGATTTAATTCAGGAGCCGTTACTGGCTGAAGAAAATTGGGGGTGGGGCACATGGGTGGGCACAGTAGAATGCAGTGGGGCCCTGGACCCCCCTTGGTGATGCCACTGTTGAGCCCTTAATATCTATGTACTTTTAGCTGGTCCTATAGTGTGGACCATGTTTTAAATGCTTTGCAAGAACATAACCAGCTATCCCATCATCTTAAAATGGAGGTCCTTATAAGGTAAAAATTTATCATTGAACCTGCTGGTAGGGGTGGGTGAAAAGTGAGAAAAATTTCCTACATGACTTTTTGCGGAAAACATCCGATTTTTCACTTTTTTTTTTACGAATGTTTTCTTTTTTGCCAATGCAAAATGTTCCTCCTTTTCGTGTATTCCAGCAAAGTTTTTGCATATTCCAACACATTATTCTCCTATTCTAACACATTTTTCGCATATTCTAACATTTTTCACCTATTCAACACATTTTTCACATAGTCTAAAACATTTTCTCCAATTCTAACACATTTTTCTCCAATTCTAACACATTCTAAGACATTTTCTCTTATTCCAACACATTTTTCCTATTCCAACACATGTTTTCCTATGTTTAATATGGTGCAACATTTCCCAGAACAATATTACTTCTTCTGAGGGCTGTAGTGGAGAAATAAGTAGCTGGAAGTCAAAGCTGTGAGTTCTTCAATAACATATACCTTGGAAAATGTGTTAGCATGCAGAATGCATTTGTCCTTTGCCCACAACACTTACTGCCTGCTTAAGTGACACTGGCGCGTATTCATGATGATGTCAAATGATTAAAAAAATAAAGTACAACCTAAAATGTGGCAGATGTGTATCGTAGTGGTGTTGGGGGACTGGCGTGGTGTGATTGGTGGAATCTTGACAAACTGAATCCACCCCGGGAGAGGGATCATCATCTTTTACTGCACATGCTGCAACAACACTTTACTACCACACCCCTGCACTTCCTCCACCTTTCCCCCTCCCGCTTGTGCATTTGGAAGATATTACTTAACTACTGAGTGTGTTTTTGCTCTCTACAGTACACAACTGATGGAGTGTGATGTCTTGCCTTGGCCCTCAACAAAATTCTCAGTGTCGTCTGCTGTCTATCAAGAGCTCCCAGTCAGCTGTCTAATATATGTATTTGTTTCATTATTTGTGTTATGTTATGTTATTTATTTATTTATGTATTTATTTATTTATATATATATTTAAGTTGTCCACCATATCTTATCAGAGTTAGGGCTCGATCCAAATGTTGACGTCGCCAGAAAAAACTGGAGACGCTGGTTTTAACGTCAATTGAGCAATGCAAATGTTCTACTAGAAACAAGCGACGCCAGTTCTGAAACAGACATCGCCCGTTGCCAGAACAGCCAGATCTCACCCATAGAGGATAATGTACAAACGACGCCAAAAGCTATTCAAATGTTGGAGTTAGGGCTAACTCGCGTTAAATTGCAACATTTCTCTCCAGAAATCTAACGCCTATTTTTTTTGGAGAACAGCACACAAGTAAGAGTAGAAAACCAACGTCTCCAGTTCTGAGCAGCATTCTCTGTGCTTTTTCCTACCCAGCCACTAGGGGAACACAGAGAAGGCTTTCAGCACCATGGACAGCTTTGAATGCCATAGGGATGTGCACTGCTCACCCCTGTGGCATTCAAAGGGTTAAAATCAATAAAACTAGTACACCAAGCACTACACAATGCCCCCTTCCACATCCCCCCCCCCTTAGTATGTCACATATATTGCATATATGGGACATACTAACCCCATCCACATCCACCTCATGGACTTCCATGTAGTGGACAAATCTGGCTTTTATTCCACAATTAACCCTTTGAGTACCAGAGAGGTAGGAAAGCATTGCTTAGCATGTTTCCTACCCCTCTGGTACCCAAAGGGTTAATAAGCAACGTTAGAACTACATACCTTGCCTATATATATATGTGTGTGTGTTTGTGTGTGTTTTAAACTTTTGTTTTATTAAAATACTATGATTAGACAGTTTAACTTAGATCTCATTCATTTTTAACCCCCTACCTCCTGTGTCCCATTGCTATTAGTACTTTTGCTCCACTCTTCTTCAAACTGAGAGTGGAGCAAAAGTACTAAAAGCAAAGGGACACAGTAAGTAGGGCATCATGAATGGTTGAGATCTAAGTTAACCCTTTGAGTGCCAGAGTGGTACGCAACGCATTGCAAAGCAATGCGTTGAGTACCACTCTGGCACTCAAAGGGTTAACATACAACTGAGGGAGCAGGCTGCACTGTGACTGCAGCGCTTCCCTCAGCTTTATTTATAAATTCTTTATTTATTATTCATCCCCTTGCTGCGGGCGGCTGTGAAGCCCCCAGCATAAGAAAACCCTGGTGACTAGTGATGTATTGGAGAAAGCGGGAGGAGGGGACAGGGACATTGGAGGAAGCGGGTGGTAGGCTTGTATTTGCTGCCTGCTTCCTCCAATACCTCTCCTCTCCCGTTGGCTTTGTGCCCAGCTGCCTGGTCGCCTTGTGCAAATCGTCCCTTTTCACAAGGCGTTGTACAATGTTGTACTTTTTAGTTTTATTGATTTTAACTCTTTGAATGCCACAGGGGTGAGCAGTGCACATCCCTATGGCATTCAAAGCTGTCCATGGTGCTGAAAGCCTTCTCTGTGTTCCCCTAGTGGCTGGGTAGGGAAGCACAGAGAAAGCTGTTCGAACTGGAGACGTGGGTTTTGGATTTTCTGACTGAACTTGATACTTTGCAGTGCTGTGATTGGCTGTGGTGCTAGGTAACATTTTTATCGTGTGTTTTTAGGTAAGATTTTCTATGCGACGCAGGTTTAAGATTAACGTGTATTTTGTTGGTTATCGCTCGTTAGGCTTTCTAGGTAAGGAAGATTTGAATCTCACGTTACCTGGTCTTGCTTAACGAGCGAAGGCAGTTTTTTCATCACGTTGGTTTTAACGTCAACATTTGAATCAAGCCCTTAGTTCTCAAAAATATATATAACTAAAAAACAAAATCAACATCTTCTTTTCCCAGACTTCCACAGCACAGAGACAATAAAAGTAACATCAGCAAGCAATTTGAACCCCAGCTGCCTGTGTCTTGCTAGTCATTCACACAAAATGTTGGGGTATTTTGAGTCATCCTCCTACCTCCCATATTCTCCCCATTGTGCTCCCAGACTCCTCTACTACAGAGAACAAATGTCCTATCTAAATGACTCCCTAAAACTAAGCTTCAATTCCCCTTTTTGCATATCTTCTCCAGCTCAAAAACGTGCTGTTCTCTTCTCTCACAAACACAGAATGGCATGCTGTGAGAGCCTGACAGTCTTTTATCTGGCTATATAAAACTTTTATGTGGTGACGTAACAATAGGGGTTGCAGGAGTAGCAACTGGGACCAGGACCGTCACTCCAGGGGCCTTCTGCGACCCCTCCTGCCCGGCCCCGCAACAAGCTGAGGTCTGGGCATTCTTCGGCACAGACCTCTATTAGAAGCTGAGCTCCCTCCAGCACTCTAGTAAATCAGAGTGCTTGGAAATAACATCATCTCCCAGAGCTCTGCATTACTGGGGAATGGACCACATGGGAGTTCCAGGTGCTAATAGAGGTCTGTGCCAAAGTAGGTGGACATTGGGGGCAATCTGGAGTGATGGACATTGGAGTCAATGTGGAGAGGTGGACACTGGGGGCAATGTGGAGAGATGTGCATTGGGGGCATCGTTGTCAGGGAGGGGACCCGTGGCAATTTTTGCACCAGGGCCAGTGACTTCTAGTTATGCCTCTGCCCCCAGTACAGAGATAAAAACAGCCAGATCAAGAAGGAGCTTGGATCACGGCTCCTTGTGTCTTGACAGTCAGTTTCACAAAATTTTGTGGAATTTAAGGTCAATCTCCTTTCTCCCTTCTTCTCCCCCAGAGTGCCCCCAGATTCCCCTGTACAAAGAACAAATGTCCTATCTAAAAGATTCCCTAAACTAAGCTTCAGCTCCACTTTATTTTCCTATCTTCTCTAGCTCAAAAATAGTTGCTCTCTCTTCTTCTTTCAAACACAGAATGGCATGCTTTGAGAGCCTGACACCCTTTTATATACCTACATGAGAAATGCAAGCTTCCCATTGATTTAAATGATAGGCAAAAGAAAGCAGGAACACTGCACTTTTTACAGGAAATTTTTTGCTAGGCAGGAAGTGACATTTTTTTGCCTATTTTGGATTGAGGTGAACATTTTTGCCCACCCCCACTGGTTAGTCCTTCCAATGCAAAACTACTAGAAAGCATTATGAAAAGGAAGCAACCAAATGGATGTTATCCTCAGCAGCAACACCTTATACAACATTTTTCAGAACCTTGCATTATCATCACAAAAAACAATGAATATATTTCAGGTTTAATACTTGTGGTGGTGGCACATTTTTTTTGAACTTGCTCTCAGAATATGGGTTGGTAACTGATGCATATGGACACCATCTACCTCTAAGGAGTGGCCCTACTACCTGTGAGATGGTGATAGCATACTTTCAGGGTAACTGTGTTCTAGACTTAAATGAGGATCCATTTGGGTACTGTGACGGTATCAGTGGACACCCCAACTGGGTGTCCCCATCAGTCGTACCTTCCTCCTATATGGAATACAAAAACTCCACCGGTATATTGCAGATTACCCCAAGCACCAGGCAAGACCAGTGTAAGGGCAAAATAAGAACTGTTTATTGACAGACACAGTGGAAATTTTATATGGCACTTGGGGACAAAGATACAATTAGAATAAACATACTGTGTGATGAAACAATGGGTGGGTGGAATTATGATACAATGGAACTAGACATGAGTGAGTTACTAGGGGACAGTATACAATGGGACAATGGGTGTGTACATATGGGATACAAAGGGCTGCGGTGCACACAATGGGAAGAGTAAACATGTTCACAAAAGGAGCTGTTCACATTAGGAGCATATCTTGCATGATTCAATCTTGCCTTTTGGAGTTCCGGGGTCCCCAGGCCTGATAAGGCTCAAAAAAGTGTTCACTGGGAACACAGAGAAACCAGGGGAAAGTGGACAATCACCCCACTTGGCAGGAGTAGGGACCCATGGCAAACTCCCTGGTACATGGGTAAAATCCAAATGTGGTTCCACACAAACAGTCAGGGTGGCCCTGTTCCCATGACTGGTACTTTCAACCGAAACAGTGAGTGTGTATTTGTGGCCAGTACTGCTTTGCTATGCTGTGGAAACCCTTAGTTGCCGACCTGCAAGGATGCTGTCACAGCAGGTTTTCAGTACATATTGTTAATGTCTGTAGGTCATGTCAATCCAACTGCAGAGTTGGTAGACTTACATTTTTAAAAACGGACTAGCATCTAATAGTATCTGAGTGCCATTTAGTAGAAGTGGAAAAAGCACACAAGACAGAGAAGCATACAGCACAAGTAGTAACATCAGTATTGAGGACAAGGAGAGATTTGTACAGTTGAGTCCAGTGCTAGGAAAAATGATTAACAAAAAAAAATGAAAATATATTAGAATCATACACGATACTGCATATAACTTGTCTTGCATGTGTTCCAATTCATCACCATCATATATTCACAGTCCATATCCAGCATGTTAAATCAAACCTTTCATTTTTTAATTATTCTTGATTGATGTTGATTACAATTTAATGTCATCACAGTTTTTGTTTATGGATTTCATTTTAAAATTACACTATCAAGAATAATAGTGTATTTTGATTCCGAGTCCACAGACAGAATGCAGAGCCCTATTCATTATTCATGCACTCACAATCATCTAAAATAATTTATAAAGCTTTATTCTGGAGAAAAGACTGGAAGATCCTTCCACTGCCACTTTATTATTATAATTCATTGAATGAGTTTGTCTTGTTTATTTCTATTTTAAAATTACGGTGTCTAGAATTATTGTGTTATGTATTTTGATTTACATAGTAATACAGACATCACACCCATGTGACATACACAGGCAGCAGGAATGTGTCACGGTTTTTGAAGACTCTCAGACTTAAGGTTTGGTAAAATAACTTAACTTTATTAAAAGTTAAAGGCAGTCCCAGTAGGGTAAACATACATAACAATACAACAGTAATATAACATATAATAGGTTCTACCGGCCTTGCCTAAATACCGGGCAAGGCAACCCAAGTGACAGTTTTAATGACAGGCTGTACCGGCCTTGCCTATACCGGGTAAGGCAACCGTGAGATGACATATACCGGTTCTACCGGCCTTACCAATACCGGGCAAGGCAGCCCCCACGGAATGCTGAATGTAGGCTCTACCGGCCCTGCCAATACCGGGTAAGGCAACCTTAAAGATGGTGAATTACAAGGTTCTACCGGCCTTACCAATACCGGGCAGGGCAGCCCAAAGGAGTACTGGAGTAGGCTCTACCGGCCCTGCCAATACCGGGTGAGGCAACCTACAGGATGATATCGTCAAGGTTCTACCGGCCTCACCAATACCGGGCAGGGCAGCCTGAGCAAGTAGACCAGCTGTCAGGTGACTAAGACAGCATAGAGCATAAGTATAGAGGTCTTACTCAGCAGGAGTCTATTGCCAGGGATACTCAGACAACTGCAAGGAAGTGGACAGCGATTGACCACAGTACTGGATGTTCAGGAGCAAACCAACATCCGCACGTTGGGACTAATGGTAATAGCGCCACCAGGTTTAATGGAGCAAACCAGCGACCGCACGCTGGAACCAACAATGCATATCGCAACCAGGTTTAGTGGAGTAAACCAGCGTCCACACGCTGGGACCAACAACGTATATCGCAACCAGGTTTAGTGGAGCAAACCAGCGCCCGCACGCTGGAGCCAATAATATATCTCACAACCAGTTTAGTGGAGTAAACCAGCGTCTGCACGCTGGGACCAACAATGTATATAGCAACTAGGTTTAGTGGAGTGAACCAGCGTCCGCACGCTGGGACCAACAATGTATATCGCAACCAGGTTTAATGGAGTAAACCAACGTCCACGCGCGGGGACCAACAATGTATATCGCCACCAGGTTTAGTGGAGTAAACCAGCGTCCGCACGCTGGGACCAACAATGTATATCGCAACCAGGCTTAGTGGAGTAAACCAGCGTCCGCACGCTGGGACCAACAATGTATATCGCAACCAGGTTTAGTGGAGTAAACCAGCGTCCGCACGCTGGGACCAACAATGTATATCGCAACCAGGTTTAGTGGAGTAAACCAGCGTCCGCACGCTGGGACCAACAATGTATAGCGCCACCAGGAACCAACAAAGTATGATCAGCAGCGAGAAGAACAATGTCGCCAGAACGACGGCTGGAGCAGGAGATTCAGGAACTCAGTAAGATTAACCCGCGAGGTGCTGGAACACAGGAACACTGGAACTCAGTAAGATTAACCCGCGAGGTGCTGGAACACAGGAACAATGGAACTCTGGAACACAGGAACACTAGCATACCGGAACACTGGAACACTGGAACACAGGATCAGCAAGTGCAGCAGGAACAGCAGGAACAGGCCCAGAAGCCTGACAAGCAGGTCAGGTAGAGTGAAGTCAGAAACACCACGAAAGGGCAACCTGGAAGTGCTCAGCCTGGGTTTAAAAAGGCTGTGTGAGGAGGGCTAATCACAGACAGCCAATCATGATACTCAGCAAGTGACTGATACTGAACAGCACCAATCACGGGCACCGTGATAGAATGCCTTTCTGAAAATGAATAGGCCTACTACAGCAGCATTGTGGTGAATGGAGGACAGGCGTACTTGAGGTGTACTATACAACAGGAAGTGTACCATACAGCAGGAACTTATTAGGTAAAACTTTATTACATTGTTTTTTAAACTAATCTTATGACCCTTTATAAAAAATTGTAACTTCATAAAAGGTGTTTACAGAAAGGTTAGCAATTATATCCAGCAGGCTGTTCAAACATATTTAAAACTGGTTTGCAGGCTAAGTAAACCATTTACAAATTATAACAATTGTTTAAGCATTGGTTAACCTTTGCAAAAATAATTATAATTAAAGGTAATACCTTTAGAGGAGTTGTTTACTACAACAAGGTAATCTTTGAAAAATCTTAGTAGACCTTCAGCTAGGCAAGCCTTGAAAAATTTGCTTGTAGTCACATGCTGCTAACTACAAATATAGAGTAGGAGTAAGCTCAGTCTCCTTTGGATTAAGACCTATGAAATGGGAAGAGACATTCACCTCCCCAAGAAAAAAAATACATCTCCTGCTTAAAGTCCCGGGTTTTGTGGACAGTTTGGGGATGTTTAGTTATGGTACTTATCTCCCTACTATTAATGGTTCAGTTGGGCTTCCCATTCATTAATAATCATTAGGTTGGTCCAATAACCTAGGACAATTTGAACACTGTCCATTTAGTTGTCCATACATAACTTAATTTTAATGAATGCACAATATAAAAGTTAAAAGCCGGATACACCTTGTATGCATTTATGTGAATATCAGGCATGTCAAAAAAATCACTCCACTCTCAGCTCATACAGAAGGTGGTATAAGACTCTTGGTGCTGGCTTGAACATCTAGGATTTTAAGTTTATAAAGTTGCTGCTCCCAGAGTTGATAATAATGTCAATTCTCTTGTACAAGTGTTAAACTTTTAAGGACCAGGGGGTATGAATTCACACCGGTCTGGTCTTTAAAGGTTAACAGAATGCAATTTTTTGTTCACAATAGTTACCCTTTAAATTTTAAACAGTATGTACTATGTCATACATTCTTTTGAAATAAAGAGGGATTACCAGATTTACATTTATTTGATTCAAATTGGCAATAATGGTTATGACCACACCCTAAATCAATCAAATAAACTGATGAACAAACAAACACTTTATTTTATTCTAGATTCAAAAGTTTTAATGCTGTACTTGATTTTCTAATGCATGTGTACAAAGAAAAATCTGTTTATAACAGGAGAAGAGTTTGATTACCTATGTTTGTGCAGCTTGCTAATGGTGAACTTCACATTCAGCTGTGTAGATTTGAGCAGACTTTATCCTGACATCAGTCAAAGTAATTGGCAGTAATGCAGTTAGGACAGGCAGCTTCAAAAGGATTGAAACATAGAAGTTTCAGCAGTAAGTGATATACATTATAAAGTAGTGGCATCAATCATGGTCCCTCATATATGAGCATTGTTGGAGAAATGCCCATAAAATGTCTGCTTTGATTGTACAGTTGACATTTAATAAACAGTTAGGAATGTTTAATGGTTTGCTAATTTAAATCTTCAGCCAAGATTGTTATGGTAATGGGAGTAATCGATCCCTGTAAGAGATAGGGATTGCTGCTCTCACAGACATTAGTAAGAGTAGATTTTTGGCCCAAGAAACAAACAGATCATTTTCAAAGATACTAGCATGATGTTATAGTGTATTTAGGTGTCACCATTCCTTTAAAGATCTGTCACCTATCCTTATTCTCATTAGTGTTGAGCGAGCACCCCGATGCTCGGGTGTTCGGGTGCTCTGACCGAGCACCCCCGGAGGCTCGAGTGCTCGGCCGAGCACCCGAGCCCCATTGAATTCAATGGGAGGACTCGAGCATTACACCAGGCACCCCCTGCTCTGATGAGGGGAGGGTGCCTGGTCAATGCCCCCCTTCATCTCCACAATGCCCCTCTTCCACAATGTCCCCCTTCCGCAATGTCCCCCTTCCACAATGTCCCCCTTCATCTCCACAATGTCCCCCTTCATCTCCACAATGCCCCCCTTCATCTCAACAATGCCCCTCTTCCACAATGTCCCCCTTCCACAATGTCCCCCTTCCACAATGTCCCCCTTCATCTCCACAATGCCCCCCTTCATCTCAACAATGCCCCTCTTCCACAATGTCCCCCTTCCACAATGTCCCCCTTCATCTCCACAATGTCCCCCTTCATCTCAACAATGCCCCTCTTCCACAATGTCCCCCTTCCACAATGTCCCCCTTCCACAATGTCCCCCTTCATCTCCACAATGCCCCCTTCCATCTCCACATGTCCCCTACCTCCAGTCCCTGGTGGTCCAGCGGAGCGTCTGTAAGATCTGTGCCTCCTTCGGCACAGATCCCTGCCACCCGAACATGGCGGGCGAGCACATGGCGGTACTTGTACGAGTACCGCCATGTGCCGAGCAGAGCGATGCTCGAGCCGATCCGAGCATCGGCCGAGCATGCTCGCTCAACACTAATTCTCATCTTAGTGGAATCATCAAGCTTGATATTATTTTATTTTTTGCTCCTCTTTAATTTATTCTACCCCATTGAAGGAAGCCTTGATTCTGGCAGCCTCTGAAGGACGAGGAGGAGAAGTTAAATAATTTCAGGATAGGTACGTAATTAATTGTACAGGCCATGTCATGCTGATATTACATAGTCTATAACGTCTAAACCAATAAAGTGTAGATCCATTACACCAAACCTGTTTCTTTGCCTGCTGGAAGTGGGCAACCGGGGAATCACAGGCAGTCCGGAGCTCCCCCCCCATTTGCATTTTTTCCCTTACCCCCTTCCTTCTTTCTTAAAGTCAATTCCATTCCTAAATTCCCCTTCATCTTCTTCTCTCAGTTCACCAAAAGAGCAGTGCCCCTACTAACCATGAGACATCTCTTTGCAAAACACTCTGTCCCCTTTACTGTTGATTGAACCTAGCACTATGTATCATGAATATGTTTACTTATGCCTTTGTTATGTATGTGACAATTGTAATACTGAAACTGTACATTTTTTAGGTCAGCTCCTATGGGGGATTTTGACTCTTGTGACTTATTCATGTACCTTTCTTTCTCCATCTCGACTTATTATTATGTAATAGCTTTTTCATCTTCAATAAAGTTATAATGCAACTTAAAAAAAAAAAAACATAATGTGTAAGGTATAGGTAGTTTAAATATATAATTTTAATGAGTCTAGAAGCAGGAAAAAGTTTAAAAGAACCTCCCACCACCAACAACGCCTCTGTTTTTTCCTGTCCTCCCAGGTCAGTATGTGTTTCTACTCCTCATAGTTCTATTTTTTATATAGGGCACATTTAGCTTCCTACCTTGGTAAACCAAGGTGAGCCCTTTAAGAGGAAATCCCTGTTTGAACCCCACTGGGTTTCATTTCTTGGATATTCCATTGGAAGCTATAGCTTCCTATGGTTGAGCACTTTCATAGTTGGAACCAGTTTTGAATCATCAAGAAAGAGTGACTTCTGGGTTTCTGTTCCACTCACCAGGAGCCCCATTGGCAGCCACATTTTGGTAATAGCATGTTCTATTTTGAAGCTTTTCCCAGGCATGGAGGCTATTATAGTGTAGAGGAGTTCAAGCTCCACCACTTCTGACTGCAGCCATATGTAAGGGCATCCTGCCAGCACATGAACTCTGTACACTTTTTACATGAGGCGTATAGTATTTATTTTCATCTTCATTGTAGATGACAGGGACCTCTGAGGATAAAAGTACTATTAGTAGACACAGTCCACATTCTGTATGTCTACTTTGTAATATACCACTGGATGAAAGCTACTGAAAGAGACATTGCCATTCTTGTATAAAAAATATTGCTCAGCCTGTCATGCCACACGTCTAATATAATTTCTTGGTTACAAGATTTTACTAAAGAGACTTTTAAATGAAACACTGATGGATTTCTGAATCTTGTTCTGAAGGGACCTCTGAAGGGGATATAGCAATTACTATTTTTTTCAGCTGACAATGTGGAGGATAAGTATATCCTTGATTAAATGTATTAGGGTAATACAAAGACTCTCAAGATGTATCCTAATTAAGGTACTAGCTGCTGTCATTAAACAAGAATGGTATGTTGATAAAAAGGGACTACTATTTTCTAAAAAACATTGAAGGCACTAATTCCCTTTGACTGTAAAGACATCCTATATTGGAAAAGTACCCAAGGTCGATGTTCAAGTGGCAAGATTTTCCAAAAGGACTATTTAATAGGGTTTAGGTTTTAAAGACTCCATGGATTGAAAAAATAAAAAGGATCTGGGGGCCATATCTTTCAGAGCGAGGACAGCCACTACTTGTGGCTGTAAAGCCATATGTCTATGGCTTGTTCAAATAGAAAAAATGTAAACTTTCCACAGATTTTCATTTCTATGTTAAGATTTGTTTGTGATGCTTCTATGGAAAATGTCAGGATTGCTGCTTGTGCTATAGTCTTTCCAGTAAGTCCAGTTGCCCAAACAATTTGCAGCTGGTTAATCATCCATGGCTATACTATGTGCTATGCCTTTTGAAGGTACCTTACAGTTTGGTAATGGGTTGTACTCTCTACTGCATACTCTTTCAGAAAAGAAGAAATGTCTTCTTCAAAATAGATGCTTTAGTTCTTAAAACATTTTTGAATCACTACAGGAACTTTAAGAGATGTTTCAAAGGCATGAGACCTGCAAACAAACCTTTATTCCAAATGGAGTCAAGTCACAAAAATCCACCCCACAGGATAGCCAAGCTAAGTCCCATTTGTGAAGTCAGTTCTTCTATTCTTATGGTAGGTAAAATTGCTGTACTTTTCTTCTGTAATGAGAATGCATTACCATTGATTCCTGGATCTTAAATGTAATCAAGCAAAGTTGCAAACCTAACTGTGCTTCCCCTTCTACACACAGATTGCTGGCCACTCAAGTACCCCTGTGGAGTCGAAAAAGACCCTTTCTTCTTCAAGCCACCCAAGAATGTGTGGACTGCAAAGTGCTAAGATAATATCAAACTCTGCTGTAGTTGAAGACCTTTCAAAACAAAGCTGCATAAAAAAACACAAGACCTTATTTCACCCCAATGGGCAAAAGTCAACTTGTCAGTATTAACAGCTATTTATATGAGAGCAAAGGACAATGCCTGGGGAGAAAGTCTCAAAATGAAGACAGCTCAACAAGAATATTTAGTCTGTGTGCTACCAAAGGTAAAAAAAGAAAGAACTGACAGGTAAGAAAAATGATTTACTTTTAAGTACAAATCTTGCTCCCAATGAGATGGCTCACAGAGCTAAGCCACAGAGAGGGGTTAAGTAACAACACCCTGCAGTACCTAAAACCAAGTGGAGCCTACCCTGAAGCTTGAAGATCAAGCCTGTAGAGTCTCTAGAAAATATGGAATCTTATCCATGTGGAGGATCTACATGTCTGTTCTGTGGAAGGCTTTTCTACCCATTATACATCTATAATAGAACGAGCTTTCATCTTCTAAGAAGGCTATTTTCCTTTTGAAGTGCAAGTTTCAGTAATAGCTGAACATAACCAGTTTGCAACTTTGCAATGATGACTTTTGAGGTCCTCGTTCCTTTGGAAGATCCAAAGAAGTTAAAAAAGAGTGAGGGACTCTTCCAAAAGAGCTTTTTCTGTCTGTATATGCTTTAGGCACCTCCTGACATCCAATTTATGTAGACAATCTACCTTTGTATTTCAAGGAAGGACACAGAGTGAGAAGACAAATATCTTGACGTCTGTAGAAAAATAAAGACACCTTGGGTGCAAACTCTGGAGGCAACATCAAGGTAAGAAAATATTGGTTGAAGATCACGTGAGGTTATTTAATAGAAAGATCTTGGAGTTTCCTCACCATTCTTGTTGAAGTAAGTGCCACTAATAACACCACACTGAGGGAAAACATCTTTAGAGTACTCTCGTTTATTGGTTCAAAAGGGCTATTCAATTATGCAGTAATTACCAATTCAAATTCCATGTGGGATAGGAACACGCAACTCTTGGCCTTAGATTCTAAACAGATTTGAATAATCTGTTCACAAGACAGTGGTCAGTAAACAGGTCACACAGGAACGTGTAGAGTCCATTATTAAATTAATCAGATAGAAATGCCAACAAACATGATATGGATATAAAGGATTCTTCTTATGAGACTTTTTTCCCCCAAGTTTTGTGTAACCCTTGGATGTATTTTTCTTCCTAGAATTAAGGAGAAGATCACTTGAAAAGACAAACCTTGATCACCCAGGATTTCTGAGAATCCAGCCCACAAATCCCTGCTCTGTTATTATTTTTAACATTGCCTGATTACCTGGGCACGCTCTTTTCACTTACTATATCTCTGATATTGTTTTTGATCCTGTCTGCACTTCAGTTAACATATTTAGTGTCTTTCTGAGTAGCATTTCAGAGCTTTGATTCCCTGACTACTCTTGTTTGCTGCCTGCTCAGCTACACTCCTGGCCTGATTTTACATTCCGTTTTGGGTCCTATGACCTTGGTTAGTTTGTAAGCTTCTTGTTCTGGTACTTACCTATGAGTGATGCTCGCTGCTACTGCTTCCATTAACAGTGCATTCATCAAGGTCCAGTTCTGGCTATTTCACATTGCTATCAACAATATTACCCATGTTTAATCCGAAACAAGGTTGATTTTACGGTTGACATCACTCATAAACTACTCACTCCCACTTCAGTGGCAGCCTTGGTTTTCCAGCCCATGGCTCCCCAGCCATCCTGTTCTACTCTGGCAAGTGAGTAAGTAGGTTTCATACACTGCTTCTACTAATTCTATTATCTATTCGTTGCTGGTGCTTCAGTGCCCCCTTTGCCTAGTAGTTCTCCTTTGCCCTGCAAGTTTACTTGCTGCCATGTTATAGTGATTGTGATAGGATTCTGCTGTCAGGAACCAGACTGCTAGTCTCACCTTGAATGTCTGCTGCTGTAGTACTGACTATTAATTTAATGATTGCCTCCCCTTCTTCACCAAGTGGCAGATAAAGAACTCTCGGGTCAGTAGCGTGTGTTCAAGTTCAGCAGTAGGAGAAGAAGTCACAGAAAACATTTGCAGAAGTGCATCCTCTGTCACTGGGAGAAGAATCTTGGAAGCTTCACATCTGCTCTGGTGGCCAGTCCGTTGGCTACCTCTTTGGCACTGAAAGGGTTAACTAAATACAATAAATACAGAAAAATTGAATTTTAAGAAAACATTTCACTTAGGACAGAACAATACCAATAAGCGAAATGAAAAAGACACTTTTGAAAAACCTCTAAACAATGATGTACTAAGAAGACCTGAGCTAATTATATAGCAAACCAACTGAACCGTAGTGTGCACAAAGCAATTCTGATGATTTCTGTAGATTTAAATTGGATCTTAACCCTTTGAATGTTACTCAGATCGCCAATGTATTACTTTGAATCGCATAAAAGACCTGTCAAGATTCAAGGGGTTAATCGCTCCATTTAAAATAATAAGCGTTTTTATGCGTCCCCTGTGGTGCATTTGATTTGTTCTGTAATTGCTCCGGTTCTTTTTAGTACATTAGCTTCAGATTTGCTCCCCTCTCTGGCACTCAGAGGGTTAATGAGCCATATTTCTAATTTCCTGCTGCGTTCTGTAGATGGGAAGGATCATGACAATGATCTGTAGACCGTACGCCTGCTAAACGTCAGAGCGGCATGGAAAAATACACTGGCACTTTGTAAGGGATTAGAAAACTGCTGAGGGAATTAGCGCTTAATCTCTTTTATTTCTCTATTTCCTTTTGTCAGTCTTTTCTCTTGTGCACCCTCTCGCTCCTTTCCTTGTCTTGTTGTTCAATTAATTCTCCATTTTATACACTCATTAATTTTCTGCCTCTAAAAGACTCCCACCCTCATTAATTTATTGTCTTTTTCTCCCACCTTTCAACAACCACAGAATCACTTGACAACTGTAACCCATTTTATGCCAGAGCAATTTGCATAAATTTTAACGCCTTTTATGCTAGCAAGGACTCCAGTGCATTGCAAATCATAAGGAATATGAATAACATAATTTGTTTAACATATTGAATTACCTAAGTACGGCTCCTTCATACTATCTATCTATCTATCTATCTGTCTGTCTGTCTGTCTGTCTGTCTGTCTGTCTGTCCGTCCGTCCGTCCGTCCGTCCGTCCATCTATCTAATCTATCTATCTATCTATCTATCTATCTATCTATCTATCTATCTAGCTATCTAGCTATCTAGCTATCTATCTGTCCGTCCGTCCGTCTGTCCGTCCGTCCATCTATCTAATCTATCTATCTATCTGTCCGTCCATCCGTCCGTCCGTCCGTCCATCCATCTATCTAATCTATCTATCTGTCTGTCCGTCCGTCCGTCCATCTGTCCGTCCGTCCGTCCGTCTATCTAATCTATCTATCTATCTATCTATCTATCTATCTATCTATCTATCTATCTAATCTATCTAATCTATCTATCTATCTATCTATCTATCTATCTATCTATCTATCTATCTAATCTATCTATCTAATCTGCCAACGTCTGTAATAAATAGTGATCTGTACTGAAGCCTGCCTTTAGTTGACATCTGCTCTCCTGAACAATGGGCAGAAATAGACTCATAAGGGACACTAATCTTTATTAGTCAGCTGAAACACTAAGTAGTAGACTACAAGAGAGATCAAATGCAAATAAGAAAACATATAACCGCTGTTTGAAGGACATTTATCTAGGTAATTCCTTCTGTTAATCAAATGAAGAGCCAAAGATTCCTAAGGCATGTTTCCCCTTAAATGAAGGAAGGAAGCATTATCCAAAAAAGGAATACTGGATAACAAGATGTGAGACTAGAGAGAAGAACTAATAAGGGATTTCTTTATTGATGTGAATGGAGAACATGGTATTCAGTATGCTGCTCTCCAAAGCTACAACTATTAATATACTGCAATACACAATGATCATTCATAAAAAACATTGTATAATTAGGCAGGTAAATACAATAAAACAATTTTGTAAAAACTATATCATTTATATATTAGGTGGCTCTAGGTAAGAAACCTTCAAAGAGCCCCAGTCATTGCCACACCCTATCTACTCCCATGATTCTGCTCTAAGCCCAACTCACTATCATCTGGAACAGAAAATATATATTTACTTACATCTAAAACAAAAAAGCTCTTAAAGGGATAGTAACACTTCGTTTTAACTTTATTTTATTTTGTAGGCATTAAAAAAACATGAAGAATGATATAAGTCTTATCTCTCAAACCTTTATGGTTTATGAGATATTCACAAGCAAAGTTCCCCTCCCCGCCCCTTTTTCCTAGTGTAAGCCATCTCTTCTCAGATGTGGATCAGGTTGTATGACAGTACAGATAACAGAAGGGGACAATTTTCTTTGTATGAAAACAATGAAAGCCCTTCCCCCCTTGAAAAGTTTTTCAGCTTTTTCCATTATCTTAATTGAAGATTGTCCCTCTCTGCAGTCTACCTGGGCATCTCCCTTCTTATCTGGTTGAACAGGGGGGGGATACTTTGTTTGTGAATATCTCTTAAACCATAAAGGTTTCAGAGATAAGACTTATATCATTCTTCATGTTTTTTTAATGCCTACAAAATAAAATAAAGTTAAAATGAAGTATTACTATCCCTTTAAATTAACTGAAAAGTAAACAGGTATTTAAACTGGTGAAATTATCATGTGAACAGGACATAGTAGTAATAGAACAATTGGCCGTCATAAACCAGGACTGGATCACTGATACAGGAGCGCTGAAACTGTTGTTTCTGAGTTATCCACGCCCACAATTAAGCATAATGGGTGTGACAAACTCCAGATTTTCTTATATCAGGTTGCTATCTACTTTGCCTATTGAGAAATCTGACCCTGATGGTAAATAGGACTTATGAATGTGTGTTTAGTTTAGTTTAGTTGTCTGTGAATATCTGCAGGCTGTATGCAAAAGGATAGGATTGGCTCTTCAGTGACATCCATTGGCCCTGGCATTGTGACTGGGGCATGTAACTTTAAAGGGATACTAATGTTTCACAAAAACAGCAGCTCCAATTAGTCTTCATAGTATTTGGGCCTTGGAGAGTGTTATTTCAGTACTGTCAGAATTGTAGTTCAAGAGTAATTGATCGATAAAGTATCCCCCTCCCGCCCCTTTTACCTAGTGTAAGCCACCTCCTCTCAGATGTGAAATCTGGTCTCTTGACCAGACAGGTTGCAGCAAGGGTCAATCTTCTTACTGTGAGTATAAGGAAAACTCTGCCCCTCTTGACAGGATTTTCAGGTTTTTCCTTATGCTATTTGAAGATTGCCCCTCTATGTGATCCATCCAGACAGTCTTGCTGCTCTGAGGTAAGAAATCTTACATCAGTAAAAGGTAGGCTGACCATATTTCCTTGAGACAAAAACGGGACGCCGGGACGGGGTTTTGTAATATAACATTCCGTATTTATTTATCGAAATGAGGACGATATTAAATGTTTTATTACATGTCTGATTATAAACATATTGTGAGATAACAATATATTCTATCAACGAGGTACAACAATAGCATCAATCAACATCTATGTAGCCAGAAACATAAGGATGCTATCTACCTAGGTGAGGCACTGACAAATAACATACAGAACTGTCATGAACTAGAGCAGTTACTATCACATTCCAACATACAAATGAATTGCTATTGTAGTCAGTCACCCACCTCTCCCCCATAGAATGTATAATAATAACTTATTTTACATTCTTTCTATGGGAGAGGTGAGTCACTGACAATAATAACAATTCAATGCAGAATGTGATAGTATAACAGCTAGTTCATGACTGTTTAAGAACATAACTGTCATGAACTAGAGCTGTTACTATCACATTCTAACATAGGATGAATTGCTATTGTAGTTAGTCACCCAACTCTCCCCCATAGAATTTAAAATAAGTTATACATTCTTTCTATGGGAGAGGTGAGTCACTGACAGCAATAACAATTCAATGCAGAATGTGATAGTATAACAGCTAGTTCATGACTGTTTAAGAACATAACTGTCATGAACTAAAGCTGTTACTATCACATTCTAACATAGGATGAATTGCTATTGTAGTTAGTCACCCAACTCTCCCCCATAGAATTTAAAATAAGTTATACATTCTTTCTATGGGAGAGGTGAGTCACTGACAGCAATAACAATTCAATGCAGAATGTGATAGTATAACAGCTAGTTCATGACTGTTTAAGAACATAACTGTCATGAACTAAAGCTGTTACTATCACATTCTAACATAGGATGAATTGCTATTGTAGTTAGTCACCCAACTCTCCCCCATAGAATTTAAAATAAGTTATACATTCTTTCTATGGGAGAGGTGAGTCACTGACAGCAATAACAATTCAATGCAGAATGTGATAGTATAACAGCTAGTTCATGACTGTTTAAGAACATAACTGTCATGAACTAAAGCTGTTACAATCACATTCTAACATAGGATGAATTGCTATTGTAGTTAGTCACCCAACTCTCCCCCATAGAATTTAAAATAAGTTATTAATAATAACTTATTTTACATTCTATGGGGGAGAGATGGGTGACTGACTACAATAGCAATTCATCCCATGTTAGAATGTGATAGTAACAGCTCTAGTTCATGACAGTTATGTTCTTAAACAGTCAGGAACTAGCTGTTATACTATCACATTCTGCATTGAATTGTTATTGCTGTCAGTGACTCACCTCTCTCATAGAAAGAAAGTAACATAAGTTATTATTAATAACTTATTACATTCTTTCTATGGGAGAGGTGTAGTCACTGACAACAATAACAATTCTATGCAGAATGTGATAGTAACAGCTCCACAACTTCCTGGTAATTGAATGGTTACAAGTTTTGAATAAAACAACTTCCAGTAGTGCTGGAATGTACTTGCTTTACTCAGTAGGAAAAGACAAAGTGTACTGCTCCTTTAAAATGTGTTCATATCTCTTCTGATAAACCAAAGGTATCATTTGGTGTCAGTTTCAAGCAGCCTGACAGTGCACAACTATCTGCTGAGCAGATTCTGCTTATAATGGTCAGCAAATCTTTTCCTGCTGAGTTATAAATGGCTGTTCCTACTGCTTGGTGATGCTTTATTAAAAAGTAATAGCAGTTCAGTCAGTCACAAACAGATTAACCAATTAAGGACCAGAGTCCAGAGGGGTGTGCGATACTTCTCTTTGCAAACTTATTACACAGCAAACCCAGTGTCAACATAACCCTTTGAGTGACAGAGTACCGCTCTGGCACTCAAATGGTTGCACATGAAAAACGAATTTGAGTTAAAGTTTTTTTGTGGCTTAACAATTTTCTTCAGTTACAGAACTAATACAAAAATTTAGGTAGATGTAGAGGGAGACTGTATTTCACCACGATCGTACCATGAATATTTGTCAGATGAAGTAATCTTACGCAGCAAATTTCGGTCTTTCAACAAGACATTTCCATAAAATTTCTCACACTGCATGACACAATTCTGTTTTACAAGTAACATAGCCCTCATTGTCTCAACACTTAATCTAGACTTCTCCTTTGACCACATACTGTTCATAACAGAAAATATTCTCTCAACAGGTGCCGTACTTCCTGGAAGACAAAGAATAAACTCTACAATACTACAAAATTCTTGAAAGTCAAGGAGTTTTTCACTCATTTCAGAAAAAATATTTACCCATCTATCAGATACAGAAATGTTTTCTTTATTCCATGTATCCAGCTGTCTCACTATTGTAGATTTTATGAGTGTCCACTGATCAAATACACGAGTTTCTTCTATTTCTGTGCGTGTGATGAGTTCCTCATCCAGACTGTCCTGTATTTCTTTCCATTCAGGTGTCTTCCTTAGTAGCACCCACTTGAACTTCTCAGTGTTTCCTCCTACATTGCTCTTCCACTTGTTGATATACTCTAAGCTGGTTTCATAGAAATTCTCAACTACCTCAAAAAACTTGGCCTCATTAATTTCTCCTGAATCTACTAACATTTTCAGTTGTTTTTTGACATCAGTAGTTACAAACACTTCACTTCTTCTGGACTCTAAATTGTTTACAAGACTTTCAATGTTTATGGCTACTTCTGTAGCTGAAATATTATCTTTTTCAATTAAACTAATGTATATTTGGAATGTAGACACTTGATCTCTTGCAAATGACAACCACAATTTCAAACAGGGATCTTCAAACCATTTTCGCATCATAACAGGGCATTTTTCTTGAGAAAGAAAATAAGATCTAAGCCCATCAAATATGCTTAAAATTCTTTCAATTGATGGACCCAAAGACAAAAATCTTGTATTTCCATGCTCTAACAATGTAGCGTAAATGTTTCCTGCAAAGTCACAAAAGTTT
Source organism: Rhinophrynus dorsalis (assembly GCA_037306005.1). Classification (NCBI taxonomy): domain Eukaryota; kingdom Metazoa; phylum Chordata; class Amphibia; order Anura; family Rhinophrynidae; genus Rhinophrynus; species Rhinophrynus dorsalis. The sequence goes on from CM074720.1 coordinate 469,588,722, forward strand.
TTCAGTTCTTCAACTCTAACTGTGTATATATGGAAGTATTTGTATACTTTCACTGCAAAACATTCAATATCAATTGGTAAACAGTCAACAGCACACTGAACACAATTGTGTACAATGTGTGCCCCACAACCAATACCGATAATCGGCCTCTTGAGTTCTGTTTGAAGTTTTCGCCACACATTATTTTTGCCAAGTCTTTTACAACCACCAAAATTGGTGTTCGTGTTATCTGCACACAAAGCAACAATTTTGTTTTGTAAGGCAAATTTGTCAATTACTTCCATCAACATAGCACACTGTAGATCGGATGTTTCACCAGGTAAGGAAACAAAATCTATAATTTTGTCTTGAACACCACAATTTGGCAAAAAGTACCGCACAACGATTGGAAAAAGTTTGATGTCTTTTTTGTTTGATGCATCTAAACTGACTGTAATGCTTTTTGTTTTATTCAGATCCTCCATTACTTTGCCCAGTATGTATGGTGATAAAACGCTGGTAATTATTGCTTCTGATTTGGTACGTGCTGAAGAAAATTTTGGTTCATAAACTTTCCTTATCAATATAGACAAGCAATCATTTGCGCGAAAACTTTGGCCATGGTGCACTGTATGATAAGCAAAAAGAGCTTCACTGGCTGCAATTTTATCGGTTTCACTGTCACCATGTCTCATAAACGAACTGATATTTTTAAATGAAGCCAGAACGTTTTCAGCATCCTTATGTTTTTGGCTACGTAGATGTTGGTTGATGTCACTTCTACCTCCATGAGCAATGGAAAAATGGACATTACAATGTTGGCATACCACTTTTGTTCCATCTCTACACAGTTTGTCCGGTTTAATAAATTTGAATTCCATTTTGAGATCGTTATTAAAACTGCAGTTTCGCCTCTTCTTTGGCATTGCAAGTCACTTGGATAAGTTGGCTGGAACAGTGGGACTCCACTAGTCCAGTCCGATCATACACGTACTAGTAAGCAGCTGAGCAGCAAGAACGGGTTTGCTTGCTCTGTCTGTCAAAGAAGCCTGCCCCTTAGTAATTCCTAAACTTCTTTCTCTTGTCACACTAGTGGCTGGTTACACACAGACTACACACTGTACACAACATTAATTATTATTATTAAGATTATTATACAATTATTAGAATTATTATCATGCAGCTGAGCAGCAAGAACGGGTTTGCTTGCTCTGTCTGTCAAAGAAGCCTGCCCCTGAGTAATTCCTGAATTCCTTTTTCTTGTCACACTAGTGGCTGGTTACACACAGACTACACACTGAACACAACATTGATTATTATTATTATGCTTATTATACAATTATTACAATTATTATCGAGCAGCTGAGCAGCGAGAAGAAAGCGGTGTGCTGTTTGCTGCTTGCTTGTGTTCTCTCTTTTCTCTCTCTGGCAAAATAAGAAGATTAAATTGGAATTAGAAGCCAGTCTCAAGCCTCAGCCTGCCCCTGACTAAATCCTGGGCTTCCTCTCATCACACTACACTTGTGGTTGGTCATCAACAAATTGATTATTATTATTAATAATTGATGATTACCTAGTAACAAAAGTATTGTGACTCCTATAGTCCAATGGAGCAGCTGAGCAACGAGAATAAGGCTGTTTGCTGTTTGCAGCTTGCTTGTGTTCTCTCTTCTCTCTCTCTGGCAAAATAAGAAGATTAAATTGGAATTAGAAGCCAGTCTCAAGCCTCAGCCTGCCCCTGACTAAATCCTGGGCTTCCTCTCATCACACTACACTTGTGGTTGGTCATCAACAAATTGATTATTATTATTAATAATTGATGATTACCTAGTAACAAAAGTATTGTGACTCCTATAGTCCAATGGAGCAGCTGAGCAACGAGAATAAGGCTGTTTGCTGTTTGCAGCTTGCTTGTGTTCTCTCTTCTCTCTCTCTGGCAAAATAAGAAGATTAAATTGGAATTAGAAGCCAGTCTCAAGCCTCAGCCTGCCCCTGACTAAATCCTGGGCTTCCTCTCATCACACTACACTTGTGGTTGGTCATCAACAAATTGATTATTATTATTAATAATTGATGATTACCTAGTAACAAAAGTATTGTGACTCCTATAGTCCAATGGAGCAGCTGAGCAACGAGAATAAGGCTGTTTGCTGTTTGCAGCTTGCTTGTGTTCTCTCTTCTCTCTCTCTGGCAAAATAAGAAGATTAAATTGGAATTAGAAGCCAGTCTCAAGCCTCAGCCTGCCCCTGACTAAATCCTGGGCTTCCTCTCATCACACTACACTAGTGGTTGGTCATCAACAAATTGATTATTATTATTAATAATTGATGATTACCTAGTAACCAATGTATTGGGACTCCAGTTATCCGATGGAGCAGCTGAGCAGTGAGAAGAATGCGGTTTGCTGTTTGCAGCTTGCTTGTGTTCTCTCTTCTCTCTCTCTGGCAAAATAAGAAGATTAAATTGGAATTAGAAGCCAGTCTCAAGCCTCAGCCTGCCCCTAACTAAATCCTGGGCTTCCTATTTAATCAAAAACCTAGCAAATGAAATGCTGGACTTGGGTATATAAAACGTCATTTACTGTTTGTTAGCTTAATTATCAGTTCACAGAATATATCTGCATGACATGCAGCCATGCAGATCCAGACAAATACTTTTTATTAATGACACAATGCAGTTTGTGAGAAAGAAACAACACAATGAATACTGTAAGCCTTATAGTATTGATTGTGTTGTTTCTTTCTCACAAAGTGCATTGTGCCATTAATAAAAATGTATGTATGCATTTTTCATAAATATCTCTTCTCTATTTAAAGGGTTCACCTGGAAGTCCTAGTCTTCTTACTCCATCTAAAGTGTTGATTTGAGCCAGAGTGCTCCAGAATGTGTCCAGTCCTCCTGCAAGCTAAGGGGATCTGTTTGTTAGATGGCACACTGCTCCCCCATACCTCCCATATGGCACTGTAGCACCCTCCTGACCTATTTGCTCATTTAATTAAACCTGCCACCCATTTCCCTGGCCCCACATGTGTCCTTCACTCCTCTGTTGCCCTAATAACTTTCATACACTGACACTGACTGACTAGGCCGCGTAAATAAAATGACTCACTTTAACAGGCCGGCCGCCGGCGGGACAGTGTTGAGTGACACGCTGGGCAGCAGGAGCGAGCAGGCTGAGCAGAGAATGGATCAGTTGATAGTTGGCTGAATAATGTTGTGACTCACACTGAAGTGAATCAAATGTGCTGCTGGAGCCTGGACTGGTCAGCGCTGGCTGTTTGCTGCCTTGAGTCCTCCGACCCGAGTCCACTCCTGACTGGAATCCTCCTTGTCACGCGCGCAATGCCCATGTGACGTCTGTTCCTCTCAGGCATCTGATCTGCTCCAGACCCTGAGCAACAGCGCTGTGCCGAGAACAGGCAACCAATGAGAGATGATGAGAATCAGGCACTCCTCTCTCATTGGCTGCAGTGCAGTGTGAGTCGTGTGACATGCTAGGAAGCCAGGGGAGAGGGCTATAGGATAGTGGAAGGTGGGGCACATCTCGCCAATACATAAATAATTCAATCAATCCTCACGGTGCTTGCGCAGCGCTTCGCAGCGGCGCTTCTGCTTATGAAGATGCGCAGATGCGGGCTGCAGGCATCACAAGCCGGGCGCATAATTAAAAAACGGGACAAAATCATAAAACGACGGGGCGGTCCTAAAATATTAAAAAAACGGGACTGTCCCGTTCAAAACGGGACGTATGGTCACCCTAGTAAAAGGGGTGGGAGGGGGATACTTTATCATTTAACTACTCTTGAACTACAGGTCTGACAGTATTGAAATAACACTCCCCACTGCCAAAATACTGTGAAAATTAATTAGAGCTGCTTTTTTTGTGAAACATTTAAGGATGTATAAACCTATTTACATATCTGAGAATAGCAACGCGCTTGGAAATGGTAAGGTATTTCCCTTTATGCACAATATGCCATTCACAAATTAATAAATCATCTTTTTTTTGGTAGAATGTGCAGAAATACACTTTACAGAATTGCTGGTAGATACCAGGACTTACCTTCTAAAGGAAGTGGTAGGGGCAAATACAGTAAAGAACATAAAGAGTTTTTATATTAACTATAAGACTGTTCTGTGGAATAAACAAGCCAGAAGGAAAAGGACAAATAGGTTGTTATCTGCTGTTATATTTTATGCTCCCATCCCTGCAAAATTTTTGTATTTAACCTCTGGGTGTCAGATAACATAACGTAGTGCAATGGTTGGATTACTTCTATTGCACTCAGAGGGTTACACATAATAAGACTGTTTAGTAAATGGAGCAATTCTGAGGCACTGGAAACAAATAAGAATTCCCATTGATTAAGAAAAAAATAAACTGTATATGGCGTTGCTTATCAGACATAATAAATAATCATCATTAACCCATCCCTAATATACAGAATTTAATGCCCTTTGTCTTTACAAACAGCGTGTCAGCCTATTCGTTGTATTATACGTACAGTCTCTCATATTGCTTGGAACACCATCCTATATATCACTGGTAGGGGTGGAAGGATTCCTAGACAGGTACCATAAAAGTGTGTCTTGGCTGGAATAATTTATCACTACCTCGAAGGTGTTCTGCTACGATGGATATACACACATACCCTATCCTACCGCTGCCCTCATTACACTGCCTGGCATCCCAGCCCAGCCTTAATCTGTTATTCCTGGCTAGACATCTTTATAGGGCAGCAGTGTAAGGCAGGGGAAACGAGGCACAGCGAAAGCCAGAAGAAATAAAGGGGGGAAATACTGCAAGTCATTATTCAGATATAATATGCACATTTGTATGTTCAATGATATGTGTAATGTAGAGTCCAGTGAAACAGGGCTGGAGAAACACTGAATAATCAAAAGATCAGACTATATAGAATACAAAAGGAAATTTTGATATACGTCAGTCTACCTTTTTGACTGTTTGCCTTTTGGTGTGTGTGTGTGTGTGTGTGTGAAAATGGATGAATCCCTGAATCAGTCACTTTAATTTTAGCTTCTACCTCAATCATCTGCACTTCAGGATATGAACTTGAGTGTATGATTTAGTGAATATGCCCCACAATCTTTACTCTTGTTAATGCCAGTAGGCCCAGAACTCTACCCCAATAGCATGCATGAGAATACAGTTACACTGTTACCTCTGCATCTCGATAGTAGATAAAGTTAAACCTTTGACATTCAGGGAGGTATCCTACACACTGCAATGCAATGTATTGGATACTTTTCTGGAATTCACTAGGTTAACGAAGGAACAGAGTACAGGAGCCTCCCAAAAAACCCATAGATACATAGATAGATACGTGTGTATGTCTGTATGCCATCCATCCACATATCTGTCTATCTTAGGCTGATGTACATAGCAGAACTTGAACAATTCCGGAGCAAAACAACTATACCATAGGGGACAAATATAAAATACTAAAATCCTCATTTAGTTAAATGAGGCGTTTAACCCCATTGAATGCTAGATGTCCCTATCTATCTATATATCTATCTATCTAGCTAGCTACATAATCTAATGTATGCACATTGGCCAGTTTATTCGGTACACCCCCTTGACCAGTCTTCAGTAGCTGGGATGCTGTGTCCATAAAGGTTAAATGTAGTAGGCAGTCACTTAACAAGGGATGGAGAAGCTTATGCACTGACCGATGCAAACCCCATAGCAATTTTTATTTCAAAGGGGATAGATAGGTCTCCAAAGCTTCTCTATTTTGTGCACTTGGTTTGCACCAGAATTGCACCAATTGCACCCTCAGCTACAGTGTTTGTGTTTATGTGTGCATATCAGTACACGAATGGTCTACCAGTGGGGCCTAAATATACTGAACAGTAGAATGCTACTCAGCTACAGACATATCATAGACGCCATCACCTGCTAGGCGGCTCACACACAACAGTGATTAGAGAGTACTGAGAATAGTCCTACATCCAACAAACATCCTGTCGTCAACACTCCATTAAGGCACCTTGTGGAATCTATGCCCTGATGACTAGGGACTCTTATGGGGATTACGTTTAGGTCCGTGCAACTAATATATTGTCCAATCAGTGTATGTAGGTGTACATACAATTATGCACAAGTATGAATGCATAGTTTCAGGCTACACATACAATGTGAGGCTGATGTACTATGAAAGTGGTCCAGTTCCGGAATAAATATTCCCAAATCTCCATAGACTTAAATGGAGCTTTTAATCTCTTGAATGCTAGAAAGGTCTTCTCCAGTGCTTTGCCTTGCAGTGCATTAGGGACCTCAATTGCATTCAATGGGTTACAAAAAACAAAACTATTTTTTTTTAAAAAGCAGAGATTTATTTGTCACCAATGTTGTAACTGACATATGCACAAGGGTGTAGGAACCTAAAACATTCTGGGGGTGAAAAGATTTTCAGGGACTCAAAGAAAGTATGACTTTGATCCAAATGTTGGTGTTAAAACAAACGGTATGAAAAAAAGGCTGTCGCGACTTAACCAAGACTGGGTAACTAGAGATTCAAATCTCCATTACATAGAAAGGCTAACTGTTGACAGCCTACAATATACACGTGAACTCCAAAACCTGCGTTGCCTAAAATCTGACCTCATCGCAGTCTCAAAACACACAATAAATAATGTGCAATACATCCCAATCAAAGAAAGAAGTGAACGTCCGTCATTACCTAGTGCCCCAGTCAATCACAGCTCCCCAAAGTATCAATTTCAGTCGAATAACCTATATATAGACCCAAAATAACTGATGCACCTTTGTCTGTGTTTCAAGTTCAACGAGCTAAATCACAGGACCCAGGAGCGGAGACTAGCCTGAGAGAAAGGGAGATAGGAGCACGTACACAGTTAGTAGGAGTTGTTGGAGAGTTGCTTTTTTTTGTTAGTAAACCACATACATGTTATCACGGTTCCCGTGATTCCTTGTCACTCTCTGTTGTGGTGCTCTCCCATTGGCGGAGCTTGATTGGCCTGCCCCGGGTGTCCCTTCATATACCGGGCCTATGGCACCTGTCAGGTGCCCTTTCGTGGTGTTCCCGTACCTGCGCATTTTGTTGCTGTGTTCCTGTGTACCGACTCGGCCCGTCTGACTACTCTGTTGTTCCTGCTCCGTGATTGACCCGGCTCTGGCTGATGTTCCTGCTCCGTGATTGACCCGGCTTTGGCTGATGTTCCTGCTCCGTGATTGCTTCCAGAGTTCCTGCGAGATTCTGATCTCTTTGCCTGGCGACATTCTGAACTGTGCTTGCAGTGTTGCACTGACTGATCACACTTCCTCTGCAGAGCTTGTAGCCTCCGTTACTGAGCCTGTCTGTACACTTGCTGAGCTTGTTGCCTCCGTTACCGAGCCTGTCAGAGAACACTTGCTGAGCTGTTGCCTCCGTTATCGAGCCTGTCAGAGAACACTTGCTGTGCTTGTTGCCTCTGTTACCGAGCCTGTCTGTGTACACTCGCCAAGCTTGTTGCCTCCGATTCTGAGCCGTTTAACACTTGATGAGCTTGTTGCCTCCATCACTGAGCCTATCCGCTTACACTAGCAGAGCAGTTATCTCCAACTACGGTGCTTGTTTCCTTGCAGTCGTTGCACCACGTGGTGCTATTGGGCATTCCGTTAGCTCTTGCAGTGTGTTACTCTGTTTTGGCACCAGAAGGGTGTATTGGCTCTGGTCTCCTATTGCTCACAGTGTTGTACCATCGTACCGCACCAGGGAGTGTGTTTGGCTCACGTTACATTTGCTTGTGCAGTGTCTCTTCCGTTACCGCACCTAAGGGGTGCTCCTGGCGCTGGTTCCATTTGCTTGTGCAGTGTCTCTTCCGTCACCGCACCTAGGGGTGCGCTTGGCTCCAGTCCCATTTGCTCTTGCAGTGTCTCTCTTCTGTTACCGCACCCAAGGGGTGTTATTGGCTCTAGCTCCAGTCAGCTCTTGTGATACTATTGGGCATATTATAGTACAGCTATCTTGTAGTAATTCAGTTCAGTCTCACTGCTAGCGCTTGCTTTCTGCACTACTCCCTGGACTGTTTATATTCACCGGGCATTGGCTAATCACCACAACAGAGACTGATTATTTGCATTGGGCATTAACCCTTTTACCTCCATTGATTCCTGTTGCAAGCTATTTGCTCCTATTATATTGGGCCTGTCCTACATCCATTACTTATCTGATACGTGCTATTACCTATTCTGGCCCCAAGGTGCACTGTTCCTTATTTTTACCTCAATAAAACTGTGTTTTATTTTTAACCTTTGTTCTGAGTGTTGTAAAAACCGTAACACATGTTTACCTTTTTTTGACAGTGTGAGTCTGTGAGTGACAGAGAGTGAGTGTTTGTGTGAGGGCCTAAGTAAGTGCCTGGATGTGGGTGAGAGAAAATGGAGAGTTGCAGGTGGGCATCCCTGGTCGAGGTAGAGGAGGGAGAGGGAGATCCCTGGGGAGGAGGGGGAGCCATGCCAGAGGAGGCACACAGAATGCAGGGCCAGAGCTGACAGTGGGACGAGGGGTACATTGTGGGGAGCACCAAGCACAGCCAGGGCCATCGCAGTTAGGGCCTGAGAGCAAAAGCCAAAGATCTCAGCCATAAACCATCACGTAGTGGTGCTGAGGAGGAGATGATGCGTGACCCTATGTTCTCCACTGAGGAGAATAGGGTCCTGGCGGAGGCCATCATGTCATGAGAGAGTATCCTGTTCACCAGGGGGAAGGTCCCCAGAATGGGGGAGAAGAAGAAGGCTGTCTGGAGGGAACTGTTGGCCGCAGTGAATGCTGTGTCCAGCTGAAGTCGTTCTCTTGAGTCCGTCAAGAAGAGATGGATGGAGGGCAAAAGAATGGTGAAGATGAAGATGGAGCTGGAGACGCTACATGCTAGAGGCACTGGAGGTGGCCCACCCCTGTGCATGCAGTACGAAGACTGGGAGGAGGTGCTGTGCAGGACCATGTCCGAGATAGTGGTACAGGGGATCCCAGGATGGTCTGATACCGGAGAGGAAATCAGCCTCCAGGCCACCAGTAAGTGCATCAAAGCTTACATACACAACACACCTATCTTGACACCCACCATGGCTCAACACAGTGACACCTGAACACATGGCCAGCATTCCACACCACGAATCCAGCGACACAGCTTGGAGGGGGTTCAAACAAAGACTGCCACAACCTCATTCACAGCACAAAAACAATGCACACCATCATGTTTGAGGCAAAGATATAACTGTTATGTGTATCACAGTGTCATACATAGAGTGACAAAGAGGTCAGCACATAACCCCTTCAGTCCTAGAGTGATAAGCAATGCATTGTTTGACAATACATTGGCTAGTCCCCTGGAGCTCAAAGGGTTACAGAGGATAGCAAGGAGGGGATTGATGTGTTTCTTGGAGTATTGTTACTGCATTTCAGGCCTAGGCATTGTACATGTAGGTAGTTAGTCTGAGTGGAATAGTCAAGGTTAAGCTGTTTGCATCATATGTAGCCTGAAGAGTGTGGATGGCCAGGGGGCATTCACTGCCATTACCACTCTGCAGGACATATGTGATTCCCAAGGCTCAACCATGCCAGGGGGGACATTCACTAGAGGGGAAGAAAGAGGTGAAAATGTGTACATGACCACTTCAGTGTTATCATTTTTGCAATCCCTGTGTTAGTCTGTGGAGCCAATGCACTGAGCTTTAAACAATTTGGGACATATCAGTACATAGGCTCCATAGCATAACATAGGAAAAAGTAGAAGTAACCTCCAATAGTAACTGAATAACCCCGCTCATGTTTGCTGTGTGTTTGGATTCTAGCTGTCCTGGGGTGTGTTCGATGTGTCCTCTAGCTGATTGGGTTGCTGGGTTCTACAGTTAATGTTTTGTTGGTGTGCTTGCTGTGTCTGTTAGTGTTGCTGACATCATTGGTTGTACTCCGTAGTCATTAGTCATCACTGGTGCATTGATGTGTTCAGAGGCCCTAGTGTGTTTGCTATTGAGGCCTAGGTGTAGGACATGCAATGGGTTTGTGTCACTCAAGGTGTGATGGTTAAGTTTTGTTCACCACATGTATCCTGATGAATGGGGATCGCAAGACATTATACTTTGCCATCCTCACTGCTCAGGATGCACATGATAACCAAAGCTACACCACTGTAGGTTAGTAGAATCCATGTATGGGATCGTGTCAAGCTCAGAAATGTGTGTCAGGATGGTAACCAATGCATTGCAAAGCAATGCAATGGATACCATCCTGCCACTCAACGGTTCACATGTCAATGTAAAAGTTTTGAATCACTCCTGTCATAGCTCACATTACTAATGCCATACTTCGGCCACCAGTCCCCACCACAGCAGTGGCAGCCATACTTCGGCCACCAGTCCCCACCACAGCAGCGGCAGCCATACTTCAGCCAGCAGTTCCCACCACAGCAGCGGCAGCCATACTTCAGCCACCAGTCCCTTCCACAGCAGCGGCAGCCATAGTTTGGCCACCAGTCCCCTCCATATCAGCGGCAGCCATACTTCAGCCACTACCACCACCACCCATGGGAAGGCACGTGATGCCGGAGACTGTGACAATGCCACCTCTTGGCCAATATAGGCCAACACCCAGGCCCCAGCCTCACATTGTGGCAGGAATTAAGGCAGGGAGTGAGTTCTGACTGGTCACTGGACTATGAACATTTGGGGCTCATCTGCGAGCCACAGCGTCCCCAGGCCTGGGATGTTTTCCATGTGTTAACCTTTGTTATTTAACACGGAGTAGACAATCCATTGCTTGTCAATGTGTTGTCTAGCCATCATTACCATATGAGGTTTGGATCAAGAGGATGGCAAGCAGACATATATATGTGTGAATGGGCACACACATCAGTGTGTAAACCAAGACCCATGAAACAGAGGATCTATTTCATGGATCTCAATTTACATACTGATGAGGTATGTGCTCAGGGTCCGCATCACACCCATACATATGTCTTCTTGCCATCCCCTTGATCAATACCTCATATGGTCATGAAGGTTAGACAACACATTGATAAGCAATGGAGTAGCATATTCACTATGCTACACAAACACACAAACTGGTCAGCATGGTGGGCCTTGCAACCTGACTCACAGATCGTTACTCCGATACCATAAACAACACTACACACCATAACCATCCCTGTTCTGCTCCGTTAGGCATTGCCCAACCATTGCTCACATGCTAGGTAAGTCCATTATCCCCTAAACCCTTTGAGTGCCAGAGTGGTACACAACTGATTGCCTTGCAATGTTTTGAGTACCCCCTCTTGCACTCAAAGGGTTAACACATGGAATTTCAGAGTGGTATCCAATGCATTGTATGTCATTGCATTGGATATCCCTCTGTGGCTCAAAGGGTTCTACAAGTGTCATGACGATGTTCAACTTGGTAGATTTAGTTTTCCATCAGTACAAGTTAGTATGGCCAATTTGGTGTTCCTTTGATCCCAGGTTGATGGATGATGTCCTTGACATGCTAGGGCTGTGTCGATGTGTCATCCTCTGGAGTGGAACAGATGGTTATTTTTGTGTGCGTGTGTGTGTGTGTTTGCATGCATTCCACAAGCTCAACCATGGTCACACATGCATGTTACTAACAAGTGAAGTAGTCCCTGATGAGCCTGGTTCGCATCTGCATCCCGCTCAACATATCCTCCCCTTCATCAATGAGAACAGGGACCTCCATGGGCTGTTGTGGCTCAACATCCTTGATGAAACATGTGTCCACAGCAATATTATGTAATAGGGCACATGCCAGGATTATGTCACATGCTTTACCAGGTGCATATTGCAGAGCGCCCCCAGAGTGATCCAGGCAACAGAACCTGGCTTGGAGCTGCCCAAAGGTGCACTCTATGGCATTCCTGGTCCTGACATGTGCCTCATTGTAGCGCTCATGAGCAGGTGTGTGGGGATTGGCGATTGGTGTGAGCAGCCAGGACGTGCACCCACAGCTGGCACCACCTGTAGATGATGAGTGACGTGGTGTTACGAGAATCACATGTTACATGGATGATGTAATCATGGGGCGATATTCACTAAGCAGTGATGAAGAGGTGATGTTGTGGAGATGAATTCTATAGTTTATCACTTCTCAAATTCCCATGTTATTCTATGGAGCCTATGCACTGAGATCTCCACAGCTGAAAGAATCTGAGTACATAGGCTCCATGGCATAACATAGGAAGTGGAGAAGTGATAAAGTTGCGGAGTCATCTGCAATTTATCACCTCTTCATCACCGCTTAATGAATCTCCACCCCCTTGTGTGTCATGAACACATTGAGCTGTGTGTGTACATTATTTTATTTAGAAAATGTTTTATCAGTGGATAGTTTTCAGTAAAGGGTTGCATATTTACAGAAATTGAGAAACATTATATATTACATATTATTATATATACATACACATATGAATATACATACATATGGAATTTTAAAATTATGTACAGTTACACTCTGTTTTTAAATATAAAGAAACATATTTACTTTTAAGAATTTTAGACTGGGAACAGATTTGATTATTTCAGGCAGATTGCTCCAGGCCTTTGGAGCTCTGAAGGAGAAGGCAGATCTTCCTGCTTCTTTCTTGTATTGTGGTATACGTAGTGAGTTGTTAGCAGTGGAGCAGAGGTTATAGTTAGTATGGAGAGCAGGAGTGAGCATACTGCTCAGGTAGTCTGGTAGTTTTCCAGAGAAGTGGTTGTGTACTAAGCAAGAAAGGTGAAGGGTACGTCTAGATCTGAGTGTTAACCAATTTAGTTCTTTTAGCATATCACAGCGATGAGTAGTGCAATTACATTGGAGGCTAAAGCGGCATATTGAATTATACAGTGTGTCACGTTTACTAAAATGGATTTCTGGTGCTGGAGCATACACTACATCACCATAGTCTATGACAGTCAGCAACATCTGTTGCACAATACGTTTTCTATCCAGGGGACTTAAACATGATTTGTGTCTAAAAAAAGAGTACTGATTTTGGGATAAAGCTTGGAGGTTAATTTGTCAATATGACGACCAAAAGTGAGGTTGGGGTCAAGCCACATACCAAGATATTTGTAGGAGACCACTGGGGCCAATTCAAGATCAGACTCTGTTACAATGGATAGGTGGGTAATGCCAAGATTACGCAGTTTGAGCTTTGTGCCAAATATCATTGTGACAGTTTTGTTTGCATTTAAGAACAATTTGTTACTTGCTATCCATCTTTCAACCTCTCAGAAATCATGTTGTAATATGGCTTCAAGGTGTGTTATGTTTCAGTTTTCAGCATAGCGTATGGTGTCGTCTGCATACATGTGTACTGAAGATGATTTACAAAACTTGGGCAGATCATTTATAAAAAGAGAAAATAGAAGAGGGCCAAGAATAGAGCCTTGAGGAACTCCACCTGTTACTTTGATTGGAAGGGAGTCATTTCCGGCAAATGAAACATACTGCATTCTGTCTGATAAATAGGATCGGAACCAGTTTAGAGAATTATTACCCAGTCCTGATCTTTGGAGTTTGTTTATAAGAATTTTATAGTCTACTGTGTCAAAGGCCTTGGCAAAATCTAGGAAAATGGCTCCTGTGAGGTCACCATTTTCCATGCCCGTCTGGATATCGTTGGTTACTTTTAGGAGGGCCGTGACCGTTGAGTGATTTGGTCGAAAGCCTGATTGAAGTGGGGTGAAAAAACTGGTCTGTTGTTAGTATTTATTTAGTTGCACGTGTACACATTTCTCTAGGATTTTGGATAAAGTGGGTAGTAGGGATATTGGTCTGTAGATTGATACTACATTTTTATCCCCACTTTTGTGGATAGGCACAACTCTAGCCACCTTCCAGGATTTGGGCATATACCCTGATGCCAAAGAGGAACTAATTAAAGATGCAATCGGTTTGGCCGTGACCATGGCACTGAGCTTTAATAGCATTGCTGGTAATTTGTCAGGGTTAGATTGTGATTTAATTTCTGGGTTGAGGAGGTGATCATATATTTCGCTTTCATTTACTGGCATGAAATTTAATTCATTTTCATAATTGGACCGGGCAACAGGTGCCAGTGAGTGTTCTGTAGATGGCTGAACTTCCGAGTTATCTTTGTTTTGCGTAATCAGGGTGGTGGCACATCCAACAAAGTAGCTGTTAAATGCATTGGCTATGGCTATGGGGCACTGTATTGTTTCTTTGTCTACGGTTATAGTTGATGGGTGGGAATGATTTGGAGGGTTGTAGAGGTTTTTAATAACCTTCCAAAAGTTTGCTGGCTTTGAAATGTTACTGTTTAAGTTGTCAGTAAAATATTGTGCTTTTGCTAATTTTGTTTGTATTCCTTAATTGTCTGTATGCAGTGTGATCATATGCGGAGCTGGTTTGTTTACATTTTGTCCATAAGGCATCTCTGAAACTGTATAATTGAATCAAGTCAGCTGAGACCCAGGGTAGATGTGCCCCCCTAACCCTGACCTTCCTTAGTGGGGCATGGGTATTACAGACCTGTAAGAATTCTGAGTTAAAAAATTAAATCTCTGAGTCTAGGTCTGGTATTAGATGTATTCTATGCCATGAGCAGTTTCTTAAATCATTTAGGAAGGACTGAAGATTAAATTTTCTAAATGATCTCGTGAGGATGACTTTGGAACTTGACTAGTTTTATTTTGCGGACACTGTAAACTATGGAGTGGTCGCTAAACACGTTTGAATCTTGGATTCTGCTTGTGCAGGATGAAAGGATGCAGTCTAGCAGAGTATGGTTGCTAGTTTACTTGTTTTGAGTGGCAATCTCCTTTAGGTGTTGAGCTATGTCTGACAGGGAATGTGCTGGGGTATTTGGTGGTCTGTAGATGCCAACAATCATGATTTGTTTTGAGTATGGAAGACAAATATTGCCAGCAATGTATTCATAAGAATCAGAGTTATGAGAGTCATTTACAAGTGTAAAGTTTACTGATTCCTGTATGTATATGATCACCCCTCCTCCTCCCTTTGCACAGTCTTTTATAAAGCATTAATATCCATCTATGGCAACAGAAGTATCAGGTATTTTTGGGGATAACCAGGATTCAGTAAGAATAAGAATTTTAAGTTTGTATGCGTAACACCATGCTTTTCATCCATTTTGGGCAGCATACTGTGTATGTTGCAGTACACAAACAACAGACCCTTTTTAAAGGATAGGTTGCCATTTATTACTATTTGAGGGCCAGGGTTGGTTTCTATATCATTTGCCAAGGCAAGTAATAGAATGCATAAAAATGTAGTGATTTGTTTTCTGTGAGCATATAGTGAGAGGGTGCGTCTGTTGCTATAATTACTGGGGGTGGGTGAGCTTGTCTTTAATACTCTCCACCAGCATTCAGAGGGAAGTGCACATGTATGCAGAAGTCCATGGTGTATTAATATGTTGTGGTGCGGGTGTGGGGCATGGTTGCAGGGATAAGAGGAAATCTGTATTAACAGTGGAATGGTTAGAACAGATAGAAGTAATATGTTCATGTTGGCATGCATATGACAAGGCTTGCAGGTACATACAGGTAGACAGAAACCATCTGAGATTAAAAATAATTTTATTCTTGTAATATTTATTTAATCTATTCTCTCCAATTCCACTTTATCCCTTTTTGTTTACCTGTGTTAATCAGTAGGTGTGCTGCAGCTGCTGTGTTTTTTTCCTGTCCACTCTCCTGTCCAACTCTCATTGTTTAACTCTCCATACTTCAATAAGGTGTTACTTAGATAAGGTGGTAATACCCCTGGCAAATGCCACCCCTAACTGGGCTCTAAATATATACTAGATGGAGCCCCTAGGAAGACTGACTGACTGACTGAGGGAATTCCAAATTCCAAATTGTTTTGCACTGGACTCTCCCTGAGTGCAATCAGCTGATAAGAAACAGACAGAGATATAGGAGAGAGATGGGGGATGGCTTCTATCCTATCTCTCTCAGCAGTCTTTCTCTGTATCATACGCTAACACCTCCTCACCTCCGTTCCCCCTCTCAGTAGGCATACCCCAAGGCTCTGTTCTGGGACCTCTTCTCTTTTCTCTGTATACACTCTCCCTGGGAAACTGATAAAATCCTTTGGCTTTAACTATCATCTTTATGCAGATGATACGCAAATATATCTCTCTACACCCTTAATATCACCTGAAATACAGCAGCGGGTCTCAGATTGCCTTACTGCTGTCTCTTCCTGGATGGCTCATCATCGCTTAAAACTTAACATGTCCAGGACTGAGCTCCTTATCTTCCCTCCTAAATCCTGCACAACACTTCCATTCTCTATAACTGTCACAGTTTACCCTGTAGACAAGGCCTGCTGCCTTGGTGTAACTTTGGACTCTTCTTTTTCCTTCTCCACCCACATTAATGACACAACCAAAACCTGTCTCTTCTTTCTTCGGAATATAGCAAAAATCCGGCCATTCCTCTCTCACTCTACAACAGAAACCCTCATACATGCTCTTATCCTTTCTCGCCTGGACTACTACAACTCTTTACTTATTGGTCTTCCTACTAACCATATTGCTCCTTTTCAATCAGTTCTTAATTCAGCCACCAGAATACTCTTCCTCTCCTCCAGTACAGTACTCTCCCCACCACTTTTAAAATCACTGTCATGGCTTCCCATAAAGCAGCGTATCACATTAAAAGTCCTCCTCATTAACTTCAAGGCTCACCATCACTTGTCCCTGCCTTGTATTTCATCTTTGATATCCCGCCATATTCCTGCACGTCCACTACACACCACTCATGGTGGACGACTCTATGCCCCTTTAACTGCTATTGCTGTTTCACGACTGAAGCCTTTCTCCCTTGCTGCTCCCTACCTCTGGAATGCCCTATCACCCAGTATTTGCCAATCATCACCCCTCAACAACTTTAAACCCAAACTAAAAGAAATCTTTTTATATAGCAACAGTGTAATATGAAAACAGTATCTCATATGTGAAAAACTGCACTTCCTCCTCTACCAGATCGTATCTCTATGTCACCCATCCTATACTTAGATTGATAAGCTCTACGAAGCAAGGACCTTTCATCCTCATGTACACTCACCTGTTGTTCCCCTTATGATTGTCTTACGGATCATAAACATTTGAAAGTTAAACGATTGTTGGCTCGTCAGGCCAGATGAGTGCTATTCCTGTCTAGGTTCCACTTTGTCGTTTCGTACCTTCCCGGCTCTAAAAATATTTGGGCGGATGCCCTATCTCGCCAACATTGCTCCAAATCTAGGGAAGAGTCTCCTCCTACACCGATCATTCTGGCTGATTAGATTCTGGCCACCAGAACCAGTATCACATCTCCTTTGGAAGAGGAGATTTTGGTGGCCCAAACCTCTGCCCTGGTTGAGAAACCCAGAGGGTGATGTTTTGTGCCTGTCCAGTTACGCACCAGACTCCTGGAGATATATCATACGTCCAAAACAGATGGTCATACTGGG
The DNA here is from genome assembly GCA_037306005.1 of Rhinophrynus dorsalis. Classification (NCBI taxonomy): domain Eukaryota; kingdom Metazoa; phylum Chordata; class Amphibia; order Anura; family Rhinophrynidae; genus Rhinophrynus; species Rhinophrynus dorsalis. The sequence continues at coordinate 469,606,166 of CM074720.1, forward strand.
GGAGATCAGTTGGCATGGTCAATTTCTGTCACAGTTTTATTGACCACTCAGACAATTGGGTAGGATAAAATAGAAAAGCTTTATTAGGCAAAATAAAGCGCACAAGGCCCCTCACGGGTCCAAACTCTACAAACAGCAGTAAGAAAGTTTGACACAGGACAGGGTATACAAATAGCAATACAATAGTGAGGCTCTACTGGCCTTACCGAACACCGGGTAAGGCAGCCTAATATCTAATGCAACAAGGAACTGAGGAGGCTCTACCGGCCTTACTGAATACCGGGTAAGGCAGCCTGATATCTGGTTCAACAGGGTACTTGAGGAGGCTCTACCAGCCTTACCAAATACCGGGTAAGGCAGCCTGATATCTGGTGCAACATGGAACTGAGGAGGCTCTACCGGGTCACAGGCTGAGTGAGTGAAATGAGCTGACAATGAACCACTAGTGACCTGACAGCACAGACTGGGAAAATGTAACGGAGGCCACAGATACTCACAGGCTGAGCGTATCGTGGGAAGGCAATGGTAACCGCTTAGTGACCAGATAGCACTGACTGGGTGTGCTTAACGGAGGCCACAGATAGTCACAGTCTGAGCGTATAGTGGGTAGGCAACGGTAACCGCTTAGTTACCGGGTAGCACTGACTGGTTTGTACAAACGGAGGCCACAGAGAGTCACAGGCTGAATGTATAGTGGGAAGGCAACAGTAACTGCTAGTGACTGGATAGTACCGGCTGGGTGTACGTAAAGGAGGCCACACTGATACACAGGCAGAGAGTAGCACCACCGGAGGCAACAAATCAGAGAGAACTGACAATAATAGTGAGGGCAACAAGATAGCGTAAGTCAGTCAATGCCTGGATCAGTATCTGAGAGCGGAAGTCAGCCACAGCCTGGATCGGTACACGGAGAGCGGTAGTCAGCCAAAGCCTGGATCGGTACACGGAGATCGGTAGTCAGCCAAAGCCTGGGTCGGTGCACAGAGAGCGGTAGTCAGCCAAAGCCTGGGTTGGTACACAGAGAGCGGTAGTCAGCCAAAGCCTGGGTCGGTACACAGAGAGCAGTAGTCAGCCAAAGCCTGGATCGGTACACAGGAGCGGTAGTCAGCCAAAGCCTGGATCGGTACAGAGGAGCAGAACAGAAGCAAGGTCAGATGGAAACTGGATCAACATGGAACAGGAGCACTGAATAACATAAGGTCAGGAACACCACGAAAGGCCACCGGCCTAGTGGCAAGAGGGCGTATATAAAGGCTAGCCCTGGGAGGGGCTAGCCAGCTAGCACCAATAAGAGACAGCCAAACACAAACCTGGAAGTAAGAATGTCGCTCATAGAATCACGGCACCGTGATAATTTCTCAATTGTTTTGGTGGCAGAGCCTTAGAAAAGACTGTTCTGTCTTTGTGGCAGCTTGTCCTACCTGTGCCCAATGCAAATCCCCATGAAAACTGCCCGTGGGACTTCTCCAAACTAATACTTGTTCATAGATTTTATGGTGGAACTTACAGTCTCCATGGGATGCACAGATATCCTTAAGATCGTGGACAGATTTTCAAAAATGGCACACTTGGTACCACTCAAAGGTCTCACTTCTGCTCCAGAGCTGGCCAGGGTCTTCTCTAGAGAAGTATTCCTAAAGTGATTGTGTCCGACAGGGGAAGCCAGTTTGTGTCCCGGTTCTGGAGGTGTTTTTGCTCGCAAATGGGCATTCAGTTTGCCTTTTCCTCTGCATACCACCCTCAATCAAATGGTGCAGCTGAAAGGTCAAACCATGCCCTAGAACAATTTCTTTGTTGTTACATTGATGACCACCACAACAATTGGGCTTCTCTGTTACCTTGGGTGGAGTTTGCCATAAATTGTGCTATCAATTCCTCTTCTCAGAGCTCTCCGTTTTTGATATATTATGGGTTCCAGCCCTCCGTACTGCAAGATTTTTGAAGCATGAGCTATTCCGGCTCTGGAAGAGCATTTGCGGGCTCTCTGTTCCTTTTGGGTACGAGTACAGAATACCCTACATGGTGAGATGCAATGGCACAAAAGGCAGGCCGACTGAAGGCAATTACCTGCACCAACCTTTCAGTTTGGAGAGAGGGCATGGCTGTCTTCCCGTAATCTCAACCTCCAGGTGCCATGTGGTAAACTGGCCCCTCGTTTTGTTGTTCCCTTTTGAGTCATTCGGAGAATTAACCCTGTGGCGTACCCTCTCGAGCTTCCTCCCACGATGCAAATCCACAATGTCTTCCACGTATCATTGCTCAAACAGTTCATTTGTAACCCCTATACCTCAACCACTACTGGCCTGGCCCTGATTTGGGTGGGAGATCATGATAAATATGAGGTTCAAATGATTTTGGATTCCCAGAAAGTTAGGGAAAAATTACAGTATTTGGTACACTGGAGAGGTTACGGCCCAGAGGAATGCTCTTGGGTTTCCTCTAAGGACATGCATGCTCCCGTTCTGGTCCGAAACTTTCATTCTTGCTTTCCTGATAGACCACGCCCAACTTGCAGGGTGGTATTTAAGTGCGGGTACTGTTACAGTTGGAGGCGGCTCGCTCGAGCGCTGCAGTGTGTATCTCGTTCTGGTCAGCCACATCTGTGGGCAGCAGGCCAGCTGCATCCTTCCTCTTCGCGGCTCAGCCGTATTCTGTGCGGATGTGCACTCCATTTAAAGGGGCAGCCACCCATTCTTGGCTCCTCCTCTTCCTGATGACAGACACTTAAATACTGCCTGGACACAGGGCTCAGTCTCCCTTTCGTTGGTGTCCAGTGCAGTTCTTAGTGTTTATCTTGTGTATTACCTGGTTTGTCTGACTACCCGTTCTAGTGCTGACCTGTGGCTCTGTCTGACTATCCACTCCGTGTATGACCCCGGCATAGTCTGACAACCATTCTGGTGCAGACCTACGGCTCTCGCTGACTACCCATTGCGTATTGACCCTTGGCTTGTCTGACTATCCATTCTGGTGCCGACCTGTCGCTCTATCTGACTATTCTCTGTGTGGCCCCCTGTTAGTCTGATATCCATTCTGGTGCAGACCTGTGGCTCTGGCAGACTCATTCCTGGTTGCCTCCCGAGCATCTGGTGTTCCTTCAGGTGCAGACCGCAGGTATCTTCGCTCTGTATTTCGTTGACCTAGTGCAGGTGCGGACCTGCGGTGGCCTACCATTCCCTATCTGGGGTCAACGTAGAGTACCACACTGAAGCAGTCTCCTATCCTCGCAGTGTCGCTTGCTCTGTTGTGTATGCTCATACTGTATATATTGTATATTGCTATTTCATTGTTTGTTTCCATAAAATTGTGTTACCTAACAGTACCTGTCCAGATCTCATTTGTAAGAACCATGACAACTCTGTCTCCCCTATCCCACTCCTCTTACTATAGGTATACTGGCAAATGCTGGGTATTAAGTGGCGTGAGTACCTGTGCCTGCTTATGCTCTGTCATACTATCGCTAAGCAGCAGCTGATGTTTTGATTGCAGCACTGAAGTACCCTGCTCAACATATGATGGCGGGGTGCCATATTCATATAAACATTTGCGAGAACTACCCCCACTCACTACAATACTTACACCCATACATAACAGATAGAAGCATAATTCTTGATCTCCAGCATTGGATGGATAGACTGTGATGTCATGCCATACTCTGTAATACCTAGTACTATCTAATGATGGATGAACTCTGAGGCAGACAGCAGATTAATACAAAGTCACCCACCATCTGCTGGGTCAGCAACACAGGGACCAATGATGAGGCTCAAGCCTCTGCACCTGCAGCAGCAGTAGTAACCTTTGGTCTCTCTGACAGCTAAAATGAACTGCTGAACAAGTCACGGGTCAGCTCACAAATGACTGAAGTTGAACTCAGAATAAATAGTTCTATTTTCTCAGAGGAGCCTGGAGCTGCAAATTCACCATTTTAGTTTGTCTCTTTTTCATAATAAATCTGTATTCTCAGTGATAGTGATTGGAGGGTCCCAGGAAAACATTTTTGGTCCCCTATCATACACATATTTTCACAGAGGAATAGTTAGAACCTATTGGACCCTGGGCCAGATGGGCCCCACCTTGGATACCAAGCCATGTCATTACACCTCCCCTTGTACCCCATGAAGTTATGCCTCTGATCCTGAGGAGTGGCCATGCTTCACCCAAGCTTCACTAATTAAAGGGATAGTAGTGTTTCACAATAAAAGCAGATTAATATTCATAGTATGTGGGCCATAGAGAGTGTTATTTCAATACTTTCAGAGTTGTAATTCAAGAGTAATTGAATGATAAAGTATCCCCCTCCCACACCTTTTACTGATGTAACACTGCTCACCTCAGAGCAGCAAGACTGTCTGGATGGATTGCAGAGAGGGGAAATCTTCAGAGAGCATAAGGAAAAACCTGAAAAACCTGTCAAGGGGGCAGGGTTTTCCTTTTGCTCACAGTCTCTTGCTGTGAGCAGTCTGGTCAACTGACCAGATTCCAAATCCGAGCGGAGGTGGCTTACTCTAGGGGATACTTTATCATTCAATTACTCTTGAAATACAACACAGTTATTAAAATAACACTCTTCATGGCCCAAATACTATGAATATTAATCAGAGCTGCTTTTTTTGTGAAACATTACTATCACTTTAATCTAATGGCCTGTTGACCGCTAGGAAAACCCATATAAACTTTTTTAATACATAAGACCCCTGACGAAGCAGCGTAAGCTGGGAAACGCGTTGGGCTGTTTTAATGAGAAATAGTTTTTAAGATTATATTTTCTGTATCTGTGCAGATATATTTTATTGCCTTGTAAATAAATAGTTTTATTTGTTTAAGCCTGGGCACATTTTTTCCAGTTTAACTCCTATGATAATACTAGGAGTAAGGTGTTCTCCCAAATAGGCTCCTTAAACTATACTTGGGAAGCGAAGTCCTAGATAGAGGACATAGAATTGATTACGACCTAAGTGTAAGAAGGAGACCGGAAGAACCGGAAGAAGTGTAAAGGAAGGAGTTTGACGCAAAGGCACCGTCACTGGGGGTTATCCAGTGAAGGCGATCACACCAAGAGGCTGGTCTGCCTCTGGTAAAGGTGAGTTTAACACCGTATATATGCGAGGTGATATCCACGGTGAAGGAGGTGAAAACAGAAACGAGTTCACTCGGTGAAGGGTCCAGAAGTAGGAAAATTAGTTATCAACAGTCTACACCCAGATTGTGTGCGCTTTTTTTTTCTTTTTTGGGTGGAAGTATATAACAGATTATCAAGACCTTCATTTCCCCAGAGAACACCCTCACACCATTGCTTATTACCAAACGCCATGTTGATGGTATTTTAAATGGCTGGTAATTCATTAGTTAACTATTACTGTATTGCTTTTCCTGCTCTAATCAAAATACATTACAGCACAAACTTGATTTTATATGTCCGTATCATTTTTTTTATTTGCCTGACCCTAGGGTGTGGCCCACCTGAAATTTTTTAAAAAAATTATTCTACCTAATTACCTAGCGCACATCAGCTAGCACACCAGTAATACATAATCTCCTGCTTGTCAGTACCGTAAAGTTCAAGAATAGATGTCTGTTAAATATCAGTATTATCAGTGAGTTGATCAATAAATAAATCAATCAATATTTTTGAATAACTAAATGGCTATAATTCACCATCACTATCAATGAAAAAATAATGCAGCCCTCACACTTATGGATTTCTGATCAGGTGGCTAAAACGTGGATGACCATGGTCTATAATTATCTGCAATGGAAGGGAAGAGTTGACAGGAGAACTGAAGATCTCATGGAAAAGCCCAAGTTTTACTAAGCAGGAAGAGTCCAATTTTTTCCCACAATTAAGGAGATGAAGGGTTAATAATCTAGACAGAAATTAAAAGACACAGTATGCAAAAGAGTAAGCATGTTTTTAGAACAATTCTTCTAAAAAAATCTACTGTTTGTCTGTCCAAGATCAGATTCAATTGTCTTTCTTCACTTTCTTGTTTGCCTATAAAGCCCTTTTCCCACAGGCTACGGCAATGTAGCAATGCTGAGTTGGTAATGCCATCCATTATAAAGGATAGCATTCTGGACCACCATCATGCTGCAATTTTACTACATTCACATGGGAACTCAGTAAAGATTTGGTAAGGAAAGTATGCATGGTGGCCTATAATGCCATCTGCACACCTTTCACATGAACACTTGTAGATGTTGCAAACTGTCCTCCAATGAATGTCCGAACTATGTGAGCACTATCCAATAGTATTGGTTGGTGCTCACATGGACTGGCCATCAACCATGCCTCTCCTGTATAACGCTCAGTGGTGGAATGCAGGAGAGAGGTGAGTGAGCATGGGCAACAGAACTAATTCAGGAATTTGAAATAGTTTTGTCACCTATGAGACAGAGGCCTAAGACCTCATTATACCTTTGGGTCTCACTAAGACAGGTTCCGTCTTATATTACTAAGCACTGATTAATTTTAGAACCAATAGGATCAGATCAGGTTCAAAGACCCTGAGTGGAGACAGGGGTTAAGAATCTTCTGCATGCCCAGATTGACCATCACTAAATGTGAGTGCAATTTTAAATCTGTTCTGTGACAATTGTTGCAATATTACACTATCGGGCACCCTCTCTGTTTTTCCTGATTTATATTTTGCCATTTGGGGAGAGCGAGTCTTGGAAGAGGAGCAGCCTGAATAAGATTATCTATGTTATAAGCCTTTTTTGCCAATTCTTGTATAAGCAAGCTGTTGGCATATTTCTATGCGAGTACTCACCTGGAGGTGATACGGTGGTGGTTACATTGCCAAGCTGAATTACACAAGGGGTGCCCCCTGCTTGGGTTCCCTTTTGTTTTTACAGTATTCAGTCAGTTTGAATTAGTTGAAGTGTGATGTGTGAGCTGAGCCCTGTGTACTTGAGCAATGTAATCTTTTTGTATTGTGTTAGTCCTCTGTTAACCCTTTGAGTGCCAGAGGGGTATCCAATGCATTGTCGACCAATACGTTTGTCATCCCTCTAGCACTCAAGTGGTTAGGTACTGACCTCCCTTTTGTTCAATGTATAACATTTTGAGGGAACATAGCGGATATTTGTATGACAACATGATGGCGAGCCGTGTTTGTGTACAGTGGGTATAATTGATCATCACAGCAATTAGGGGGTTCAAACTAGACTTGGACAGGTTTTGTCCTGATTAACCCTTCACACCTCTGCTTGGATTGTACAGTATTATGTCCTTGTCTAAACCCTCTCAGCGCTGTGTTGGTGAACTTCTGTGAATCAATGCTGGCCACGTGCTCAGCTTGCACTTTGTTGGGTCATACTAGGTATGAGGGTTTGTGTGGTGTATAGTAATGGAATGATGCACTTACCAGTAGTGTGGAGCATGCCATCCTTGCCAGTGTTACATCCTCCAGGAACCCCCGTCAACAGTAGTTGCCAACAGACACTGCCTCAGCATCTCTTCCCAGGGGTTGAAGATGATGTTGACTGGGGGCCCACCTCTGGTGCACTGGGTGTGCATGGCAAGTTCTCCCATTTTGTTTTTGACTTGCCTCTTGCAGTCACCACACTGCTTCTTGATGGACTCCAGGGTCCTCTTTTAGCTGGACACTGCATTCACCTTGCTGAGGACCTGTTGCCAAGATTCCTTCTTCTTTGCACCCAGACCCTCTCCCTCTGGTACAGGAGACTCTCCTTTTCCAAAATAATGTGGACAAGGGCTGCAGCCTCTCCTCATCAGCACCACCCTCTGATGTGTCAAAGCTGTGGCTTTCAGGCCTTGCCTGCCTGCTCTGACCCTGACTGTGTGGGGTGCTCCCCACAATCTACTCCTCATCCCCCTGACATTTATGTCCTTGGCTTCTGTGTGCCTCTCCTTGTTCAGGTTCCCCTATAGCCAACTGGTCTCCCTCTCCCACTCCTTCCCTGAATGGGGATGCCCTGCTCAGCTTTCTCCTCTCCTGTTCTTCTTTCTGCCCCTCTATCCTCCTCTCCTCTATCTGCCATCTCACACTCAGGCACTCACACAGGCCCTCACAGACACGCTTGTCACTCCCTTGCACTCACTCAATCAGACTCTAGAAATAAAAGATAAATGTGTGTTATGTGTGCGAAACAAAAAAGGAGATGTGTGTGTGTTTTTGTGTTTGCGTGTACTCAAGGTGTGCCAAGGTGTATTATGCGCCAGTATATAGATGTACCAACTCTTTCTGCTCCCAATTCCTTTTACCTCACTCTTTGTACGTTAATTATTGACTAATTTGGATGCACAGTGTGAGGTAAAAAAGGTACGTAGGTCTAGCCCTGTACATGGCATAAAAAAAGAACTGATGGAATTCTGAACCAAACAAACTGTACCATAGAGGACAAACAAAAATCCACAATATTTCCATTGATTTAATCCTTTGAGTGCCCGAGAGATATCCAGTGCATTGCAATGCGTTGGATACCTCTCTTGTACTCATAATGTTAAATGTGGCTGTTAACCCCTTGAATGATAAATAGGTCTCCTGCACATTCCTGTGTCTGTTGGAGAAACAGATAGCATTCAAAGAGTTAAAAACCCTATTTAAATCAATGGATATTTTTATTAGTCCACTATTTCTTTGTTTGGTTGCTCCAGAATTGCTTTCGTTCATTTTTCGCACAACAGATTCACTAAGACTTCGCTACAAACTATACGTCTTGGTACAAAGTCTAGTGCTGCAGAAATGACGCATGGAGGAGGTATAGTATATAGTATAGATTCCTTCAGCCATTCCGGCACTTTATTTATCTTGTGTAAGATCTCACCATCTTAGATACAGTGAACGTGTTTGCAGGTTTTTATTAGTATACAGAGCACACATTGCAGGTCTTTGTTATATTTATACAGCTGACTCTTCATGTGTAAAAGGGAAGCAAGAGCCAATGGGTCACTGGAGTTAGCCATGTGAGCACAAGACTACAGCATCCTGCATTTTATTAGTTAGAGCTACTTTCCTCGGCTCTAAGCAATTGCTGATAACAGTTTATCACTTCTCTTCAGGACACCGTTATCACTTACACACAAGCCGGAATGAAACCCAGTGACGTGCTGAATCCTCGATGGAGCTATGGGTTCTGACACACTATTAGAAGATAGCAGTGCCAAGTGGCTGAGGCTATACTGGCTGCTAAACATAACCCATGCAATGCCCTGGGGAGCTGCAATGCATGCTGGGAGTGGTACATTATGTGAGGTTATCAAAGAAGATTCACAGAGAGTTCTGTACCTGAGGGACAAAAACAAAAAAATCCAAGCCACCTTTAGATCATTTGCAACACAGATCAAATTAGTGAGTTACAGAGAACAATTTTAAAGAAAATAGACCTTGAGGCTGAGGCTGATATACTAAGCAAAAGTATAGGAACTCCTGGACAATTAAACATTAAACTCCAGAAGGAACAATTAAACATTCTCATTTATTAACTGTGATTTTTTAAAATGGCAGTAAACCTTTTTTTGGCTTTACATATTCCTCAAGTGCATAAAATGTAAATCAAATCGCTTATAATTTTTTCATATTCACTTTTTTATATATACATTTATGTGCCTGACAGTTTGAATCTCTGTTTCCAGAAAGTTTTACTTTAGAAACTGTAATCCAGATAAAAAAGATGGCACTGTGTTAGCCAGTACAGTAGATGGGATTAAGGGTAGTAAAAATCTCACATGAGTGATATAAATGCAGTAATGTTTAATGAATAACTGAGGACATAGGCATAGGTATCACCATCCTATCACTCTTGTGAGATTTTTGGTATACTGAATCCCATTAAGAAACTGTAAAAGCTGGCATAGTGATTCAATGTAACACTACCCCTGTAGCAGAAAAGCTTACCTCCAGTCTATTAAATACAGCAGTGTTGCATCATATCACTTTTCCTCTTTTCAAAGTCCTTAACAGAAAACTTTCTGGAAAGAGAAATCCAGGTAGTTTACAGTTAGTATGCTATCTTGTTATTTGCTTAAAAACATTGTGGTTATAAGCTATTATATCAGCGTACAGTTGCGGTTGGTATTCCTGAGCCTTTTGGGAATGGCTCTTTGGAACTAGCATCTGTTTTTTTTATTGTTTGTGAATAAAGTGAGCAGGTATTTAGATTTATGACCAAGAGCAGTGTTAGCCCTTTGAGTGTCAGAGGGATACATAATGAATTGTTTTACAAAGCATTACACACCCTTCTGGCACTCCAATTTGTTTGGAGTGCAATTCTATTTGTTTTTCTTTCTTTCTTTCTTTCTTTTTTTTTTTTTCGCAGTATTGCTTCAGAATTGCACCACTTTTACTTAGTACATTAGCCTCAGTGAACTCCCCTGCTTGATGAATGGGAAGGGTAGGCACATTTACATAACTTTATGCATGCAGAAATCTGCCAGTGTGAATGTTGAAGAGTGGCAGCTAACCTTGTACACATAGAGTTTCCATTATATCTCAATGTCAGCCCACATATATGGGAGCATTCAAAATTATCCGACTCTGTGAAACAAGGAAAACCTCCTCGAATATCAAACATAGAAACATAGAATTTGACAGCAGATAAGAACCATTTGGCCCATCTAGTCTGCCCATTTTCCTACTGTAAAAACCTCAAACCATTTTTGTTCCTTGGTCTTTTCTTAAGTTAAGGACAGCCTTATTCCTATCCCACGCATGCTTAAATTCTGTCACTTTATTAACTTCTATAACTTCTGCTGGCAGGCTATTCCACTTATCTACTACCCTCTCAGCGAAGTAAAACTTTCTTACATTACATCTAAACCTGTGTCCCTCTAGTTTTAGACTATGGCCTCTTGTCCTAACATTTTTACTCCTTTGAAATGTACTTCCATCCTGCAGTTTGTTTAATCTCTTCATGTATTTGAATGTTTCTATCATATCCCCTCTCTCTCTTCTCTCCTCCAGGCTATACATGTTCAGATCCTTTAGTCTGTCTTGATATGTTTTTTCCTATAAACAAGTCACCATTTTAGAGTGCCTTCTCTAAATTTTCTCTAGAGTATCTATATCCTTCTGGAGATGGGGTCTCCAGTACTGTACACAATACTCTAGGTGAGGTCTAACTAGAGATCAGTAGCGTTGCATGACCACTTCCTTTTTTCTGCTACTAATTCCCCTTACTATACAACCCAGCACCCTGCTTGCATTCCTCGCTGCTTTATTACATTGCTTGCCTACCTTTAAGTCATTGGTCAATAGAAACAGTTGCCTTGATGAAAAGGTGACAAGAAATGAAGCAAAATGGTAATATTAGAAGCAGATTATACATCATGGGTATATATTGCTGAAAAAACAAGGATACTCCCATTGCTTAGAGATGCTTATTCAAAATGTATTAGCTGAATATAATGCCTCATTATTTTAATCAGAGCTTTATAGTCAATTGACTGAACATTTCCACAGGGATTAATGAAATAGCACCAGTCTATGTTCACATTTATGTAATTTAATGATATTATTGAATCTATTAAAATACAATACATTCCTCATAAACCAATAGGAACTCTCCTATTGTCCTTTCTACATCAGGTCCAGCATTTGGCCAATCAAAGCCTCACTCATATTTACTAACTTAACAGCAAACCCTTGGGGATTTCCTCCCCTCTTCCACAGTAGGACCTGCATTAATTAGCAGGCTTTTATTGCAGCATGTGAGTGCTAAGCTTTGGAGATCCTAAGAGCCTGAGAATCTGAAACTCACTTTGGTACCAAGAAAATCATTAAACTTACTGAAACTCAATTTAAAACACTAAAAGGAGGAACAGTTATAGAAGTAGTTAAATTGATCAGAACTGGAAATCATAGGTCACAACTATATGCAATGATTTGAGGAATCACTGCCTTGCAACACCCATCTATTCCTTAAAATGTCAGAATGGGAAATATGTGATAGTTCCCCCTAGGTCTGTCTGTTACTGTGAGAGTAGACCATCCAAACAAGTGGGGCTACACTGGGAGGTCCCAATCATCAAACTGACCTCCAGTTTGAGGGTCAGAAAGTTAAAACACACAGAGGTCTCAGCATTTCCCCCAATGAACCTGATGATTTGAATGTTTTGGAAATTCAGTTTCAGATAAAGCTTTCAGGAAGAAGCGATAAGTAAGATATCTCTGTGATTATGAGTACTCGGGAAGCATCTCCTCATTCCCTCTATGATGTTGGAGAACTGGAAAAGAAAAAGTAAAACGTAATCTTTATTAGTGAATAAAAACATGAATAAGTATACTGTGAAAGATAAAAATAGCTTATACTGTGTTTAACAGAATATTCAATCTGTATCTATATTGCTGCTGGGACACTATCTGGCTTCCCACGATATATCTGCACTCAAAGTAATAATTTAGATATTGTATTGCTACTTCTAGATCACACACTATTGAAATTTGGCAATTATATTTCCATTACTAGTAATGGAAATATAATTGCCAAATTCGAATAGTTATTAACTTACCCTGTGAGTACCGGAATTTTGCATCTATTTTCCCTCTTCAATGAATAATTATTTATGCAATGAGCTTGCAGTGCAGATAATTATTCTTTACAGTTTCAGATATATAGACCACAGAAACAGGGCCCCACCAGTTTTATGACACACTGTGTGGTATGAACAAAGGAAGTGGTGCAGTTGTGGGGTAAGCCAACTGCACCACAGGGAGAGAATAACAATTCTAAACATTCTCATCAAGGATGTTGCTTGGATTTGGACAAGAGGGTTAATCCTTTGAGTGCCAGAGAGGTATCCAGTGCATTTCATTGCAATGCATTGGATACATCGCTGGCATTTAAAGGGTGAACACTACAGACATACTGCTTAAACCAGGGCTTGACAAATTTGGTTTGACTCTATTAGCCAAACAGCTGGGGGACAGACAGTAAATGTGGGGATCTGTGGCTTCCAGTGGACAAAGGAACAAGGCTAAGATGTGGGAAAACAGTGTATGTGGGGATCTGTGACTTCCAGCTGATAGAGGAACAATGCTGACAGTGTATGTGGGGATTTGTGGCTTCCAGTGGACTAAGGAACAAGGCTGAGAGGTGGGCAAACAGTGTATGTGGAGATATGTGGTAGGGGTGGGTGAAAAATGAGAAACATTTCCTGCATGACTTTTTGCGAAAAACGTACGATCTTTCACTTTTTTCGCAAAAGTTTTCTCTTTTTTTTCAATGCAAAATTTTCCTCCTTTTCACCTATTCCTGCAAATTTTTTGCCTATGCCAACACATTATTCTCCTATTCTAACACATTTTTTGCATAGTCTAACACATTTTTCTCCTATTCTAAAACTTTTTTATCCTATTCTATCACATTCTAACACATTTTTCTCATATTCTAACACATTTTTATCCTATTCCAACACATTTTTTTTCCTATGTTTAACATGGTGCAACATTTCCCAGCACAATATTACTTCTTCTGAAGGCTGTAGTGGAGAAATAAGTAGCTACAGCAACATATACCTTTAAAATGTGTTACCATGCAGAGTGCCTTTGTCCTTTGCCCACAACACTTACTTCCTGCTTAAGTGACACTGGCACGTATTCATGATGATGTCAAGTGATTAAAAAAAAAATAAAGTGCAACCTACAATGTGCAGATGTGTATGGTAGTGGTGGTGGGGGACTGGAGTGGTGTGATTGGTGGGACCTTGACAAAATGCATACACCCCGGGAGGGGAGGGATCATCATCTTTTATTACAAATGCTGCAGCAACAATTGCTGCAGTCAGTTTTCGTACTAACACTTTACTCTCATGTTCTTGCACTGCACCACCTATCCCCCTTCCTCTTGTGCATTTGCTAAATATTACTCAGCTACTGTGTGTTTTACTGTCTACAGTACACAATTGATGAAGTGTGATGTTTTGCCTTGGCCCTCAACAAAATTCTCAATCTATTCTGCTGTCATTTAAGTCTGCCTCAGTCACAGAGCTCCCAGTCAGCTGTCTAATATGTATTTGTTTAATTATTTATATTTTTTATTTTTTGTTAATTGTCCACCATATCTTCTCACAGTTAGTCCCAAAAAATATATATAACTAAAAAAAAAAATTCTTTTCCCAGACTTCCCCAGCACAGAGACAATAAAAGTAAAATCAGAAAGCAATCTGGACCCCAGCTGCCTGTGTTTTACCAGTCAGTCACAACAAATGTTGGGGTATTTTGGGCCAACCTCCTTCCTCCCTTCTTCTCCCCATTGTGCCCCCAGACTCCCCTACTACAGAGAACAAATGTCCTAAAACTAAGCTTCAATTCCCCTTTATTTGCCTATCTTCTCTAGCTCAAAAACATGCTGCTCTCTCCTCTCACAAACACAAAATGGCTGCTGTGAGAGTTGCCTGGGACTAGTTTTACTAGGACGTTGACAAACTGCATCCTCCTTTGGAGTAGAGGGATCATTATCATTGATTGTACACACTGCAGCAACCATTGCTGCAGTCAGTTTTTGAACTACTACTTTACTCTCATGTCCCTGCACTGCTCCACCCCTCCCCCTTCCCCTTGTGCGTTTGCTGGACTTTACACAACTACACTGTGTTTTTTTTACTCTACGTTGCACAACACAACTGATGGAACTGTTTGATGCCTTGCCTAAACCCAGTCAGCTGTCTGTCACCTAATATATTTAGTTATTTGTTTTTTTTTTGTTTTTTTTTAATTAAAAGTTGTCCACCCTGTTGTCTTATCACAGTCTGTTCAAAAAATATTATAGCTGAAAAACAAAATCAGCTACTTCTTTCCCCAGACTTCCCCACCCAGCACAGAGACAATAACAGCAGGATCAGCAAGCAAATAGGTCCCCAGCTGCCTGTGTCAACCTGAATTTGGAGGTATTATTTGGGGTCAACCTCCTTCCTCCCTTCTTCTCCCTAGAGTGCCCACTGGCTCTCCTAATAGAGGGAACAGATGTCCTACCTAAAAGATTCCCTAAACTAAACTTCAATTCCCCTCTCTTCTCTAGCTCAAACAAGGTGCTGCTCTCTCCTCTCACAAACACAGGATGGCTCCTGTGACAGCCTGACATCTTTTTATATGGCTTTAGAAAACATTTGTGTGGTGGAGAAAATTTTTTCTTCCCATTGATTTCAATGGGTGAAAAAGGTGAGAAAAAGCGGAAAAACAACACTTTTTGCGGGAAATTATTCAGCAAGTGGAAAGTGCCATTATTCGCCGATTTCAGTTTGAGGCAAAATTTTTCGCCCTTCCCTAATATGTGGTTACTAGTGGGAAGGGGAACAAGTCTGGGGCCTCATACAGTATATGTGAGTAATCTGAGTCAGACATTGTGTATAGGGCAATAGGATAAAGCTGGGGGGTATTTTTGTTTATTTTTGATCTCATTGGGGCATCAGGATCCCTTCTGATGCCATCCTTGCATTGATTGCCTGTCCGACCAATGCAGCATCCAAGAAAGTGATCACCACCTTCCCATATCTCCTTCTGCCCCATTCCATATTTTATGAATGTCCAGACTGAGTAGGAGGATCTTCAAGGCCCACTCATGTCATTCATGGTATGTGTGGGTCTTGGAGGCCTCATCATGGAAGTTCATAGAGCTCTGGGATAAGGAGGTAAAAGGAAGGTGCTGATCTCTGTCACGGTTGCAGCTCTGGTCTCCAATTCAGTCGGATAGGCGATCAATGACAGGGGGGCATCTGAAGGGGTCCCTATGCCCCTACAAGGTCTGATTTCATTTTTCAAATGCACATATGAGAGATAAAGAGAGCCTGCTCGATGTGCATTTTCGTATGTACAGGATCACTTCCATGCTCTATATAGTGCATATTTTAAAGTGTTAAAGGGAAACTCCTCACTACATGCAAGGCAAGTTTAGATAAGGGTAAAAAAATGCTGGACTGAAGTCTAGCAGCCAGGTTCCAAATTCTTGTCACCATGGTGACCTGGCACCTGGGTTCTGTTGAGCCCTGACTTAAACCCTTTTTTTTGCCAGCTTGGGGCATGTAGAGGTTTTGAATTCCCCACTTTCAATGGTGCAATAGGGCTGTATAATGCACTAATCATGTATTTGGTTAACCCACACCCCAGGTCTTTTGGGAACCTAACAACTCCCCTGAGACTCATTGATTTAAATGGGGCATTTTATCCCTGAATATTACTCCATTGCATTGCTTCACAACATGTTGGGGACTTGCTTAGCGTTAATTACATTAAAGAAGTATTGACCTTTAATATATGAGAAATCATAAATTGTAGGGCTGAGTAAAAAATGGGTACATCCCTGCTGGGAGATTCATTGTTTCAGAGGTGTTACATTTTAAACTCCTTCTTTTACATTAAAAGTGCCCACTAGTGGTGACATTTCAACTATTTATTCTGTTGCATTCTAGAGGAGAGGAGAATCACTGACAAACAGTTCTTCACAGAATGTGATAGTAATGTCTGAATCGCTACCTGTCAGTTTGAGATTGAACCCTTTAAGTGCCAGAAGGGTATGCCATGTATTGCTTTGCATACCACTCTGACACCCAGAGCATTAAAGAAGTAAGCTCCTGAGAGCTCTGTTTGCATAAATGGATAAATGTTTTGAAGTGTTATGATGTTTGAATAAAATAACTGACAGCCTTGGGGGCCTGTAACATAAAGACATTTTTTTACTGCTCCGTTAAGCTTCATTTAACACTTTGAGTGCCAGAGAGATATCTAATACATGCAGTACAATTAATTGGATACCTTTCTTTGCAATGCTTTGCATAGCCCTCTGACAATAAAAGGTTAATTACTGGGTTTCTGGGGACAGAGGGTGACTCATCAGGTATGCAAGATCTGTGGTAAACCCACCCACCTCCACACTTAATCTGCCCACTTCCTGCCTTCTTCCTCCTACTACCCACCTTGTTCTGTCCATTTTTTTTCTTTCCCAAAAACTTTATTTGATATAATCAAAATACACATACAGAATAATAAGTAGCATACATTGAAAGGTATACAGTAATACAGATATGGCTGTTACAAATAATCCACCAGTAGAGAAATAGCACAATATAAAAAACGAAAAAGCTGTAAGGTTGGGCTATGCAGAGGTTTGAAGTTTGAAGATCAGTTACCTGAAGGAAAGATAAATTTTTTTTGAGTAAGTCGGGACCTATTGTGAGTCTTCGTAAGCTAAGAACTTAAAATATGGCCCTAACTAAACTTGATTCAGTAATGAAGGACCTACCTGGTATGAGAGATGAGGAAAGTGTAAGAAAGGGAAGCTAAGAAGGAAGAAAGAAGGGAAAGATGTCAGTGGGAAGAAAAAGAGCACTAATCCCAGGGGATCTGTGAATTCAACATGCACACTACCGGAGACTCCTCTAGTGAAGGATATGCTCAAAAACAATGCATGCAAGCTAGTAGATAATATCGGCTAATGGAAGAGAAAACAAAGCAAGTGAAACAGGATGTGTGGTGGAAACATCAGTTCACTATATCTGAATGTCCATCGAGTGTGTAAGAGATCCATGGGTTCCATCTAGCATGAAATTGAGAAGTGGTTATGGCGTGACATCTCTCCATATTGGTCAATAGACTTCAGCCACAAAGTTGCTGCCGGAGGATCTTGAAATAACCAATGTTGAGGTTTCAAACTCTTTGCAACAGAGAGGAGTATAAAAAGAAAAGATTTTCGTAGAGGAGGGCTGGGGGAAGAACATAAAACAGAAAGGTTACTGGTGAATGAGGGAGAGATAGTCTAGTGACGGAATTCAGGTGTTTAGACACTTGTGTCCAATAGCTATGTATAAGAGGACAGGACCACCAGATGTGGAGCATAGATCCTGTCATTCCTCCACATATCCAGCAGGCAGCTGAGGGTTGTGGAGAATAAGAAGCTAGATTTGTGGATGTTAGATACCAACGGGTGAGGAACTTGTAATTTGTCTCTTTGAGTTTAGCATCTTGTACACATGAATGACTAATTATACAGATTTTTGACCATTGAGAGAAATCCAGCGCCAGTTCTAACTCCTTCTCCCATTCTTTAAGAAAGTATGCTTTGCGTAGCACTGAGGGGGAGAGGAGTGAAGAATAACAGAACGAAAGACGCCTGAGTGGGGGATGGGGGAATCTATAGATCTTTCAAAACTAGTTAAGTCTCTATTCGAGAAGCTTTTGGAGATCTCCGATTCCATCCAATGGCTAACTTGGAAATATAGCCACCAGGTGATAGCCTGGTTCCGAAGTTTGTCTGTTAAATACGAAATTGGATGAGCATAACTATCTGAGAATAGAGCAGTCAGGGAGTCTATCTTTGCCATTTTCCATGCTACCAAGCTCTGATTGGAAAGACCCGGTAAAAAAGTCTGGATTTCCCACTACAGATCTGAGAGGCGAGGAGTATGGAGCCAAGTGCAAGGTTTAATTTATGAGAACCCAAGTAGCTAACAAGTGCCCCAGTATTACATGTTGACAACACTTTTCTGGGACCCTACTTCTTGGCTGCAATAATAGCTGTATCAGGTCCACGGAACCTAGAACGTCCGCAAGAGATAGAATCCAGTATTTGGGTGGGGAGGACTGGAAGTCAAAGAATTTCTCTAGAGCTGCAGCACGATAGTAACGTGTGAGGTCAGGAAGATTAAGGCCCCCTGCTTCTAGCTTACTCGAAAGGATATTAAAATCTTAGTCTTGGCTTCCTACTCGACCAAATAAACTTGAGGAAAGTTGATTGTAAGGAAGCTATATAGCTAGAGGGTATCTGTAAAGGTAACGTGTTCAAAACAAATAATATTTTCGGAAGACTCATCATCAGATCAGAACGTATAGAGGACAATAGGGGCGAAAGATTCAATTCTGGGAGTTCTAATTTTGCAAAAATATTGATTCCTAGATAAGTGATGTGTGACGAATTCCATTTAAAAGGGAATATCGCCTGAAGGACAGATTTCGTAGACTCATCCAGGTATACGTTAAGTATTTCACATTTTTCAAAGTTTATTTTCACTTGAGACAAGTGACAGTACTGCTTCAGGAACTTCAGTAGAGGTGGAATCGATTCTGAAGGATGCGATAGAAAGAACAATACGTCATCTGCAAAGGCAGCTATCTTAAACTGTGTCTGTAATATGGATATTCCCGTTATGTCTGAGTGAGACCTAACCAGATTTAAAAAAGGTTCTAGAGCGAGGATAAAAATTAATGGATAAAGGGGGCAGCCCTGTCTAGTCCCATTTGTGATATTAAAGGGAGCAGATAGGATGCAATTAACCCTGACTCTAGCTGACGGCGATTAATACAGGCTACTAATTGCGGATAGCATATGAGGACCTAAATTAATGTTTCGCAAGACTGCCATAATATAAGACAACCTGACTCTGTCAAAAGCCTTTTCTGTATCAGAGGCTAACAAGATAAATGGTAAATTATGGCGCTTGGCTGCATGGATTAGTGAAATTATCAGGGCAGTATTGTGCCTAGCTTCACTGCCTGGGACAAAGCCAGTCTGGTCAGTATGAATGAGAGTGGGAAGGACTTATTTCAATCTGGTAGCTACAATTTTGGCAAAAATCTTAATGTTAACATTCAAGAGAGAGAGATGGGCCTATAGTTTTTGCAACGTTCTGTATCCTTATTAGGTTTCAGAATTACAACAATATTCACTTCTAAGGCTTGAATTGCGAACGGTGTTCCATTCCTAATGGAACTTAGGAACCAAAAATGACTTGAAATGTGCGATAGTATTGTAGCGGGAATCTATCTGGGCCTGGAGATTTACCAAGGGTCATAGATTTTATAGCTTGCAGCACTTCTGTATCAGCAATTGGAAATTCCAGGTCTTCCCTATCTTCTTAAGATAGCACAGGAACACTCGCCTGATTAAGAAAGTAATTGGTGTCAGAGATGGTTTGAGCATCATTGACAGGAGTTGGGGCTTCAAGGTTATATAGTGACTGGTAGTAGTCTTTAAACATGCTGGCTATATCAGGGTAGGAGATGACAAATTTGCCATCCATTGTCTGGAGACTCTAATCTGTTAGCTACGTTGTTTGACAAACGATGCCAGGAATTTAGCACATTTGTCTCCCTCACAGTAACGTTTATACTTATACCACATGAAGGATTTAAAGGGATAGTAATACTTCGTTTTAACTTTATTTTATTTTGTAGGCATTAAAAAAACATGAAGAATGATATAAGTCTTATCTCTCAAACCTTTATGGTTTAAGAGATATTCACAAGCAAAGTGTCCCCCTCCCGCCCCTTTTACTGATGTAACACTGCTCAGCCAAAGCAGAAGGGAGGTGCCCAGGTAGACTGCACAGAGGACAATCTTCAATTAAGATAAGGGGAAAACCTGAAAAGCTTGTCAAGGGGGGCAGGGATTTCATTGTTTTCATAGGATTAAGAGTGTCCCCTGCTGTTATCTGTCCAGTATATGGACTGCATTCCATATCTGAGAAGAGATGGCTTACACTAGGCAAAAGGGGTGGGAGGGGGAAACTTTGCTTGTGAATATCTCTTAAACTATAAAAGTTTGAGATATAAGACTTATATCATTCTTCAGGTTTTTTTAATGCCTACAAAATAAAATAAAGTTAAAATGAAGTATTACTATCCCTTTAACTACATTTTGTCTTAGAATAGCATTAAAGGGATAGTAATACTTCGTTTTAACTTTATTTTATTTTGTAGGCATTAAAAAAACATGAAGAATGATATAAGTCTTATCTCTCAAACCTTTATGGTTTATGAGATATTAACAAGCAAAGTTCCCCTCCCCGCCCCTTTTTCCTAGTGTAAGTAATCTCTTCTCAGATGTGAGTCTGGTTGTATGACAGGACAGATAACAGAAGGGGACAATTTTCTTTGTATTAAAACAATGAAAGCCCTTCCCCCCTTGACAAGTTTTTCAGCTTTTTCCCTTATCTTAATTGAAGATTGTCCCTCTCTGCAGTCTACCTGGGCATCTCCCTTCTGATCTGGTTGAACGGGGGGGATACTTTGTTTGTGACTATCTCTTAAACCATAAAGGTTTGAGAGATAAGCCTTATATCATTCTTCATGTTTTTTTAATGCCTACAAAATAAAATAAAGTTAAAATGAAGTATTACTATCCCTTTAAGTTCGTCTTTCTGGACTGACAGTTCTTGGAGAACAGAGGGGCAGAGGTTTTTATTGTGGGTGTTTTCCAGAGATGAAATATTATTCACCAGCACATCAATCCTTCGATTTCGTTTTCATTTTTTATATGCGCCTAGCTTAATCATATGCCCCTCATGACTGCCTTAAGGGCTTCCCACACTACAGGTCTAGCAACTACCCCATTATCGTTAAGTTCATAATATTCAGTTAATGCGTCAGTAAGTGTTTTGGCAATCTCACTATCTCTAAGCAAAGAGTGTGAAAAAAACACAAACAGAAGGCACTCCTAGTGTAGTATCCTCAGTTTAAATATTCCCTTCCCTTGGATCTCAATTGATATACTCACAATTTAAAGTAGCCAATGTTGCACATATGTGGCCACCGGACTTTCAAGCAGGTGGGATTTATTCAACTGCCCCCAGAAACAGCATTCCAGGATTCTCAATCTTCTGGAGATTATATGGGCTGCTCCTTATCATCAACCGGCCACAGGCTCAGAAGCATATAGAAGACAAAAAACAACAGAAAGGATGCCCTAATAGTGCCTGTTAACCTTTTAGGCACCAAACATGATAGTAATTTCAAAAGGTACTCACACCTGTGACCCCCTATTCAAATATCAGGGTGTCATGTTTGTTTCTTAGTACTCAAATATATTTTTATTTCAGATGAAAATATATAGATGATAAGACATGTGTAAAGGTTTTATCATTATAATTATTTAAATATAAAACTTGAGATAGACTAAATAATATTTATTAATAAATAAGGTCAGTATGAACCTATCAAACTATTTCTCTAAAGGTCATCCAATCAAATCCAAGGGAGGGAATTTTAAATGTTTGTTTGTTAGAGCTGCTCCATCTTGTCTTTTTGGAATTTGTTTAAACCAGTTGATCTGAAGAAGCAGCCTTGTAGCTGCAAAACATTATTTTACTTGTAGCAATTGGTTTTTATTC
The DNA here is from genome assembly GCA_037306005.1 of Rhinophrynus dorsalis. Taxonomy (NCBI): domain Eukaryota; kingdom Metazoa; phylum Chordata; class Amphibia; order Anura; family Rhinophrynidae; genus Rhinophrynus; species Rhinophrynus dorsalis. The sequence continues at coordinate 469,628,226 of CM074720.1, forward strand.
TATTTGATTTTATATATATTTTATATACAAATAAATATATTTTGGAAGACTGATTTTGGAGCAGCTTGTTAATTTTTGGCATCCCCTGGATACCACTGGTGAAGATCCTGTTATTATCCTGAGCTGGGACAGGTCCAATTTCCCTGCATGCTGTTATTGCTGGCTTTCTGACATATGTCACTGACCAGCCACTTCTAAGTGTGAGTACCTTTTCACGTTACTATCATTTTTGGTGCCTAAGAGGTTAACAGGCACTACTAGGGCGCCCTTTCTGTTGTTTTTTGTCTTCTAAGCAAAGAGTCATTCATGATTCAGTAACCAGAAGTTTTTTGGGATTGAGGGAAAGAAATAGTAATCAGGACCGGAGAATGATCAGTCCAGGAGGCAGATTCAATGATGGCTGAACTAAGAGAGTGGAGCAATGCTTGGGAAACAAACAAGTAGTCTATTCTACTGTAGGAATTATGTGGGAAAGAGAAGAAAGTGTAGTCTCGATTCATGGGATGGAGAATTTTCCATGCGTCTATCAAGTGTTCACTAGCCAACAACTTGCGAATATGTGATAGTTGCGTTAATTTAAGAGTGGATCTTCCCAAGGAGCAATCAAGTTTAGGGTCAAGGGCTACATAGAAATCTCCAAATCAAAAAAAAATACAAGAGATTCAGTGTATTCCTCCAGACGTTTCAAAAGCTTATATAGAAAAGACGTCTGGTTTTTATTAAGAGCGTAGGTGTTAACTAAGAGACATGACTTATCATGAAGGAGGCCCCTGAGGATCAGTATTTGACCCTTATCATCTGGTAAAGTACTAATGTGTGTCCACGGGACAGATGCCCTGAAGAGAATCCCTACTCCTCCTCTGCACGGAAAAAATAGCTTGTAGGGAATTGTTTGTTGAAAAATCTGGGTGGAGATCGACCCAAAAATTGAGTCTCTTGTACCATTATAATGTCTGCGGCTTGTCTGTTAAACTCTCTGAGGGCAATGGACCTCTTCTTTGGGGAGATTCAGCCCTTCACATTGACTGACATCACCATAAGCTTCTGCATTAAAACTATTAACAAAACGTCTCAGCAGATTGCACCCACCTGGCGTCACCCCCAGGATCAGTGCAAAAAATAGGAAAGTAAGAAGGGAAAAAGATGGTAGAGAGATAGATAGGAATAATGAGGGTAAGTCATACATTGAGCAATGAGGCCTAGCTCAACTGATAAGTGCTTAAGTGGGAAACAGGGGTCTGTCAGAACCCTAAAAATCATCAGAGCGAAGTGTAAAGCAAAGAATGTGTTAGTTAGCTTCATCTCTCACCAAGATTGAACTGTTTAATGGGGTGGGAGGGAGAAGTCGTAGGGAAGCACGGCAAGATTTAACTGTAAAAGGGAAGAAGGCTCATAAAAAAAAGGGCTCAGCTAACATGGGGAGTACAGTCTGTCAAAACACCTGTTTTAGACAACCTATTTAGTATGGATTATAATTCAATGAGTGACTTCATAAGGAAGGAAAAGTGAAGTGTCTTACGCATGAGGTAGCCTGAGTAAGTAGTTTATGAGTAATCCAGGCATCAATAACGAAATATGCACAAAGTGGGAAGAAGGCAAAGAGGGGAAAAGAGGACATGAGAGTTGTACAATTTCCACAGCAATGGCCCCAGTAAGTACCGTGAAATGAAAACAGCAAAATGTGGATTCTCCAAGGCCCTAGAGGGGGATCTTAGGACAGCCAGCATAAAACTAACTGTAGTGAAATACAGAGTAACATGCACTTATTACTAAAAAGCAGATGAACAGTGTGAATCTAGAGAGTGGATATTTAGTAAAAGGTCATCAGTAACAAGATCCATTAGGTATTCCCACAATGGAAGATAAATTAAAAAACAAATGGCTTATGCAATACCAAACTGAAGCGTAGGGCTACTTCAAAATTATCCCCCGAGGAGGGAGCAAAGCAGTGGCCTAGTCAAGTGGGTGTCCTCAATCACTATGATGCCAAATATATAAATCCCTGTGCTCAAAGTCTTGAGTACATGAAAGATGTGGGGAGGAGCATTTATTTATGATAAGGCGCCTACGGGACAGGCATTCTTATAACTAAAGGATACCTACAGTATTGATCCATTAAGGAGACCTAAAATAATCATGGGACCTAGATGGACATTGACTTTTCCAAAAATTAGCAATCGACTAGGCCAGAGCTTCACAAATAGTCATATAAAAGAGTAACTAAAACCGATTTGGGAGTAAAGTTGTATTTTGCACACTTGCTTTTTGAAAACATAGTTTATTCCTTTTCATTAAAAACACAGAACATCTGTAAATGAATAAATTGAATAAACCACTTTCATGACAATATTGTAAATTTCTTGAAAGTCTCCAGAAGACATACAGCGAATCCTATCCACACATAATACTACTGTTAGCCAGATGTTTCTTAAAGGTGTAGAGCTAGTGATCAGACATGTTTTAAAGTGAGTGACCGATAAGCACACCATCTCATTAAGTAAGGGTTGAGAAGCCACTATTTTAAACCATGTCCGAATTCCAGCTTCAGGTTAACCCATAGGAATCCCCCGGGAGATGTTGGAGCTCAGACCTATTCAAATGCCATACCCCCACAATGTCTCTTATGGGGATGAACTGGTATAGCAATCTTTGTACCCTCGTACTATCAAAGTATGGTATAAAGGGACATAGATGCCTATGTATTAAATGATTCTGTGTGGTCAGCTCTTTTAAGCCAAGGGCAGTTACACAATAGGATTCACAAGGAACCCAGAAGTCGCCTTGAAATAAGATAGGCTTTGAACATTGCTAGGCACATCATTCAACTAGGTCATGGCTCCACAAGAAAGTAAATGAGACACCATAAAAAAAAGAAGTCCATGCGTGATAAAAGGAGCAGGTTTGTACTGCAATATCTCCTATTACAAGAATAAACATTAAAATGGAAACAGCAAATAATATAACATGTGCAATCATAGCACCACCTCCCCAATAGGAATCTCACCCATAAGTTTCATCAGTTTTAGTAATGTTCCAAATCTAATGGAAATTAAGTTTGGCTGAGTAGTAGAGAAGGATTGTGACCGTGGTTTAACCAAGACTGTAAACAACTGTAGAGGCATAGTCTGCCTGAAAAGAAAAAAAACATAATCCTTAGAAACCTCCTGAAGTAAGGCAGCCTATTCCATAGGCAATCAGCCACTTAGCATTAGGAAAAGGAGCGAAGGATTCTTCTCAGGTCCATGCCTCTGGGGTCTTTCCAGATGAAGGATGCGCCATTTCCAGTCTACGTTGTTTTTTCTTTTTGTCTGGCAATTGCTTAGACCAATCAGCTCATTTCTGAGACCTCGGAGTCAAGGGGGCATCTGTAGCCATATTTGTGGATTGTGCTGGCAAGAATATCCCCAAGCTGGAGCAAAATTCAGATACTTCCGAAGGCTGATACAAGGTCACCTGTTTATTATTATGGGTCACATGTAGTGCGAAGGGAAAGCCCCATCGATCTGCTGCAGACAAAGGTGGTCTATGAGGAATTTGATTTCCCTCCTCCTTGCCAGAGTCTGGGGCGAAATGTCATTAAACAGTTGTATGTTAGCACCTGCAAAATGGATGTCACCTCTCTCTCTGGCTTTCCTCATAAAAAGGTCTTTAACCCCTTAAGGACCGGAGGTTATGGGACATTTCCATCCCATAACGTCCGCATAGGGGCACTTTGACGAGCCGGTACACGTGACCTGTCACGTGTATCGGCGCATCACTATGGGGCTTGAAACAGATCGCTCCGATCTTGGAGCAGTCTATTTCATGCCCTATTTTTAGTTACAGCGCTCCCGGTAGAGCGCTGTAAGTAAAAAGTACGCGACGTACCAGGACCGTCAAGGGTAGTTCGAGCAAATTTACCCTTGACGGTCCTGGTACGTCAAGGGTCCCTAAGGGGTTAATATTGAAGCGTTGTATGCAGACAGTGATGTCCCTGGGGACATTTCCTGATGGATCTCTGGGTCTTAGTGCACGGTGGGTCCTGGCAATTATAATCCTGTCAGAGAAATCCTGTCCCAAGATGGAGGTAAATAACTCCAAGGTAGCAGGAAGAAGATCCTGGGGAGGATAGACTCCGGAAGATACTTGATGCGCAGGTTATTTTGTCTGTCTCTGTTCTTAATATCTTCCAATCTGAGAGCCATACTGCATATTTTTTCTCTTTGTTCAAAAAAACAATAGTTCCAAAGAGGTGACATGATCAGAGATATTTCCACGTTCTTCTTCCAAATGAGTGACTCGGTGTGCTATTTGGGTAATTTCGTCTCTGATTGCAGCAATGTCTGCTTTAAGCACTCGCTTAAAGTCCTCCATATAAGATTTGAAATCCTCCTTTGACATCTGCCTCTCCTCAAACGCCCATAGGTCACCTTTGGTAAGAGGAGGATCAGACAGCGGGCTTTGCGCGGCTTCTATATTACTGAGATCAGCAACAATAGTTTGCGAGCTAGTGTCTTCTGGCTCTGCCAAAATTTCCTGCACTGTGGCGTAGCTAATATTAGACTGAGCAGATGACACAGTGTTAAACTTGTGAGCAGCCCCCGAGTGAAAGAATTTTGTTATCGGGTTAGACGTTCGTTTAGATTTACTCCACTTCCCTCTCATTTGGTAGATATGATGTTTAGATAGCGATATTTTGAAGTACACAGCTTCATATATCCAAATAGAGGCTTAAGTAGACTTGCCCTGCAATCCCTTGACGGAGCTCAGTAGGAAGATAACCTACTCCATGTTTGGCCAGGCCACACCCCCTGTTCTGTCCATTTTTTTAAACCCCACCTTCCTTCATCCCTGTTCTACCAAGTTCTTTGAAGCCCCATACTCACTGTGGTGTGATTCACATCATATGGACACTCCCATCCATCCAGGGGCTTCTGTCATCAAGGTTCCTAGGCAGGGAGAGTTTTGACAGGTGTCTAAAGGGTCAGTGCACCCAGCCCCACATCTTCACTGGCCCTATGAATGGAAATAAGACCTATCTCCCAGCAGTGCCATATAGGTTTGTATCTCTTCTGGAACACACCTCTATGTATCCAGCTTCTGCATATCAACTAATATACAGCATCGGGATATGATGTCATATGTCAGCACTCTATATTATTGGGCAGATTAAGCCCCGAGCTGGAGCTGGATATAGAGGTCTGTGCTGAAGGAAGTACAAACCTGTTGTTAGAAATGCTGCTGGATCACCAGGGATCATCATAAAGACCACTTTCAGTGCCAGTGAATGTAGGCAAACAGGAGGAAACTCCAGTGGGAGAAATGAGGAAACAGCTGGAGGAGGAAGAGGGGGGGGCTGAAAGACTGTGGAAGCTTGAGTGGAGCCTCCACTCATGTCCCCCTTAGTTCTTAAACCCCCTAATCCTTATTTTTTGTTTTCCCCTGTTATTCTCCTCTCTACTCTCTACTCTTTCCAGACTGAGGAGGGAAAGTGAGGCTAAAAGCCTAAGTGGCAAGGGAGAGGGGTTAAAAGATAGAGAAAGAGGGGATAAAAGACTGGAGATTGAGGGGCTCATAGAGTCATGTAATGTTGTATTGCCGTGCTAGTTTCCTAAGTTGACCTGCTAGGTTCCTATAATGGTGTATTTCTCTGCTGGATTCCAGTAATGGTGTACTGCCCTGCTGGATTCCTATAGTGATGTACTGCCCTGCTAGATTCCTATTATGGTGTATTACTCTGCTGGATTCATATAATGGTGTACTGTCCTGCTGGATTCCTATTGTGGTGTACGGTCTTGCTGGATTCTTTTTGAATTACTCTACTGGATTCCTATAATGGTGTATTGTTATGCTATGTCTCTTATAATGGTTTGGGTGTGTGTTTGAGTTTGTGTGGGATTTTGTGATTTTATTTCTAATTAAATAAACTGCAAGAGAGAGAGAGAGAGAGAGAGGGGAACAAAATAAAACTCCCTAATTATGTCACACCTGGTCCAAAAACCCCTAGAACCAGCCCTTTTCCTAGGTTTTCTCCTCAACCAATAACAAGCATTGTCCCTGCTGCAGCTTAGATCACATACTTCAGCTGAGAAGCCCAGACATCAGTGGACAGTTCTGTGACTACAAACATTTCTTATAAGAGCATTTTGAGTTTTGCCCATCAACAGACTTAGAATGAAATGATTCCTACCATATTTGTTATTTAGGGCTAATTCAGAAATACAAGAATGGGGTAATTCTGGGACAACCCAAAGGCACTGTATGGAATAAATAAGATTCCCTTTTTCCATTGATTTATATGGATTTTATATCACCACGAATTCTACAGAGGTCTCCAATGCATCAATGCTTTGGAGACCGGTTAGCATTCAAGGGGTTAAAACCCCTAAATTAAATGAATGGGAATGTTCATTACTTCAGGTCATTTATTCAAAATGAGGAAAATCTTATATATTTTTCCTGGTAAAAACACTTTTTTTGTCCCCAATGTTACAGTTGGTTTGCTCTAGAATTATTCAATTTTTACTTTGTGCATATGGCGTTTAGAGTAGTTTACTTGTCTTCAGATAAGAAGAGCACTCAAAGGGTTAAAACATGCACTATTAGTAGTTCTTCAGTGCTGGAGTGGAAAAGCACAGGTATAGATTGATAGGGTATATTAGAGAAAGCATTTTTATGTAGATATATATATATATATATATATATATATATATAAAAAATAATAATTTGGAGTAGATATATGGAGCAATAAGAAGACTAGCTTCTGTGCAGCAATAGGAAGAATTATAGGCCTCAATTATATGACACGATAGGAGCAATAAGAGGGTCCTGTTAAATAGAGCAATAAGGAAAGCTGGAAAAAGTTTATGGGAAATATATGGACCAGTCGAAACACAATGGCACGAAATAGGTTTCTAAGAATTGTTGTATTAATAAAGATGAATACATTATAAGAACGATGTCCACCTGGGTTCAGAGATATAGAGCCATGCATATACTAATCAGGATGAGATATGATACTCAGGTGTAGAGGGAACTCAGGGCATGGAGAACATGCATATTCTAGGTAGGAATGAGAACTGATACAATTACATCCTGCAACAAATATGTCTTCATCTCCTCAGTGCCTTAGAGTACGGATGGACTCTCTGAAGTCTTCCAACTTTTGTGGACTACAAATCCTTTTATCCACTGCCAGCCATTGTTAGCCATCCTTGCCATAGGGAATCGTGTAATGAAGCGACAGGTGCTGTGTAATCATGCCAATCCAGGCCAATATATCAAAAATGCAGTGAATCATTCAACGTGAAAAATGGCATCAGTAGCTTATCCAAATTATAAAAGAAAAAAGCAAGCGAGGGGCGCCAATAGTGTGATAAAGTCACTGGAACATAATAGAGTATGTATAAAAAGATTATACTCACATTTATTCTTGGTCAGAACTCCAATATCAGAGTTAACTGACAAACACACATACGGAGAGGTAACCCGTCTCCGTTCGGGACTCGTATCTTTAGTAGATTCAATCAGTCAATGTGGCAGGCGGAAAGGTATTGGATGTAAATAAAAGATATTTATTATATTAAAAGCATATATAAAATATAATATGAATTGGCTATATGAGCTAACGCGTTTCACGGCTACAAAGCCGCTTTATCAAAGCAAATGATAAGCCAATTACAAATATAACATCAATACCAAAAGAAAAACCGCCTAGCCAACATCTATAAATACCTGTTGAAGGTGAGTCATGAGTGATGTAATTCAAAAGGACCAGTGAATGATCGTATATAGAAATCCTATACTGGATTCTGAAAGTCCCAAAAGACCGATCGTCCTGAATGGACTAGCTTGACGGACCCACTGAGCCCCTTGAATCAAATACATAGTGTATAAAAAACTATGTACATCCTGCCAAACAAAATCTCCTGTAAATACACGTCCGTGTCGGATCAAATAACTAAGCGAATGAAACGCCAAGCTATCCTTATCGATACTGAACAGAGGATCATGGGAACAGTGTACAAAAAGTCAGTACCCCAAAGCATAAAAAATAATAATAATGCTCCACAAGATGAAATAAAACCGCTCCCATTCACACCCATACATTATCAGATGCTGATCGACAATCATACGTTGATATATAAACAAATGCACATAGAAAATCTTACACCCTATGTATTTGAACTAGATCGCAATCATATACAAAAGTAAGATCGACCAATATAACTCTTCCTAAAAGGAGGGTATAACTACATGCATATGAACAGACATATAGATCAATGCATGAAACACACAATAAAAAATAAATAATATATATCATATAATAACAATGATGCAACCTCAAAGATAGAAAAAGAAAGGAACCCACATAGAAAATATGACTATATCCACCAAATAATCTGATTCAAAGTATGGAACACAATATGCAAATTGAAATGAGAGCTCAAAGGATATATACTCAAAAAATATCTTAAAGAATATCTTGAGGAGAAGGGCTCATAATGTAACTTCATCATAAATAAACCATGTCACATAGTAACTTTAACCATCATTGTCTAACCCAAAGATTATGATAATTCATTGGGCATGTGACCTCCAAATGTGTCAAACGACTCGTGATACTCCAAAATGTCTGAATATACATAAACCACCAATGCACATACTAGTGTATAACCATATGTGTCAATTCCAACCTCATATCAAATCTTAGGAGTCTCAAAGGATTCATTAAGTCCTAACGGGGACAAGGTGGATAATCGAAAGATCCAATAGGCTTCCCTATTGTTCAAGATTTGTTCTCTATTGGACCCATTAGTTGGATGAATATATTCAATAGGCACTACACTTAAATCTTTAGGGTCATTATTATGATGTATAGAGAAATGTCTCGAGACACTATGTAACTGGAAACTCCCGATGATGTTCCGTCTATGTTGACCCATTCTTGTTCTAAATTTCTGCGTGGTCCTGCCAACATATTGGAGATCACATGTACAAGTCAATACATAGATCACATAGGTACTATCACAATTCATAAAGCTAGCAATATGGAAGACCTCTGAAGTGACTGTAGACCGGAAGGTCTTCACATTGTCTGTCATCATAACACAAGTCAAACACCGAGATTTGCGACATCTAAATGAGCCCTTGAGAATTGGTTCATCAAACCCTGATCCCATGGATCTATCAACCAATTCACTACCCATTGTTCTATACTCCAAAGACCTTCCCTTCTTATCCCTACCATTAGTTTCCATCTTCTTCAATTTACTCGGTGCTATCATATACTTGATGGTTTTTGCTCTCCTATAGACAATCCTTGGTTTCTTAGTGATGCATTGTTTAAGGATAGGATCCTTTAACAAAATGTTCCAGTGTTTATCAAAGATTTTATAAATATCCTGTGAGTGTGTACAGTACCTAGTGATAAACATGGGAGTCTTCAAATATTCGTTCTGATTGGTGGATACTTCAACTGGATTAAATGACCATTCCCTGGCTCTTTTATAGGAATCTTCCACTAACTTATGGGGATAGCCTTTCTCTAGGAAGCGATCCTTTAGGATATTTGACTGTTTGTCATAATCTTGTAGGGAAGAACAATTCCTCCTTATCCTTCGGAATTGTCCATACGGAACATTACGTAACCATTTTTTATGATGACAACTGTCAAATCTTAAGTAGCTGTTTTTGTCTACCTCCTTGAAATAGGTTTTGTAATTAATATCACTCCCTATATTACCCCATAATTCCAAGTCTAAAAATTGTATCATATTATCCTGGATATTGCTCGTAAATTCCATATCCCATTGATTCTGGTTAAGATGTCTAACAAAGTTTTCGAGTTCACTTCTATCGCCATCCCACACAACAAGAATATCATCAATGTAACGGCGATAGAGGACCAGACCCGCGCCAAAGGGGTTATTGTCATAAACCAACCTTTCCTCCAAATACCCCATAAATAAGTTGGCATAGCTAGGCGCGAATCTGGTCCCCATCGCCGTCCCCTTGATCTGCAGAAAATGGCGGTCACCAAACTCAAAAAAGTTGTGTGTTAGGATGAAATAAATAGCTTCTATCAAAAAATCTCTCTGACCTTTGGGCATTAATGTATCCGTGGATAGAAAATACTGGACTGCCGTCAGACCCCCTTTGTGTGGAATATTCGAGTATAATGAGGTCACATCTAATGATAACCATAAGTAGCTCTCCTTCCAGGGTAAATTCCTAATGGTCTCTATAAGATGTTGAGTGTCCCTCAAATATGAGCGTAAGCCCAACACATGTCTCTGTAGGTGAAAATCGATGTAAGATGACAAATTGGATGTGAGAGAATCAATTCCAGATATTATTGGTCTCCCTGGAGGATTAACCAGGGACTTATGTACCTTGGGTAAATGGTAATAAATCGCTGGTCTGGGGTTTTTAATCAACAAGAAGGCCCTTTCATTTTTATTCAAAAGACCTTCTTGGAAAGCCTCATCTATCAGTTTTTCAAACTCTCTATTAAAAGGAATTGCTGGACTCTTTGATAGAACTTTATAGTAATCGTTATTTCCCAAAATGCGTTCTGCTTCTCTAAGGTAATCCTCAACATCCTGTACAACAAGAGCTCCCCCCTTGTCAGCCTGTTTAATAATGATATTATGATTATTTTTCAAAGTTGACAACGCATTTCGTTCACCCTTACTAAGATTGTTTTTATATCTATTCTTGGTTTTAGACATGTCCTTTAAATCCTCTAACACCATAAAGCTAAAGGTCTCAACAAAATGACCCCTTGCTTGAGTGGGAAAGAAAGTGGACTTGGGTTTAAAATTAGTGGGAACACTAGCATTTAGAATAGATTCTATTTCTTCTTCACTATTGGGCATATCCTCTCTGTCTGACTTATCAGGAGGCATGCCCTGTGTGATAATTGGAACAGCTCCTGGAACATCTCTAAGGGTTTTATTGGCAAAGTATCTCTTCAATGAGAGCTTCCGAGTAAATTCATTTAGGTCAACAAAAAGTTCAAACAAATTTGAACCATTCGAAGGACAAAAAGAAAGTCCCTTACTGAGTACCCTTTTTGCTTCAATACTCAGATCATATTTTGAAAGGTTAATGATATTGGAGGTGCTCATCTCATTATTAGAGATTAAGTCATCTCCAATTTGGATTTTTTGGGGATAGCTCCCCCTCCCCCTAGATCCTCTAACCCTTGGTTTCCTACAGTGTTTTCCACTTCCAATGAAAGGAAGCGATTTGGTTGTGTTTTCCAAACATTCATATCCTTTTGTATGTTCCTCCCCAAAAAAATCGAAGGAATTTTAGAACTAGAGGCTGAGGTCACAGGGTCCTTGACCATGAGTGACGATGGTTTCATAATCCAATTTGACACATGGGAATCCCCTTTGTCACTGGTCGAATTGGAAATGGACTCATCAAGTGACTCAAAAGAGTTCACAGGATCAGGTTCCCGGTGTACCTCAACTATAGTTCTTTTTTGCTTACCCGAAGATCTCGGGGTTCCCTCTTTCAAATGAGTAATAGCTGATTCTACATTGGTGGGGGTACTAGAAGAATTCGCCTTATTTAATTCTTTATCTACCAACTTTCCTTTCTTATTAATAATCGTTTTATATGGCAAAAGGTTTTTATTACCATCTTGTACAGTATTTGTATGTATTCTCTTAGGCCATTTTCTAATCTGATTATTAAGATAATCATTTCCATCCCTGGTAAACTTCTTTTTCTTACGTTCTAAAACTTCTATCTGATGTGAATTGATATTTTTACTTGTTCTCTCTTCAAACAAACTGACATCCTTCGTTTTTCTAATATTCTCTATTTCTACAATTTTATCTTCAATGGACTTATTCAATTTAACCATTTTGCTTTCCCTATATTCAATAAGCAATTTCATTAATGAAAAGGAACATTGGTCAAGAATCTCATACCAACACTTTACAAATTTTTCATCCTGCTGGAATGTAGGTAACATGTTCAATCTCAGTCCTCTCGGAATCATATTGAATTCTATATATTTGTTCAATGTTTCAATATCCCACCATTGATTGCATTCAACTCTCAAAAGGGTCTCCAATTGGACAAACAATTGATTGACATCAGGTTCAACAATAGAAGATGAAACAGTCATCTGTGAGCCTCTAGTGTCCAAAGTGAATCCATCACTAAGAGTTGAACGCAAATTCACCCTATCCTTATAAAACTGCATTTCTATAGTGTTAGATATCTATAATACCAAAAATTCAAATATTGTTCTAATATACTCTACAAAATAGTATTAATAATTGTGATTTATACAATATCAATCACTCAACAATTTTTGAGAACAATTAAAAATACTTAGCAGGTCACCAATAATCGTCCTTTATAGGCTGAATGGAGAACCTCACAGTTCTTTATAAGGGCTGCTCCCTCTTCTCGTAATCAAAACGGCATAAAACACTGTAAAAAACAAGAGGGGACAAAAGCAAGGGGCGCCCTTGTGTATATCCGTCTTTGATATAAAATGTGGAACCACCACCGCACCCAAATGTGTGCACTCACAAAGGGCCTGTGTCAGTAAGGGCTTATGCCGGTACTGACTAAACAGGCTTAATGTAGGACTGGAATTCAATTTATTCTTTCAGGTTCTGTTTTAGCGGCTGCTCCCTCCAAGAGAACGACACACTCACCCTCCACGGCAAGAAACATAAAAGAAAAAAGCAAGCGAGGGGCGCCAATAGTGTGATAAAGTCACTGGAACATAATAGAGTATGTATAAAAAGATTATACTCACATTTATTCTTGGTCAGAACTCCAATATCAGAGTTAACTGACAAACACACATACGGAGAGGTAACCCGTCTCCGTTCGGGACTCGTATCTATAGTAGATTCAATCAGTCAATGTGGCAGGCGGAAAGGTATTGGATGTAAATAAAAGATATTTATTATATTAAAAGCATATATAAAATATAATATGAATTGGCTATATGAGCTAACGCGTTTCACGGCTACAAAGCCGCTTTATCAAAGCAAATGATAAGCCAATTACAAATATAACATCAATACCAAAAGAAAAACCGCCTAGCCAACATCTATAAATACCTGTTGAAGGTGAGTCATGAGTGATGTAATTCAAAAGGACCAGTGAATGATCGTATATAGAAATCCTATACTGGATTCTGAAAGTCCCAAAAGACCGATCGTCCTGAATGGACTAGCTTGACGGACCCACTGAGCCCCTTGAATCAAATACATAGTGTATAAAAAACTATGTACATCCTGCCAAACAAAATCTCCTGTAAATACACGTCCGTGTCGGATCAAATAACTAAGCGAATGAAACGCCAAGCTATCCACATCGATACTGAACAGAGGATCATGGGAACAGTGTACAAAAAGTCAGTACCCCAAAGCATAAAAAATAATAATAATGCTCCACAAGATGAAATAAAACCGCTCCCATTCACACCCATACATTATCAGATGCTGATCGACAATCATACGTTGATATATAAACAAATGCACATAGAAAATCTTACACCCTATGTATTTGAACTAGATCGCAATCATATACAAAAGTAAGATCGACCAATATAACTCTTCCTAAAAGGAGGGTATAACTACATGCATATGAACAGACATATAGATTCATTAGGACTTAATGAATCCTTTGAGACTCCTAAGATTTGATATGAGGTTGGAATTGACACATATGGTTATACACTAGTATGTGCATTGGTGGTTTATGTATATTCAGACATTTTGGAGTATCACGAGTCGTTTGACACATTTGGAGGTCACATGCCCAATGAATTATCATAATCTTTGGGTTAGACAATGATGGTTAAAGTTACTATGTGACATGGTTTATTTATGATGAAGTTACATTATGAGCCCTTCTCCTCAAGATATTCTTTAAGATATTTTTTGAGTATATATCCTTTGAGCTCTCATTTCAATTTGCATATTGTGTTCCATACTTTGAATCAGATTATTTGGTGGATATAGTCATATTGTCTATGTGGGTTCCTTTCTTTTTCTATCTTTGAGGTTGCATCATTGTTATTATATGATATATATTATTTATTTTTTATTGTGTGTTTCATGCATTGATCTATATGTCTGTTCATATGCATGTAGTTATACCCTCCTTTTAGGAAGAGTTATATTGGTCGATCTTACTTTTGTATATGATTGCGATCTAGTTCAAATACATAGGGTGTAAGATTTTCTATGTGCATTTGTTTATATATCAACGTATGATTGTCGATCAGCATCTGATAATGTATGGGTGTGAATGGGAGCGGTTTTATTTCATCTTGTGGAGCATTATTATTATTTTTTATGCTTTGGGGTACTGACTTTTTGTACACTGTTCCCATGATCCTCTGTTCAGTATCGATGTGGATAGCTTGGCGTTTCATTCGCTTAGTTATTTGATCCGACACGGACGTGTATTTACAGGAGATTTTGTTTGGCAGGATGTACATAGTTTTTTATACACTATGTATTTGATTCAAGGGGCTCAGTGGGTCCGTCAAGCTAGTCCATTCAGGACGATCGGTCTTTTGGGACTTTCAGAATCCAGTATAGGATTTCTATATACGATCATTCACTGGTCCTTTTGAATTACATCACTCATGACTCACCTTCAACAGGTATTTATAGATGTTGGCTAGGCGGTTTTTCTTTTGGTATTGATGTTATATTTGTAATTGGCTTATCATTTGCTTTGATAAAGCGGCTTTGTAGCCGTGAAACGCGTTAGCTCATATAGCCAATTCATATTATATTTTATATATGCTTTTAATATAATAAATATCTTTTATTTACATCCAATACCTTTCCGCCTGCCACATTGACTGATTGAATCTACTATAGATACGAGTCCCGAACGGAGACGGGTTACCTCTCCGTATGTGTGTTTGTCAGTTAACTCTGATATTGGAGTTCTGACCAAGAATAAATGTGAGTATAATCTTTTTATACATACTCTATTATGTTCCAGTGACTTTATCACACTATTGGCGCCCCTCGCTTGCTTTTTTCTTTTATGTTTCTTGCCGTGGAGGGTGAGTGTGTCGTTCTCTTGGAGGGAGCAGCCGCTAAAACAGAACCTGAAAGAATAAATTGAATTCCAGTCCTACATTAAGCCTGTTTAGTCAGTACCGGCATAAGCCCTTACTGACACAGGCCCTTTGTGAGTGCACACATTTGGGTGCGGTGGTGGTTCCACATTTTATATCAAAGACGGATATACACAAGGGCGCCCCTTGCTTTTGTCCCCTCTTGTTTTTTACAGTGTTATCCAAATTATGTCACTCAGGAGTTTACACAAAGAGCACCAAGGGCACTGAGCAGGTACCCTGAGGACCTCCAGCTGTCACAGGACTACAGCTCCCATCATACTCATTGGATTACAGCTCTTATCATGCTAAATCAGCCTTTAGCTGGCTGGGGATGATAAAGTTTGGAGGCCTGCAGGTTCCACAGCCCTAGTTTATAGTGTATTATAATTTACCCTACAGATGTTGATTAAACTTTGAAGTGCCACAGCGGAATGAAACACATTGCATAGCAATGCGTTGCCTACCCCTCTGACACTGAAAGGGTTAATGATCTGGTGCATGGAGTCCACCAAGTTCAACCATTGTCTCAATATATAAAACAGAAAATATGAGCTACATCATCCTTACTGGATTTAACTTCCTGGGCATTTATCTATTTACTGCAACAAAGTCTTCCTGAAGTGGTAATGAACCACTTTCTCTGATGAAGTCAAAACCTCCTTTACTTTAACCCCTTAAGGACCCTTGACGTGCAAGGACCGTCAAGGCGGTCCGACACTTAAAGACCAGTGACGGTCCTGACACGATGTGGAGTTCACGCCACTCCAGAAGCCCTGAACCGGAACTTAAAAAAAAAAAAAAAAAAAGCCCCGTGGTCCTCAAGTGCCGGCTGCGCATGAGCGTGCCAGTCCTTAAGGGGTTAATATTAATTCCCATGTTATTTGATCAGGCATTTGAATGTAAAGTTAATTTGCAGGTGTGTGTATGTATGTGAGAGTGTATATGTGTGTGTGTGTGCGCGCGCGCGCATGTGTGTGTGTATATGTACGTGCGTGCGTGTGTGAGTATGTGTGTGTATGTGTGAGTGTATATGTGCATGTGAATATTCGTGTGTGTGTATGTTTGCGTGTGTGTGAGTGTGTGACTGTGTGTGCACAAATGTGTGTGTTATGTAACTCTGTGTGGGTGTTCTGACAGTTCTCCTATCTTGTCCATATTAGTTGCTACCTACAGAGGCAACTATTATATCTGACACGGACGCTACATAAGGCTGTTACGTAGTTACATAAATAGACCCTAAAATTCATCCTTTGTGTTAGTATAAGCTAGACAATGTTCTATTTGTTGCTTTTTCTTTGACTTCAGGTGATCACTTTTCCTGAGATTCTAGTGGCATAAACAATGTAAACACTTTTACAAAAATTCTTGTTTCCTCAATGTGGGATATAAAACAAGCATAAAGAATCTCTAACTAGAACATTATTAGTAAGAGGCAGCTTGTATTTATAAGAAAAGATCATGTCAAACTAATTTACTTGTATTCTGTGAAAGGATAAGTGGTTGTGGGAATTGCTGTTGATGTAGTATGCTTGGATTTTGCAAGGGCCTTTGATACTATGCCTTACAACAGGTTAATATATAAATTAAATACTTTGGCTTGGGAGGTGATTTTAGTCTACTTCTAGAAAACTGATTAAATGATAAAATGCAGAGAGCTGTTGTATCTAATAGAGCCTATTCATATTGGTCTAAAGTTGTAAATGGTGTTCCACAGGGTTATGTCCTGGGCCCATTGAGTTTTAATTAATTAGTAATCCTGAAGTGGGTTATGAAAGTTGTTTCTCACTCTTTGCTGATGACAATAAGCTGTGTTTTTTCCATGCAGACAGCGTTGGATGAGCTCAGTGAATGGATGGAAAAGTAGCAGACGAAGTTTAATATAGATTAATGAAAGGTTATGCATTTGGGTTGCAGAATATATTATTCTTTATATACACTAAATGGTAAACTAATTAGAGGAATTCGCTGAATTTTCAACATTACAAGAAAGAAGCCGGTCAATCTGCTTTCTCCTTCAGAGCTCAGAAAGCCTGAAACACTTACCTTAAAAAAAATATCTTCTCCCAGTCTAAAATTCTTAAAAATAACTGCTTCTTTTTTAATTTTAAAAGTTTATTGAAGAAATTGAAATAGAATAAACAAAATAATATACATCGAAGTATAAAGGTATATTCAACTTAATGTAATTCAGAGAGTAGCATAGCTCTTATACAGTATTTAAGGAGACATACTCTGGAAGAAGTGTGCAATAAGGTGAATAAAACAGGCAAACACAGTGTTAGGTTCACTTGGTGATCAGAGGTTGTAGTTGGACCCAATATATACAGCAAACAAGAAGAGTGAAAGAGAGTAAAGATAAAAAAGTGAATGAGGAAGAGAGAAAGAAGGAGAGGATGGAGAAGAGAAGGGAAAACAAAGAGGGGGAGTGAGATATGTAAAGGATTCTCAGGTACGGTATTGTGACGAGAAAGAGATTCAACAAAAATTCAACATTGATCTTGAGCCCATGAGATCATAAATTGTCTAGTAAATGAATCAGATGGGATATGAAAGGTAAAGTTCAGGACCAATGCCAAACAGTACATAGGGAGTAATTGGGGAAAAGGCTTTTTGGAGGGAGATGAGGATAGCGAGAGAGCCGATAGGAGAACCAAGGCAGCCAGTCTTGAGTTAAGGAGGGCATAGTGTCTTTTAGATTGCATAGCATCTTTCTAATTAAAGCCAGGAGTCCACCTTAATGAGCCATTCGGAGATGAAGGTGGAGAGGGTGAATTTCCATTCCATTCCATTGCAATGTGTAAGAGTAAGTAAATAAGAGAACATGTCTATTTGGAAGGAGGTCTCTGGTTCTGTAAGTCCAAGAGGAATAAGCAAAATACCAGGGCCTAGATGCACTAAAGGTCAAAGAGGGCTACGAATGTCGATGTTCTGTCAGATCAGTGTCATAGGCACATCTTCAGTATTCACAAAGTGTCTAAGACATCACTTCACCAGCACTCTGACAAAAATATACCCACATCGACATTCATCTGACATTCCTTCACCAAGTCTAAGAATTTTTATTTTTTGAATCAACAATTGCTTATCAGATACATTTGTATGTAAGGGGGTGTGTTGATGTGATAATGTGACACTTCGACTCATTCGGTAAACTCCGATAGCAGCCTCTGCTGTCGGAGTTCACAGCCTCCAATTCACCTAATTGTCACGGTATTTGAAGACTCTCAGACTTAAGGTTTGGTAAAAAACGTAACTTTATTAAAAAGTTAAGGCAATCCCATAGGGAATCATACATATATAACAATACAACAAGTAATGACAATATGAATAGGTTCTACTGGCCTTGCCAATACTACTGGGCAAGGCAACCAAGTGACAGTTGCAAATATAGCAGTAGGCTCTACCGACCTTGCCAATACTGGGTAAGGCAACCGTGAGGTGTAACGTACCGGTTCTACCGGCCTTATCAATACCGGGCAAGGCAGCCTGAAAGAGTACTGAGAGTAGGCTCTACCAGCCCTGCCTATACCGGGTAAGGCAACCTGAGAGATGTACTGTAAGTAGGTTCTACCGGCCTTACCAATACCAGGCAGGGCAGCCTGAGGGAACACCGATAGTAGGCTCTACCGACCCTGCCTATACCGGGTAAGGCAACCTTAGAGATGTAACGTAAGTAGGTTCTACCGGCCTTACCAATACCAGGCAGGGCAGCCCACAAGAGGAGACCAAGCTGTCAGATGACAATGACAATAGAGTGGAATAGGAATCAATGGTCATGCTCAAGCAGAAGTCTCCAGACAACTGCAATAATAGGTTGGACAGCAACCGGCCCTCAGTGTCAGAATAGTCAAGGAGCAAACCAGCGTCCTCACGCTGGGACTAACTGTAACATAACCCACCAGGTTTAGTGGAGTAACCCAGCGTCCGCACGCAGGGACCAACAGTATATAATGCCTCCAGGTTAAATGGAGTGAACCAGCGTCCGCACGCTGGGACCAACAGTAATCAGAGTCACCAGGTGTAATGGAGAAAACCAGCGTCTGCACTCTGGAACCAACAGTAAAATGAACCACCACGTTAAATGGAGTAGACCAGAGTCCGCACACTGGAGCCAACAGTAATATGAGCTACTAGTTTAGATGGAGTAAACCAGCATCCGCATGCTGGAACCAACAGTATCATGAGCTACTAGGTTAGATGGAGTAAACCAGTGTCCGCACACTGGGACCAGCAGGGATTGAGCCACCAGGTTAAATGGAGTAAACCAGCGCACGCTGGACCAAGAGTAATTGAGCCACCAGGTTAAATGGAGTAAACCAGCGTCCGCACGCTGGGACCAACAGTAATTGAGCCACCAGGTTAAATGGAGTAAACCAGTGTCCGCACGCTGGGACCAACAGTAATAGAGCCACCAGGTTAAATGGAGTAAACCAGCGTCCTCACTCTGGACCAACAGTAATTGCGCCACCAGGTTAAATGGAGTAAACCAGCTTCCTCATGCTGGACCAACAGTAATTGAGCCACCAGGTTAAATGGAGTAAACCAGCGTCCGCACACTGGACCAACAGTAATATATCGCCGGAGAGAACAAGCACAATGTCGCCTCGGCGACAAGGGAAGGAGCGAGAGCCCTGAGACCAAGCGGAGGCTAACCGGAATGAGCACCGCTACACTGACAGAGGACCGGAACAGAAGGAGTCATGGAAAGCAGCCAGAACCGGCTAGAGAGACACGCAGGCAGGAGACTCAGGAACTCAGGAACGAATGAGGCTGGAACACTGGAACCACTGGAACACAGGAACACCGGAACACATGAACACCGGAACGCAGGATCCTCAGGCCCAAGCGCCTGACAAGCAGGTCAGAACAAGTAATGTCAGAGACACCACGAAAGGGCAACTTGTGAGTGCCCAGACTGGGTTTAAAAAGGCTGTATGAGGTGGGCTAACAGCAGACAGCCAATGAGGAACTTCCAGCAAGTGATAAACACAGGATAGCACGAATCATGGGCACCGTGATACTAACTCAGGCTGTCATAGCTGGGATCTCCACTGTACTTTCCTATGGAGTAACAGCAGGGAGAGCTACGACATTCTGAACAGCATTCTCTGTGCTTCCCTACCCAGCCAATAGGGGAATACATAGAAGGCTTTCAGCACCATGGACAGCATTGAATGCCATAGTGATATGCATTGCTCACCCCTGGGGGATTCAAAGGGTTACAATAAACAGAAATAGTATACCAAGCACTACACAATGTTCCCCCCTTCGACAACCCCCCCTTAGTATGTTGACACATATTGCATATATTCAACATACTAACTCCATCCGACTTTACCTCAGGAACTGCCTGAGTCAGTTAGTCGACGAACCTGTCAAAGAATGAATGAACTCGGTGACAGGGTTCATTCACTGAAGGGAACTCTTATCCTAGATGCCACTTTTACATCTAGGATAAGCTCTCCCTTCAATGAATGAACCCTGTCACCGGGTTCATTCTTAGAAAACAGCCCTGCGCTCTGATCATTGAATCAGTCACCCGGTTTGAACCTGGTGACTAATTCAATTATTACAGCGCAGGCTCCGCTTACCTAGACTGAACCCAGTGACCGGGTTCATTCATTCTTTGAGCGCTTGATGCTGCAGGCGGCTGTAAAGCCGGCAGTATCAAGAAGTCAGTATATGCCTTTTGGGTCACCCAATGGATAATCTATCCTTTTGGATATTGTTGATGTGCTTGAATCACTCTGACAATTAGATCTGCATACACCACATCAACATTTACTGCATCTAGACCCAGGTTTGGTGAAAGAGATGTTCCCAGTGCTGTATTGATGTGAAAAAGTATTTGGTCCCAGAAAGGAGCGATAAGAGGGAATGTCCATCATATGTGGAACAGAGTACCTAAAGCAGATGATCATCTCCAACAGGAAGTGTTGGGATGGGGAGAAGCAGAGGAGAGGCTGTAAAGAGTTCTATATCAGCGGGAGATAAGCTTGTAATTCAGTTCCTTGAGTGCAGAGCCCTTGGGTCAATGGCAATCTCCTTCCAATTGTTCAACTCAAGGGAAACTGTCTCCTATTGGTTAAGGAAGTACAGTTTACATACAGAGTGGGAATAACTACTTCTATGTACCTAAAAACAATATGTATCCATAAACTTTTTGTATGTCTGTTTCTATTGTTATTGTGTCTCTATTTTGTGTACATTTGTAACCTCTTACTTTAATAGCTCTCCAGGACACACCTGAAATAAGAGAAATCTCTTCTTTGTAAAACATTTTCTAAATAAATAAATAAATAAATAATGATAATAGACCTCAACACAGTGTGCAGGGTCACTCAGCTACTGCAAGGGTCAGTAGAGTATCATCATGTATAAAAAACTTGGGTATTTTAATGTGTGTGCATATCCAACATTTGCTGGGTGCATCCAGTATCAGGGGTCTCACCTTGGATTTCCAACATTAGCAGTTTAGCAGAAAGGAACCTATTTAATCCTGTGGACAGATGGTCAGGGAGGTGTGAGGCTGTTATGGATGCACAACACCTTAATGTGGCTACTGTCCCCACAAATAAGAAGGGAAGAAAGAAATGCTACTGCTGAAGTTAAGAGGATCCAAAGAGTTGATATATATATATATATATATATATATATATATATATATATATATATATATATATATATATATGGGGACTCCTTTCATATTTCGCCAGGGGCCTCAGAGCTTCTCCAGACAGCCCTGACAAACAGTACATAGATGCACAAGATAGGAAAATAATTCTACCTCTTTATATATCATTGACAAGGCCTCATATGGAATAGGGAGTAGTAGTTTGGGAGCCAGCTATTAGAAACAGACATTTTTGGAGTGGACAAAGTATAGGGATGTGCAACAAAACTGATAAATGGATTGGAAGATTTTAGTTATAAAGAGAGATTAGCTAAAATGCATTTGGTTATATTATAAAATATGTGTTGGGGGATATGAATGCTATTTAAAAATATATTTTAGATCAATGTGAAGAACTCTCTGAGGAGCTATTTTAAGCAAACAGCTAAGCAAAAACAAGAGGCCATCTAATAAGATGAGAGGGAAGGTGATTTGACTAAAACAAAGGCAGTTTTTTATTTACAGTAAGGGCAGTAATTGTGGACTTCTTTAGCACAGGAGTGCAAATACTGTAGATATTATAGATGCTTTTTTTGTGTCAGGAAGGATTTATTTTACGAACTTGGGGCTTAATATGAAATGGAATTTACTGCTATCCTCTGGATCAAAAAAAGGGGATAAGGCATGGGCTGAGTTTGATGGATGCATGCCCCTTTTCAGCCTCATCAATTATGTTACTCTGTTACTATGTTAGAACTTGGTACGCAATAACAGTTTTTTTCTGTGTATTCACTGTATTCATACAGATAACTCATTGCTAAATATATAAATGGCGCATTGCAAGTCTACTGGAGTACTGTGTGCTTATCTATTCATCCCTTCATAAATAACCCCCCCCCCCCCCCAAAAAAGGGGGGAGCAATTCTGGAGCAATAATAAAAAATCCCAAAGTTCCCAGTGATTTAACCTTTTTAACCTCTTGAATGCAAAGCAATATGTTCTTGACCTTATTAGAATAAAAGGGTTAAGCCTTTAACTCATCAGGAGATTTATAAATTCCCTATGGTACTCTTAGTTTACAAAAACAGAATTCCTCCATTTCTTTATACATGTGCCTCATAATCTTTCCCTGCTTGTTCAGACTATATCTCAGGTAATCATATGAAATGTATTGGTTTCCTTCTGATAATAAAACAGCAGCCTACTGATTTCCCCATAGAGCCCTATTGTACCTCAAAGTCAATTGATCCCTAAGGGGAAAGTCCAGGAACTCAACTGTCTACACATCAATGTAGCAAGATAAAGCCTTTATAGATAGACTTAGCAGAGTAGTAGAGATAACTAGCATAATAAACAAAAGCTAAACTACAGCAGTACTGAACATAGGGAATATGTTTTATTGATTCAGAAATGCTAGTTTTTTCCCTTAAATTTTATACATCCTAATGAGACTTAAAGCTGAATATATTCATTATTTTATTCTAAATATGTTTTATTAAGGAGAACTTCAGGATAGAGTACAGAACAAGGCATTGCATTGAATTAGACAATGATGGCAGCATTACATAAAATCATTTGTACTTAGAGGACTGGACAAAGGCCATAGTAACAGCACAAACAGCACAGTACTTGATTTCTTTAGTGATGTTTTAACACTGCTGACCTAAGTGTACAGCTGGTTGGTTGCAGTTGTGCCTGTTGCTTAATAAGACAGCAGATGTGTTAGTTGTTGTGATACTTCCCAGTTCTTCACCTATTTAATAATATTTCTTTGCACACACACTATGCACATTGCAGTTGGTGATGATAAGGCACAGTTCCATTGTGCTCTTTAGGGAAAAAATTATATTCAAACATAGCCATGATTTAGAGGCGGTATAGGAGTAGAAGCATAATTGGCCAACATCTTCACACTTGATGCACATGAACTGGTGGGGGTTTGTTTTGGTGTTGCTGCTGCCTCTGCAGCAGCACTAGGGCTTTTGGCAAGTGGAACAATCCTCGTACCACCACCCCTCTCATGTCGTTCATAATGGCCCCAGTATAGGGGCGGGCGAAAAGCAAAAAAATACTTCTGTAGGAATTCTCTCAGACATTTCTCATGAAAATCCTCACCCATAGAAAATACATAAAATGTCCTTCTTTTTGGTAATGCCAATAAATTTTCTGTGAAAACGTAACTACTTTTCACCTATCATTTCTATGGCTCCAATATTTCCTGCCTCAGTACTACTGTGTCACAGTTTTGTAAGAACACTCAGACAATTAGGTAAGGTTAAGAAAAGCTTTATTGAAAATAAATAACAAAAGCAATCACCCTACTCAGGTCCAGATGAGGTCAGTACCGTGGTACTTCTCAAATCTGACACAGGTCAGGATGGACAGAATTATCAGTAGGCAATAATAACAGTAGGACTATGCTGGCTTGATCCATTGACAGGTCACTAGAACAAGGAAAACCACAACAGCATCACACTGCGGAAAGGCCCTACTATAGCGGTGGGTAACTGCAGGGCAATTCCCTAGAGGACTAGGGATAGCGGAGGCAACTCAGAAAGGTCAATGGGAAGCAACAGAGTCGCTAGTATCCTAGGGATAGCAGAGGCAACCCAGTTAGGACACTGGCAAGTGACCAAGTCCCTAGAACGCTAGGGATAGCAGAGGCAGCACAGATAGGACACTGGCAAGTGACCAAGTCCCTAGAACTCTAGGGATAACGGAGGCAGCACTGATAGGACACTGGCAAGTGACCGAGTCCCTAGAGCACTAGGGATAGCGGAGGCAGCACAACAGATACTGGCAAGCGACCAGAGCTACTCGCAACACAGTCTCCCAGATGACCTCAGGAGTGACAGGCCAAGCAGGCGCTGTAGCTGTATTACTGCAAGCAAGAGTAGGTGAAACGGAACACAGGGTATGCACCCTGATGAGTCTGAAGCCAGAACTGCCAAATCGGTACACACAGAGGTAGTAGCCAGTCCTAGTCAGTAACGGAATCGGATACTCAGCCAATGCCAGGTCGGTACACACGGAGGTAGTCAGCTAGTCCTAGTCAACAATGGAATCGGATACTCAGCCAAGCCAGGTCGGTTCACACGGAGGTAGTCAGCCAGTCCTAGTCAGCAACAGAATCGGTTACTGAGCCAAAGCCAGGTCGGTACACACGGAGGTAGGCAGCCAGTCCTAGTCAGTAATGGAATCGGAACACAGGAGCAACAGGAGCTTAGTCAGGTGAGCCGGGTCATACACGGAGCAGGAACAAGCAGCAACTCAAATGCTAGGTACAGGCACACCACGAAAGGGCGCTGAAAAGATGACAGGAGAGAGTTAAAAAAGGCTAACCCTGGGAGGAGCCAGAGCCCAATCGCCAATAAGAACTGTGCACGGGAAAAACCAGAAGTAAACATGTCACCCTGACGCAGAATCATGAGCACCGTGATATACTGTTGCTGAGGGCTGAAACAACTGAAAATAAAAGTGAGCAGGCAGAGTCCTACAGCAATATATTTTATTGTTAGCAAACTACTTGCTTGTACTACTCTCTCACAGGCATCCTTGAAAAATAACTGTGGCTTCAGATATGCCAGCAAAGTGCAACAAATGACATCAGTTCTTTAAAACCTCTGTTTTCAACAAAAGAAAAGGGAAGAACCACCAACATTTTGGCAAGTTTGCCATTCCCCTGGCATATTTTTGGATGACTTTTATGGAATGTTTGAGTCCTTTGATGCTGATGGTATAAATCCTCTGATTACTTCTCTTTCACTATGCTTTCTGCTAGTTTTTTGGCACTACTTTTTGTCTCTTTTATCCTTCGTAATGCAACCCTCCACTCTGTCTATAAGAACATGTTTATATTCTTTCACAGAATCTGATTCCCCAGAGAGATGCTGCTGATCACACATTGGTACAAATTCAAAATGTTATGTTTTTAATGGTCACTATATGTGGATGCTACCCAGATCATGCTAACATGTAATTAATTACCTGGTTCATGTCTGTGTTGTCATTGTAAGATTCATCAGCCATTTTTTTCCTCAATGAATATATCAGTGGAAGATTCTCCCTAATTCCAGTCCCCACAACTAATGGCCTCCGCAAAGGTTTTAAGCAGTACATATAGGTGACATTGATCAGGGGAAAAAGATGCTCCCTTCCCATTTTGCATTGCACACTCACTAATAGCATTATTCTACACATACAAATGCTCTAGCATACACAATGTGGAATTCCATTTGGTAGGCAGCTCCATTTTAAGCTGGTGGGAGGAGGCTGTTATGTTCTAATATGAGATATAATGCATTGAAAGAATTTTAGGAGCAGCTAAAATGGGCACAGATTTTGATGGTGAAATTTAGCATTTCTCTGAAGATTTTGGATTCTGAGAGGAATCTGGTCACAATTAAATTTAAGATATGGGCAATTCATAGTACTTGTACCATATCGTTTGAAAGAAATTGCTCAAAAGAGTATATGAAAGTTAAAATTAAAACAATAATCTTTATTGCAACAAAACATAATAAAAATATAAGTACCTTTACATCTTTTAGCAGCTTCACAGAGATGGAGGAGAGACTTAATGTTCATAGTATAAACCAGCAGGTGTATTAAGTTGGTTGCTCACAGATGAACGCTTTTCTCGATTAACACACTTACTCATGACCTGAGCTTTCAAGGAGTCAAGGAGTCATTCCTCTATCATCTGCTCTAGTTTATGAAACAAATCTACAGCTTTGTGAAATTGTCTGTCAAAACTGTGCATGCTGTGGTGGGCCTATGGTGTGGGTTACACTACTGCTGTCCTTTAATAATACTGTCAGAACCAGAGGCAAGATTACTGGCTGTGGCCTGATGTTGCATGTTTTGCTGCCCACTGGTGGTATGGAAGCACAGTGACCAGTGACAGACATATAATCTGTACTCTGACCTCTTATCCACATATCTTTTGTAAGGTGAATTTTCTTGCCTTATGAGGTTTCCAGCCCTTTGCCCACCACATTAACCAACTGCTTGTACAATTCTGGTATAGCTGTCTTTGCTGCAGCTTGCAGTATGCCAGAGGGTTGTAACACATGATATAAAATACTTCAAAATTACTATCCCTTATATTGAAGCCCTTTAAAAACTGAATTAAATGCCACCAGCGGCATCTCTCAAACCTTTATGGTTTGCGAGATAGCCGCTTTTAAACTTCAGTTTTAATTCAGTTTTTTAAGGGCTTCAATATAAGGGATAGTAATTTTGAAGTATTACTATTCCTTTAAGCCCCAAGTGGGTTAAAAAAATCCTTACTGATTCCAAAAGGCAGATAGTTCCCTTGATTATCAACCTATCTGCATTGAAGCCTTCTGTCATAATTCTAATTATTATTCTGTGCTAGTTACATAATCATTACTTTTTTTTAAAGAAGTTGCAGTATCTGCAAGCGCAACATCCTGAGGCAAGGAAATCCATAGCTTTTCTGTCCTTACTGTAAAAAATCCCTGCCTTTTTTTTAGTTGAAAGCTCCTTTCCTCTAGTCTTAATGGATGACCTCTTGTTCTTTGCTCAGCTTTTTGTTTAAATTATTAATTGGATAGTTCTTTGTACCCTGAATATATTTGTAAATGATAATTATATCACCCCTTATACGTCTGTTCTCTAATGTAAACAAAGCCAGTCTGGCTAGTCTTTCTTTATAACTCAGATCCTCTAAACCCTTTATCAGCTTTGTTGCATGTCTCTGCATGCTTTCCAGTTCAATAATGTCTTTTTTCAGAACTGCTGCTCAAAACTTTACTCCATGAATATGATAAATATTAATAGATGAAATAGATGAAACCTTACCAAATATTTATATAGAAGTAGAATTATATTAGCAAAGCATTCCGTGCATCTATGCCTCTTTTTATGCAGCTGAGTGACCCTGCACACTACTGTGTAGTCTATCATCTATCAGTACTCCTAAATCTTTCACTAATGAGGATTCCCCAAGTTATTTCCTCTTTATTGTATATGTAGCATGTTTGTTACTTCAGCCCAAATGCATAAACTTACATCTGCCACTTTTCTGCCCATTCACTCAGTTTATCTAAATCTGTCTGCAGGGAAAAAACAACCAGCCCTGTATGTATTTCCTTATACAGCTTAGTGTCATCAGCAAAGATTGAGACACTACTTTCACTTTCCACTTCGAGGTAATTAATAAACAAATTAAAAAGCAATGGGCCTAGGACTGAACCCTGTGGCACCCCACTTACAACTTTAGACCAACTTGAAAGGTTCCAATTACAACAACTCTGTGACAGCTATCATTTAACCAGTTCTCAATCCATGTACAGATATTACCACCCAAACCAAAGCCTTTTAATTTATGCAGTAACCTGTATCTGCACTGTATCAAAGGCATTTGCAAAATCCAAGTATACTAAATCATCAGCAATTCCCTTGTCCAAATTACTACTTATCATTTCGTAAAATGCAAGTAAATTAGTTGGACATGATCTATTCTTCATAAAGCCATGCTGACTTCTACTAATAATATGGTTTGTCTTCCCATAGTTCTGAATACTGCCAGTTAATAACCCTTCTAGTATCTTACCCACTATGGAAGTCAAGCTCACAGATCTATAATTTCCTGGTTTGGATCTTGCCCATTTTTGAACAAGGGTACTACATCAGCTTTCCTCCAATCACAGGGCGCTAGGCCTGATGAAATTGAATTAATAAATATTAAGAATTTAAGTCTTGCTATTACTAAACTAAGTTAAGTACCCTTGGGTGTATAATATCAGGTCCAGGTGCTTTATTCACTATAACATTTTCCAGTCTCTTTTGGACTCCGTC
Organism: Rhinophrynus dorsalis; assembly: GCA_037306005.1. NCBI lineage: Eukaryota > Metazoa > Chordata > Amphibia > Anura > Rhinophrynidae > Rhinophrynus > Rhinophrynus dorsalis. The sequence continues at coordinate 469,656,773 of CM074720.1, forward strand.
CCCAGTAAGCCATGTACATGATGGAGGAAATGCTGTGGTTTTGTCTATTTGCCCATAGCCTGTCATTGTGGCTTCCTTTATATATACAGAAGCAAAGAATGCATTTAGGGTACCAGACATAGTCTTAAGAGGACCAATATATTTTTGTTATTAATATACTTGTAATATTGTTTCTTGCTCTTTTTTCAATGCTACTCTCATTTTCAATTTTAGCTAGCGGCTTGTTTGCAGATTTTATTACATTATTTATATTTTTAAAATGATGCATCTGACCTGTCTGATTTAAACACTTTATAAGCCTGCTTCTAACTTCTTATTTCCCTGCAAACCGCATTAATAAGTCACAAGGGTCTCAATTTAGTCCTCTTGTGCGTATTCCCCAATGGTGTATATTGATGTGTTTATTGTCTAAGCATTTTAAACAAATTCCATTATTCTTGTGCATTTTTATCTTTGAAAATTACATCCCATTGAATATCCATTAATACTTCTTTTAGCTTTGTAAAATCAGCCTTTTTAAAATTGAAATTTAGTTTAACCCCTTGCTATTGGGTTTATCTTAGCACATTTCAAAGGATACCATATTTTGGTCACTGTTGCTTAAATGTTCCTTTACCTGTATACTGTTTATCATGTCAGAATTGTTTGAGAGCACTAGGTCATGCAACCCAACTTTTCTAGCTGGCTGCTCTACTAGTTGGGACATAAAATTGTCAATAATCATAATTAAAAAATAATTTACCTTTGTTATACTGGAAGTCATATTGCTCCAGTCAGTTTCAGGACTGGGAGATCACTTGACACAGGTACCCTAAAGAATACCCATGCTTGAAAGTGAAGACAAGGATACTCATGTACCCATTTACCCCTTTCCAAAGTTGCCTCACTTGTGCAGGTAGGAGCAAGAGGGTCATAGTTGGCCTTTGACATGTTTCTTCCTTCCGCCTAGCTCTTACTTGCATATTCCCTTGGGTCACTTAGTAGACTTCGCTGTAATGTGAACTTATATGATTGTGAAGGAAGCTTGGGCATGGAACTTCGATGATCCCATTGCTGGAGCAATGGTATGTTCTCTCTGTGTCCCCCAAACCCGCATCCAAGATTTTTAAATGGCCCATTTGAGTGCATGACATCTTGGGAGACATCAGCCAAACTAAAATGCATGATGTCTCCCAGACATGTGTGGCCTTCATGGGGTTAAAACACCTTGGGGGAGATTCACTAAAGGTTGGTGTACACACACTGATATATTCACTAAATTTAGGGATGCCAGGGGAGGGGAGGAGAAGGTCCCAGTAGCATACATGATTGTCAAACTGTTGTCGATGTAGAAGGGGTGCCCTCCTTCACATATTACCAGCACTTCGACAATCCTGAAGTCTAAGTGCATTTGCTGCCTCAGTAGGGGATTAAAGAGAATGCTTTCAGCACCATGGACAGCATCACTTCCTTTGAGTGTGATAGGGATATGCACTGCTCATCCCTGTGGCACTCACAGAGTTAAAAAGTACACCAAGCACTACACAATTATCCCCAGAGCTATGTACTAGGGGGGTAAGGCGGCGTCCATGGAGATTTGTGGCTACCGCCTAGTCTTGTTCCCTTGTCTGCTGATAGCCATAGAACCCTATGTACACTGCCTGGCCCCCAGCCTTTTCCCCTTGCCTACTGCTAACCATAAATCCCAGTTGACACTGTCTGGGCAAGGGAAGAAGGCTGGGGGTGTCAATCAGTGCATATATATGTGTGTGTGTGTTACATATGTGTGTTACGAATGGATGTGTGATCCTCCGCCTACACACACAAGTGCAGGAGATGGCTCATTCTTAAAAGTGGGTCTCTGCACTTGGGTGAATGAGCCTGTCAAGTGACTTTTTGTCAGTAAGCATTTGTATCCTCTTACACAAGTGCTCATCAACAAAAAAACTAAAGCTCTTGTATAGGGGGTACAAGTGGTAGGAGCTGATTGCCTTTCTGGTCCTCCTGGTCGCCGCATTGATCACCTATCCTATCGGAGAGGTGATCAATGCCAGGGGGACATCAGGAGGGGACCTGATGCCCCCCCCCCAAGGTCTAGTTTAGGTTAGTACAATCACATCAAAAACCATAAGATTTTACCTTTAACCCTTTGAGTGCCAAAGGGTATGCAACACATTGCACTGTAATGCTATGCGCACCTCTCTGGCACTCATAGGGTTAATATACTACAGCTTAGGAAGAATACATATTTTAAGTACAAAGGGACAACACATTTTTGTACATTAACCCTTTAAGTGCTTAACAATGCATTGTGTACCCCTTTGGCAATCAAATGGTTAACAGTGTGAGGGCAGCATGTGTTGAATGAAAGGGTATGATATATCGGATTTTACGGGGGGGAGCAAATGTCAACTCTGAACTGTGGAGAGGCATTTTGTATATATGTATTGTGGGGGTCATCACCATTGTGTGTTAGCCCAAATACACTGAATGACACCCCCAAGCCTTCGTCCCTTGCCCAGGCAGTGCCCATGGGGATTTGTGGTTAGCAGTAGGCAACAGGAAAAGGCTGGAGTGGGTCAGGCAGTGTACATAGGGATTTTTGGCTACCAGTGTGTAAGGTTACAAGTCTGGTGGGCCAGGCAGTGTACATGGGGTTCTATGGCTACCAGTGGGCAAGGGTACAAGTCTGGTGGGCCAGGCAGTGTACATGGGGTTCTATGGCTACCAGTGGGCAAGGGAACAAGTCTGGAAGCCAGGCAATGTACATGGGGTTCTATGGCAACCAGTGGACAACAGAAAAAGGCTTGGGGGCAAGTGGTAGCCACAAATCCCCATGGACTCTGCCTGTCCCCCAGCCTTCCCTTAGGAGTGCGCAACATATATGAAATAAACATAATACTTAGCTGAGGGGATAACTGTATAGTGCTTGGTGTACTTTTTTAACCCTTTGAGTATCACAGGGGTGAGCAATGCACATCCCTATGGCACTGAAAGGGATAAGGGAGTGATGCTGTCCATGGTACTGAAAGCATTCACTCCACTCCCCTACTGGGGCAGAGAATGCTCTTAGGCTTCAAGATTGTCATAGTGTTGATGATGTGTGAGGGAGGAAATCCCTTCCACATCGACAACAGTTCACAACCCTCCCTGCTTGTGATTGATTGAGGGCTGTGTGATGGAACTGTGGTGACTATGGGAGATATTGGTGTGTTAGAGATATGGGATCTCATGTCTTCAGACTATTTCTACCTAAAAGACTAACAACCATAGACTGAGCTTAGCCATAGTTGCTTCCAATATATTGCTAGAGTGCAGAGATAGTGGGGGTTGGGCTTTGCTTTCAATATACTCCAGGTCTGTGATAAGGAATGTTAATTGATTCCTGCTGTGCTTCCTTGACCAATCAGAGGAGGTTAATTATGAGCCAGTTAAGAATGGATATTTTTTAAGTACTGATCTGCATACTTATCTTGATAAGGGTGCTGGTGACTGATTGGTCAAGCATAGAAACACCGTCCCAAGTCCTCGCTTGCATGCTGATCTTGATAAGAGTCTCTGTAGTGTATAAAAGCTGTGTGTTTAATTCAATAAAAGAGAGTTCTTCCCTTCATCAAGTCTTGGCTGATGTTTGGGAACAGGAGGTTCGGTATACTATTGGAGTGTTATTCTGAGGGAGAAAGGAACTATAACAGAGATATCCAGCTTATGATATAAGGCGTCACGTTACAGGCTGTTACTGCATAGGAAAGTACAGGGAGATCCCAACTTTACCAGCCTCAGGTAGGAGATGTTGAGAATGTGAACTCTGACAGCAGAGGCTGCTATTGGAGATTAGTGAATGTGGCAAAGTGTCATATTAACATATCAACACTCCACCTTGCATACGATACTGGCTCATTATCCTGCATTTCCATATGGAAATAAGTCATTATGCTTCATTTCCATATGGAAATAGGCCATTGTCAAAGTGGTGAGTGAAAATTCGTAAACCTGTTAGATGGGTGTCGATGTGGGTGGATTTATGTCGGACTGATGGTGATGTGATGTCAAAGATACTTTAATGAATAATGTCCATGTGCCTTTGACACTGCTCCAACAGGATATCGACTAGGGATGAGCGAGCACCCCGATGCTCGGGTGCTCGGGTGCTCGGCCGAGCACCCGAGCCCCATTCAAATGAATGGGAGCACTCGAGCATTAAACCAGGCACCCCCTGCTCTGATGAGCGGAGGGTGCCTGGTCAATGTCCCCCTTCATCTCCGCTATGCCCCTCTTCCACAATGTCCCCCTTCATCTCCTATGCCATAGCGGAGATGAAGGGGGACATTGTGGAAGAGGGGCATAGCGGAGATGAAGGGGGACATTGTGGAAGAGGGGCATAGAGTCTATGCCCCTCTTCCACAATGTCCCCCTTCATCTCCGCTATGCCCCTCTTCCACAATGTCCCCCTTCATCTCCTCTATGGCATAGGAGATGAAGGGGGACATTGTGGAAGAGGGGCATAGCGGAGATGAAGGGGCACATTGTGGAAGACGGGCATAGCGGAGATGAAGGGGGACATTGTGGAAGAGGGGCATAGAGTCTATGCCCCTCTTCCACAATGTCCCCCTTCATCTCCGCAATGCCCCCTTCATCTCCGCAATGCCCCCGTACCTCCATTCCCTGGTGGTCCAGCGGAGCGTCTTCGGATCTGTGCCTCTTCCGGCACAGATCCTCTTCACCCGAACATGTCGGGCGAGCACATGGCGGTACTCGTACGAGTACCGCCATGTGCCGAGCAGAGCGATGCTCGAGCCGATCCGAGCATCGGCCGAGCACGCTCGCTCAACACTAATATCGACATTTTCAGCCCTCTTTGAATTTAATTAATCTAGGCCCTTATCTGATCTGCTTCCTCTGCACAGCACTGCAGAGTATGACTGTATATAAAGAATAATAATCTCTTGCTTTTACCAAGAAAGATGGTGTGATGTCGTATTGAAGCAGTTTTAACCCCTTTCAGTCTAGATATGCAAGGGGTTAATTCCCTTAATGTATTAGCCCTTATTACCTCTGTTGGGTGGTTACTCCAAGAGTTCACCATCCTTTGTTTAATGTTTAATTCCCACACATACTCAGTTGATCTGCCACCTTCCATGTCATTCTGTGGTCTGACATCTTGTTTCACACGGAACCCTGTGAGGCCAGACATTCCCAGTAAAACTATTCATACTTCACACAGTTCAATTAAGCAATCATTGCTCAATGGCTTGTTGTGTACATCAACATAAACATCCTCCGCTGTGTGGATAATTCATTAAATAATTGGATTCTAGATGGGGATTATGGGACAAGAGCTACATGAATGAAAAAAGATTTTTATTTACTTCAGGGATACTTTTCTGTGTCTGGAATAAGAAGAAAAAATGGTGCTGCTTTTATCATTAACTCTTTGAGAAACAGTGATGATCTGAGCATTATTTTGCATCTCTCTGATGTTCAAAAACAAATAAAGGAATAGAAATGCTTAACCCGTCGAGTGCAAGAGCTTTGCAATGTGTTAGGTACCCCTGTGGAACTCAAAGGGTTAATATAGAGAAATATATTTTACAGGGATTATCCTGCTTAGTAAAACTCTGGTATTAGCACGGCTGAGAGCTGTTTAATTCAAAATTTGATTTTTTAGGGTGCTTAGCCATTATGGCTTCCATTTAACAGTGGTGTTGTTGCTCTAGCAGTCTATTGAGGGGTATTCCTACTGTTGATAGTTGTCCATAGACTACTGTACCAACAGCACCATAACATTATAGGCCACAGAAGAACTGCAACCAAAAAAGGCAAGGTTCTGTCAATAATTTTTGAGTAAAACTTCTCTTGTCAGTGGGTGTATCCTTGTTTTACTCACCAGGATAAATATTACAATATATATCTTTTCTGTATCATGACCCATGTTGTACCGGGTCTTGTACAGTCCACCAGGGAAGTAAATTGTAAGGGTCCAGTTGAAGTGTGTGAAAAACATAACTTAAATGTGCACAAAAATAATAATAAAAAAATGCATAAACACACACTGTATCAATGCAACTTTGTCACATCCACACACACAGGCATTAACTGTCACACAGTAGCATATATAGACACAATCTCACAAACATCCTCTGTCACACACTCTATCACTCATGTGCACCGTCCACATAAACGCACACCATCTCATACACACAGACATGCATGGGTGTCCGGAGGGGGGGAGCGGCATATAAACATAGGGGCTAGGTGGGCTGGCATTGGGGTCATATTATGGCTCCCCCCTGGATACCCATGCACAGTCCTACTTGCACTTACACTGTCACACACAAACACAGGTTTCACAGACATACAAACACAGTCACAAACACATTCTACACGGTCACACTAACATATGGAAGGTGAAGAGTTAAATGAAGAAACAGAAGAGTCATGAATGGAAAGGTATGTGTTTGTTTATATATATATAAATATATATATATATATAGTTATCTGCTATAACATAAAGTCCTACAATGCGTCGCTCACTGTGTGCGTAACCACACATGCGCAGTGGGGACTCACAGAACTGGCTGATCCAGAGCAGAGACCTCAGGAAGGGCAGCACGGTGGCTCAGTGGTTAGCACTGTTGCCTTGCAGCGCTGGGGTCCTGGGTTCAAATCCCACCAAGGACAACATCTGCAATGAGTTTGTATGTTCTCACCGTGTTTGCATGGGTTTCCTCCGGGTACTCCGGTTTCCTCCCACACTCCAAAAAACATACTCATATGTGAATTTAGATTGTGAGCCCCAATGGGGACAGTGACCAGTAAAGTGCTGCGTAATCTGTGTGCGCAATATAAATAAATATTTATTTATATATATGTATAGGAAAAAAGATGTGGAGGGAGAATGAACACCAACACACATACCTTCCAACATTTGAACGTCAAAGAGGAACACTTGTCAACATTTAATAAGTGTTCTGCAATTATACTGAATGGATGGATTTTATACAATATAATACAATACAACTACAGACTGATTCACAGAGCTTGCAATTTGTAGAATAACAAAAAGAAAATGGAAGTAGTGGAGATAAATGACTTGGGAAAATGGAAGGGGAATATGAAGAGAGGGAAAGTGAGGATAAACGAGAAAAGTGAGGTAGGAAAAATGGGGAGATTAGGAGAGAAATATCCGATATCTATGTTGGCTTCCAGTACTACTGTAACTCTTATTCCAAATGTTCAATGCAATTAATGTGTCTTATTTTTGTTGCTGCACTCTTGGGGTGAAATGTAACTTTTTTGATCTTTTATCTCCTCACAAGAAGGTTTCTTAGCGATCTACCTACATTTTTATTCTTGTGAAAAGTAACCACGTTATCTGTGAGACTGGTTGCAGTGAACTTCTCTCTTCTCTCACAGCTTTTTTGGGTCTTATCATCAAGCTAAAGAGGTGATATTTTGAAGAAAACCAATTGCATTCCAGGAGAGGAAAAAAGCCGCACTGAAATCCGTGATAATTACAGAATTCTCATTTCATTTTCATACCCCATGGTGTAAGTGGTTTGTAAACAATTGCATTTGATGGAAAAAAATTGGCTTTATGTATAAAAGCAAGTGAAGTAATTCTGGGGTAAATGAACTGCACCACAGTGGACAAATAAAAATCCCCTTTCATTCAAATTCATCTTTTAATCTCTTGACTACATTAAATGGATTTATATCAATGGGTTTATTGAGAAATTATATATATTACCTTATGCCCAAGAATTGCTTCACTCTTCATTATATAAAATGAATATTGTCTCTTCCATCACACACAACTGTGAGCCACCAGCTCCTGCTGGTGACTTGGAATGTGGAAGACAGTCACCACAAAGAACAGCCTACTAACAGAGCAGAGCTGTCTGTGCTGTCTGACCTGGGAGGGTTCACTCTGGGTCTCAAATCACCTCCCAATGGCTGGAGGATTCCCTACACCTCTCGATATAAGATATATGGAGCTCCAGCCTGTTGGGGTGTCCTTTGTAGAGAGTGAGTATATGCTGTATTCCTGTCAGCAGGTGTCATGGTTACTGACATCATCAGCAAGGATCCTGGTGGTGAGTGAGTATAGCATGAACTTGTCATGCTGGTTTTTGTCATTCTGATTGTGACACTTAAGAATCAATTTATATTTATTTATGGTTACATTCAATAAGTCCTTGGCAAATGACCTATAAAATGTGTTTGGGGGTGCCTTGAGCAAAAGATTGAGAACTACTGCTTTAAATTATATCATACTAGCAGAACTTTGGATATTGTAGAGGTATCCAATGCATTGCACATCAATGCATTGGATGTCTCTCTAACATCCAGTGGGTGTTCCTGTGCTTCCTACCTCTGTATGCCTCCGGCCATTTCCTCATTGCTGACATCAGGTAATAGGCACTAGCACTAACGCCTGTTTATGGGCCTATTCTGGGTGGCCTAGTTGGTTCCTGCCTCCTTCTGCTCCTTTATAAACCTCCTTGGGCTTGGGAGTCATTGCTCTTATGTAGTGTTCCTGTTAGTTACTCTTGTGTTCCATTATGACCTGTGCTTATCTGAGAATCTGCTCCGTGTATGACCCCAGCTTTTCTGACTACCCACATTGGTTCTGACCTGTGGCTCTGGCTGACTAACTTTCTCCTTGTTAACCCCGGCTTGTCTGACTACCCACATCGGTTCTGACCTGTGGCTCTGGCTGACTCAATTGCTCCGTGAAGTCCCCGGTTTGTCTGTTCTCTGGCTCCGGCTCCTGTCTTGGTCTATGTATCTCCGGCTTGTCTGACCTGTGGCTTTGGCTGACTACTTGCTCTGTACACTCCTAGCCTGCCTGACCATTAGCCTCTGTGTCCCATGGCTCTGTCTGACTCTCGCTCCCTGTTGCCTTTAGTCTCCGGTATCTCACAGTAGTGCAGTGAGTAGCACAGTGTGCAGCTCCGGTTGGAGCTTGGGCCCTATCAACATGCTATTCCTTTGCTGCCTTGCTCCGCACATTACTCATGAGACTCATCCCTTGTCTCTAAGGGTAGGGGCACTCCATGTGGAGACACAGCAGTTCCAGGTGATACATTCTCCCCATCATGTTCCCTGGTTGCAGACTCATGACCCTAGAATTTGATCAGATCAAAGGCTCAAATGTTTTCACGAAACTGGACTTTGTGGCCGCATACCATTTGGTGTGAATAAGAGAGGGCGTTGAACACCTGGAGCGGGCACTATGAGTATTTGGTAATGCCTTTTGGATTGTGCAATGCCCCCGCTGTCTTCCAGGAGTTCATTAATAATGTTTTAAGAGACCTACTTCAGAGTTGTGTTGTAGTATATTTGGTAGATATACTCATCCATTCTCCCACCTTGGAGGCACATAGAGCAGATGTAGCACGGGTTCTACAACTGCTAAGAAAGAAGAAGTTGTTCTGCAAACTTGAAAAGTGTGAATTCCACAAATCCCAGGTGACCTTCTTGGGATACGCGATTTCATCCACTGGCCTGGCCATGGATCCGCAAAAACTGTCTACTGTCTTGTAGTGGCCGCTTCCCGTGGGGCATACAATCCATACAGAGGTTCCTGGGCTTCACTAATTATTATAGGAAGTTCATACAAAACTTTTGCTCAGTCTTGGACCACTCACAGATATGACTCAGAAGGGCGCAGGTCCTTCAGTCTGGGCACATGAAGCTCTTCAGGCCTTCGAGGACTTGAAGTCCACCTTTGTGAAGGCCCCAATACTGTCCCACCGGAATCCCACCCTACCGTTTAACTTGGAGGTGGATGCCTCTGAATCTACTGTAGGTGCGTTGCTGTCCCAGTGCAGGGGTCCTGGTAGACCATTGCTGCCTTGCGTTTTTTCTCAAAGAAACTGTCAAAGGCTGAGAGTGTATATGATATGAGTGATCATGACTTACTCACTATCCTCCTGGCCTTGAAAGAATGGCGTTATCTGTTGGAGGGCATGACTGTTCTGATCCTGATACTGACTGATCACAAAAACCTCACATATTTGTCGGAGGCTAAGAGGTTGTCTTCACATCAGGCCATATGGGCCTTATTCCTTTCGAGGTTTAATTTTGTGGTTTCTTACCTGCCTGGCACCAAAAATATTAGAGCAGATGTGCTCTCTCTCGACAATTTGGGGGTGAGTCCCAGGAGGAGTCTCCTCAGGTGCCTATTATTCCTCCTAACTGTATCCTGCCAAAGGTACATATCAGTATTACATCTCTACTGGCTGCTCAAGCTTCTGTCCCGGCGGAGAAGCCTAATGGGAAATGTTTTGTGCCTGAATCCCTCCGTACCAGGTTACTAGAGATGTACCATTCCTTTAAGACTGCTGGACACATTGGTAGAGACCAGCTGATATAGTCTATGACCAGACTCTTTTGGTGGCCCAGCTTGACGGCAGATTGTTCTGCATTTGTTGCAGCCTGTTCCACTTGTGCGCGGACATAGATTCCTAGACACCTGACGGTTGGTGGTCTCGAATCGTGAAAGCCAGTTTGTGTCACGTTTCTGAAGAGCCTTTTGCGGTCAGATTGGGATCCAGCTCTCGTTCTCCTCCGTTTATCATCCACAGTCTAATGGTGCCGCAGAGAGGTCTAATCAAGCACTGGAACAGTTTCTCTGTTGTTTCATTTCTGACCATCATGACCACTGGGGGAACCTGTTACAGTGGGCGGAGCTGGCTAGAAATAGTGCAGTCAATTCCTCTTGGAACTCACCCTTCCTGATTAACTATGGGTTCCAGCCTTCGCTGCTGCCAGAGTCTTTAGAAGCTCAGAATATTCTTGCTATGGAGAATCAATTGAGGGTGCTCCACTCCACATGGGTACGGGTTCAGAGATCCCTGCAGTTCCATGTTGCTCTATAAGAGACAAGCTGACCGTAGGGAGCTACCGGTCCAGTGTTCCAGGTGGGAGAGATTGTATGGCTGTCCTCATGCAATCTCCATTTCCATCTCCAGTTGCCTTTTAAAAAGCTGGCTCCCTGATTTGTGGGCCCCTTTCGTGTTCTCCATTGGATTAACCCCATAACCTATGCCCTTGAACTCCCTGCTAATATGCACCTCTCCAGTGCTTTCCATATGTCGCTACTGAAACCATTGGTCTGTAACAGATATACTGCTGCTCGCTCCTGTCCATCCCAGACCTGTCCAAGTGGGGGACCATGAGGATTATGAGGTACAAATTATTTTGGATACTCGCAGGGTCAGAGGCCAGGTACAATATCTAATGCATTGGAAAGGACATGGATCTGAGAAGCGTTCCTGGGTCACTAAGAGAGCTCTACCTGCACCAGCCCTTCTCCATGAATTCCACTCCCGCACCGCCTCTAGTGCTGGCCCTCTTCCGCAGGGGAGAGGTTGGTAAGGGAAGGGGGGTACTATCACAGTCTTCCTTAGTGTTCAAGTGCTTCCTACCTCTGTATGGCCGCCAGCCAGCATGGTCTCCGACCACTTCCTCATTGCTGACATCAGGTAACAGGCACTAGCACGGACGCCTGTTTATGGGCCTATTCTGGGTGGCCTAATTGGGTCCCGCCTCCTTCTGCTCCTTTATAAACCTTCTTGGACCTGGGAGTCATTGCCCTTATGTGGTGTTCCTGTTAGTTACTCTTGTGCTTTGTTGTGACCTGTGTTTATCTGAGAATCCGCTCAGTGTATGACCCCGGCTTGTCTGACTACCCACATCGGTTCTGACCTGTAGCTCTGGCTGACTTACTCGCTCCGTGTGTGACCCCGGCTTGTCTCACTACCCACATCGGTTCTGACCTGTGGCTCTGGCTGACTACCTGCTCCGTACACTCCTAGCCTGCCTGACCATTAGCCTCTGTGTCCCGTGGCTCTGTCTGACTCTTGCTCCCTGTTGCCTTTGGTCTCCGGTACATCGCAGTAGTGCAGTGCGTAGCAAAGTGTGCAGCTCTGGTTGGAGCTTGGGCCCTATCATCTGGTGATCTGGGGTTGGGTGGGATATTATCATCGCTATATCTCATATATTATTATCACTGTATATTGTACTATAGGTGGTTATATTTTATTACTGTGTCTGTCCTTCTTTGCCTGATTACCATGACAGTGGGATAATGAGGTAGCCAGTGAAGGGATTATGATCTGGTAGATACATTAGTTTATTATAAAAACTGGACAATGCAGCAATATATAAACTGGTAAATAATATGGGCACCATAAAGCAGGAATGTCTGCTACAGGAGCATTGAGACTATGCTAGCCACACCCATAACTCAGTGACGTGGGAGTGGCTATTAGGCACCCTTGCTTTCTACTCAGCTTAATGGGCAATAAGACTGACCACATTCAGAACTCATGGTAATAGCCATGACCACACCACAATTAGGTGATCTAGGCAGCTTCCTACTCTGTCTAATGGAAAATCCATTGGAGGCAATAGAGATAATTAATTGGCTAAATGCTGAAAAAAAGCAATTCTGAAGCAAACCAACAACAACATTACCTAAATTAATGTTGATTTCAAAGAGGCTTTTAACCACTTGAATCCTAAAAAGATAGCTAACAAATTGCAAAGCAAAGGTCATTTTTTGGTTTGTTCATTAATTGCTCCTCAGTTACCATGCCTATGTGGCAAACTGGTTTGTGTACGAGGAGATGCATCAGAATCTTAGAAAAATACATTTATGAAGCAAACATTGCCATCCAAGTACAGAATTATTCAGGGGATTCATTATACTTCACCTCAATGTGTTTATAAAATATTCACACTGAAGGGCTGGATCAGTACCTGTGGAACCTGCAATACAATAAAGAGCATTTCATTAACTCGAATTACTAGATGGGTGTGAAATGCATTAGTCAGGAGTCATTTTGTCAATCACAGAAAAAAGTTTGCAATTACAGGAACATATAAATGTTGAAGCCACAAGATGTCATAATATCCATTATTTGAAATAAATAATGGTCAGATATGAGATAAGACATGCTTTCAAACAATATATTAACTGCAGTACCAAATGGGTGATATATGCTATCTGGTGCCCATATAATACATTTTATTTTGGCATGAAAACTAGACAACGTAAGGATCGTACCCTTAATCTCAACAACATTAAAAATGCTCAAAGAGAATATGCAGCCAACACAATACTCACAGGTGTGAGTAAACACTTCCTTGAATGTTACTATGGTGATCCTGGAACAGGGACAATATCAGGACTGGAAACTGGGTAACACTGGGGGAAATATGGAAAATAAACTCCTTCAAACAGAGAATTGTTGCTCTCTCTTATTGAATCCATTATCCCAAATATAGTAAATGAGGGTATATAAAACTGTCTGTCCACCTATAAGCATGTAGACAATCTACAATTGCAATACACTTGGAATTAGGTGCTATCCTCTAACCATTGGTTACATTATCAGGTAGTCAGCCTCATTTATTTCTAGTCTATTTATGGCTCAGGCTTGGACACTAACTGGTTTACTTATACATAAAAATATGAAATTGATGTAGCCATTACAAGTAGTTTATTGTGTATTTTTCGACTCAAGTGAAATAGCTTTATGGATTATACATAAGATATAATGTACAAACAAGAATACTAATATATCAGCGGATTTTATATCATATAAGGCTTTGGATCAACATTATGCCTTGAAAGGGACAGTAATACTTAAAATGTAAAAAAAAATATTTTGTAGGGTTTATCCCCATTAGTAAAACAAGGGTATTCCCACTGCTGAGAGATATTTTATTCAAAAGTTTTTACAGCTCAAAGTTGAATTTTTAGGTGCAATATCACAGTGGCCTGAAATTGTACAGTGGCACTGTTGCTACACCATCCTATGGAGAGCTGTCCATAGGATGGTGTAGCAACAGCACCACTGTACAATTTCAGGCCACTGTGTTACTGCACCTAAAAAATTCAACTTTGAGCTGTAATAACTTTTGAACAAAACACCTTTCAGCAGTGGGAGTACTCTTGTTTTACTAGGGGGGGATAAACCCTACAACATATATTTTTTTACATTTTACATATTACTATCCCTTTAATCTTATTTTATTATTGGTACATATCTCTACTATATTAAAGTCTGATAATTATTAATATTTCTGTTCACAAAACATACATCTTTGTTGTTGTTGTTAAACAAGACTAATATTATCATTAACTGTTTCTATTGTTGTATTTAGTTGAAGCTATTTTATCAGTATACATGAAAGGACATTGATACTTAGTCCATCAATCTGCAACTGGGTGCAGGTCTAAGTATAGTTTAAAACTGCCATCTACATGGCAGCCGTTACCCTTTGAAAAAGCTATGACAGTGAAAATATGCATCAGGACATAAGGTCAGTGGTCACTGCCTACCTTTGTAATTACTGCAGCTCAAAAGGGAATTCATTTACCATTGTTTATTCAGTAATTTTTGCCTGTATTTATGATTGCCGGCCAGTTACCAAATAATTTTTGATGGCATTATTTATTAGCACACATACAATATCAGAGGTTATTTAATTTTGCTATCCAGCAACGGGCAGGTAAAGCTAGAAATTCAGACTCGATGTATGGGTGCACAGCAGGACCTTTAGATGTTATTCTATTTACTAAAATTACACTGATATCTTTGATGGTATCAGTGTTGTAACTTATACACTGTATGTCCAAATATCTGTCTCAGGACATACTGATTGTAAGCAAATACCACCAATATATGGTGTGGTTTGTCCATGGATACAATAATATTCTCATCTTCATTGATACTTTCGATTATACAGAGGTTCCACTAATATATAATGATAAATTTGTTTTTACTACAAACATAGTGGTTATGGTTTCTTGACCTCAGTACCAGTTGTGTTCACCATTTATTACAAGACCAAAACATTACGGTATGGAATCATACAGTATTGTAACAACTGAATGTTACAATCATTGGAGGATGTTCACTAAGGTGTGATAAAGTGGTGATAAAGTGGAGATGACTTCTCCAGTTTATCGCTTCTCCCATTCTTATGTTATTCTATGGAGCCTATGCACTTAGATCTCTCAAGTGGGATAGACCTTAGTGCATAGCCTCCATGAACAGAATAGGAATTGGAGAAGTGATATCCTGGAGAAGTCATCTCCACTTTATCACCTCTTTATCACCGCTTAGTGCATAACCCCCAGTATGGAGGTGGTTCCTGATTTTTACCTATATCATGTCACCTAATGAATCCAATATATATATTTTGGTGAATAATTAATAACTAGTTTGTGTGTATAATATCTAGGCATAATTGTGGATCTATGCTGCTCATTACTTTTTCCATCCCACCAGAATTGAACTAATTGAGTGATTCCTGTGTATTCCTCTTTTTTCAATACACAGTAATCACATTTTTAACTCTCATTTAATTTGCTTCTTTTTAACTGGTTTTATTCTAATGAACGTATGATTGTTACTTAATAAAAGTTATGTTTTATTCAGACTACCACACTATTTAATGCATCTCTCACCCTACCTGCTACCAGGGGTGTGACTGGTGCTTAATATATCTGTACTCTCTTTTTCTCTTAAACCATAGAATTAGAGATGCACTTGTGCACAAGTAGAAACAAGGGGAGAATATATAAATGTGCTGGTGCAGATCATTTTCTGCACTTAGATATTAGATTTTAACGTATGAACCTGCACTTTCAAGTATTTACTAGAGCTTACCACCCTTTAGTGCATACCAGTGCTCAGGCTACTGTCATTAAATCTTTGCAAGTAAAACCCATATGCCTTCTATAATGCATATGCAGGGAAATGAAGTAACATTACATTACTCTCCTCTGCACCTTTTAGTTTATATAATTAAACTGCAGAGAAAGGAACACCACCAAACACCCACTCACTTCCCCACTGTTCGCCCCATGGTGTAAGCAGAGAACAGAGGATACTTTCCAGTGTAAATAGCTTAGTAAATTGGCATTAGACAGTTACAACACTAAGGAATAAGTTTCAGCATTTACGTTAATGAGGACTCAAGTTTAATTCTAATGCTGGTAGATGTTTGTTCAAAAGTGATTACAGTTCAAACTTTTTCAAATTCTACTGCAATTTACTCTTGTGGTCCCCAGGTGGTGCTTTATGGAGAACCTTGATGTAAGACAACAGAGAGCCACAGGCAAAAAGTATTTTCTTAAAGCAGCAGGTGGCACTGTTACTAACAGTTTGATTAAAAAAAACACATTTGCAGTGTAATATATTTTACTTTATGTATTTGCAGATACATTTGATATGTTATGATATGTACTGGATTTCTTTGTAGAGAGGTATTTGTCAGAGAGGTATCCAATGCCTCTCTGGAAATCAAAGGGTCAAAGAAGATACTGATCCTGGGAGATTTCTGACTGTCTTTAGGAATCAGGAAGGACTTTTTTTCCCCACTTTGGGCATATTTGGAAATGGCTTCAATTGCGTTTTTTTTTTTTGCTCCTCTGAATCAAAAGGGGCTATATAGAAAAAGCCAAACTTGATGGACATGTATTTTTTTATCCTTAACAACTATGTTACTATATAATGTTTGAGGGAAGCATCCCCAGCAGAGGCTGTAGCCTTGTTCAGAAATAGTTTATATGCTTTTTTCATAATAACATCTTGCTGCTCCTTTAAGTATTTCTCCTTTACAATTTACGTGTGTTCTCAACTCCAGTCCTACTTCCTAATGGGTCTTTAGTTTTTTGGCTGTCTTTGGCTGCTCTTTAGTGTTCCAGTCTTTAGGGTGGATTCTAGTATCCATAGAAAAGCTTAATCCCCAAATTCCATATAGACTATAATAAAATTTTTATTTTTTACATTCAATCAATCCATTGTTAGCACTGGTGTCCGTAGTTATCCTCTGCTGTTTCATGGCTAGTTAAGTGCACAGAGTACAATATGAGAGGCCAAATCAGGAAACCATAATGGATAACATATAAAGCTGAAATATGCATATAAATCTCACCAGGAATATAGAGGAAAGGACTAAGGGCATAAGACACAATCACCTGGAAGACCAAGGACCATATGAGCAAAGATTAGTGGAACAATTTTGGAGGAAAACCAACATCACCTGAAGAAAACATTAACAACTGCTATTGATTTGAGGAATTTGCATTTGCTCCCTATGTATGGTGCAGTTGTATTTCGTTGGTATTTCTTAGCTTTTCCTATTTGCTTATATGGCCCCATAGGTTGATTGCCTTTGTAGTAGCTGCTCAATGCCATTTTAATGCTTGAGCATACCTGGAATATGCAGTTGGTTTCTGTCTCAGGGAGGGGCCTCTTTGCCCCAGCACTTAATCGAGCTGCCCATCCTTCTGGTGTGCAGCCTGACTCTAACTTAATTTTGTTCCTGCATGTAGTGGTGGAGAACAGTACAGTGGGGAAGTTTTTCCATGTGCCCACTTCTTACTTTGTACTTCCAGGTGCAACCCAGACATACCTTGTAAGGAGTGAGTGTGAGGAGTCGCTCTACTGTACTGTTTGAAACAGAGGGCAGGACAGAAGCACTTCTGTCCATTACATGCAGAAAACAGAAGCTAAAGGGGGTGGGACATCAGACAGTGTAACTGGGGATCTGTGGCTACCAGTGGGCAAGGGAACAAAGCTGGGGACAACATACAGCATAAGTGGGAGAATATTTGACTACCAGTGGGCAGAAAAAAAAGACTTTTGGGATCACAAGGTGTATGTGGGGAATCAATCTGTGGCTAATCATGGGCAAATGGATAAGGCTGGGAGGGTCAGAGAGTGTATCTGAGGATGTATGGTTACCATTGGGAAGTAGAACAAGGCTGGAGGTCAGATAGTGTATGTAGGAAGTTGTGTGGCTACTAGTGGGCAGGGGAACAAGGCTTAGACACTCAGACAGTGCATGAGGATATTTGTGGCTACCAGTGGACAGGGGAACAAGACTGTGTGTGTGTGTAGGGGGGCAAACAGTGTATTTGGGGATTTCTTTGGCTAAGAATGGGCAGGGAAACAAGGCTGGGGGTCAGACAGTATATGTAAGAATCTGTGGCTACTAGTGGGCAATGGAACAAGGCTTAGACACTGTATGAGAGTAACTGTGGTTACCAGTGGGCAAAAGAAGGAATCTGAGGCTACAAGTGTGCAGTGGAAAAAGGCTGGGGGGCAGCAGTGTATGTAGGAATCTGTGGCTACTAGTGGGCAAGGAAACAAGGCATATACACTCAGACAGTGTATGGGGTTATTTGTGGCTAACAATGGGCAGGGGAACAAGATTGGGGGGAAGAAAGTATATGTAGGAATCTGTGGCTACGAGTGTGCGGGGGAAAAAAGGCTGGGGGGTCAGACAGGGTATGTTGGAATCTGTGGCTACTAGAAGGCAGGAGAGAGAAAGGCTGAGGGACTAGACAGTGTATGAGGGGATCTGTGTTTAACAGTAGACAGGGGAACAAGATTTGGGGGGGGCGACAGTATCTTTGGAGAAATTGTTGCTGTCAGTGGGCAGGGGAACAAGGCTGGGGGCCAGACAGTGTATTTGGGGAATCTGTGACTACCATGGGCAGGGGAACAATTGTGTGTGTGGGTGTGTGTTGGGGGGGTCCTTGTACAATTATGCCAAGGGAGTCAGAAGGTCTTCAAGCAGCCTTACAGCTGCTTGCTAGTAGATATCACATCTACTTCTTTTTTAAGTGGAATCATAGAGAGAAAGAAAATTATAAGGAACAATAAAACAGAACAACAGGACGAGCTGCAAGGAGGGGATATAAGAATCAATAGGAGGCTATATAGGTGGGTACTGTGGTGAATGGGAGGAGATATGGGGTGGATTTATATTAAGTAGCAAAAAAGGAGGGTTCATGATGGGGCAATTCCAGGATTTCCAGAGAGGTGTTTGCAAAAATAAAATTATCATGCAATTTCTATACATAGAATATGTTTTATGCACTCTTGCATTCATAAGCCATTATTGATACTTGATCCTAGACCAGATGCAAGAACCTATGGCTCTCATACAGCTATTGTTAAACAACAATTCCCATCATCCTCAGCTGGCTGTTGATGGTTGTTTATCAGCAGATGGAAACTCCGTCTGAGTTTGGCCTTGCATGAATCTGTTAATGCAGCTCATTTTCTGGGCTTATTCATAAGTTTAAAGGCATAGTAACATTTAATATTTAAAAAAATATAAATTGTAGGGTTTATCCTCTTGTGTAAAACAAGGATAATCATACTGCTGAGAAGTGTTGTATTCAAAGTTATTGTAGCCCAAAAGTTAATCTTTTAGGTGCAGTATGTCAATGGCCTGCCAATTTACACTGGTGCTGTTGCTACACCATCCTATGGAGTTTTATGGTGAACTGAGCAGAGCTGTCCCTAGTATGATATAGTAACAGTGTCACTGTAACGTTTGAATAAAACCCCTCTCAGCAGTTGGAGTGCGCTTGTTTTACTCACAAGGATAAGCCCTATGATGTATATTCTTTCACATATTAAGAGCTACTGTGCCTATCCTGTGCCTGCATCTATGTTAACTAAAAAATACTTTAGGGCATGTAAGTGCACACAGTTCTGCCAATGTTAAGACTTTAATGTGAGCAGTCATGAATGCCAACCCTATGGTTACTGCTGGACAAAATATGAATTTTACTCTGATATCCTAAGCATGGTATGATAACCTGAAGTTAAACAAGGTTCAAAGGAATAGCAAACTCAGAAATGCCCATACATTCCCACACTGCTTTTTCCTTGTAAGCTGGATAGAAAGGAGGCTTTTCAGAATGACTAGCAAATAGTAAATTAGCATGTAGGGTGTTAGCATGTGTATAAGAGGAGTAAAAGAGAGAGGTTATGTAGAACAATAGGTGGAGTCCTAAAATAATGTATGAGGAGCAATAAAGGAAGTCATAGGAGGAGGTTATATGGAGCAGTAGGAGGAGTTACAGGAAGTGTTACATGGATCAGTTGGTGGAGTTAAATAGATGGTTTATATGGAACAACTTGAGTGGTTAAATTGTGTAATAAGAAGAGTTATACAGAATGGTTATATTGAGCAATAGGAAGAGTTATAAGGTAGAATAATACAAAGCAATAATATGAGTTATAGGTAATGGCTATATGGAGCAAAAGGAGGAGTTATAGGGAGGAGTTATATGGAGCTACAAGAGAAGTTATAGGCATGGGTTATATGGTGTAATATGAGGTCTTATAGGAAGGAGTTATTTGGAGCTATAAGAGAAGTTATAGGGATGGGTTATATGTTGTAATAGGAGGAGTTATAGAAAGGAGGATTAGGAGTTATTGGGAGGAATTATAGGGATGTGTTATATGGAACAATAGGAGGAATTATGGGGATAGGTTATGTGGATCACTAGGAAGATTTATAGGAAGGTGTTATACAGAAAAATAGGAGGAATTACATGGGGAGGTTATATGGAAAAATATGAGTTATTGGCAGAGGTTATATGGAAAAATTAAAGTTATAGGGAGCAGTTATATGGAGGCATGGGATGAGTTGTAAGGAGAGATTATATGGAAAAGTAGGAGGAGTTATAGGAGGAGTTATATAGAACTTTAGGAAGAATTATTGAGAGGGATTATAGAAGGCAATATGAGTAGTTATAAGGATAGGGATACAAGTGGGAATAGGAGGAATTGCTGGAAGGAATTATTTATCGTTAAATGGATTATATGGAGTTAAATGGGTCAGTTGGATAAGTTATAGAAAGGAACTGCATAGATCAATAAATTAATTTGTAGTAGCCATTTTACTAATACAATGGTATGAATACTTTGTTATTTGGCAATGCTCTTTTATTTGGTCTAACAGTTTATATTTTATAACAAGCTTTAGATAATCTTTCAGGAGACGAACTTGCTTCCTCAGGCCAAGCAGTACAGGAATCAGAAAGTTTGCACAAAACAACCTTGAAACTCTACATTGTTTTGAACAAAGTTCGTGTTGCTTGTAATGCTTGACCTGAGAAAGAAAGTTATCTGTCAAAACCTTGTGTTAAAATATAAACTTAGTCCAAATAGAAAGGTATCACCATATATCAAAGTAATCAAATCGTTTGTGTAGTATAAAAAAGCAGGAGTTATAGTTAATTGAGGCACTGGCTACTTTAGGGAATGATTGTAGGGACTAATGAAGGACTTATATGGAACAGAACATTAATGGGAAAAAACTGCAGGAAGTATATTGAATAGTTTTATGAGGCAATGTGAAGAGATTTATGAAACCATTATACAGATTAATAAAATATGTGAAAGGGCAAAAGAAGTTATAGTGAACTATTACAAAGATTAATATTATAAACTGTAGGAAATGAACAGAATAGTTCATAGGTCTCTTCATTGCTTACCGAGACACTAATTGTTATGTTCTCATGACGTCTGGGTGCAAAACTAGGGCAAAATTAGTCTCTTCATCTGTATATCAATATATATGAGAAGCATCAATAGCACCACATGTATCAAAGTAAACAAATTCAGTCAGTTTCAGTTGGGTGTTTTCCTTTATTCACGAGTCACAGTTGTTTTGCCCCCGAATTGCTCCTTCATGCATATGGTGCTATTTTTTGTAGACTTTTGAGACTTTTACACAGAAGACTTTAGCATATTACTGTCACTCACTGTACTGGCAACGTGCAGCATTACATTCTGGGAAGCCACATTATGCTCTTGGTGTCGTATCACCTTAGACAGTCTATATTAGTTACAGTCTATATTAGCAGTCTATATTAGTTATATGGATTCAGTGGGAATAAGCACTACAAGAGTTTACCCAGTGAGATAAATCTCTTCATTTTCTATAATATTCATTAAAGCAGGTATAGTAAATTTTTCATCCTCCAGCTGTTTGGGATTAGGGATGTGTTTAAAGGGATAGTAATATTTTGTTTTATCTTTATTTTATTTTGTAGGCAATAAAAAAACATGAAGAATGATATAAGTCTTATCTCTCAAACCTTTATGGTTTCAGAGATATTCACAAACAAAGTTTCCCCCTCCCGCCCCTTTTACCTAGTATAAGCCATCTCTTCTCAGATGTGGAATCTGGTTGCAAGACCAGACAGATAACAGCAGGGGACAATCTTCTTCCTATGAGAACAATGAAGGCCCTGCCCCCCCTTGACAAGTTTTTCAGGTTTTTCCCTTATCTTAATTGAAGATTGTCCCTCTCTGCAGTCTACCTGGGCACCTCCCTTCTGATTTGGCTAAACAGTGTTACATCAGTAAAAGGGGCGGGAGGGGGATACTTTGTCATTGAATTACTCTTGAACTACAACTCTGACAGAATTGAAATAACACTCTCCAAAGTCCAAAAACTATGATGATTAATTAGAGCTGCTTTTATTATGAAACATTACTATCCCTTTAAAGGTCAGATTTTTCCCATGGGAATTTTTTGCAGAAAACCATATATTTGGCAGTTTTTTCAAGAAAATCCCCACATATAGAAAACTCCCAAAATGTCCTCCTTTAACACCAAGAAATTTGCTGATGGGAGCAGTTATACTCTGATTTGCATTACTAGGTATACCAGTACAGTGAGGCAAGGCTGGAGGTTGGTATGTGTGGTACAATGACTACCACAGCAGTGGGTCAATGATAGGAGATCAGTATGGATGGTTCAATGGCTAATGTGGGACAGGGCTGGAGGGGTTAGTCCATGTGGCTCTATGTATATGGTAGGACAAGGCTTGGGGTAACAGCAGTAGTTAGGAACATGAGTCCCTCCAGCTGCTGCAAGACTAACATGTCCATAATTTCCAACCACCTGTTGGCTTGTGGAAAACTATAGGAGTTGTAATCTGCCATCAGCTGGAGGACCTTGTGGGTCTCATGCTGCCCTCTCTGCTATCAGGCAGTGGGAAAAGACTGGGCGATCAGTGTGTGTGTGTCGATTTGTGCTTCACATGGGACAAGACTGAGGGTTAGTATATATGGTTTTATGGTTCCCATTAGGGGTTACTATGTGTGGTTCTTTGATTCAAATGGGGGTTAGTATGTGTGGTTCTATTCATACTGTGGGAGAAGGCTGGGGATCAGTATGTTTGGTTCTATGGTTCACATGGAACAAGACCGGGGGGTTAGTATGTGTGGTTCTATGCATACTGTGGGACAAGGCTGGGGATCGGTATGTGTGGTTCTATGGTTCACATGGGACAAGACCAGGGGGTTAGTATGTGTGGTTCTATGCATACTGTGGGACAAGGCTGGATAACAGTATGTGCTGTTCTAGTGCAGCTGGAATATGCTAAAAGTCACTATACAAAAAAGCAGAAAACCAACACTTTTTGCAGGAATGACCATCGAATAAGAAATGTGTAGTTTTTCTCACTTTTCTCTTTTTGGGAGAAAGTTTTTGTTCATTCCTATTGGGGATTACAACTTCGATCATCCCGTACTAGCTGCTGCTTGTTTGGGGATGTTGGGAGCTGTAGACACCAACAGCTGGAGGTCTTACAATTGATTACTCCTACACTAAAGTGTTTATGATGTTGCAGGCTTGAATAAGACACTCCATGAAATAAAATGGAAATTGAAGAGCTTTATCACTACTTAGTATTGGGGTGGTCAACCTAGAGTGCTCCAGCTATATTTGATCTAGAACTCCTATCATCTTCAACCAGCCAATGGCTGTCTAAGGATAAAATTAAATGTAGTCCAATAGCAGCTGGAGGAACAAATATTTTCTGCTCTTTTAGGATAAGGAAATAGAACCCACCTGCTTAGAACGGAAGACAGTGATCTGATATTAAGAGTATATTGTAAAGTGGGCAGATGTACCAAGAAACAAATTTGAGAAAACCAAATGCAAAATAATGGACAAATAAAAATGTTCATTCATTTCAATGGGTCTTTTTTTCTTTTTTTTATTGAAGACAGCAGAGGGTGAAATAAACCATATACATTGTTATACATCAAGGATAGGAACATCAGTATGGAAAAATAAACCATATACATTGTTATAAACATCAATATGGAACAATGTTATGCATCAACTGAGATTAACCCTTTGAATGCCAGAAGGGAACAGAATGCTCTCAAAGGGTTTAGTGAACAAAGCCCCACTGCTGCCAAGCATCATTTTTCATTCCTCCCCCCACCCTTCCTCTTTCCCTCATCCCACTCCATAACCAACTATCCTAAACATTCCAGGCCCTACCAATCCCCTCTTCCCTCTTAACACAGAAGACCCAGCTATCTATCTCAACCAAACTCACTGGACCAGACCCCCACCCTATGAACAGGGAGCAGTATGCATGCACTTCTACAACTACAACTGGGTGATATAAAAGAAAGGGAGAAACAAGGGAGGAACAGATGTACAAATGTCTCCTTTCTGTCCGCGGCCCATCAACCCAGACACATCCACCAAAAATTATGAAAGAGCGGAGGTATTCATCCATCTATCCCAAATTGCATGATATTTTTTGCATGAAACTTGTAATGTTGTATACTGTGCATAGCCAACCCCACCCACTCCGCTTGTGTTGGGGCAGCACTGGAAAGCCACTTCCATACCACCAGCCACATCGCCAACACCAAACACTTTCCATGGGTCTTTTAACTATTTGAATTCTTGACAAAGTGTTGGGGGCCTCTTTAGCATGTTAATGTTTAAAACCTCAATTAAAGTTACATTTCTGTTTGTCTCCTCTAGTGCAATTGCTTTGCTCCAGAATGACTCCAGGGGAAATAAGCAATAATGTGTGATAAAGAGGTGATAACATAGAGATAACTCCTCCAGTGATATCGCTTCTCCAGTTCCTATGTTATTCTATGGTGCCAATACACTAGGAATTTTCAATAGGGAGAGATTTTAGAGCATAGGTTCCATAGATTAACATAAGATATCACTGGGGAAGTTATTTATTATCTATCACTCCTTAGTGCATCTCCCCCCATTTCTTCTTAGCAGAGCATCCTCAGTGAAATCTTTTATAGCGGACATTGGCTTATATCTATAAAATCTAGAGATATTCTGGAGTAAACAAACTGCACAATAGGGAACAAATAAAAATTCCTGTTAATGTAAATTGGGCTTTTAACTCAATGCACTGGAGACATCTCTAGCATTCAAGGGGTTAAAAAGCTCTATTCAAGTGCATAGGAATACAGGAATTTTTATTTGTCTCCAGTGGTGTAATAACGCCATAAATATAGGCTATTGTTGCTATCTGAGACCCACTCACTACTCTTGGATTCAGGTATCTTAGAAACTGCTGGTGATGAAGAGGTCAACTTAACATCCATTGAAACATCCAATTAACTTCTGACTGGTGCTAATTATAAAAATGATCAGATTACTAGCAGCAGTGTTTATAATTAACCCCTTGAATGCTAGAAAGGTCTCAAAAATACCATTTCCCCATCTCTTTGTTTAGTAAGTGTCCATAAGCATGGTGTGGAGGAAAGGATCACCTGAAACACCAATACACTACCTCACCGGGGGATGTTCTAATACGATTTCACACTAAGGGCCATATGTTCAAAAGAAAAGTGTTCTTTAGCAAACCAAATGCACTATAGTGGAGAACTAAACATTTAAAAAATTCTCATTGATTTAAATGGGGATTTGAACCGCATGAATGCTAGAGAGCTCTCCAAGGCATTGCACAGAATCAGTCATATGGTCTGGTATCCACCTGAAAATGCAGGCACATAAGTCTTATGTCTGTGTCCAAGAGCAGGACATGAGCTGTACAAACAACCCCCCAATGAACTGCTTCAGTGAAATGAATAGTTCTGCATCTCCTAACACTTATGAACAAAGCTTTCTGCTTGCTAAAAAGGGTCGCTGGGAACCATTTTGAACAGAGACTGGCCATATAAAAGCTAGTCTTTGTTCAAATTTTCCTCCTAAAGGCTCGGCTAATGGCCCAAGAGGTACTATGGGGGGGGGGCATATTTTTACACTGATCTCCTGCCACCGCCTTAAGGGTCTGCACATTAACTTAGGGGTCATGATTTGGTCTTTATTCACCATGTTTTTTGTTTCTTTATAGTGGCATACTTATGGCAACATTGGAGGAATGATTGATTGAACACAAGAATAGAAGACATAGGATAGGAAGAAGAAGATGGCAGATAGAAGATTAAAGAAAAAAGATTGAGAGTAGATGACAGGTAAGTGTTACAGCTCTGGTTTATGGGTGTTATGATAGTGTTAGGGCTAGTATTGCTTCCCTTTATTGTTAGGGGTAGTCTAGGGTTAGGGTTTGGGAGCAGGATTGTGTTTGAGCTTGCACTCTGTGTTTGACACTGTGTCAAACACCGAGCATGAGCTGTTTTGCTTTGATTTTACCATTTCACGCTCTATTTAGCACAAGTTTTAGGAACAAAAAGCACACATCAGACATTGGGCAAAAAGTCAGATCATGTGGTCCTATGTTCATTGTGGTTTTTATTAGTAGTTCAATTGGATTGATATGGTACCACAGTGTGTGTGCGACCCAGTATCCATTTTTGCCATACCAAGAGTTTTAACGAGGTATATTGGATTGAGGCCTTAGTAGTTAGAATAACATAGGAACTAGAGAAGAGATATCACTGGAGAAGTCATCTCCACTTTATCACCTGTTTATCACGCCTTAGTGCATCTCCTCCCTTGTGAATAAATGCATTGGATACCCCTCTGGCACTCAAAGAGTTATAGCCTAGAGAGGTCTACAACACATTGCAATCAATGGCTCTAGAATGGAAAGGGTTAAAAGCCCTATTTAAATCACTGGAAAATTTGGGGATTTTTTAGTTCCTCACTATAATGTAATTCGGTTTACTCTGTAACTACTCTTGCTGTTCATATAACAACAGTCTGCATTACATTTTGCATGTGACCCTATGTATGAACAGGGTTCCGATGAAACGAGAGCAACATTCATCCTTTTCCTTATGCCTGCTATAAGCGTGTAGATTAATGACCTGATGCATAGAACTGAGTTAAACACATCTTGCCTTCCAAGGCTGCATTTAGCATTAGAATTTGTGTAGAAAGCAAGCAGGATCATCTTCCATGACCAGACATATACAAACACAGCCCACTCTCTGTTTCTCACACAAACACACATACACACGCAAACACACATATATATTTTGTATGTATTATCAGGGATGACTTAAAGGGAGAGTAATACTTAAAGTGTAAAAAAAAAAAAGATATGTTGTAGGGTTTTGCTCAGGGGGATAAACCCTACAACATATATTTTTTTACATTTTAAGTATTACTATCCCTTTAATCATCCTCTTTGCTAAAGAAAAATAATAATTATATTTAGTAAAATTGAAGCTGGCAGGAACCCACACATCCTGAAGAAGTTTCAGTCTTCACCTGAGACCCATCCTGACTTCTGTAGGTCTGTGTGGCATGATATCATCTCTTAAG
Organism: Rhinophrynus dorsalis; assembly: GCA_037306005.1. Classification (NCBI taxonomy): domain Eukaryota; kingdom Metazoa; phylum Chordata; class Amphibia; order Anura; family Rhinophrynidae; genus Rhinophrynus; species Rhinophrynus dorsalis. Next base: position 469,684,112 of record CM074720.1, read on the forward strand.
TAACATGAAGGTACACTGGTAATGACAGAAACCAGTTTAGGATTGAGGGGAACTATCAGCTATAATTTTAGGGTACAAATTTGTGTTTTAAATTTAAGACCCAAAAGTCAGTGAATTAAGTTGGTCAGAAGAACGGCTCTAGGGTTGATTCTATTACCCACTCTCAAACCGGCGTTACATTAAAAACAAGCAACGTGGATTTTGCAAACATGTGCTACTCCGCTATTCTATTGCAAAACCATGGTAAAACAAAACTGAAGTAGACAGCATATTTTTACGAACTAACAAAATTGGCGTTATCTGCTTTTATTCAACTACAACCTAAAAAAACATGTAAATTGTCAAAGACCAAGGAAACAGGCGTATGTTTGATGACTGAAAGATCAAGTTTAGCATTAGATGTGTTCCCCACATTATCAAAATCCGAAATAGAGTGCCCCCGTTCGACATATTAACCCCCCTTTAAAATTCAACTTACAGTGCTTTCTTTCACCACTTTAATTCGACGAATATTCTTCACATTCAATGTTTTAACCCTTCCCCTTTAAAATTTGACTTACAGTTCTCCCATGAATTTTTTCTCCTTTGAAATTCAAGATTGTTCTTTTCCTATTTTTTACGACAAGCCCTCATTGTATTTTTATTGTATAATTAACCCTATGAGTATCAGGTATATTACAATAAAAGCACATATAACCTATGATACACATAGGTTATATGCTCTTTATTTTAAAAACGGCAGTGGTCGTCTGCATGGATAACCTATCCTAATGGATAGGTTATCCATGCTAGGGGGTTTCAGGAGGGGTTCTGATACCCCCCTTGAGGTCTGCACTATATATTTGAAATAAAAGTAAAAAAAAAAAAAATAATACAAATATTTATTTGCAATAAAATAAAAAAAAAATGAATACACATATACAGGCAAGGTATGCAGTTGCATACCTTGCCTATTAACCCTATGAGTACCAGGTGGGTAGCAAACACATTGCAATGCATTGCTACCTCTCTGGTAATCATAAGGTTAATTATACAATACAAGTACAACGAAGGCATGTCGTAAAAAGTCAAATTTTCAAGGGGAAGGGTTAAAATGTTCAATGTGAACAATATTCATTGAATTAAAGTGGTGAAATAAAGCACTGTAAGTTGAATTTTAAAGGGGGGGTTAATATGTTGAAGGGGGGGAACTCTATGTCAGATTTCTATACTGTATCCTGTATTCTGCACTGCTTTTGTTCGAACAGCAATTGTTTTGAAACTGTCATTGTGGCTTCTACGCCTCAACCTCTGAGGCGCAGGATTCCCAACTTAAAATGTAAACACAAATCAGGTTGTAATATTGAGCGTGGGTAATAGAATGGTACTTGCACATTGTTTTTAATTGTTTCTTATTGGCTTTTTTTTGACTGGCGGTATGTATATTTACCACTGATTTTGTTTTTGCAAGTTGGGCAATAGGATACTAAAACCTGACTTAAAAAAACACAACACTTGGGTTTTTCTAGAGCTGGTAATACAATCGAGCCCTTAGTGTGTAACATAAAAAGGGGTGGAACAAAAAGGGAAGCAGCCCTTGTGTGGAATCTTAACTTCACTTGACCACCACCACAATATACCCGGTGAATTTATACTCATAAGAGTATTGGCTGAGGAGTTAAATAGATAACCCACAGCAACAACGATTAATATGATGATCACACTTCTCTCATAGGGCAGCTCCTTCACGATCATGTTTCCCAATATGGTGTAGATATAAACATGTAGCAAAGAAGAACACAGAAGGGTTGCCCAATAGTATAATATTATCAAATACAATGTTCCAATGAGATTAAAACGGGCTCTACTCATCGTAGAGCCCGTTTAACAGTAATAAAAATAAAATAAAATAAAGATAAAAAATAAAATCTTAGCTGCTCCGAATGAAAAATGTATATATACATTTTTATTTTACCGTATAAAAAAATACACATAGTATTAAAACCAATGTGTATATGACCAGCTGACGAGTTTCGCCGCTGATACAGCTGCTTTTTAAAAGCCTATGGCCAAAATATGCACAATGAACAAACAAACAGAACAATTCAAAGTTCACAACTATTTAATCTCCTGGAATAACCTCCACTGGACAATATAGTCATTACCAGTCAATGATATCACGTGATGACTGGAATACCAAAGTTTATATATAATCATAAATACATAAAAATAATATATATAGAGAATATAAACAAATATATCACACATAAAAAGAGGGGTAATTCAGTCCTCCTACCTCCGATTCCCCTAAATCCTAGTAGAGCAGGAGAAAAACTATTACCTCCACCAGCCAACAATATTCTAGATGTATTTTAGAGTTTTCGATCCTATCTGATCTCAAGCTTCTCTTCAGAACGACTATAATTCAAGCCCTCCTCTCAAATATTACCTTGTCCATCATATAGTTCATCCTTAAGTGGACAAATGATAATCGGAAGTGACATCATCCCCATCTATGTGTTCCACTATGGAACACAAAAAACTTTCACGAAGTACTCCTATGTACAACCATTGCCTTCCACAATAACATCAGTCTAATTCCTTAACCTTCTTGTATATCTTGTGGCAAATTACAACCTATACAGGGAACAGATATATAGAATGAGTGAATTACACCACCCTCCAAAAAACATAACCACATTCTATAAAGCATAAAAAACAAAAAATATAAAGAACAAAAAGCAAAATATGAACTTATAAAAAAACTAAATGCTAAATGTTGACTAACTACCCTACCCCCCAATAAATGTATAGCACATATTCTCCTATCCTTAGAAGGTATACTGTTAGTAACCTCAATATAAACAAGTCTCTGTACTAATTATGTACTACTATATTTATGCAAAGTGACCCAATCTAAATCCTAATATAAAGTGACCCTATCTAAATCATTATTTAACAATCTATATAACTACACCCAACCAAGTAGTGAATGTTGGTTGATTTATTATTTAGACTAATATTCCAATAAACCAACCTACTATATCCTAAACCAATGAAGCTATCACACTAAATTATATCCAAATAACTTCACCACTAAACGTGACTACTATTGATATACTACACTCATAGAAATAAACTCTCTAGTGATTAAACTTTAGGAAATATTTTGAAAATATGTATTCTGTACATCTACATAGATGGCACTTCAAAAACCTCATTAAGGCCAAATGGAATAAGAGTGACTAATCGTTAAGTCCAAAAAGCCTCCATATTTTTAAGGGTTTGTAGTCTATCCTTAATCTGTATGCTAATAATTTCAATGGGGATAACTTTCAAACTGGACACATTACTTACAGGAGCATCATGAAAGTGTTGTGAGACACTATGAGCCTCAAAGCCCTTCTCTATATTCCTCTTATGTTGTCCAATCCTACCCAAAGCTGTTGAGTGGTGAGGCCTACATACTATAGACCACACTCACAATACAAGACATAGACAACATAGGAGGAATTACTCTGAATGAAGTCCTTAATCTCAAAGACTTCCACAATGTGAAAGGAGGCAAACCTTTAGTAAAGTTGATACCTTTATTAGCTAACTAAACAAATTTAGAATGCAAGCTTTCAAGACCTCTTAGGTCTCTTCCCAGGCATGTTATACAGATAGATATGAAAACATCTGTCTTAAATACAAGTACACATTATATTGTTTATAATGGAAACCAGATATGAAAGCTCAGTCCGGACACCGATTCTTTGACCAATTGGTGGTAGAGGATGTGATGTAAATTGCATTCTTCCTCTGAGGAGTCCAATGTATTTATTATCCCAGAGGGACTGCTGTAAAGGTTAATCCACAATGTGATAATGTGATAGAAATTATTTGTCTCTATTCAAACCATAATTCAATGCATCAGACTGTAGCATTAATTTTACCTCCCATATTTTTCTGTCTGAGTGTGAAATTGTCCTATCAAGACTTGAAGCTCTTTGTTCCATGTGCCAAATACGGAACAAAGGTTGTAATTGAACGTAATGAAATCAGAGAATTCCTGTTTGTTTATCATAAGTGGCTACATCTGAACAATTGTGCCATTTTCGACTAGAAATAAAAAATATTTTATAAATACTCCAATCTTTATAACAAAATACAGTGAAGGCTCGAGAGATATATATAAAATCCTGGAAAAACATTCGAAGATTTTATAGTCATCCACTATTGAAAAGCATATATCAGAGAAACCTAGAGTGGTGTACTGTAGAGCTAATACCCTTAAGAATACATTATCCCCTAGTCAATTTTCAAGAAAGGAACCAGAAAGGAGATAATTTTTGGGTAGATCTTCAATTGGTTTAAAAGGAGCCTATAAGTGTGGCAAATATTGTTGGTTTACATGCTCATATTTGGCACATGGAACAAAGAACTTCAAGTCCTTTCACACTTCGGAAGTCTTTGAGATTACGGACTTAATTCAGTGTAATTTCTCGTATGTTGTCTATCTCTTGTATTGTGAGTGTAGTCTACAGTATATGGGCTGCACCACTCAACAGCTTTGGACAAGGTTTGGACAACATAGAAGGCATGTAGTGAAGGGCTTTGAGGCTCACAGTGTCTCACGGCACTTTCATGATGTTCATGGAAGTAATGAGTCCAGTTTGAAAGTTGTCCCAATTGAAATTATTAGCAAAGAGGTTAAGGATAGACTACAAACCCTTATAAATATGGAGGCTTTTTGGACATATAGATTAGTCAACCTCAGTATAATGATAACCAGAGCTTGCTGTAACAATACAAGCCATTCACGTGTGAATGTGCTCCCCGGGGCAGCTGGGGGGGGGGGGTTAAGTAGCACTGGGAAGTCCTGAAAAGCTGTGCCGAAGATTCAGCATGCAGCATAATGCTTGAAGATTAAATATCTCAAAAAGTATGTAAATGCAAAAAAATAACTAAACATATGATAAAAAGTTTTTAAGAGGGGAATGTTCCCCTTTAAATATTAAAAAGAATGATCTTGTCATAACTTCAGTGAGTTCCCAAAGAACTTTTTGATGTATCCCATCAGGCCCTGGTGCTTTGTCAGTCTTAAAGTGATAGTAATGTTTCACAAAAAAAAAGCAGCTCCAATTAATCTTCATTGTATTTGGACAATGGAGAATGGTATTTCAATACTCTCAGAGTTGTAGTTCAATAGTAATTGAATAATAAAGTATCCCCCGCCCACCCCTTTTACCGAGTGTAAGCCACCTCCCCTCAGATGTGGAATCTGATCTCTTGACCGGACAGGTCGCAGCAAGGGAGAGTCTTCTTACTGTGAGCATAAGGAAAACCCTGCTACCCTTGACAAGGTTTTCAGGTTTTTTCTTATACTCACTCTAGAGTGTCCCTTGTTGCAATCCATCTGGACAGTCTTGGTGCTCTGAGGTATGCAGTGTTATATCAGTAAAAGGGATTGGATGGGTATACTTTATAATTCAATTACTCTTGAACTACAGCTTGGACAGTATTGACATAATAATCAAGGCCCAAATACTAAGATTAATAAGAGCTGCTTTTTTGTGAAAAATTACTATCCCTTTAATTTTGGCCAGTCTTTACTCTGCATGCTAACACATTTTTCAAGGTATTTGTTGATGTAGGACTGCCAATTTTGACTTCCAGCTAAGTAATATTATGCTGGAAAAACATTGCACCATATTAAATATAGGAAATTAATGTGTTGGAATAGGAAAGCCGTGTTGGATTAGGAGAACAATGTATTAGAATAGGAGAAAAATGTGTTAGAATGAGTTAGTATAGGAGACAAATGTATTAGAATAGGAGAAAAATGTATTGAATAGACAAAAAATGTGTTAGAATGTGAGAATAATGCGTTGGAATAGGTGAAAAATTTACTGGAATAGGCGAAAAGAAGGAACATTTTGCACTGGAGAAAGAGAAAAGTTTTGTGAAAAAAATGAAAAAATAGGCAGTTTTTTGGCAAAAAGTCACATGGAAAATTTTTCTCACTTTTCGCCCCCCTATTCTCTGCTTTATTCTAATGAAAATAATGTGTTCAGAAAATCATCTTTTTCTGTATCCTCTCTACAAAACTCAGCCATATAATTTTTGAAAGGTCCAATTCATTTCCTCTTATGTTTTTTGCTATTTATGTATTTGAAAAAGTTTTTTTGGATAAGTCTTGTGCTTCCTTGTAATTCGAGTTTTGTTTTTTGCTTTGCTAGCCTAATTGCTTTTTTGCAATCTTTGTTACCCTCCCAGAATTTCAAGAAATTATTTTCTGTTTCTTTCCTTCTTTACATTTGCATTAAACCCCATTGGTTGTGATCTACTTATTTTGCATTTAGTCCCAATGGGTATATATACTGTTGTACATATTTCTACAACCTAAATTTAAATTCTGAGCATCTTTCCTCTCTATTTTTTCATTTAATAAATCACAGTATATGTGTTGCATTGATGCTGTTAACATTTTGAAGCTTTTTTTAAATTAAGAGTTTTGGTTGTACCTATGCATCCACAGGCTCAGTCCTGTTTTTAATATGTCAAATATAACCAATAAATTCCATTTGATAATGGTTACCTTCATATTTTGTAAACTATGATTTGGACCACAAAAATGACAGCCAACTAGCGTGCCCATTTTGTCTACCAAATTTATTGCATTCATCAACATGCAATTCATTTTTTTAATCATGATTTTACTAATTCCTTGATCCTATACTTGTACCCAGTTCCTATCTACACTATCTAGATTTCTACCTTTCAATTTTTACTGGCTATACCCCCCTACCCATTTCCTAGTTTAAAAGCTCCTTCAGCTTCCTCTGACTATGTGGACTGGTGCATGGCACTATTAGTATTTCAAAATATACTAGTCTCGAGATCCATGCCTTGAGCTTGAACCCTAGATCCATTAAATCATTTTATCTACCCTCTTAATAATCCATCCCCTATTATCACCACCTGCCTTAGTTTCTGGCAGGATGACTGTGGCTCCCGCTGCAAGAGAAATCAGCCCTCTCTCTTAGTGCCAATTCTGAGCTATCCTCGTCAACATCTTTACTCAATATTGCACATCTGTTGGTTTGAGTCAGCTCAGAGCTGGCCTACTTCTTCCTCTGCCCACTTTCTCATTTCCTTACTGTTACCCAGCTGCCTACCTGCTGTTCCTCATTTACATCTCCACTCTCTTTAATACTAACTCCACATGCTACCTGCTCTGTGATCTCCAAGCTCCTTCCCAGGTTTCCAGAATCACATAGAATTGCAATATTTCTTTCCAGATCAATTATCTTAGATTCCAGAAATGTAATATGCTCACATTTGCAACAGCAGGATACTCCTTGGTACAACTGTCCCAAGTGTTCAAACATGTCACAAGATGAGCACTGTATATGATCGTTCAGCCTGCTACCATTTATGGTTCTAAAATCCACTGTTATTTCTATCTCCCACTCTTAGCTCAAATATACCAGGTTTAAATGAGCCCAGTAAACTTACCTTTTAAAACAGCTTAAAACACATTCTGAAGTGAAATTCCTGTCTGCAATTTCAGCCTTAATCTTATCACCAAACCAATTCCCTTGAAATGATCTGTTCCACGGATATCTATAGATTTTAAACTGTTGCTTCAGTTTTAACTCCTGTTTTTTTCAATCTCCACTTGTCTGTTAGCCAAGGCTCCAGGCACTTGCTTACAGATCAGCGCTACACACAGGTGGATTCCTTTTACAATCTACCCCTCACTTACACAGGAGGGAAGAAAAAGATAAATATAAATAATAATATGGCTTTTTAACCCTTTATGTGCTCAAGCACAACTTGCAAGAATTGTTTATATACTTATTACCTGATTCTTTCAAACTCCACTTGTCTTTAAGCCTCTTCTCTGTAAGAACAGCTTTTCTGCCCCTCTGAAACACCTCTATTTAAAGGAACAGTAAACACTTATTATGAAAATATATATTAAAAATCAAGAGGTGTAACAAATGAAGAATGATAATTAAAATACTTTAGTAGTTAATTCTTGAGGATGGTGCCACCTCATGTACTGTTTACTTATGTTTTTGCTCCCTTGTGCCTTTACAGAGCAGACATTTACACATCTATATTAGTTTTATCCCAACCACAATCAGCCTAACACCAAAATGTCAGGCAAAGAGCTTTCACCTATATTTTGCCATTTTTATTTCAAACTATAGCTTCAGAGATATTTATCTTTATTTATTTGCCATGGTATGCAAATTAGCTAGTATTTACCAGCAGGAAATGACAGTTGCTTATGTATAGCAGTGTAGAATATTAGTATCTGGATGGTATGACAGACAAATAAATAAATCTAAATATATTCTATTGTGTTAAAGAAAAAATTAGCTATCATAACTACAGGTGCTTTTGAAAAGTTCTTTCAAAATCACTTATTTGTTGCAGAGTGGCAATTCCACTTTTATTCGCATCTTACAGAGTGACAATATTTATGACTTTTCTTTCTAATGCATCGCACAGAGCCATACAAGGAGAGAATGCACTAAGATGTGAAAAAGAGGAGATAACTTCTCCAGTTCCTATGTTATTCTATTCAGCCAATGTACTTTGGAGATCTTTGTGCATAGGCTCTACAGAATAACATTGGAACTGGAGAAGTGATATCACTGGAGAAGATATCTTTGTGTTATCACCTTTTTATCATGCTTTACTGCATAACCCCCCTAGGTGTGTAACAGCAACCTTTTGTCGAATATCTAGGTTGAAGTTCCATTATTATCATAACAAGAATGTCAGAACCTGTGCCTCAATATTTAGTGGCCACAAGCAGGACTGAAACTAGGACAGTGTCAGCCAAGGGAAATCTCCCTGTGTGGGATGCCTCTGCAAGGTGAGATGAACAAAATGTCCTTATCATAGTAACAAAGAAACATAGCTTCAGGAGGCTGAAAAAAGACATGTGCCCATCAAGTCCAGCACATACCAAATCAGCCCTTTTGATCCAGTGCAAGGCAAAAAAGACCCACTGAGTGGTTTAGACTGCCAAGCGGATGGCTGCTTGATGCCTCTGGTCCATGGCATATGATCCTTACTTGGCAAATCCTGCTAATTTCCAGTCAATTCTACATATATACATGTTTAACCTACATTGAAGCCCAGAGAACTAAACTGATGTCCAGACATAAACACCATAAATGGGATACTGGCCTACAAAACTTTTTCCTGCTGAGATCCAGTAGGCCGCATCCAGTCCTGTCTGACAAAATGGCTTCTAGAGGCATCTTGCCACCCTCAGATGTTCATGATCATAAGATACACACTGATCCTATACCGCCTAACTCCCTAGAGACACATTAGCCTCTCCATCAATTAAGGAAGATATACACAACCTGTTATGTGAATGCAAGCTATTGCTCAGAGAGGAAATTTAAGAATTCAAGGCTGACATCACACACTTAGGCGACATAGTCACCACCCTGGAGAAAAATATACAGGGATGGCAAACATTTAAACATGATGTGACCAAAAAACTATAATTCCTCCACCACCAGAACATGGAGCTTACCCTCAAAAATGATGACGTTGAATTGATTACCTATTTCTAGCTCATCCATTTCTACATCTCATCAATGAATCTTCCATTGGATCTATCACATACTCAGATCATGCTCCAGTGTCTCTTACCTTATTGCATCAAAACATAGTAGCAGTACCATGACTGTGGTTTCATGATTAATATTTCCTTAGTAGGGGTGATATTAAGGAATGAATCTAAACTAAAATTATGGTTTACATAGCCCTTAACCATACACCTGATCTTTCGCCATTAACAATATGTGAAGAGCATAAATGAGTCATTTGAGTTGAACTGATAAAATTCTCCTCTAGGATTAAACAACAACTCTCTAAACAAATAGATGATGCGCTCCAAGATATCCGATCTGTAGAATGCCAACACAAACTTTCCCTTTCCATCTCAACTCTCTCATGTTGTATCAAACTCAAAAGCAGAGGAAAGAGCTACTTCACATGAAATTGGAAAAGATTTCCCTGCAAACTAAACAGAGTTTTTTTGAACAGGGAAACAAACTGGGATCATTACTAGCAAGGCAGCTGCAATAAAATAACTCACTCAATCTACATCCCTGCAAGTCACTCACCATAGGGTACAAAACATCATACAGAATCCAATATCTCTTCAGCATTCCACACTTATTATGAATCTCTATTCAGCATCCATGGAATGATTAATCCCCATTGCAGCACAGACAGATGGGATCTGTCTGCGAACCTACCTCAACTCTCTAGCACAGCAAGGAAGTACTTGATTCTCCCATAATGACCCCCAAAATTTTACTTGCCATCAGGTAAATGCCCTGACCCCAACGGTTGCTCGCAAGCCTACTACAAATCATTCCGACACATCTTCGTCCCCTCTTGGCAGAATCCTTTGGCACCCTACCGAAAACAATTTCCCATCACCAAGAGACCTTAGCAGCCCACATTACTGTCATTCCCAAACCTGAAAAAGATAGACTTCAGTGTTCCAGCTATAGACCTATCTGCCTACTTAATGATGATATTAATCTCTTTGCAAAAATCCTAACAGAGAAACTTAAATCACATTTGCAGTTCCTCATAGAGCCATATCAAGCAGACTTTACACCTGGGAGGGAAGACAACCCTTGTAAGCTTTTGAACCTCCTCCACTCCTCTTCCCGATCTGCCATCCCTTCTGCCTTCATAGTGACGGATGCTGAAAAAGCATTCAATAGAGTTAACTGGTCCTTCCTCTCTCAAACCTTACAAGTTTTTGTATTTGACCCTGGATTTATACTCTATGTTCTTGCCCTTTACACGAGCCCCACAGAAAAAGTGAAAACCAATGGCCATCTTTCAGACCCGTTCTTCATTGCTAATGGCACTCGCCAAGGATGCCCACTGTCCCCTCTACTGTTTGTTCTGGTGATGGAATCCCTCTCTCAACACATAAGACATAATCCAGAGATTAAGGGAATTCCCTGAGCACACTGTGATTATAAGCCCTCAATGTTTGCAGACAATGTCCTAGTTACCATTAGCCATCCTTCCCATTTCCATACCAGCATTGATGTCAGAATTCCAAGATTTCTCTGCCGTCTCAGACTTTAAAATCAGTTGTACCAAATCTGAAGCTCTGCATGTCAGTGTACAGTCTGACACCCTGACCTCACTTCTAACCTATTTTCCCTTTAAATGAGCATCCTCTCAATCTCAATGTATTCTTCTTGGTAAAATATTTTCTAAATATCATGGCTTCTTCCTTTCCCCATTGGTCAGGAGATACCTGCTTCTATTTGGGGGACTTCTTTACTGACTCCTCTATTTGCTCCTGTCCCACGCTGCAGGACAACCTTTCTTCCATCAAGCGTACTTTGGTAGTACCCTGCGGTCTGCTCCTGGTTGTATCAGACCTTGCAATGGGTGGTTGATATGTTTGGGGTCCCGCTGATTGAGCCCACACAACATCTTGTCTGAGTTTTTTGGGAATCGAGATCAATTCCGGAGCCATGGAATGTCATCTACTCGAAGACAAAATCCAGGACTTGAAAGACCTGGTTGGTGCCTGTTTAGAAATTAGAAAGGTTATGCAGTGTTACATCTAGTTGCTTTTAGGGAAATTCAACGTTGCCTGTCACATTAATGCCAATGACCTGTGTGTTTAACCAACGGTTGGCTCTCTGCAGGGGGGGCGCAATGGAGCAGCACTATTTTGTGCGTATTATGGAAGAGGTCCAGGAAGTATTTATCGTGGAATGCAATTGTAAGGTGGTTTGGTTGCCTTCATCAGCTTCCAGTGGGAACTGGGACTTTACACTGATTGTGGGGTGTTGCTTTGTGTAATTGTCGGTGTCAAGGTAACCAATACAAAGAAGGTCAGACACTGGTAAATTTAACTAAATCCACCTTTATTTATAATACATATATAATAGGTAATTCCCCAGCAAAACTCCAGAACTGGTGAACGAACAGATCACAGTCCACTACCCAGACTGACACTGGGCAGAGGCCTGCACTACTCTGAGAGGATAGCGAAATGAAGAACCTTGCCTATAGTTCTATCTGCCTGGTAGGACCAAGCACCCAGTGATATAAACGTCCTACCGCGCAATACTACATGCAGACAGTGGCAATCGGAGAGGGGACAGCACAAGCCACAGTACCATTAATGTGAACAGCCAAACCATCCTAGGTAACAAGGAGCAAGTAGTTAGCCTGAGCCACAGTTCAGAACTGGAGTGGGTAGTCAGACAAGCCAGGGTCATACAGGGAGCGGGGTAGTCAGCCAGAGCCACAGGTCAGAACCAGTGTGGATAGTCAGACAAGCTGGGGTCATACACGGAGTGAGTAGTCAGCCAGAGCCACAGGTCAGAACTGGTGTGGATAGTCAGACAAGCCAGGGTCATACACGGAGCGAGCAGTCAGCAAGAGCCACAGGTCAGAACTGGTGTGGATAGTCAGTTAAGCCAAGCAAGGGTCACAACGAGACTGAACAAATGTAATGAATACTAACAGGAACACCATGAAAGGGCGACTAACACTAGGCCCCGGTAAGTTTAAATAGGCACACACAAAGGTTGGAATCAATTAGGTAAATTGAATACGTGCATATAAACAAGCTCTGTGTCCTGAGATAGCAATGCGTGCCAGCACCTGTGACCACCAGATAGAGCTGAGAAGAAGCACAAGGGTAACTGGCAGCATGGATGCCAAGGTACACTGTGATAGTACCCTCCCCTTAACGATTTCACCCCACGGAACAGGGTTCAAACCAGCAGGGAAGCGGGAGTGAAATTCATGAATGAGAGCTGGAGCATGTAAATTCTTCTTGGCCACCCAGGACCGTTCCTCAGGCCCATAGCCCTTCTAATGCACAAGATATTGCACCTGGCCTCTGACTCTATGAGAGTCCAAAATATTTTGCACCTCATATTCCTCATGGTCTCTGACAGGCCTGGGACGAACAGAAGCAGTAGTGTAACGGTTGCAAATCAAGGGCTTAAGTAGAGACACATGGAACACATTAGAATTGCGCAAATTGGCTGAAAGTTCGAGGGTGTAAGCAACAGGGTTAACCCTATGCAGAACATGAAAGGGGCCTACAAATTGAGGAGCCAGTTTCCTCCAAGGCACCTGGAGATTGAGGTTACACGAAGATAGCCACACTCTCTCTCCCACCTGGAAATCTGGAGCTGGTAACCGTCTACGGTCTGTGTGTCTGTTACATTGTTGCGTAGATTGTTGCAGAGATCTCTGGACCCGTACCCAAGTGGAGCAGATGGCCCTCAAATGCTCATCCAGAGCTGGAATGTTCTGTACCTCAAAGGATTTGGGAGAAGAGAAAGTTAAAACCCGTAATTTATCAGTTAACGGGAAGTTCTGAGAGGATGAATTCATGGCATAATTCCTGGCAGACTCAGCCCATGGTAACAGGTTCGTTCAATTATCATGATGGTACGAAATAAAGCAACAGAGAATCTGTTCCAATGCTTGATTAGACCTCTCTGCAGCACCATAAGACTGAGGATGATAAGCTGAGGAGAAAGAAAGTTGAATGCCCATCTGTCCGCAAAAGGACCTCCAAAAACGAGACACAGACTGGCTCCCGCGAACTGAGACTACCACCTTGGGTATACAGTGAAGACGCACTAATTCTCTGGCAAAGATCTCGGCCAACTCCCTCGCTGAGGGGAGTCCCTTCAGAGGTACGAAATGAGCCATTTTGGAAAATCGATCCATGATCATAAGGATGACCGTGTAGCCCTCTGATACTGGTAGTTCCACCATAAAATCAATGGATAATTGAGACCAAGGACGTTCCCCATTCGGAATGGGTTGAAGGGCCCCACCGGAAGGTGTCTGGGGGTCTTGGTCTGCGCATATGTTGAAGTGGACACAAACGCAGAACAGTATGTTCTCAGGCTAGGCCACCAGAAAAGTCTATACATGGACCATATGTGTTGGTCTCTACCAAAGTAACCAGCTGCCCTCAAGGAATGATAAGCCTCCAATAATTTAGTAAGTAGAGACTCAGGCACAAAACATCTCCCTCTGGGCTTGTCAACTGGTGCGGATGCTTGAGCGCCAATATATCCTCTCCCAAAGGAGAGGTAATACTTGTGTGTATAGTAGCCAATATACAATCAGAGGGAATGAAAGGAGTTGGTGGACACTCCTCCTCGGAATCATCCCTGAACTGCTGGGAAAGGGCATCTGCTATAATATTCTTGGTACCGGGGAGGTAAGAGACCACATAGTTGAATCTCAACAGGAACAAGGCCCATCTGGCCTGTCGTGGTGATAACTAGTGATGAGCGAGCACCCCAATGCTCGGGTGTTCGGGTGCTCTGACCGAGCACCCCCGGAGGCTCGAGTGCTCGGCCGAGCACCCGAGCCCCATTGAAGTCAATGGGAGGACTCGAGCATTACACCAGGCACCCCCTGCTCTGATGAGGGGAGGGTGCCTGGTCCATAGGAAAAGGGCAGAAAATGATGGAAACACCACAGAAATGGTTCAGGGACAGCATAGGGAGGATGTCTGGATGCATCTTGGACTCCAACGTCACTGCTGGGAACGATCTTTCGCCCGTAGTACGCCATTTTTACAGACTGACCGTAAAACACACAAAAAGGCAGATAAAAACGACTTTAGGCGAAAAATTGTTACCAAACAGTATTTGCTGTATATTTACTTGTATATCATCTGCAAATTCTCCCAAAAATTTCCTCGATTTTTCTGAACTGAGGCCATGATTAAGAGGGAAACGTGCGCAAAGGCAAATTCTCCCAAAAATTTCCTCGATTTTTCTGAACTGAGGCCATGATTAAGAGGGAAACGTGCGCAAAGGCAAATTCTCCCAAAAATTTCCTCAATTTTTCTGAACTGGGGCCATGATTAAGAGGGAAACGTGCGCTGAGCCGACCATCCAAAACATTATGGGTGAGGGTCTGCTGCGGAGCTGACCATCCTAAACATTATATGCGAAGGCCCGCTAGTGAGCTGACGCTATAAAACATTATATGAGAGGGCCCGCTAGAGAGCTGACCCAATAAAACATTATATGAGAAGGCCCGCTGGTGAGCTGACCTATACAAAAATTGTCAAACAGGGCCCGCTGGTGAGCTGGCCCTATATAAAAATTATATCACAGGGCATATGGAAGAGGAGGAGGAGGATGAGAAGATTAAGAGTCAACCATATACCCGTTTTTTGGGTGGAAAGGGTGAATGGGAATACAGAGTATTCCCATCATTGTAAATAACATATATAAAGTCACTTTATGTTCCTCCGGGGCTTTCCTCCAGTGGAGTGGAGAAGTCAGGGGAAATCCAGGCCTTGTTCATTTTTATAAGTGTCAACCTATCAGCATTTTCGGTGGAAAGGCGGATACGCTTATCTGTTATGATGCCACCAGCAGCACTAAATACCCGCTCAGACAGAACGCTGGCGGCAGGGCAGGCCAGCACCTCCAAGGCGTAGAGTGCCAGTTCATACCACGTGTCCAGCTTGGACACCCAGTAGTTGTAAGGCACAGAGGGATCATTGAGGACGCTGACACGGTCTGCTACGTACTCCTTCACCATCTTCCAAAACTTTTCCCTCCTTGTGACACTAGGCTGCGCATCAGGGTGAGGGTGCTGGCGGGGTGTCATGAAGGTGTCCCACGCCTTGGAGAGTGTTGCCCTGCCTTTGTCGGAACTGCTGTGTGCTCCCCTTTTCTCCCCTTCTCGGTTGGCCAAGGTAGCACGTACTCTGCCGCCAGCGTTGTCAGATGGAAAATTTTGGAGCAATTTTTCAACAAGAACCTTCTGGTATTGCACCATTTTGCTTGTCCTCTCCACCGGAGGAATGAGAGATGAGAAATTCTCTTTGTAGCGGGGGTCCAGAAGGGTGAACACCCAGTAATCCGTGTTGTCTAAAATGCGTGTAACGCGTGGGTCACGGGAAAGGCAGCCTAACATAAAGTCAGCCATGTGTGCCAGAGTACCAACAGGCAAGATTTCGCTGTCCTCACCAGGAGGATGACTCTCAATCTCCTCATCCTCTTCCTCCTCTTCTGCCCACCCACGCTGAAGAGATGGAACTAAAGTTCCATGGCTACCCTCTGTAGCGGAGGCAACCGTGTCTTCCTCCTCCTCCTCCTCCTCCTCCGCCTCCTCCAATTGTCGCTGAGAAGACGAAGTGAGGGTGCTCTGGCTATCACTTTGTGTAAGCTCTTCCTCCCGCATTTCCACCTCTTCCACATGCAAAGCGTCAGTTTTAATTGTGAGCAGCGAGCGTTTCAGTAGACACACAAGTGGGATGGTTACACTGATAATAGCGTTATCGCCGCTCACCATCTGTGTCGATTCCTCAAAATTGCGTAAAATCTCACAGAGGTCTGACATCCATTCCCACTCCTCACTTCTGATTAGAGGAAGTTGAACGGAGAGGCGACGACCGTGTAACAGCTGTTACTCCACTACTGCCCTCTGCTGCTCACAAAGCCGGGCCAACATGTGGAAGGTGGAGTTCCAGCGCGTGCTCACGTCACACAGCAGCCGGTGAGCTGGCAATTGTAAGCGCTGCTGCAGGTTTAACAGGCCGGCTGAAGCTGTAGATGACTTACGGAAATGTGCACAAACGCGGCGCACCTTGGTCAAGAGATCATGCAAATTGGGGTAGGTTTTTAGAAATCGCTGAACCACTAAATTAAATACATGCGCTAGGCATGGTACGTGTGTGAGCTTGCCGAGCTCCAAAGCCGCCACCAAGTTACGCCCATTATCACACACAACCATGCCTGGTTGCAGGTTGAGTGGCGAGAGCCATTGCTCGGTCTGGTGACTAATCCCCTGCAACAGCTCTGAGGCCGTGTGCTGTTTGTCCCCAAGGCAGATCAGCTTCAGCACGGCCTGTTGACGCTTCCCCACTGCAGTGCTACACTGCTTCCAGCTACCGGCTGATGGGTGAGTGGCACTGCGCGCAGAGAATTCGGAGGTGGAAACGGAGGAGGAGGAGCCAATAACGTAGGTGCTGGCGGAAACCCTGATGGAGGTAGGGCCCGCAATCCTCCTCGTGGGTAGCACCTGTGCCATCCCAGGGTCCGAGTCGCTCCCAGACTCCACGACATTCACCCAGTGTGCCGTCAGGGAAATGTAGCGTCCCTGGCCACAAGCACTTGTCCATGTGTCAGTCGTTAAGTGGACCTTCCCAGTAACTGCGTTGGTCAGGGCACGGGTGATGTTACGGGACACATGGTGGTGTAATGCGGGGATGGCACACCGGGAAAAGTAGTGGCGGCTGGGGACCGCGTACCGAGGGACAGCTGCTGCCATCAGGCTGCGGAAGGACTCAGTCTCCACAAGCCTAAATGGCAGCATTTCGATGGCCAGTAATTTGGAAAGGTGTGAGGTTAGTGCTATGGCCTGTGGGTGGGTGGCTGGGTATTTTCGCTTGCGCTCAAATGCCTGGGGTAACGACATTTGGACGCTGTGCTGGGACAGGGAAGTGGATGTGGTCGCTGATGGTGCTTCAGATGGTACAGGTGCAGGGCGGGAGGTATGCGGGCCTGCGCCTTCGACAGGCGATTGGCCGGCACCGAAAACAGGGGAAGAGGAGGCAGTGGTGTGGCCTGCAGACACAGATGGGCGATCCAGGCGTTCCTCCCACTTATTACGGTGCTTGGATGCCATGTGTCGGATCATGCTGGTGGTGGTGAGGTTTCTAGTGTTCATGCCTCGGCTCATTCTGGTGTGGCACAGGTTGCAAACTACAATTCTTTTGTCGTCCGCACTTTCCTTAAAAAAACGCCATACCGCGGAACACCTACCCCTTGGCAAGGGAGATTTACGCAAGGGGGTGCTCCGTGGAACATTTGCGGGCCGGTTTGGTGCGGTCCGCCTTCTTTCTGTAGCCACACCACTGCCTCTTCCAGCCTGTTGCGGTGCTGCAGATGGCTCACCCTCAGGACTGCTGTCATCGCTCCGCTCTACACCTTCCCAGGTGGGGTCAGTCACCTCATCGTCCACCAAGTCCTCCTCCACTTCCTCACTCTGATCATCCTCCTCATGTCTTGATCCCACCACATACTCAGTCATTGACAACTGTATATCATCCTCCTCATCAAGGTCTTGAGACAGTAATAGTGGTTGATTTAATGGCAACTGTGTCTCATCATCATCATCATCCACTACTTCCTTTGACCTTAAATGCCGTTCACCTCTGTCATCTTCTTGTGATTGGGTACCCTCTAGAGGCACAAGGGCACAAGATGTCATGTTCCTCTGCAAGCGTGCTTGGAGAGAGGTTCAAATGAAGGATTGGTGATGAGACGTGCTCCTCACTATATCCCAGTGTGGGATCACTTCTTTGACCAGACCCTCTATGGTGGGAGGAAGGATGATCAGAGTGAGGATTATGTTGACCAGACTCTTGGCTACTGAGAGTGGACTTGGTGGAAGACAGGGTGCTGCTTAACCGACTGGAAGCAGTATCAGCTGACATCCAACCGACCACCTGTTCGCAGTGGTTGGACCTCGAGAGTGATGTCCTGCGACGCCCTGTAAAATGAGACATGAAGCTAGGTATGGTGGATGTCTTTCTGTCTTGTGCTCTGGCACCAGGCGCAGTTTCTACGCGTCCTGACCCGCACCCTGAACTATCAGGATCACGTCCACTTCCCCGTCCCTTTTTACCCGCCTTCTTCATATTACACGGAATATGTGCTGCAAATCTGCAACTTTGCACAGTACACAGAATTTGCTGCTAAACTGCGGCGACGCACAGTGAATGGAATATGTGACTTTGATATTTTACAGTTTGAAGACTTAACAGAATTTTTTCCTATTCTGAAACTGTGCACAGTCAACAGAATGTGCTGCTAAACTGCGGCGACGCACAGTGAATGGAATATGTGACTTTGATATTTTACAGTTTGAAGACTTAACAGAATTTTTTCCTATTCTGAAACTGTGCACAGTCAACAGAATT
The DNA here is from genome assembly GCA_037306005.1 of Rhinophrynus dorsalis. Taxonomy (NCBI): domain Eukaryota; kingdom Metazoa; phylum Chordata; class Amphibia; order Anura; family Rhinophrynidae; genus Rhinophrynus; species Rhinophrynus dorsalis. Next base: position 469,703,091 of record CM074720.1, read on the forward strand.
TGCTTCTTAACTGCGGCTACGCACAGTGAATGGAATATGTGACTTTGATATTTTACAGTTTGAAGACTTAACAGAATTTTTTCCTATTCTGAAACTGTGCACAGTCAACAGAATTTGCTTCTTAACTGCGGCTACGCACAGTGAATGGAATATGTGACTTTGATATTTTACAGTTTGAAGACTTAACAGAATTTTTTCCTATTCTGAAACTGTGCACAGTCAACAGAATTTGCTTCTTAACTGCGGCTACGCACAGTGAATGGAATATGTGACTTTGATATTTTACAGTTTGAAGACTTAACAGAATTTTTTCCTATTCTGAAACTGTGCACAGTCAACAGAATTTGCTTCTTAACTGCGGCTACGCACAGTGAATGGAATATGTGACTTTGATATTTTACAGTTTGAAGACTTAACAGAATTTTTTCCTATTCTGAAACTGTGCACAGTCAACAGAATTTGCTTCTTAACTGCGGCTACGCACAGTGAATGGAATATGTGACTTTGATATTTTACAGTTTGAAGACTTAACAGAATTTTTTCCTATTCTGAAACTGTGCACAGTCAACAGAATTTGCTTCTTAACTGCGGCGACGCACAGTGAATGGAATATGTGACTTTGATATTTTACAGTTTGAAGACTTAACAGAATTTTTTCCTATTCTGAAACTGTGCACAGTCAACAGAATGTGCTGCTAAACTGCGGCGACGCACAGTGAATGGAATATGTGAATTTGATATTTTACAGTTTGAAGACTTAACAGAATTTTTTCCTATTCTGAAACTGTGCACAGTCAACAGAATTTGCTTCTTAACTGCGGCGACGCACAGTGAATGGAATATGTGACTTTGATATTTTACAGTTTGAAGACTTAACAGAATTTTTTCCTATTCTGAAACTGTGCACAGTCAACAGAATTTGCTTCTTAACTGCGGCGACGCACAGTGAATGGAATATGTGACTTTGATATTTTACAGTTTGAAGACTTAACAGAATTTTTTCCTATTCTGAAACTGTGCACAGTCAACAGAATGTGCTGCTAAACTGCGGCGACACACAGTGAATGGAATATGTGACTTTGATATTTTACAGTTTGAAGACTTAACAGAATTTTTTCCTATTCTGAAACTGTGCACAGTCAACAGAATTTGCTTCTTAACTGCGGCTACGCACAGTGAATGGAATATGTGACTTTGATATTTTACAGTTTGAAGACTTAACAGAATTTTTTCCTATTCTGAAACTGTGCACAGTCAACAGAATTTGCTTCTTAACTGCGGCGACGCACAGTGAATGGAATATGTGACTTTGATATTTTACAGTTTGAAGACTTAACAGAATTTTTTCCTATTCTGAAACTGTGCACAGTCAACAGAATGTGCTGCTAAACTGCGGCGACGCACAGTGAATGGAATATGTGAATTTGATATTTTACAGTTTGAAGACTTAACAGAATTTTTTCCTATTCTGAAACTGTGCACAGTCAACAGAATTTGCTTCTTAACCTCGGCGACGCACAGTGAATGGAATATGTGACTTTGATATTTTACAGTTTGAAGACTTAACAGAATTTTTTCCTATTCTGAAACTGTGCACAGTCAACAGAATTTGCTTCTTAACTGCGGCGACGCACAGTGAATGGAATATGTGACTTTGATATTTTACAGTTTGAAGACTTAACAGAATTTTTTCCTATTCTGAAACTGTGCACAGTCAACAGAATGTGCTGCTAAACTGCGGCGACACACAGTGAATGGAATATGTGACTTTGATATTTTACAGTTTGAAGACTTAACAGAATTTTTTCCTATTCTGAAACTGTGCACAGTCAACAGAATTTGCTTCTTAACTGCGACTACGCACAGTGAATGGAATATGTGACTTTGATATTTTACAGTTTGAAGACTTAACAGAATTTTTTCCTATTCTGAAACTGTGCACAGTCAACAGAATTTGCTTCTTAACTGCGGCTACGCACAGTGAATGGAATATGTGACTTTGATATTTTACAGTTTGAAGACTTAACAGAATTTTTTCCTATTCTGAAACTGTGCACAGTCAACAGAATTTGCTTCTTAACTGCGGCTACGCACAGTGAATGGAATATGTGACTTTGATATTTTACAGTTTGAAGACTTAACAGAATTTTTTCCTATTCTGAAACTGTGCACAGTCAACAGAATTTGCTTCTTAACTGCGGCTACGCACAGTGAATGGAATATGTGACTTTGATATTTTACAGTTTGAAGACTTAACAGAATTTTTTCCTATTCTGAAACTGTGCACAGTCAACAGAATTTGCTTCTTAACTGCGGCGACGCACAGTGAATGGAATATGTGACTTTGATATTTTACAGTTTGAAGACTTAACAGAATTTTTTCCTATTCTGAAACTGTGCACAGTCAACAGAATGTGCTGCTAAACTGCGGCGACGCACAGTGAATGGAATATGTGAATTTGATATTTTACAGTTTGAAGACTTAACAGAATTTTTTCCTATTCTGAAACTGTGCACAGTCAACAGAATTTGCTTCTTAACTGCGGCGACGCACAGTGAATGGAATATGTGACTTTGATATTTTACAGTTTGAAGACTTAACAGAATTTTTTCCTATTCTGAAACTGTGCACAGTCAACAGAATTTGCTTCTTAACTGCGGCTACGCACAGTGAATGGAATATGTGACTTTGATATTTTACAGTTTGAAGACTTAACAGAATTTTTTCCTATTCTGAAACTGTGCACAGTCAACAGAATTTGCTTCTTAACTGCGGCTACGCACAGTGAATGGAATATGTGACTTTGATATTTTACAGTTTGAAGACTTAACAGAATTTTTTCCTATTCTGAAACTGTGCACAGTCAACAGAATTTGCTTCTTAACTGCGGCTACGCACAGTGAATGGAATATGTGACTTTGATATTTTACAGTTTGAAGACTTAACAGAATTTTTTCCTATTCTGAAACTGTGCACAGTCAACAGAATTTGCTTCTTAACTGCGGCTACGCACAGTGAATGGAATATGTGACTTTGATATTTTACAGTTTGAAGACTTAACAGAATTTTTTCCTATTCTGAAACTGTGCACAGTCAACAGAATTTGCTTCTTAACTGCGGCGACGCACAGTGAATGGAATATGTGACTTTGATATTTTACAGTTTGAAGACTTAACAGAATTTTTTCCTATTCTGAAACTGTGCACAGTCAACAGAATTTGCTTCTTAACTGCGGCGACGCACAGTGAATGGAATATGTGACTTTGATATTTTACAGTTTGAAGACTTAACAGAATTTTTTCCTATTCTAAAACTGTGCACAGTCAACAGAATGTGCTGCTAAACTGCGGCGACGCACAGTGAATGGAATATGTGAATTTGATATTTTACAGTTTGAAGACTTAACAGAATTTTTTCCTATTCTGAAACTGTGCACAGTCAACAGAATTTGCTTCTTAACTGCGGCGACGCACAGTGAATGGAATATGTGACTTTGATATTTTACAGTTTGAAGACTTAACAGAATTTTTTCCTATTCTGAAACTGTGCACAGTCAACAGAATGTGCTGCTAAACTGCGGCGACACACAGTGAATGGAATATGTGACTTTGATATTTTACAGTTTGAAGACTTAACAGAATTTTTTCCTATTCTGAAACTGTGCACAGTCAACAGAATTTGCTTCTTAACTGCGACTACGCACAGTGAATGGAATATGTGACTTTGATATTTTACAGTTTGAAGACTTAACAGAATTTTTTCCTATTCTGAAACTGTGCACAGTCAACAGAATTTGCTTCTTAACTGCGGCTACGCACAGTGAATGGAATATGTGACTTTGATATTTTACAGTTTGAAGACTTAACAGAATTTTTTCCTATTCTGAAACTGTGCACAGTCAACAGAATTTGCTTCTTAACTGCGGCTACGCACAGTGAATGGAATATGTGACTTTGATATTTTACAGTTTGAAGACTTAACAGAATATTTTCCTATTCTGAAACTGTGCACAGTCAACAGAATTTGCTTCTTAACTGCGGCGACGCACAGTGAATGGAATATGTGACTTTGATATTTTACAGTTTGAAGACTTAACAGAATTTTTTCCTATTCTGAAACTGTGCACAGTCAACAGAATGTGCTGCTAATCTGCAACTTTGCACACTAAACAGAATGTGCTCTAATCTGCAACTTTGCACACTAAAAAGAATGTGCTGCTAATCTGCAACTTTGCACACTGAACAGAATGTGCTCTGATCTGCAACTTTGCACACTAAACAGAATGTGCTCTAATCTGCAACTTTGCACACTAAACAGAATATATGAAGTTTTTTTTTTTTTTTTTTTTCCCCCACACAAAATAAACTGCTGCCCCACACACAGTAGTCCTAAAAAGGACTTTTGGGTCTTTTTTTTTTTTCACAATTGCTTGTCTTCTCCCTACACTGACTTTCCCTTCCTATCCTCATCTCTCCCTGGCTAAGACTGAGCCGAACTCGCTGGTCAGGTGCTATACAGCACCCGACCACGGGTTCTGGCCAGCCAATCAGTGTAATGCCAGCAGCCACCATGGCTGCTGGCATTACACTGATGTCAGAGCCTCCCTGCACGTTTATTGGCTGCGCGGCAGCCGCGAAACGTGCGGGGAGGAGACCCGAACATGGCGGGCGAGCACATGCGGTACTCGTACGAGTACTGCCATGTGCCGAGCAGAGCGATGCTCGAGCCGAACCGAGCTTCGGCCGAGCATGCTCGCTCAACACTAGTGATAACCTCTTGGCCTCAGATAGATATCTGAGATTCTTGTGGTCTGTCAGAATCAGAATCGGAATGCTTGTTCCCTCCAGCAGATACCATCATTTTTTCATGGAGAGAATAATGGTGAGTAGTTCACGATCGCCCACGTCATACAGACTCTCGGTTTTAGACAATTTCTTAGGAAAAAAACCCACATGGAAGTAATGGTTTTCAGGGAGCCGAGCGCTGGGACAGAAGAGTGCCTACTCCAGATTCTGAAGCATAAACTTCCAGGGTAAAGGGTAGGGAGAGATTCAGATGTGACAGAATAGGAGCTTTGGCAAAAGCAGACTTCAAGCTTTAGAAAGCTTGAAGGGCACTGGGTGACCAGTACAAAGGATTCACCCCCTTCTGAGTCATGTCCTTGAGTGGTTTGACCATAGTAGAGAAGCTTCGTATAAACCTCCTGTAGTAATTAGGGAAACTCAGGAACCTCTGTATGGATTTCAATCCCATTTGAAGCAGACACTGCAAGACAGCTGAAAGCTTTTGTGGGTCCATGGCTAGACCGGAGGAGGAGATAATATACCCCAAGAATGTCACCTGGGATCTTGAAATTCACATTTCTCCAATTTACAGAACAATTTGTTCTCCCTCAACAGTTGTAGGATCAAAGACACATCTGCCCGATGAGCCTCTAAATTATGAGAATGTATGAGAATATCATCCAAGTAGACCACAAAACACCTTTGCAGTAAATCTCTCAAGACATTGTTTATGAATTCTTGGAAGACAGCAGGAGCGTTGCACAATCCAAAGGGCATCACCAGATATTCATAGTGCCTGTTCCGGGTATTAAATGCTGTGTTTCACTTGTGGCAGCTCAGCCATCTCAGTTTTGACAAAGCACAGATGTTGTTATCATATATGTACAGTTTTTAATATGTTATCATTGCACCATCTTATGGAAAATAGAAGTATTGCTACAAGGGATATTAACTTAATTTAAACCTCAGAGAGTCTACAAAATGTAGTCTGACATCATATTCTAATGATCTGGCAACTCATCCTATCAAAGAAGGATGGTTGTGTCTTTCTGATAAGGGACATTTTGGTACATAAGGTGATGATTTTGGATAGCTCTAGCTCTCTTTGTTCTGACTTCCTTGATGTGATCCAGTATCTATCTGACCAGATCCAGGGAATTCCAAAAAAAACACACCTTAAGTTATCTGGTAATTATACATTTATTTACTATTACTTCTGTATAGTCCTAAGAATAATATATATTTCCTCTATATTTGGGGAAAAAATAATTTTATAATAATTCTTTTAGATACAGAACTGGCCAAGCTATATAAAGAAAATTATTATAATAAGCCATATTGGCTGTAGTTTATTCTGGGGAACTAATAGAATTAATTAGCAAGTTTATCCAGATAATTGTGAGATAGTTTAATAGCAGTTTAGATCAATATAGCATTATATATTAGTTAAATCTAATTATTAACTCCTACAGAACCATATCTTTGTGTTTCTGAAAAGGTCATTGAGCTTATATTTGATCTGGTGAATTATTTTATTAATCCTTAATCTGCTCTCAAGAAAGTTTTTCCATGTGTTTCTATCTTGGCGTGTGTTTAAGAGGATTTCTTTGTTCAGTTGAGAAAGTTCTTTGGGGACCATCTCATAGAACAAAAGAAGTTGCCATCTTGAGTGGGGCATCAGTACAACCCATAATCTCTGATTAAACCTGTTAGTGCCATATAGTGTAGCAAACAGGATTGCTATTGTCATTTTTATAGTATATGTTGCATGAAATGTATTAATTTTAGCTTTGCTTTCTAGACATATATTATTTGATTTATTTCTGAGTATATTCTTGGTATAATCTATTATTGACAATAAGATATATGCAAAAAGTATGCAATATTGAAAACGGTAAAATTATATTTCTCTAAATCTGGGACTTTTTAGATTCCATATAAGTTTCTAAATGTTTATATATTTTCATATGGTATAAGGAAATTGTTATGAGACCTGTGTTTAAAGTTAAAACTAACTCACATTACAAAATCACTTAGACCTTAATTAGCATAGTTTATACAGGTTTTGGGGCAGGTATACATATACACTGCAGCTAACTGTATTATAATTAATTGTAAGGATCAATTTATACTTTCTGTGCTGCTGTGTTCAAATATTGCTACCAAATACCTCTGCATATACCTATGTAAGGTTTAATCCTGTTTATGCTTGGTAATATTATTTTGTGAAATTGGTTATTGATTTACTGTGTGTCTATTCCCTTAAATATAAGTTATATAAAAAATATATATATTTGAGTCACTTGGTGTTCACTTATTCATCTCATTCTGATTACATTTCATATATAGTATATTTTTACTTAAATAAATTATATATATTTTTTCAGAAATATGCATAATTGATTATTTTAATCAACTCCGTACTATGAAGTAGCGTGTCAATACCTAGTTTGTCTAATGTTCTCAAATTAGTTTAATTATCCATTTTTTTAATCTATTTATGTGAGGAAAACCAATATAATTGGGTCTCCTCTTAACCCTTTCCTGTATATCCTCGACAGGTACTTCCCTGGATGGTGGGGTATGTTTTAGGGGTAACAAAATAATTGAGGATGGTTCCCTAGGGAGAACAACACTAGAGAAGGACTCCCCTGGACTTAGGCCACAGGAGCTGGCTCAGTCTGGCCCAATTGAGGTAATTTGGCTAATCCATTCTAGGAGTTATTGGGAATTGTAACAGTATTTTAATCCATGAGCCTGGTTTGATTTGGCCATGCTCTGGATTCTCATAATATGGAGAAGATTTATTATTTGGAAACTCTTTTCGAAATTTGTGTGATGATATTCATGTTTTCTTAATTATCTAATAAAGTGATGGCTTGTTCTTGACCAGTCATTTGTTATGTATCGTTCTTTATACCCTTACATGATTGAAGAGGGTATCTCTTGAACAAAAACAAAGTTCAAACAGGCCATTACTATTTTCTGGCTATTGTAATAGGAGGGTTATTATTAGGAGGTGTTAGTTCTTCTTTAAATGCAATATTCCACATCACAACTCTACCAAAAGCAAACCCTTTAACCCATAAAGACCAATGCTTTGCAATGGGTTGCACAACCATCTGGTTCTTAAGGGGTTAAATAGTAGGGCGCAGGGATTATTATTATTATTCTTTATTTATATAGTGGTGTTGTTCTTTAATATAACACCCAAAGTGTAAAACAGACATGTGCCTAGATTACCTGCTTTTGCTCATGTATTCATTAAAAAAAACAAACAAATAAAAAAGAAAGCAGTTGCCATATTTTCTTGTAAACAAGGCCGCTGTTCAGATAGCAAAAGAGAATCTCGTTTTATGGAGGGGTGGTTGCTGCTCTCCATGATTTTATTTTATTTTTGTTGTTGCTACACATTTTCTTATTCTCTCTTTTTTATCCCAGGGGCTCGGACATTATTTATGAGGCTGATTTCCGATTCCATTTTAATGATGGGATGCAGATAATTCATTTCTCTGAGTACGGGGACAGCAAGAGCTAGGGCAATGAATCTGTACTGAAAATGAGCTTCATTAATTTGCTTTAAATTTTGCTGCTTTGATATCTTTCATCTGGGGCCTGTCTTGGCCCAGTGGAAATACATCCCACATTGCCAGTTACAAGGCATCCATCTCAGTTCTACTTCCAGTACAATGCCTAAATGGCTTTAACAGCCTTGAGTATTTATTAACATACATCTTAACCTTCACCCTAACTAATTAAGTATTATATCATTGATTTAGAACAGGGCTTGGCAACGTGAGGCCAACTAGCTAGTTATGACTACAATTCCCATCATCCCTTGCCAGCCAATGACTGATGGCAGCTTTAGGGCCTTATGTTTTCCCAACAATGGGTGTCAAGGTTATAGTTTCTAGTGTTACAATTTGGGAAATGCTATTCCTGTATTATTTTAAATTTAGTTGTTTCAAAGATATATGACATACAGATACTAAAGAAAATGATGCATACTAATCACAATGTATAGCTCCTTAGGAGATCTGCACTGCTCTTCTACCGGTCAACACACCCCAGGTGATCAACACAGCTCATGAATGGATCATAGATTCCTAGATCAGCATAAGGAAATATTTTCTCCAACAGAGTAATATAATAATAATCCTTTATTTATATAGCACACACAGATTCCGCAGCGCTTTACACTCATATTGGTTCCTGTCCCCATTGGGGCTCACAATCTAAATTCACCTATCAGTATGTTTTTCGGAGTGTGGGAGGAAACCGGAGTACCCAGAGGAAACCCACGCAAACACAGTGAGAACATACAAACTCATTGCAGATGTTGTCCTTGGTGGGAATTGAACCCAGGACCACAGCGCTGCAAGGCAACAGTGCTAACCACTGAGCCACTGTGTTACATCAGTATGACAAGAATTAAAACTTCCTTATGATATGAAATGCTGACATAAAATAAAGAGCTTGATATTCACTTACCCTCCTTGCTCTAGACTGTCTCTGGATGCCACCTTTTTCTCATAACAGTCAATTAATAGAATGTCCCCACTGGACAGTTGCTATACATCTGTAGGAATATACATGAATCCACTGATCTAAAAACAAAACCCTTATGCTGTTATTTTATTAAAAACATAGAACATAAGGAAGGACATGTTAGATGTTTCTCAAATTGTGTGAGTTCTACAGTCATGGCTCCATGTTCTATGCTAATAATAATACCTACTTATGAGATCAGAAGAGCTATTCAAATCCTAGCTCCATAATTAGTCTGCACAACTCACCAGCAGGTCATATCTTCCCAAGAGCCCTGCACAATCCATATATGTTTAGAAGATCTGCATAGCTCATCAGTAGGTGGTATCTCCACGGTACATCAGAAAAAATCTTCAACAGGTCATAGCTTCTTGAGAGATCAACACACCTTCAGTATGTCATTGTTCTCCATCACGATTTGCAGTCCTGTACACCAGTATAGAATATATGCCTTCACATGAAGGGCACAACATTTTGTGTTGTGGTGAGAGTAGAAAGAATATGTGTCAATACATTTCAAACTTGAAGAGCAAGAAACATTGTAAAAAAATGTAATTTTCTTCACTATGTACGTTATGAACTTGCAGCCGCAGTGTACAGGTCTTCCCTGAGCTTCTTGTCACACCACATGCAAGAGCTGAAGCTGTCAGTCATGGGGACATTCCAGATAGCTGCTCAGACATCTCAGCAGAAATACAAAAAATGTAAATAGTAACATGAGTTTTGAGTCCTTGAATGCAGCCACAAAAATAATGTTTGCCTCCATAGACATGTTATCCAGTTCTAATTACAGATTAACTATGGATACCCAGTCCATGCATAATTAGCATTAGTGACCATTAGTATGTTTCTGCCTAGTGACCTGCCTAACACTTTTGCACATTACTGTATTATAAGCGTTAATCATTACTGTTAAACATATCCTATATAATAATTCGCTAAATCGTGTGTAACGCCGCGACATGCGCAGTAGACACTGCTGCGCGTGCTGCAGTCATGCGCAGTAGAGACTGCCTGCGCCGCGGCTGATACAGAGCTGGGTGCTCGGAAGGAGCGTCCAGCTCTGTATCAACCGTGGTGCGGGCAGTCTCTACTGCGCATGACTGCTCCGCGACCGGGTGGCAGTGGCACTGTGGCCCATGTAACGGGATGTTCAACTAGTATTTTAATAAACTATATTAATATCTATTCCATATGCGTATTAGAATGTATTCCTGTTAGATTCATATGTAGACTTTTAGCATTTATATTACATAGCACTCTCCACCCTCTATCTTTGATTTCTTTCTAAGAACTCGGTAAGTGCGGATTGATAGTACATTGTCAGAGAACTATATGACTTTATTGCTTTACCAACATAACTTGCAGAGGTAGTGGGGGTGGCAGAGGTATGTATGTGCACTTTATGACTCTCGTCATCTCCAACAATAAACTGAGAGTCATATTCCACTGCAGCAGGAGAAGGAAACCTTGGCACACACACTGACATATCAATAGCACTTTTATTAGCTACCCCAGAACCCCAGGAACTTTTAGAGTGCTTCTGATGCTGCTAGTTGTAGCATCTCTGACAGGTTGATGGTGTATCTCCCAATCAGACCTATGGTTGTATTTCAGGTAGGACCTCAATGGGGATGTGTCTATGTGTGATCCTTCTTTGCTCTGCGAGCATGCTTCTTACACAAGCAACAGATAGCAACATTTTTAGCTTTTGGCTTTTGAGTGAAGTATTTCCATACTGTAGACTTCATGTTCTGAGGGATTCCTGAGGGATTTCTACTACTGTGTGTGGCTTGGTGGGAGTGTTGGACTTGGATCTGGTGATGGAGCTTATGATGACTGACAGAATGGTTGTGTATTTTTAGGCATCTTTACTTGGCCAGCCAGAACGTCCAATTGTTTTCTTAAACAGTTTATAAACAGGCACATTGTTCCTTTTCAGGGGTGGAAGATTGAGCTTTTGCCTTTTAACTTCTTTTCTGGCCTTGTCATGTCACTCTCACTCTCAACGTCATCTGCATCTGAAGAAGAAGAGGATTCTAGTGAGAAATATTTTTGATTAACATCATCCTCAATAATTAGGACTTCATCATCATCGTCCGCTGCTTCTTTCCCACTAATTTTATATTCCTCTAGACTTTTTGAAGTCTCAAACAATTTGTTTTCAGTTTTCCCCTTCCAAGGATTTTCAGTACATTCTCCTCTACTTTGAAGAGTGGTGTTTTTGCCCTCACTGTCAGACACAGCAGTTTGATGAGCTGGTACACCTTCCTCCATTACGCTAACAACACTAAAATGCGACTTGTTGACATCTTCATTGTTCTAACATTATTACAAGTGATGGTGGAACTCTTTCTGTGACTTAAGCAAACAGCATCCTCAGGAGAAGAATCAACATCATTTATTTGGCACTCTACAGCAACCATGGTTGTAGTCAGTTTTAGGACTACTACTTTACTACCACATCTCTGCAATGCTACTACTCCTTTCACCATACTACAACCCCTAATATGTTTGCAAGACATTATTTATCAATGAGGTGCACGACAGAACTGATTTCTCACCATTTACAAAATTCTCTGTCTCTTCTAGTATCTATCTGCCTCAGTCATAACTCATATCAGGGTTTTTGTCACCTATCAGTCAAACTATTTTATGTTTTTTTATTTATTTATGTATCAACTGCTTATTCCCCCACACTCCCCTAACACAAACAACAGCCAGCAGAAATAACTTCTAGCACAGCTGCCTGTGTCTTCTCCATCACATAACATTTTGGGGTATTTGGGGTAAATCTCCTTTTCTCTCTTCACACATCCCCAGTCTATCCAAACACAGCGATAATAGCCAGATCAGGTAGGAACTTGGATCTCAGCTGCTTGTCTCAGTCTACCATGATTGTGGGGTATAAAATATACAGATTCCTGTCAAGCGTAAAAAAGCCTTTATTAGTGGTATTAAAATAGTTACATATTGTGTGTAGTCAGGAGAGCAGCAAGATATTTCTTGGCTACATATACAATGAACAAAAAGGAGTGTCAAATCCTGACTTTTATAAATAAGTTTATTATTAGTGTTGAGCGAGCACCCCGATGCTCGGGTGTTCGGGTGCTCTGACCGAGCACCCCCTGAGGCTCGAGTGCTCGGCCGAGCACCCGAACCCCATTGCATTAAATGGGAGGACTCGAGCATTACACCAGGCACCCCCTGCTCTGATGAGGGGAGGGTGCCTGGTCAATGCCCCCCTTCATCTCCACAATGCCCCTCTTCCACAATGTCCCCCTTCCACAATGTCCCCCTTCCACAATGTCCCCCTTCATCTCCGCAATGTCCCCCTTCATCTCCGCAATGCCCCCTTCATCTCCGCAATGCCCCCCTTCCACAATGTCCCCCTTCCACAATGTCCCCCTTCATCTCCGCAATGTCCCCCTTCATCTCCGCAATGCCCCCTTCATCTCCGCAATGCCCCCTTCATCTCCGCAATGCCCCCCTTCCACAATGTCCCCCTTCATCTCCACAATGTCCCCCTTCAGCTCCGCAATGCCCCCTTCATCTCCGCAATGCCCCCTACCTCCAGTCCCTGGTGGTCCAGCGGAGCGTCTGCAAGATCTGTGCCTCCTCCGGCACAGATCCCTGCCACCCGAACATGGCGGGCGAGCACATGGCGGTACTCGTACGAGTACCGCCATGTGCCGAGCAGAGCGATGCTCGAGCCGATCCGAGCATCGGCCGAGCATGCTCGCTCAACACTATTTATTATGACTTACTATAAATAAAACAGTGGGTATTTAGCTGCCTGTTTTTGGCCAAAGTCATGGTAAGCCCATCTGCACCGCCAAGGCACCCCAGATTCAGGCAAGTCCTTTATCACGGTGCCCGTGCTATGCTGGCGACATTCTGTCAGTTTCCTCTATTGATCTTGCTCATTGTCCCCGCCCAGTATTTGTCCTTAAATACTGGGCCTTTTCACTTATCTGGTGCCCTTTTGTGGTGTTTCCGTACCAGCGCTTGTTCCTGTACTTTGTGTGATCTCTGTGTACTGACCCAGCCTGCCAGACGACTCTGCATCGTGTTCCTGCCCGTGTACCGACCCGGACTGTCTGACTATTCTGCATCTCGTTCTTGTCCTGTGTACCAACTCAGATTGGCTGACTTTCTGCTCTGTGTAACGACCCGGCCCGGCTGACGTCCCTGCTCTGTGTACCGACTCGGATTGGCTGACGTTCCTGCTCTGTGTACCAGCCCGGCCTGGCTGATGTTCCTGCTCTGTGTACCGACTCGGACTGGCTGGCGTTCCTGCTCTCTGTACCGACCCGGCCCAGCTGGGCTCCTGTGGTTGCATATCCCTCCTGCTACGCCTTAGCCGGTCTCCGGTTGGGGTTGTGACAGTATCCTCTCTGTCTCCAGTCAGTCTCTGTCTACAGTCTAGTCTCCGTTGTTACCGGTGTCGCCCAGGCGACATTGCTGTGTGTTCCTTCCCTCAGTGCAGTCCCCGGTTGGGTGCCTCTCCGGGCAAATCGCTCTAGTCTCCGTTACTGCTACGGCAGTCCACAAGTTGCTCTGGTCTCCGTTACTGCTATGGCAGTCCACAAGTTGCCACGGTCTCCGTTACTGCTACTGTAGTCCATAAGTTGCTCTAGTTTCTGTTACTGCTACAGCAGTGCACTAGTTGCCCTGGTCTCCGTTACTGCTACGGCAGTCCACAAGTTGCTCTGGTCTCCGTTACTGCTTGGGCGTTACTCAATATTGTGCTCTCTCTCTAAGATTGAGTATCTTAAAGGGCCTCGCGCTATTAGGGCCTCTCAGTCCTCCCGGCCTAATAGTAACCCATTCAGTGCTGCCTAACTTAATAATAATAATAACTAGTATTTATATAGCGCCTTTCTCCCAGTGGGACTCAAAGCGTTTTCAGAGCACGCTCTCGGAATTAACCAAATCGGCAGCTGAAATAATAGAAGTTATCATTACCCAATTAATGGTACTCATTTATCGGCCTCGGAAGGATGAAAGGTTGAGTTGACCCTGCTGGGATTCAAACCTGCAACCTTGCGGTTGGAATAGGCTCCATAGTCAGGGACTTTATCACTGAGCTATCTCACCAGCTTGAGTATCACATGAAAACTGCCTGACCTGTGTCAGTATATTGTATTCTGTATTACTTGCATATACTGGACCTGTGTGGGTATACTTCATTGTAACCTGTCCTGTGTCTGTACTATATTGCTGATATATTACTGGACCCATGAGGGTTATTGCTATTACAACTGTTCAATAAAACTGTGTTTTATCCAAACCTACTGTGTCTGTGTGTCAAACAAACCGTTACATCCTTATCTGCCTACAATCCATGAACATGTATTTAGTATAATTCAATTAAAAGCAACTTTACCTTACTGTGAACAAAAACCTGAAAGAAGGAGATAAAACCTCCCAAAATACATAAAAAAATATAAAATATACAGATTCCTGGCGAGTAAAAAATATCCTTTATTAGTTGTATTCAAATAGTTACATGTTGTGTGTGGTCAGGAGACATGTCTTGGCTACATATACAGTGAACAAAAGGAGTGTCTGTGCATCAAATCCTGACTTTTAAAAATAAATAACCTATGACTTACTATAAATAAAACAGTGGGGATTTAGTTGTGTGCCTTTGGCCAAGAACATGCAACTAAATCCCCACTGTTTTATTTATAACAAGTTATAGGTTATTTATTTGTAAAAGTCAAGATCTGATTCACAGACACTCCTTTTGTTCATATAAGATTTTGGGGTATTTTGTGTAAACCTCCTTGGGGGAGAGTGAAGATTCTCCCCCAAGGTCCCCCAGACTCCCCAAACACAGAGGACAAATGTACTGCCTACAAGACTCTAAACTACACTCTAACCTTGATTTAGTTACCTCTCCTATCTAGCTTAGAATTATGGTAATTTCTCTCCCTCTCACAAAATGGCATGCTGTGGGAACCTGACACCCTTTTTATACCATGCCTGAGCAAAAAGAAGGGAAATCTGCCACGTGGTGGGGAAATTCAGTCTTTCCACTGAGTTCAATGCAATTAGCTAGGTGGAAAATCAGTACTTTATGGGGACAATTTCCAGCTCGGTGGGAAGTGTCATTTTTCACCTATTTCACTGTTTTATTTATAGTGAGTCAGGCTATTTATTTGTAAAAGTCAGGATTTGATGCACAGACACTCCTTTTGTTCACTGTATAAGATTTTGTGGTATTTTGTCTAAATCTTCTTGGGGAAGAGTAAAGACCCCCCCCCCAAGGTCCCCCAGACTCCCTAACATAGAGAGCAAATGTACTGCCTACAAGACTCTAAACTACACTCTAACCTTGATTTAGTTACCTCTCCTAACTAGCTAAAATGTGGTAATTTCTCTTCCTCGCACAAAATGGCATGCTGTGGGAACCTGACACCCCTTTTATGCTATGCCTGAGCAAAAAGAAGGGAAATCTGCCACGTGGTGGGGTAATTCAGTCTTTCCTTTGAGTTCAATGCAATGAGCAAGGCAGAAAATAAGCACTTTATGGGGAAAATTTCCAGCTTGGTGGGAAGTGTCATTTTTCACCTTTTTTCAGTTTGACATCCATACTAACAGGTCACAAAAGTGCTGGTTGGGGATTATGGGAGCTGTAATGTCTAACAGCTGGAGAGACCAAGGTTGGCAACCCCTGCTCTGGGGGGGAAGTGTTGGTGTCATACAAGGATTAGACAACGAATACTAACTTTAACATTATGTAATTGACCACTTCCTAGCTAGTATGTAAGATAAGTGATGCATTCCTAAAAGTGCATAGCAATTCCAGGAAGTTTTGGATAGATAGCCAGTCTAGGACCATCACATTTCTCTTTCCTGTTGCTGCCCACTATGTTGTTGGTAACTTCTCAATGACCAAGGACTTAATAATAAGATATCACTTTAAATGCAGGATGCGTATAAAATACACTGCAGGGTTGCACTGATTCCTGTGAAGTACCACATAACGACATTTTCATGAGCTTCCTGCATTTAAGGTGATATCTGGTCACCTTAGGTAATAACACTCAAACCTTCTCCAATGAATAATTCAAAGATAGTTATAATGCTCAAAGCTTTACAAGATAGATCTCTGGGCAATGTGTGGGTCATGAATGACAGCCTGCCAGGCAGAAGAATCTATAGTGGTGCTCTGGAAGAAAGAGCGGTAGATAGTCACATTTATAAAATAATGAGGGATCATAAATAATAATTATGAAGGGGAATGTACAAATCTTCCAGTTTAGCTTATTTAATGCTCTGATACAAAGGTTTGTTTACCCTATGAGTTCAAGGGCATTATAGAAAGCATTACGTTGCAATGCATTACAGACCTCCCTGGCACTCAAGGGTTATCTAGTTCCTGTACCTTTGCATATGTACAGAAG
Source organism: Rhinophrynus dorsalis (assembly GCA_037306005.1). NCBI lineage: Eukaryota > Metazoa > Chordata > Amphibia > Anura > Rhinophrynidae > Rhinophrynus > Rhinophrynus dorsalis. Next base: position 469,719,839 of record CM074720.1, read on the forward strand.
CTGTAGTACATACCAGAGCACACAACTTTGTAGCACTTTAAAGTGATCAAGCTCTTAACAGGACATTGGGGTGAATGGATCAGATTGATTCTGCTTTAGAGCAAGCAAAGCAATTTATTTTCCGGCTTTTCTGGCTGCCTAACAAATTGCTAAGCAATGTAATCCAAAAAAACTCCCCTTAACCCCGACTACAACAAAGCAAGGCCAGTTAGGCAGTATATGGGCATTTCAGGGTGTTTCTTCCACTACTTGTTCAATGAAATGCTTGATTAAATGCCATTGTTATATGAGTGCTGCTGGAATGGCTTATAAAGCTTGCAGGCATTAGAGTCCGAAAAATAGTGGAGATTTCCACTGGTTTACACTGTAGAGATCATACACAGTAGTGTATACCCTCAGAGCAGTCACTAGGTGCTGCAAGTTAAATCCAGAGCTGCTGCACTGGGGAATTCGTACCTGTGTCCTAATGTCACCAAATAATTAAAATGTTCATATCCACTAAGATAAAATATAATCCCTACTCAGCATTTATATGCCATAAAAGCATTAAAATCTTTCAAAATACAGGTGCAAAGTGTCTAAAAAAGTTGATATATTTGCTACATATTATTGGAGTTGCTACAAACTGATATAAACACAAACAGCTAATTATTTTAACCCCTTAACGACCAGCCGATCGGCAAATCGCGGTCACTTAACAACCACAGAACATTTTTTTTTTTTTTTTTAATTCCGGTTCCGGACTCCCCGAATGACGTGCAGGCACGGCGGTCACAGTACGTCATGGGTCGTTAACTCAGATCTACCCATGACGTACTATGACCGTCAAGGGTCGTTAAGGGGTTAAAAAAATAGAAACCTTATATATAAACATATATTTTAGGTATTTTCCTGTTGAATAAAACAGGGGTATAATCAATGCAATTCAATGTATCTTTTCAAAGTTATTACAGTTTAAACTCTTGTTTTTCAAATTAGCAGTGCCATCTAGTGATCAGATTTCAATTAGCTATTCTGCTGCATTCTATGGAAGAGGTGAGTAAACAGTACTGCAAACATTTTTATAAAATCTGCTTAGCCATGCTGTCAGTTTGAACTTTCAGGAAGTAATCACGCTGTCACTCACTTTCTGAGTGGTTATAACTTTTGAACAAACTGTCAGCAGTTTTACTTATCTGGAAAAGCCCATAACATATTGATTTTTAATGTTTACTGATCCTTTAACCCCTTAATGTCCAGAAAACATGGGGTAGCACCCCCCTAAAGGGCAGCATAGATGTCATTCCACAAGGCAGCACACGTGACTGATCACGTATACCGACTCGCCGAGAGAAAGTCTGTTTCATACTCTCATAATGCTCACAAAGCTCCCGCAGAAGCGCTGTGAACACAAAACCCATGACGTGCCAGTACCGTCACAGGTCCTTAATGCAAGGACACCGGTGACGTGTCAGGACCATCACAGGTCCTTGAGGGGTTAAAATTAGAACCCACCCAGTTTAATTCACAGATGTTCTTATTTGTTTATCTCAGTCATGCTACGCATTGATGTTATTAGATATCAGGAGTTTGGATAAATAAACAGGTCAGATCATCATGTACATCTGCCTACATATCAATTGAAAATGGATGATTAACGCCTTGAGGGGTGATTTCAGAGAGCAGAGGAATTGCATGCACAGAAACGTCCATCCCTTAAAGCATGCAGTGCAGAGAGACAGTTTTTCATATAAAATGTTTTACACATAGATTTTAGGTGCAGCACACAACTACAGAACCTCACACTTTTTGAAGCACAGGGATGGGCAATGTGAGGCATTCCAGCTGCTGCAGGACTACAACTCCAATGATGGGGGTAGTAGTCTGGCAGCAGCTGGAGGGCCTCATGTTGTCTACTACTGTTTTGGCACAAATACTTGCTCATATAAACCCAACATTGATGCTGATATAATAAGTTCAAGTGGAACCATCTGGAGCAAACCAGTAACGCAGAAAGGATAGGGTACAAATTATTTAATTTGTTTTTTAACTCCTTGTATGCTAGAGACATGTCCAGTGTAATGCTTTGCATTAAAATGCCAGTTTCTTTGGTTTGCTTCAGAATTTGTCCACTTTTTTTTTATAAAACATAAGCTTATTAATACATAAGCTTCACTGTGTTCACCTTTGGCTGAGGAGGGGAAAATTGTTCTACTGTTCATTACAAATGCCTAACTCCCAGCAGCCTATGAATGGGAGAACTGAAAGACACAACGGAGGTCATGCATTAAGGCGTGATAAAGTGGAGATAACTTCTTCAGTGATATCACTTTTCTAGTTCTGTAATAGAGCCTATGCACTAAAATCTCCAAAGCTGGAGAAATCTTATTGTATTGGCGCCACAGAATAACATTGTGAATGGAGAAGTGATATCACTGGGGTAGTCATCTCTATGTTATCACCTCTTTAGCACAGCTTAGTGCATAACCCCAACATCTCCACTTAGAGCAGTGTTTCTCAACTCCTGTCCTCAGGACCCACTAACAGGCCAGAACTTAGGGATTTCTCTGTTAGAGCACAGGTGTGGTGATCAGAGGCTCATTCACATTGATTAACTCATCTGTGCTCTAACAAGGAAATCATCAAATCCTGGCCTGTTAGTGGGTCCTGAGGACAGGAGTTGAGAACCACTGACTTAGAGGAACTGTGTGAGACCCACTGATAGTCACCCTTTGAGGTTCATTTAGTAAAAGGAGAATTGAAAACACAACTCTGGTGTGTTTTTAATTAACTGATCAGCAAAAGTAAGTGAGCCATATTCTTGTACTCTCTCATTAATCAAGTACCATAATAACCTATTCCGTTAGGCCAAAAGGCGTTTGATTTTTCTGGGCAGACAAAGGCACAGTTAGTCTATGGTAACAAATATACTCATCTATGAGATGTATATGAGCACATCTGTCAATATCAGTGATGGATAGAGCTCAGTGTCTGGATCAGTGGCCTACTGCTGCTCCCAAACTACAACTCCCATCATCCCCCGCTAGCAGGGGATGATGGGAGTTCTAGTTTGGCATCAGCTGGAGATCTGTTACCTATCCCTGATCTGGAGCCATATTCAGAAATTATATATTTAGAAATTTAGAAATCATAGTGCAAACAAACTGCAACATATAATTCATAATACCCATTTATGTAAATAGTGATTTAACCCCTAGAAAGCAACAGTGGTCTAAATGGGTTAAAATCACCATTAAAATCAATGGATATTTTAATTTTGCACTGTGGTGAATTGGTTGTAATCCAGACTAGGTTCAGCTGACATCTTGGGGGTTATGCACTAATGTGTGATAGGGAGGAGATAAAGAAGAGACAACTTCTCCATTGATATCACTTCTCCAGTTCCTATGTTATTCTATGGAACCTATGCACTAAGATCTCTCCCATTTGAAAAATATAGTGCATAGGATCCATAGAATAACACTGGAATGGGAGAAGTTCTCCACTTTATTACTACTTTATCACACTTTAGTGCACCTCCCCCAATGTTTTTGCACTCTATAGTGCCCTCTCTTTGCACGAAATCAAAGTTCTTGGTTTGCTCAGAAATGTATGAAGAAAACGCAAAATATCAAAGTTTGGAAAAATTAGTCTACAAAACGAATCACCTATGGTTTACCCATCTCTGTGCTTCTGTTATCAAAATAAGTCAGAATTCCATGCTCAGAAGAGAGATATGAACCTAAACATAATGTGTATCACACTGTGTTTTGTATTACTGCTATATGAAATCAGTTTTGTTATAATCCTCATTAAGTCATTTATAATCAAGTCTGACAACAATCTTTTGGGAGATGTAAAACACCTGCCTGTTTATTCAACCAAAAGAGCAGACTAGCAGCAGACAAACATATCAGAAAAAAAATGTTATGAGTGCTCTTGTTAGAAAACATACCCAGATCAGGCACCACCAAAAGGATTCTGGGTAGTAATCTACAAATAAATGCAGGCTTATACTGTATTTATCAAGTGGCAATAAATAACACTCCAAAAAACTCTGAGATCAAAGAAAAAAAAATTTGTGGCTACTCTGCTTGATGGTATATGATTCTATATTAATATTAATAAAAGCAGAGGTCAAGGCATGCCATTTTAGTTGGTGTGAGAACAAAACCTGAGGGGTTATGCGGTAAGGTGTGATAGAGATGATAAAGTGCTGCTAAGGTAGAGATCACTTTTCCAGTGTTCTAAACTCTCCAAGTCCTGTGTTACTCTATGGACTTTATGAATTAAGATTTCTCAAGTTACAGATTTCTTAGTGCATAGATTTCATTTAATAACATAGTACTTGGAGAGCTTAGAATACTGGAGAAGTGATTTCTACTTTATCACCTCTTTATCACACCTTAGTGTATCACACCCCTGATATTCCAGTTTCCATCAGCAGTTTTTTTACTTTGTTTGAACTTAACCTTTTGTATGAATATATTTTATTGAGGAAAAATGTAGCAATATACATGTTGCAATCAGTTGGCAAATAGAATTTTTTTTTAACATCATTAACCATGCCACAGTTGTTATTAAATGATGACTGAACAGCCAAAGGTAAAAAGATTAATAAGTGATGTGTAAAAGCTTCATCATTCAATCTTTAGCAGTACTGCTGCAAGAAGTTTAAAGGAGCAGCAAACTTTTAATTTATGAAAACACATATTTTATAGAGCATTTCCTGCTGAATAAAACAAGGTCACTCCCACTGCTGTCAGATGTTTTATTCAAAATTTATATCAGTTCAAATAATCAGGAAATGAATTTACTGTGTTTACTTCCTGTTAGTTCTAACTGACAGGAAGTGACAGGCAGTTTCTATCACATTCTATGGAGAACTGAATGTCTCTGACTTTCTGACTTTCCTCTCCATTAGAATCTAACAAGAAAACTAACTAGAATTTGACGATTAGAGGGCACTGCTAATGTAAAAAACATGGGTTTAAACTGTAATAACTCTGGAAATATAAATCTCTCAACACTGGGAGTACCCTTAGCTTACTCAATAGGAAAATCACTACAATATATATATAAAAAAAGAAAATGGGGTAAAAAGAAATGGGTAAAGTAAAGTAGTAGTCCAAAAACCTACTGCAGCAATGGTTGTTGCAATGTGTGCAATCAATGATGATGATCCCTTTACTCCAAGGTAAGATGCCGTTTGTCAAGGTCCCAGCAAAGCTAGGTCCAGCACCAACAGTACCAGTAGAAATCTAGAACCATATAAGAAGAACAATGAAGATGAAGACAACAAGTCACATTCAAGTGTTGATGATGATGGCAACAGCATAATAGAGGAAGGTGTAGCAGCTGAAGCGCCTACTGCATCACACAGTGAGATACACAAGCACCAAAATACCCATCCGCAAAGCAGTAGGGAACTTTGTTACAGTAAAAGTAAAAATACATTGTTTGAGACCTCCAAAAGCTTAGAGGAATATGAGGGTAGTAGCGGGCAAGAACTCTCATGGGATGCTGATGCTGCTGAGGATGACCTAATGATGACTGATGATGATGCAGATCTAGAATATATCACTCCAGCATCCTTCTCTTGTTCAGATATAGATGAAGTTGAGAGTGAGGATGGTGACAGGACTATAAGATTAGCAGAAAGTCAAAGGCTGAATCTTCCACCACTTATAAGGAGCACTGTGTCTGTCTATAAACTGTTTGAGAAAGCCATTGCAAAGTCTGACCCTGGACAAGTACAGATGTCAAAAAGGACACAGTCATCATCAGCATCATCGCCTCTTCAAAGTTCAAGGCCCACTCAACCACACACACCTGTTTTGAGTACCCAGCAACAGCAACAGTGTTAGATATGAAGAGTACCTGCTGTGCACCCTTGACACCTAGTAGTAGTGGCAGTAGAATCACATCAACATCTAGCTCCAGCAGTAGTAGTAGCAGAAACCAGACATGACAGACAAAGCCAGGACAAATATATTAACAGCAGCACAGATGATGAGGAGGAGTACATATGGGACCACTGCTATGACCGATAATTAATGTGTATCAATAATCTGAGGAGGATAGAGTATAACAATGGTAAAAAAACATACACAAATCACACCATGCCAGCCCCCCCCCCACTAAAATACATATCTACCACATTGTAGGTTGTACTTTATTTTTCAAGCCATATTTTGCTGTACGACTCACAACTTTGACTTTCAGACACTTATTTCTAAAATTCAGCCCTCAGAAGAAGTAATATTACAGTGGGAAATGTAGTACCTATAGGAAATATAGGTGAAAAATGTGTTAAAATAGGAGAACAATGTGTTTACGCAGGCAGAAAATTTGTTAAAATAGATGAAAACGAGGACATTTTTGCATAGGCGAAAAGGCAAAATTTTTCGAGGGAAAAGCAAAAAATCTGCACGTTTTCGCAAAATTTTTCACTGGAAATTTTTCACAGTTTTCGCCCACCCCTAATTACAATCTGATAAAGTATCTAAGTATCTAAGTATCAGATGGAAGATTGGAATGCCACCAGGATATGAAATGTGAATAGCGATCAGATCCTTCAATTGGATTGGGATTAGAGATTTAGCTGCATTTAGCATAGTTATCAATAGAGTCTTCTGAAAATGAGGAATCGGGGGCATGTCCTCATAGTATAAAATGGGTTTTGGATCTTGTGGTAGGGTAATATGCAAAGAGATTTCCATATGAGCAAGAACATAACCTTTTGAGTGTATTGAACACCTACCTGGTACTCAAAGGGTTAAAGGCCAACTAAACTTTTATTATAAAAAATATGCTATAGAATTTTTTTTCTGATAAATAGAAAAAAAACATGTACTCTTAATGCTAGAAGATTTTTCATCCAAAAGTCAGCACAGCTCAAATGTATTTTTTATCTGCAGCAACAACTAGCGTCTAAAAGGCAATTTTTTAACCCCTTAAAGACTGCTCGATCTGGTGCGTGGATGGACGTTAAGGACCACAGAGCTTTTTTTTTTTTAGCATATCATTCTGGAATGGCAGAACGGTGTGCAGCCGTGCTGTCATCCCAGAATTCCATGAAGTGCAAGGACTGTTATCAGTCCTTAAGTGCCGGTAACATAGTGACGGTCCTGGCACGTCATGTGTCCTTAAGGGGTTAAGGCACTAGAGAACTTCAATCACTAACTAAGGGTAATCCAGATGTGGAACCCTTGGATTCAGTGCCTACGGAAAATAGCTGCACCTCAGTGATAAGGTCCAAAAAGACCAAAATCTATGTTTATGGTTAGCTGGTGTTCTGCACAGAGGGCTTGGCTGTCTATTTGGAGCTGGACTGCCCTTTTTGGTGGGATTAGTCTAACTCCAGGGTGGATTTACATCCTAGGTGCCCCTAGCCAGGCACATTAGTGTCCTTAGCCCCACCCATGGCCACTCCCCCAGTCCTTACATGAGCCTGACCCCAGTTCTATGAACTGTTTTCTGGCACAGAAAAAAATATTTAACCCCTTGGTTGCTACACAGATCTCCAATGTATTGTGAAATAATGTGTTGGAGATCTCTGTAGCATCCAAGGGGTTAAATAATAGCCTTTAAAGGGCTATATAATCTTGAGATGAGACAGTTGAGATTGTTCTGGCCACTCCCACAATTCAGAATGTGGGTGTGGCCAGCACAGTTGAGGCATCTCTTAAAATTTTGAGCTCTTGGCAGTTGCCTACTCTGCCTATTGGGAAATCCAGCCCTGCCTAACCCTAATATGTGGAAATTTTTTCTCTGTAACGGCACTAGAAAACTAAAACATGATGCTTCGAAGTGTTGACTAGCTATAGAACATATTAAGTTAAGGACCCATGATGTATATGTATGCCGTTTGGGGACCTCTGATTCCATTTCTGAAAAAAAAAAAAAGAAAAAAATGTCCCCTGGTCTAGAGATACAATGAAAAAAGTATACACAGATCATTCATTGATGCCCATAAACTCTCCCATGGATGGATACTTTTTAAGAATGCATAAGTAACATAAGGGCATACACATCAAGTGTTGAAAAGCTGTATGAGAGATAAAAGCACATTTGTGCCTAGGTGTTAATCCTTTGAGGGCCAGAGGAGTAAGCAATGCATTGTGTACCCCTCTGGCACTCAAAGGGTTAAAGGATTCAATGCAGCAGCTCCAAAAGTTTGAAAATAGTGACTTGCCTGACAGATTGTGAACGTTTATTCCTAAATGTGATAAGCCAGTCTCTGAGAAATAGTTTTTAGGGAAAATTTAGCAACATTATGTGAGTTTTTTTTTCTCGCAATGAGTGCCAGAGAACAATGCATTGCATAGCCCTCTGGTACTCAAAGGGTTCAGGAGAATAATTGGTGACACACAAGTCTATCACTGATGTAATGATCTAACAGCACCTGTTCAAGTCTCACTAGATAGCGAATCATTATTAGTCTTTGTGATCAATGATGCATATGGACGTGTCATATTTGCTGCTAATAACCGTTTAATTAACAAGTAAGTGAGCTTTTAATGACACATTGAAACATATTCTCCATAATGTGAGATTTGATAATTTAATAAGGGTGCAGGTCTGGAGCAAACCAATTGCACCGTAGGACAGAAATGAAAACTCCTATTGATTTCAATGTTCTTTTTTTAACTCTCAATACTAATGAGGTCTTCAAAACCTGCAAAACATTGGAGGGATTAAAATCTCCATTTAAATCAAATGAAATTTGAGTAATTTTTACTCGACCCCTAGTGTGCAATTGGTTTGCTCCAGAATTGTAGCTCTTTAGCTTGCTGAATTGCACCTATAGGGATGTATCAACACAAAAGAGGAGGAAGAATTCTGGAACAAACCATCTGCCCCAAAGGGGAGAAATAAAAACACCTAATTCCATTGAATTAAATAGGGCTTTTAACCGCTTGTATGCTAGAGATACAGTTCTAGAATTTAAATAATTAGCAGTCCCATTTAACCCTTTGAGTGCCAGATGAGTACCCAATGCATTGTGGAGCAATGAGATGGGATCTGGCATGCAAAGGTTTAAACCAATGGGAATACCTGGGAATATTCTCATCCATGGTCTCTGGAGAAAAAAAGCAGGGAGCGTGAGGGTCCAAATGATGCTCTTCCAGTCATGATGTGGGAGGGGCTAAATCAGGGTGAGACACAGTTCGAGGGCTAAGAGGTGGGATTTATACTTAAATGGGTGGGGAAGTGGGAGGATCATGAGTAAACTTTTTGATAGCTTGAAACGCGTTGATCATATGGTTATTTCCTACTTCGTTATTACTGACTTTCATAACCTCCATTGTACATGCAGTCTATTTGTGTAAAATGGTTTTAATAAGTTGGTTTTATCTTTATGTTGCAAGCTGCACATCATTTAAAGCAATGTGGAACCACAGTGTAAACTTCCAATGTTTTGTTCTGATGATTATCAAAGAGGTTTGAGAGATACTTTTGTTTGCACGTGGTGTCCTATGCTAATCTATTGTAGATTGTCACCATACATTTATATGTGCTGAGTCTGGAATGTATATGTGGTATATATATTTTTTTGAAGCCACCATTTTTTGTTTTTTGTCTTTATATTTATATTGGGAAGTGGGAGGAACAGGGTGGGAGTGGGCAGAACAGGTGGTAAAGTAGGTGGTAAAGTAGGTGGGTTTACCACTGAATGACAAAGCCAGCGTTTCAGCCTCTGTCCCCAGAGATGTGGTAACATCCTAAAAACCAAAGTCTTGGGTGCAGATGTGCATAAATCCCAGGTATGCCAATGGGATGTTTCATTCATCTTCTATGGATTTGTAGGTTTGCTCCAGAATTGCTCCTGTTTTCCGATAGACCAAAGTCACGTCAATTGTATCATCCCAGTTACTTTATTACATAAACTCCTTAGAGCTTTTGGCTGCTACATTACACAGCTTGTACATCAAATCACACAACTGTGAAGTGCAGGGTCAGTGGACCTGCTCAGAGACAGCTGTTTCATCATTTGCAATCATAACAGAATAATGATTTTATTTGCATAGATTTCCTTATGCAGCCTCAATAGCAGTGGTGAGAACAGGCAGCCCTCAGAGCCTTTACTGTGTCCCCCAGTCTGTTCCCTGGTACTGCAGGAAGAGGAACTAATTCCCCTCTGCCACATCATCACACACACCCTATTATTACCCAAATATATGGTGACCACATAACCCCTTAAACAAGGATGCTTATGAAAAACACACACTCAACGGTTTTACTGGTTCCAGTGCAGTCCCACAGAATGAACATTTCACAAGTGTCCCTGAATGTCACCTTACGCCATTTAGCACTCACCTCTTTCTTCTGCCAAATACCCTTGGCTGTAGTAAGGGGTATGCACTACACCATATAATCTCTGCAATGCTTATCATGGACAATCTCCTCCCATGTCAGGACTTTAATGCCAGCAAGGCCCACATGCCTGCCCTATAGCATGTGTAGGGAAAGGATGCTAAATCACACCATTTCCACTAAACCATTGCTTAATACATGGTGTTAAATAATGCACAGTGGAAAGAAATGCCCACAAATCAACCTAACCCATTGCTGCCCTCTTGGCACATGCAGACTTAAGGAGAGGATTTTTGTCATATGTACCTTATTAAGTAAACTGATATTGGGCAGATGTAGGGTCTAGAAGTCAATCTCAGGGCCTGATATAGTGCAAAACTGCTGTAATTTGTTCCATTGTCACTGACAATAGCTGTCCATAGACTGGTGAAGAAACAGCACCATCATAACAGTTCAGACAATGAAGGTACTGCACGGTCTGCACCCCAGCATATTCAATTTTCAGGTGTAATAATGTTTGAATAAAACATCTCTCAGCACAAGAAACGGCAGCTTGCGTGTTTCTATATAACTCAACACTCTCTCTTTAACCCTCTCCAGTGGTAGAGGAGTCTGCATTCAAGTGGTTAATCTACGTTTTTTAACCCTTATTTATAATTTAATCAAGTGAAAGATAATAAATGCTTAGAGATGCTCAACTAAGAAAGAGTTTGCCAGGGTATGTAGTCAGCTCTATGAAACTGATATGCTACACAGTGTGTAATATATTTTACCTCACAGGTGCCATACTCAAGAATGAAATATCCTCAAGCACATCATACTGATCCTGCGCAGATTGTCCAGTCATAAAATGCCAGGCAGTTCCTTTCTGAACAAGAGAAGCAGCTGGCTCCAGTCACATGTTTTGGCCTTCTTCACCAGTGATTCTCAGCTCCAGTCCTCAGGACACATTAAAAGGTCATATTTTTAAGATATCCCTATTTAAGCACAGATAGCTCACTCACAGTAACTGATTATACAACTGTGATTAAAGGGGAACTTTCACCCCCAAGACACTCTATCTTGGGGATAAAAGTTTCAATTTAAGCAAGGATATAAAGAATAGCTTTCCTGTTGGTGTGCTGAGCAATAATGTTGAGAAACACTATTCTTATCCATTTGGTGGACTTGAGGGCCACATATGGGCCATGCCAGCTTTCAAGATCATAGAGATTCACTTGTCTGCATAGGCAGCAGGTAGTGAGAGAGAAAGAGAGAGTCAGATAGACAGCAAGAGCAAAGCTGAAACATCAGAGACAGCAGTGAGACTGTATGGAACAGCGAGGCTGATGTAGTAAACTAAATAGGAACAATTATGGAGCAAACCAAGTGAACTACAGGGGACAAATTATAACTCCAGTTGATTTAAAAGGGGATTCTAACCCCTTGAATGACAGGGGTTGCAGACCTCTCCATCATTCATGGGGTTAAAATCCCTTATTTAAATCCCCGGAAATGTGGGAAATATTTAATGGTCCTTATACTGCAGCTGGTTGATCCAGAGTTGCTCCTGTCCAGCTTAGTACATCAGCCAACGTTTCAAGTATTAAAAAAAATTAAAGGTTTAAAGTGGGACTAAAGCGCTGAGTGGAACAAAAGGTTCTTATTTGTTATAGCATTGGACAACTACTCTGGACAACTACTCTGGTTGTCAAAGGGTCATTTTAATTAATGATTCTTTGTCTTTATTATTGTTATCATTTAGTGTTATTATTTATAAAGTGTCAATGCATTTTGTTAGGTTATACAATAGGGAGATGGGACAGTATAGAGTTGGGGTTAATACAGCAAAGATGACAGCAACTGAGATTAAAAAACAAAGGCCCATAGCTGTAAAAAACTGGAGTTATTCTGGAGCAAACCAACTGTACGATGGGGACAAATAAACATTTCTGTTAATAATTTGGGTTTTTAACCCACTGAATGTCAGGAAGGTCTCCAAAGCTTGTGAAGCAATGCATTGGAGACTGCTCTGGCATCCAAGAGGTTAAAAAGCTCTCTTCTCATTCATAGGACTTTAAAAAGTTTCAGTTTATCCCCTATGGTCCAATTGGTTTACTCCAACCTTATATAAATATTGGCCTTATGCAGAAAGCCAAAGAGGTGCAATTCTGGCACAAACCATGGAGAAAGAAAAATGTCCACTAATTTAAATGGGGCTTTAACCTCTGGAATGCTAAATAGTCCCCAACACAGTGCTAAGTAATTATAATAATAATTAAAATCCCCAGTTAAATCAGTGGAATTTGGGGGTTTCTTTCTTCAGTAGGATGTTCCCTATTTGTTCTCTTTACTTTTATACATAAGGCCCATTGAAACAGAAGGGGAAGAGGTCCCTGCTCGCTTTGTTAGGCCTCTCATTCTAATGCAATAGATACAAGTCATAAAACCACTCTGGCTCTGAGGCTTTTAGTAAGGGAAGGCCTGGTCCATGAATTACCCTAGGGATCTGAAGTGTAAATGATCTCCCAGATCATCAGCAATCTATCAAAGCCTCTTGTGTGTCTTCACTTGCAATGATAGCTCCTATAATTGAGTCATCACTCATCAAAATGTTACATCCAGCAAAACAAACACTCTGTTCACCCAAGCTGGGAGAGGTATTGGCACTCCTTGTCCAGCCATACATACATGTATTGATGGATGAATCTGCTGCTTTCTTGCATTGATATTGTTGAGTGTTCGCACATGCACAGCTGAGACTGAGTACCAGGTATTGTTTGAGTCACTTCCTGATGATACAATCCATTCTGACACCAGGTTGAACAATCTACTTGCTATCTAAGCATTTGTCTCTTAAAGGGATAGTAATGTTTCAAAATAAAAGCAACTCCAATTAATATTCATAGTATTTGTCCCATGGAGAGTGTTATTTCAATACTCTCAGAGTTGTAGTTCAAAGGTAATTGAATGATAAAGTATCCACCTCCTGCCCCTTTTACCTAGTGTAAGCCTCCCCACAGATGTGGAACCTGGTCTCAAGACCAGACAGCTCACAGCAAGGGACATTCTTCTTACTGCACCACTTGACAGGATTTTCAGATGTTTCCCTTATGCTAACTGAAGATTGTCCCTCTCTGCAATCCATCCGGTCACCACCTTTCTGTTCTGAGATGAGCAGTGTTACATCAGTAAAAGGGGCAGGAGGGGGATACTTTATCATTCAATTACTCTTGAACCACAATTCTGACAGTACTGAAAGAACTATATCATGCAAAAAAGGGGCGCAAAGACAAAAAGAAAAATCTAAAAGTGGTGTATGTTTATTCCCACAAAAAACCCTGCATCAGAAACACTTACAGGATACACTGATTACACAGGCACATAAAATCCTCGAGATATTCTCAATATTAGTGACGAATCCCACGTCACCTCGATAGCATCAAACGGCTATGAGACCTCCCGATTTCCTTTTCATCCCACCTATGGTACCTCTATTGGTGGAGTTACTCTGGGATTCTCAGGGTTTTCCACAGCCTTTCAAGACGCTGATACATAAATATCCTTTCACTCGCAATTCTTCGATACTCCTTTCCTCTAACCTGGCGGTATCATAGACACAAATTTCCCCCACGCGTATCGCCGGTCTTTCTCCCGGCTTTGTCAAGGGTTATTACAGCCCTCTAGTGGGCTAACCTTTTATCACCTCTTCTCCGTTCAATTGGCTGAGTTAACTCCCTCATCCCCGGATCTCCATCAGTATACCAAACCTTCATAGTCATTCTCCCAACCTTTAACCAAACACGGAGGAAACTCAACCACCCGAACTTTCATTTTTAAGAAGTGTGAAAGCTACATCTTATAGCTTTATACCACTAAAAACTTTTTAAATCTCCAGAGGAATATATTTCTTCAATAAAAATTAATCCTCACTCACTATAAAAACTATCCCTAATTTTAAATATAAGATTAAAAATAAAATTAAACTTAAAATTGAATATAAAATTTAATTTCAGTATCCGGAGAAACTATATTCTCATTTATCCTCATGAACTATTACTTGGAAGCATTCCGTTAGGCTTAACAATGCTGCATCTCAAACATTTGACTGAAATTAACTTCTTTAATCAATGTTTCATATGATTATCCCTTGAAGGTAAAACATCTTTTATCCTCCAACTACACATCGAAATTATATCGATCTTCTACAGTATTCTCTATATGAAAGCTGCCAAATCAATTTCAACATTTAAACCATTTGGTGTTAAACTACCCAACTGGTATATCCAAAACGTTTCTAGTTGTCTCAGTCTTAACATCCTGTCACCTCCTCTTCTATCCAATGGTACCTGATCTATCGCTGTTAACCATAACTCTTCTGTCTTTTTTTGATGTACATCTTTGAAGTGTTTAGACACGCTGTGACTCTCAATTCCCAAAGAGATATTTCTCAAATGTTCGGACACTCTTGTCTTAAATTTTCTTGATGTCCGTCCAACATACTGTAGTCCACAGCTACACTCCAATAGATATACAACAAACATAGAATTGCAGTTTAAAAAATACTTCATATCATATTCTTTCTTTGTCACATTAGAGTAAAACCTTTTTCTATTCTTCAAATTAATATTATTCTTTCCATGGATATCCCTCCTATCGAAATAATAGTGTGCACACGTCGAACATTCTTTTCGTCCACATTTGAACATTCCCACTGGACTATTTAAAAAACCTATATGGCCCTTATTTTCAATTTTACTTTTCTTAACAATATCACTAGGAGAAATTAACTCCTTGGTGTGTTGGCAGGCTACACGGACAAGAATTAGTGGTGGAGTCAGCACACACACCACTGGATATTTGTTATTGTTGTTAGTTTTTGACCTCTTTTATAATAGCAGCCTTGAGTTGCTAGTGTTATACCACACTATGGATTATAGCCAATTAAGATTAGGTCGTAAGAGGAATATAGACTGGACACAAGAGTGGGAACAAAGGGCCCCTAGGGAGGATCCTATAGGTCTATATAAAAAATTAGAGAAATGTTTGGAGAAGGAGACTCGTGATTGGTACGATCTTATTTCTTTGGAAAATTATATTAAAAATAAGATTGTACCTAGGGGTTTGAAAATATTTAAATTACCCACATTTGAAATAGAAGAAGTTGAGTTCCAGGTAGATTGGGAGAGTATTCTGGAGGATTGCTCTCTTAAGTTAATGCATTTATTGGTAAAATACAGAGAAAAGGAATTAGAGAAAACAAAGGAAGAGATCAATAAGATTGAAAGAAAATTGGAAATGGTTGAGAAAAATGAAGAAATAAAAAAGTTAAGTGAAAATATATCAAGAAAAATAGGCAACTTAGAAATGAATTTGATTAATACAAAACGAAAAAAATTTAGCAGAGATCAATTAGAGAAAAAAGAAGGTGTGAGACCTCAAAGGAATAAAAATAAAAATAGTTCTAACCAGAGTGGGTTCAATAAAGAAAAAAGATTTGTGGAAGTGAATCAAAAAAATTCAATACAGATCAGAAGAGGAATCATTTTTAAAAGAGATCCAAGAACGGGTTTTTTTGAAGAATCATGTTTATTATCCGGAGAATAGTATTTATAAGGAAAAAAATAAAGAATTAGTCATGAAAGATAAGGAGGAAGTCAGATATGAATTAGAGAAAGGAGAAGGAAAGATATTTTTAGAATTAGAAAAAGAAAAAATTATATTACAAAGTCAGGGATTAGAACTGGGAGCTAGACCTAAAGAAAAAAAGATACAAGAAAAACAGGATTTTTTAGGGGAGGGAGGATGGTCCCCACAGAGACAGAAAGAAATGAAATCTATTCAATTAAGGAGAAAAAGAGATTTAGAAGAAGAGGCTGTAGAGGAGGAAGATCTAGAAGAAGGAGAACCCAAATCCCAAAAGATCTCAAGGATGGAGTAGGAAGGAATAGTAATATTAAAGGTATTTTTAACCTTTCGAGTATAGATATCAGCGCAGAAGAAGCTAGTTTGATAAATAAAGGTCTATCTTTTGCTCCAGCGAGAAGAATGAATAAATTTGAGACATTTATAGATGTTAAAAAATATACAAGAGCACTGACAGTAAAAAGATTTTTTCTTAATAAAGATGGAGGAATTTTAAATGGTAATAAAATGCAAAATAGGGAAGCTTATGACGTTAGAAGATTAGAGTCATTACAAAAAGAAAATCTTGAAGGAGAAACAATATTTGATTATTTACATAGTGGAAAAAGAAATAAATCTAGTTTTAATCCTGTACAAGCACAAGGAGAATTTATTAAAGTTTTTGATAGATTAGTGACTAAAGACTTAGAAAAAATAAATGCTCAAGAAAAGAAAGGTTTTAATAATTGTAGGAGAAGTAATTTATCTATGGGAGAGAGGAAAGCATTAGAGAATTTAAGTAAAAATAAAAATATTGTTGTGAGACAGGCTGACAAAGGGGGAGGTGTTTGCATTCAGAATCTAGAGGATTATAAGAATGAGGCTTTACGATTATTAAGTGATAGAAATACTTATGAGGTTTTGTCTAAGGATCCCACAAAAGAATTTAGTATGAAATTGTGGGACTTATTAGATGGTGCTAGAAAGATGGGGATTCTGAATAAGGAAGAGTTTGAACATCTTTATTGTAAGAATAGTAGAATTCCCATATTCTACCATCTACCTAAGTTACACAAAGATATACATAATCCCCCAGGGAGGCCTATAGTCTCGGGAATAGATTCTATTACTTATAGATTATCGCAATATATAGACCTTTATCTACAGCCTTTAGTTTATGGTTTGCCTTCCTTCCTGAGAGACAGCATCCAGGTTATCCAGTCCTTAGATGGATGGGAATGGAAGTCTGGGTACATATGGGTGACATGTGATGTCACATCCTTGTACACATGTATTCCCCAGGAAAAGGGGGTACAGGCAGTGGAATGGTTTCTCAGGGAGGATGGCATTATTCCGGAAGATCAAATTGAATTCCTCTCTTTGGCGATGAAGTTTGTCCTACAGCATAATTATTTTTTGTTTGAGGGGGTATTCTATGGCCAAAAGACTGGAACAGCCATGGGGTGTACATTTGCTCCATCTTTTGCAGGTCTATATATGGGCAAATGGGAAAGGGAGAACATCTGGAATAATAACCCATTCAAGGAGAATTTGAAATATTTTAAGAGGTACATAGATGATATTCTAATTATCTGGGAAGGTGAAATGGATATTTTACAATATTTTTTAAGATATCTTAATGTAAATGATATGAAACTAAGTTTTACCAGTCACTTTGATAAAAAAGAAATAGAATTTTTAGATTTAGTTTTATTTCATGATAATCATAAAGTATTAATGCGTAATTTTAGGAAACAGGTTGACAGTAACAGTTATCTTCATTATGAAAGCTGCCACCATAATAATTGGAAAAACAACATTCCTTTGGGACAATTCCAAAGGATAAAAAGAAATTGTAGTAGAAATCAAGACTTTGAAATAGAAGCTGCAGTGATTTCAAAAAAATTTTTAGAGAAGGGTTTTAAAAAAGAGATTTTAGAAAAATCATATGAGAGAGTAAAAGCCATGGATAGAGAAACAATAGTACAATACAAAGAAAAGAAGAAGGGACAACAAAGAGAGATACCTTTCTTTACAACTAGATTTAGTACGGACGCAGGAAAGATTCAAAAAATTTTTAGGAAACACTGGCATATTTTACAGGAGGACCCAATTTTAGGTCCTATCTTGGGAGAAAATCCAAAAGTCTCCTTCAGAAAAAATAAATCAGTGAAGGAGTTAATTTCTCCTAGTGATATTGTTAAGAAAAGTAAAATTGAAAATAAGGGCCATATAGGTTTTTTAAATAGTCCAGTGGGAATGTTCAAATGTGGACGAAAAGAATGTTCGACGTGTGCACACTATTATTTCGATAGGAGGGATATCCATGGAAAGAATAATATTAATTTGAAGAATAGAAAAAGGTTTTACTCTAATGTGACAAAGAAAGAATATGATATGAAGTATTTTTTAAACTGCAATTCTATGTTTGTTGTATATCTATTGGAGTGTAGCTGTGGACTACAGTATGTTGGACGGACATCAAGAAAATTTAAGACAAGAGTGTCCGAACATTTGAGAAATATCTCTTTGGGAATTGAGAGTCACAGCGTGTCTAAACACTTCAAAGATGTACATCAAAAAAAGACAGAAGAGTTATGGTTAACAGCGATAGATCAGGTACCATTGGATAGAAGAGGAGGTGACAGGATGTTAAGACTGAGACAACTAGAAACGTTTTGGATATACCAGTTGGGTAGTTTAACACCAAATGGTTTAAATGTTGAAATTGATTTGGCAGCTTTCATATAGAGAATACTGTAGAAGATCGATATAATTTCGATGTGTAGTTGGAGGATAAAAGATGTTTTACCTTCAAGGGATAATCATATGAAACATTGATTAAAGAAGTTAATTTCAGTCAAATGTTTGAGATGCAGCATTGTTAAGCCTAACGGAATGCTTCCAAGTAATAGTTCATGAGGATAAATGAGAATATAGTTTCTCCGGATACTGAAATTAAATTTTATATTCAATTTTAAGTTTAATTTTATTTTTAATCTTATATTTAAAATTAGGGATAGTTTTTATAGTGAGTGAGGATTAATTTTTATTGAAGAAATATATTCCTCTGGAGATTTAAAAGGTTTTTAGTGGTATAAAGCTATAAGATGTAGCTTTCACACTTCTTAAAAATGAAAGTTCGGGTGGTTGAGTTTCCTCCGTGTTTGGTTAAAGGTTGGGAGAATGACTATGAAGGTTTGGTATACTGATGGAGATCCGGGGATGAGGGAGTTAACTCAGCCAATTGAACGGAGAAGAGGTGATAAAAGGTTAGCCCACTAGAGGGCTGTAATAACCCTTGACAAAGCCAGGAGAAAGACCGGCGATACGCGTGGGGGAAATTTGTGTCTATGATACCGCCAGGTTAGAGGAAAGGAGTATCGAAGAATTGCGAGTGAAAGGATATTTATGTATCAGCGTCTTGAAAGGCTGTGGAAAACCCTGAGAATCCCAGAGTAACTCCACCAATAGAGGTACCATAGGTGGGATGAAAAGGAAATCGGGAGGTCTCATAGCCGTTTGATGCTATCGAGGTGACGTGGGATTCGTCACTAATATTGAGAATATCTCGAGGATTTTATGTGCCTGTGTAGTCAGTGTATCCTGTAAGTGTTTCTGATGCTGGGTTTTTTGTGGGAATAAACATACACCACTTTTAGATTTTTCTTTTTGTCTTTGCGCCCCTTTTTTGCATGATATAGAAATTTCAATGGTGTGACGGAGGATCAGACAGGCGTGGCGGCAGGAGGGAAGAGTGATCTATTAAGGTGTATGGACTACAAGAGACTGAGCTGAGAGACTGTGGTTCAATCCATTTCCATTTCATGTGTCATTTTTCATTCACATATGTATGAGTGAAGATTGAATTGTTATAGTTTTTTTCTATCTTGTTAAGAGAAAATTATTTGATATATGGTTGTATTGAGTGTGGGGGATACTGCAACATCTGGGGCGCTGTAGTGGTGTGTTGGCAGGCTACACGGACAAGAATTAGTGGTGGAGTCAGCACACACACCACTGGATATTTGTTATTATTAGTACTGAAAGAACACTCTCCATAGCCCAAATACAATGAAGATTAATTGGAGCTGCTTTTATTTTGACACATTCCTATGCCTTTGAGTGCCAGAGAGGCATTCAATGCATTGCACTCTAAGGGTTAAAGGGACAGTATCGTCTAGAGTTCTCATAAGTATAACTTTACTATCCTGTTCTGCTAACCAGCTTTTGTTAAAGTTCTTCCTTTAGTATGACAATTGTAAAATCTTTCATAAATTAATGTGAAGGGAGGTTAGATGTATAATTTTCTACATTTGTTATAAAGTGAGTCACAGCAAATAACTGTCTTAGGTTTTGTCATTTTTTGAGATCAGAAGTCTTTTCTTTTTACTTCATATCTCATATTCTGTAGCTTACAGTAATTATGACAAACCTTAAACTTGCATAATCAGACCTTGAACTTACATAATCAGCTTCAGAGGTCAGAAGGTCATGCATACCTATACATTCACAGGACAAACAAAAGCAACACATTTCTTAGGGCATATGCACCGGATTATTCACTTTTTGCATAGAAACACATGATATGTAAGATAGCATGAACCCTACTCATTTTTATATTATACTGTTATTTTAACTTGTTTAATAGAAGAGCTTGCCTAGGGCTGAATTCTATTGCAGGTTATGTTAACTGATTTTGTTTGTTTCCCTATAGACGTCATTAGGAATATGAGATAAAACCAGTGATAACATTTATCACCTATAATGGAATCTAGCCATTCATTAGGAATCCTTCATGCACTAGTGACTAGTATGTTTTTACATTGTGCCTGCAGTTTCCTGTCTTTACTTCACCCCTGCTCATACAATAGACCATATGTAAATGAGAACCCCCTATAGAGAAAAGCCCTACTCATGTTTCTGTAGAGCTATTGTGCTAGATTCCATTACAGGTGATAAAATCATATACTTTCGCCTGCATGGAATTCAAGTCGCTGTATTTACTAGATTATGAAATAAAATTGATCTAGCCTTGTCTTAGGATTGTATCGCCGCTCAGTTCCCCAGGTCCATACACATGTTTAGAGTGGTCAGATCATCCCTATCAAACCAAGCACTTATGAAAAATGCATCTTATAGGGCTACAGTGATTAAGTAAGTGTGCAGCATGTATTTCCATACACTTGCATAACTTAGCCTAGGGAAACCCGAGATGTGTGCAAAGTGAGAAACCAGGGAGGTCTATTAGAAACCTCATCATTACAGAAATTAATGATATGAGTCCCACACATGTCACAAATGATGGTTCCATACATTCCAAGTGTTCCTGTTTAGGAGGGAAAGTTCCTCTTTGAGATTCAAATCCCTCTGTCACTCTTTCCCATCCTCTTTTCAGGAGATCAGACTGTGTGGTGTGTATAAAAATGTATATATATATATATATAGAGACAGAGAGAGAGGGAGAGAGAGAAAGTAACTTTTGTTTATCTGGTACTTTATGCTAATTTGTGTATGTGCTCGACCAGTGTCAGCACACACTGTACTAGGAATGAATCAAGACAGAGCTCAGACACCGTGTCACTGCTAATAGCACAGAAAGCAATATGTTTGGCCTTGAACAGAACAAATTTGCCTAATGTGCAGGGAAATAGCACAGAGTAGTACACTGTGCCATCAAAATAAAAGGTTAACATCTAAAAAACTATTTATTTTTCAGAAAAATAGATAGTACAACACATAGCTGCATTTGAATTAATTGTGAAACGAAACTAAAAGGTCTACAACATATCCTTACCAACAGAGCTTCCTTCGAGTGGAATTTATATTTTATTTGAAAAAAATCATACTCCCTAGATATTTTTGTCAGTTTGTGAGTCTGGAAAGCTTAGCGTTCCAAGTAGAGGGGACAGAAGGAGGAATATCTACATCTGATTGTCAGTCATAAAACATTTCAGGTTTTTCAAGCAAAAAGAAGAGTTTTACACTTTCAAAGAACAAAAAGAGCCATTATTTTGCTTCCATGGTCCAAAAGATGAACAGTTGCAGAACTGCTTAGTTTTTCCCATAGGAAGCAATTTGTTTTTGACAGTCATAGATGATATTATACTTAGCCCTTTGAGTGCAGGAGAGGTATCAATACATTACAATGCAATGTATTGGATATATCTGTGGCGTTCTCAGTGTTTTAAAAGGATCTTATAATTCTAAAGGACATATGCACAAAAAAGTGTTTCAGTTTTGAGAAAACTAGCAACACCATCGAGAGGAGAAATTAAAATAGTGAATGCGTTCTGTACTCCTCTGGCACTCAAAGGGTTAAATCAATGGCTGTTTTCAGTTCCTTCTGTGGTGCAGCTGGTTTGCCACAGAATTGTTCCACTTTCTTTGTGTATATAACTGGGGACCTTCTGTCACATTTGTCATCATCACCTCCAAACGGTGAGACTGTAATAGAGAAGCAGCAGCAGTAAGGAGGGACTGGTGGTGGTGATGATGATGATGATGATACTGGAGCAGGTGGGGTGGAAGAGACATTAATGACCCTTTTAGCCCAAATTGAGAAGGAATGGGAGACAGATATTGAAATGAGCATGGGCATCATCACCACCACCAGTAGTGAGATTGCAGAATTTGAGGAGTTTGCTGCTGCTGTTATTCCTGTTGCTGCTGCTGAGTTGAAGGGGAAGCAGGATGATGATGAGCAGACTAGTTGTCATGGTTGGTAAGAATGAACACAGACTAGTACTAAAGGTAACGTAATCTTTATTGAGACATACAGCAATGCAAACAGAGTATAGATAGGCATACAATACTCGGCAATGTATGATATACAAGACTTCTTGGTGGCAGATATGGTACCCAGGAAATAAGGAGAAAACAGGAAGACTCAGGTCCGCACCTGAATATAACAGTAAGATGCAACAAATAGGTGAACTGTGCAACAGGTATGCGCCTTCTGGCACCAGCATGGAAACGTCTGAAACAGGAGATATAGTACTACCGGCCAGAGCCAGATTGTCCCAGATAAAACAGGAGAGACTGTGCTACAGGCCCGCGCCTGAAGGCACCAAGAGACGCTACGGGACAAGAGATAGCGTGCTACAGATCCGCACCTGAAGGCACCAGATATAAGCAACCAGACAGAGGATACTGTGCTATAGGCCCGCGCCTGAAGGCACCAGTATAGATAACCAAAACTGGAGATAACTGTGCTACAGGTCCGCACCTATAGGCACCAGAAATGAAGTCGCCAAGGAAGGTACAAGGAGCCATACCAGCGTCAGATAGGTACTAGGAAGCCAGGGTCATACATGGAGCAGTTAGTCAGACTAGCCAAGGTTTGTACCAGATCGGATATCTACTGAAGCGATGGAATGCTGGGTGTGCAGTAGACAGAGCCCCAGGTCAACATCAAAGGGGGTAGTCAGCCATGCCGGGTCATACACAAGAACGTAGTCCACCAGAGCCGCAAGTTCTGCACCAGAATGGATCTCAGACAAGCCAGGGTCATACACAGAGCGGGTAGTCGCACAGAGCCAATAGGTCAGAACCAGGACGGTTACTCAGGCAAACTGGGTCAAATCACAAGCCAACTGCACTGGACACCACGAAAGGGCGACTGAGAATGGTGTCGAGGAATCTTATGTACTCAGTGGCCCAGTAAGAGGAGGAGCCACAAACATGCACTGTCTCTTTAAATGGGACGCACGTCCCAGCCTGGACGCATGCCAATATGCTGCTGTGGGGAGCCAGAAGAGACTGGGACCCGGCTTATAGACGTGGCTGAGCCATCAACAGACAATGCGGCCGGCTGAAGGGAGAGGCGGACGGACAGGTATTGCGGCTGGAGCCACCAGATGAGAGCTGCGGCTGAGCTGACGGGTAAGGCTGCGGTTGGCTCGGCAGCCACCGCCAGATACTATAACACTAGTGTACCACAGACTACTGTGGACCACAGACTACCATGGACGCAGTGGTAATTGGGTCCAGCAGTAGTGAAGTGGTTCTAGGACAGGTTCCACTTGCCAGCAGCAATAGTCCTGCTCCTATATGTAGTGCTGATTCTGAGGCAGCAGCACCAGAATCAATATCATTCTTTGCCCCAGCCAGTGAAGGGGAATGTGATGGAGAAGAAGAAAGAGGCCATTCTTCTACACCTTTCTCCTGTGTGCTGACCACACATAGCAATGTAGTGGAGGATAATCCTAACAAGGGCATCAAGCTGCATCTGATGAGATTCCATCCCACAGAATACGCTAAGCTGGTGGCAGGGAGGATTCATCACTACTATTAAAACTGCAAGTTGTCACGTGTCCTTAGTGGGAAATGAACAAGGGGCATAGTGAAAGCAGCAGTACTTGGTCTCTGGTGGGCTGATTTCACATTGTGGGACCTAAGCGTCATGGTGTTTGATTAGAGTTGTGCCAGGTGTTTGATGTGAGCGCAGATGTGCCCATTGTTCCCAGGCCTTCTTTTGCTTCCTAGACATGCACACTGTGCACATTGCAGTTGTTCATGAGAGGCACAGTTCCTGCTCTTGAGGGACAAATTTATATTTCAATAACACACCCATGATTTTGGAGAAGGGGTAGTTGGAGAAACATTATTGGCCAACTTCTTTTCTCCACATGTACCTGAAATGGTGGGGGCTAGTTGTGGTGCTGCTACTGCCTTAGGAGCATCACTGGAGCTAGTAGTGGAAAGTGGAACCATGATCATCCATCTCCCATATCACTGATGTTGTCGATCCCATTTCCTTGGAGCTGCCTAATCATCCTGCTGCTTAAACAACTCAGCAGCAGCAGCAAGAATAGCAGTCACAAATGCTGAAATGACACTGGGGCATTTGTAAGTGGCCACTGGCCACCATAACATGACCTGCTGGCACTAGGTCAGTAGTGTATATATTTTTTGTTCTTCAGGACTTGTTTTTTGAACACAAACCAGAGGCCTACAAAAACATTTTTGCAGGCTTGTTTCAACAAGCCTAAGTCATACAAATCACAGATTCCTCAGTTCTTGTGATGCTAACAAGCGTAACTAATAAAAATTATCTCTGATTCCTCAGGGTTTATGAAGTTTAAAAAAGCCTGATATTTAAAAAAAATTCCGATGTGATTACTCAGGGCTTCTGATGCTAACAAGCCTGAGTGATGAAAATTATCTCAGATTCCTCAGGGCTTGTGACATTAACAAGCTTGACTGATAAAATTATCTCTGATGTGATTCCTCCAGGATTTGGCCTAAAAAAAGTCTGACAAACCAATGTTTCCTCATGGCTTGGGCCTCTAACCAGTCTTAGTCCTGCACATGAATGTTTCCTTTGGGCTTGGTCTTAACAAGTCTAAGTCCTACAAATAAATATTTCCTCAGGGCTTGGGCCTCTAACAAGTCTAAGTCTTACAAATCAATGTTTACTCAGGGCTTGTGCCTCTTATAGGTCTAAGCCCTTACAAATCAATGTGTCCTTAGGGCTTGGGCTTCTAATAACAAGTCTAAGTCCTATAAATTGTCCTCTACAAAATACTCTATCCCATCAAGTATCAGTCTGCCCCATTCACTTCTTATGCCAGGGGGTCCCTGTCTTTGTCACGTTACTTCCAAATTTCTTATTTTGCTTTAATTTTATTTATTTATTTTTTTTTAGTGCCCCCACAATCCCTGTCAACAAACCCTCCCCGCAAAAAAATTCCCTTTTCAATTGATTATTTCTTCACACTTCACCAACCCAGGCACCCTCAGACAACTTTTATACTCTGCAGGTGGGAAATAAAATAGCATTTGCTATGTAAATGCAGTGACCCCATTGATTTAAATGCAATGAGCAAGGTGAAAAAATCAGAAAAACTTCACTTTTCATAGGAAATTATTCACCAAGCGGGAAGTGCCATTATTTTGTAGACTTTGGTTTGCGGTGAAAATTTTCACCCATCCCTACATAGTATATGGTCTTACACTTAATGACTTGCCTGCTTTGGTGTCCCTTTAATTATGTATATAGGTATCATGTGGTTTGCAGTGGTGGGTGGGATAGACCAATTTAAAGGGGCTGGTATTCAGTCCTTTTGGGTCCCCACCCACCTACTGCAAATCTTTCCAGTCTTATTGGAAGTAAACTAGAGATGTTTGAGGGAGGGGGCTGAGTGTTTTTAACTATGTTTTTTATAATGTTTTTATCCAAGTACAATTCTAGTAGTTTCCACAAAATAATTTCTTTAGGAAATTTTTTTAATTCTAATAGTTATATAAAATATTTAACTGTAAGCTCTCACGAGCAGAGCCCTCTGATCCTTCTGGTCTCCACATCTGATTGTACTATTTAATATCTCTGTATGTCTATTCCCTATTGTACAGCGCTGCGGAATAAGTTGGCGCTATATCAATAAAGAATAATAATAATGATAATAATGTATTGGATATGACTCACTATTTGATGGGTAAGAGAGCATATACATACTTTGGCCAAATTATGCAACAAAAAACTAATTTGTTTGAAATAAATGAAAACATAAGTATAATATACACTCTATAAAAGGTTCATAATTTTGGGTAATCTGTAAGGATTAGAACAGGATTGTTTTTTTCTTTTGCTGTTGATCTAACCCTTTGATTGCCAGAGGGGTACACAATGCATTGCAAAGCAATGTGTTGCATTCCCTTCTGACACTCAAAGGGTTAAATGTGGCTTTTCACTCACTGAATGCTAGCAAGATCTCACACACTGGAAAACTCTAGCATTCAAGTTAAAGTGGAGGTATTACCTATACATCATTTAGTCTCATTAACCCTTTGATTGCCTTAGGAGTGTCCAACGTATGGCTTCACAGTGCGTTGGACACCCCTCTGGCACTCACAGGGTTAAATTATCTATTTAAACTGCCATTAACTTTTTTAGCGCAATCACATGTACCGGCATTTAGAAATAATGAGACAGTGTGATTTATACACTGTCTAATGTCTCTCCCTATGCCTGTCTGTCCCTTACTATCAAAATAAGGGACAGAGAAGCAGAGAGGAGACACATAGTGGTTAAATAAAAAGCAGCAGCTGGGGGTATTAACCCCTTCACTGCTGTGCTGGAGGCTGGCTAAACGCAGGCCAATTTTTGACCTGCTAAAATCAACATTTTTTTTTTTTTTTTAAAGATGACACAATACATTTTTTAAAATTTTATTTAAAAAAAAAAAATTCAATAACCAAAATTTGAAGTTTGATTGTTGTGGAGCCATGTAATACATTTATACACATTGCCAAATGTCATCAATAAAAAAGTGGGAAAATAGGGTGGGTAAAACGGACATGGGGTTTTTCACCCAGGGAGGACAGTGCCCACTTAAAACTGCCCATTTTGTAGGTATGACTGACCAGTCATACCTTTCATGCAGTGTCCATAAAAATGTAACCCATTGTGCCCAAATGATCCCAAGAGAAAAAGAAAATGGCTTTTTAAATTTTTTTTTTACAGTTTTCTTTAATTTTGCTAAAATAAATGGTGGGCTATCCATATAAGTGTGGTATCAAAAGAAAGCCCTATTTGTGCGTAAAAAAACGGTATATAATTTTCATGGGTAAAATAAAGTACTTCGAGGGAAAACACCTCTGAAAAAAGACAGTGTCAAAAAGGTCAGAATTGCTCTGGTCCATAAGTGAAATCCACCTTAGTTTGTCCCTGTCCTTAAGGGGTTAAACAAGTTAATAATTTGAGATATTTGACTACAAGTTGGGGAAACTATTCCCAGCAGAGCTTTGTTTTCTGACTTGGTCAGATAAAGCTTCATAATTAATTACTCACATGTCCAGAAAATTACCTCCCTCCACCTTCTTAGGCTGCAAAAACATATCAAGTATCACCAGGGGTGTAGAATAAATTAATTAAGAGGAAAAATGAGTATCCTTTCAACATGGAAGCTTCCAGGGAGTACTTGCAAACATTGTAAGTCATGTTTGAAAAATAAAGAAAATTGTGCATTTTATATTATCATTTGAGACTACAGGCTAAATTTGAACTACCCCCCAAAGAAATTTGGAGATACCTAAGAATAAAACACTTACTACAACGTGCTACACTTTGGAAATGTGCTGAGATTCACCTTACTAGCTTTGAATTGTTGCTTCAGCAGGAATCACCCAGAAAAAATGTACTTTTGGGACACTATATAGGATATTAACCTGGGAATCTGTCCCAACGATACCAAAATATGCCATCAGGTGGGAAAGGGAGTTGGATGTGTGCCTTGTTGAGGATGAATCGAGATCGATATGGCATTCAACTTTCAAATCCTCTATCGCCTCCCAGATACTGGAGATGAATTACAAGCTTCTTTTACGATGGTACCTCATGCCTGCTAGGCTCCACAAAATCTCTCCTAACTATAGTTCTCCCTGCTGGACGTGTGGTCTGGACAAAGGTACTAATGTCCACATTTGGTGGTCATGTCCTGTGATCTCCGCTTATTGGGAAATCTCTGGGGATTATACTGACCAGAGATCCTCTTCATGTACTCCTTTTTAAAGACCTGCCTACTCTCCTGACATTAGACAAAATTATATTATTCACCATGCTAAATGCAGCAAAGTCCCTGATTCCTGCACTTTGGAATCAATCTACTTCTCCACAGTTTTCAAAATGGAAAGAATCAGTAGGAGATCAATTTAAATTGACCCGAATGACGCTGCTCCGCAGAAATAAGGACCCTTCTTTACTTACCTCATTCATGGACCATTGGTTCTTGGATGGGGGCAACACTTAAATTCCCAGAACTCCACTACAAATGTGATTGGAAACTAATGGATCCTGAGTCCTCTGACCTCTCCTCCCCTCTTTTTCCCCTCTTATCTTTCCCCTTTCCCCTTCCCCTTTTGTCTAATAACTTCCTTTTGGCTTCCTCTCTTGCTTTGAGTCTCCATCTCGTTTCTCTGTCTATTTCTTCTCTCTTCTTTTCTTTCTCTCCTTTTCTCCTATTACTCTTCTCCTATTGACTCTTTTCCTTTGCTACTCTCCTTAATATTAAAATTGGATTAACTGCCTGATTTAGGCACTTTGTGTTTCATGGCAGTCTTTCTTACAGATATGTTTAGGAGGAAGAGCTATTGTTAGTGGTCCTGTGTTACACACTTTACTATGTATCTAACTTTATATATGTATATTCGCTCTGATGTTCTCAAGTCCATGCCTTCTTTTATACTCAATATCTACTTGTTTATTAATCCAATAAAAAGCTAATATTTAAAATTGTGCATTTTAGAAAGGAGGTTATAAAATGAAAAAATTGCACCTCTTTATCTTAATGGAAAATGTTCTAAGAGAATCATGTACAATACTCAGGTGTCCAACACTGATGTTCCCGGAGTCCTGGTCAATATTGTATTTTACTGGCTACATAGCAAAGAAAACATATGACTTTTAAATATCACACCTCCCCTGGGATTAAGTAAGGAGTCAAGTATCATTAATTATTAATATAGGGTCTGTAAAACTATTACACTTTATTCTGTAAATTAATAAATATTAAGGATAGTTCAACCACTTGATAGACCAATCTCTTGATAGTTAAATAAAATTGTAAGTATTATTCAAGAGGAGGGTGATTCCAAGTGGTAATTAGTGTTGAGCGAGCGTGCTCGGCCGATGCTCGGATCGGCTCGAGCATCGCTCTGCTCGGCACATGGCGGTACTCGTCGAGTACCGCCATGTGCTCGCCCGCCATGTTCGGGTGGCGGGGATCTGTGCCGGAGGAGGCACAGATCTGAAGACGCTCCGCTGGACCACCAGGGACTGGAGGTACGGGGGCATTGCGGAGATGAAGGGGGACAGTGTGGAGATGAAGGGGGACATTGTGGAAGAGGGGCATAGAGGAGATGAAGGGGGACATTGTGGAAGAGGGGCATAGCGGAGATGAAGGGGGACATTGTGGAAGAGGGGCATAGCGGAGATGAAGGGGGACATTGTGGAAGAGGGGCATAGCGGAGATGAAGGGGGACATTGTGGAAGAGGGGCATAGCAGAGATGAAGGGGGACATTGTGGAAGAGGGGCATAGAGGAGATGAAGGGGGACATTGCGGAGATGAAGGGGGACATTGCGGAGATGAAGGGGGGCATTGACCAGGCACCCTCCCCTCATCAGAGCAGGGGGTGCCTGGTGTAATGCTCGTGTCGCCCCATTCTATTCAATGGGGCTCGGGTGCTCGGCCGAGCACTCGAGCCTCAGGGGGTGCTCGGTCAGAGCACCCGAGCATCGCTCAACACTAGTGGTAATATTTCTAAACCATAAAAGAGAAAAACAAATGCTCCAGATTGAATCATACACTAATGTCATAAAATTCATAGTTTATTACCACAAAGGAAAATCAAAATAAAAAACATACAGAAAACAAACAACAATAAAATACAAACTACTTTCTATTGGATATGTGCACACCAACCTGATACATATGAGCACTCAATAAATACAATGTCAAAAGCAAGAATTACTCATGTGCAAAATATAGACCCTATGCACATTTCATGTAACCCTGAAGACTTTAACAGGGGTAATGCAAGTATGTGCAATGGTGGTCTGTTATAAAGGTATTTGATGATGTCAGAGATCAATTATCCAATTAAAATAAGTATCTACTCCTGCCATATCTGTATGACAATCATGAGAATTGTATATCATTAATTCAATCACATTCACTGTTGTCTTGTCTATCAAATAACTTTACTGTTTCTTTTATGAGGAGACATAGTACAGGTGTATTGCCAAAAGAGAGTTCCTGCTTATTCGCACAGAGTTAACCATATCACATTACATTTTAAGAAATTCAGTCCCTCCCATTCATTCCATATTTAACTATTAATATCTCAGAGATATCAAATTGCCCCATTGCAATCTGCCTACATATGGGGCAAGAATATAAGAATTTATAAAGCCAGTAAATTTAACTCCTCATTAGAAGACCCATTTACCGTCTTTCTTAAGTCATTTCACCATAAGGTTACAACCTCTAATACCCAAATTACAGGAATCAATGACAAAAGCCATCAAATCCTTCAGGTTTTTATTATGGACAGTCTGAAAATGTTTGGTCACACTGGAAATTGTATTTAAAGGAGTGCTGTCTGATTTAATAATATTATTAAAGTGTTCTAAAAGTTTCCTTCTTAACTGTCTAGTAGCCATGCCTACATATAATTTAGGACATCTGTATTGTAGACAATAGATTACTCCTATACTTTTCCAAATAAAAAATTGTTTAACGCAATGTGTTGGCTACCTCAAAGGGTTAATGATATACTATTTTATTATTATTACTGTCCTTAAATTTAGTTGTTTTTTTTTAATGTATTGACAAGTTTTACACATACTGCTCCTATCCTTGTAATATATGTAAATAGAATAGAATGCAACTCCTTGTCATATTGAGTGTTGTTAACAGGTTTTGGTGGTGGTGGAATGTTTCATGTCACTTACAAACAGCATCCCTTTGAGGGCCAAGATCATAATAATATAATGCAGCAACCATGGACCACTTTTTGTAGTATGAGTCTACTACCACTGACACATACATGCACTCCTCCTACTCTTTACCCCTTACCCCTACCACTAGCAGGTTTGCTGTACATAATAAAATATTGTTGATTTTTACTGTAAAGTACATAACAGAGCTGTTACCGTGTGATGTTTTGTCCAGCTGAAAATAATATATGTCTCTGTCTCTAGTGCCTGTCACTGTCATCAATCTCAGTCACAGCTCAGGTAAAAAAGAATTGTCTCTGTCACCTTTCATTTTTTTTTTTAACTCTACTTGTCACTGTCTACAAATGAATTACACCCTCACTCCCTGGACCTACAAACACTTCCAGCTCTCCTCTTTTGTCTGTCCTCTGCATCAAATCAAAATTTCAACAGAAGCATTCTCTTTCTCTCCTAACTTGACTGCAGTGTTAATTTTTATTTACAGTATAGGAAAAAGCTAGACCTGTTAGCTTCAGAATCAATGACATGCAATAAATGCTAACACTCACTATACAGCAGCTGCTGCAGATGTGCAGCACCACCACACATCAGAATATGCTTGCCCTCTGGATGTATGAGTGAGTGTTTCTGTAATTGCATACAGTTGTTTAATAAGTTGTACCTGTCTGTTTGTCTCTTGAAAGTACGATGTACTTATGCCTTTTTGAAAAGGATCTGTTACTCAGTCAATCTCAGTAGAAGCTATGCAAGCTCAGGTAGAAACTTAGATCACCTGCCTGTCTGACTGCCGCTGTCACTTATCAGATGAGTAAAAAAGTTTATTTTTATGTATTTATTTTTTTTAAACTCTAATTTCTCCGTTCATAGTCCCTCATTCTCATAGAACAACTGCATATTACCAATACCCCTATCAGGCAATTCCAGCTCCCTCTCATTTACTGTCTGCCACCAGTGTTAAAATATAGCTGCTTATAGACAGATGACATGCTAGAAACCGATACCCAGCAGGTGAGAAACTGCACTTTTTGTGGTAAACCCCACCATGGTGCAAAGTGCAGTTTTTCATGTTTCACACTGGAGATGTCACTTACAAACAGCTTGTTCATGATTATTCCTTTATTCAACCTGATCTGAGTTAAGATTTGAAATGTCATCTTGTCGTTCTAATTATTCTTCTGATTCAATAAATTTCTGTTACAAGCTGTATCTCTTTTTCACATTTTATTCCACTTTGATAATGTTTCCTTCATCCAGAGATGTGGTGTGGAAATCTTGGTATGTTTTGCCCCTCTCTTTCCCAACCTGTACATGGGTTAGTGTGACACCTAACCCATCTACAGGGCATCAGAAACTTCATTTTGAGGAGATATTGTGGTACATGACATACATCAATGATCTTATGTTTGTTTGGGGTGTGGGAATGCAAGGATGATGCTTTTGTGACATTTTAATAATAATATTTGTACAGTAAGTGGTCCAGCAGTGAAATGAACCCCTTGAGGGTCATTGAGTGTCATTGAGTGCCTTGCAATGAATTTGATAAATGGGACTTTTTACATAGGGCTGCATTGAAAAAACAGATGCAGTATTCAGCCCTGCCCAGTTTTAATTACTCTGTTATTCTATCAGTTTTGGGATGCTCACTGGTACTCACATGTAAGTGAACACTGACTATAGTCTTACCACCAGTATTTCATTTTTAGCTGTGCTATTATATGGCAATGACCAGTCAAACAAGGTTAGAATGTTTATTTATAGGACGTCTCATTAAATGAAGAGCATTTTACATGTTAACTCTAGCCATCTATGACACCAAATCAGTGGTATTCTGGTTATAGAAGATGTGGTTGGATACTTCAGAGGTCCTGTCTGAGACAGGAGATTTTTTTTGTTATATTTTTGGCTAGAGCAAATCATCAGAGGTACTAAATGATGCTAGAACTTTTTGTCTTAGATACTTCTAGGTCTTACCCCTTGTGAGGTAGATTCAACCAATGTTACTAATGAGCCAATAATTTATTATGACACATATAGCAATCAATCCCACAAGGGCTGCTCTATAGTCGGGTCACTTTACATGTAGATGACTAATTGGCCAAGGTATTACAGCCAGGCAGTGCGATATCTCCTAAGCTACTTTATTTGTGAGAGAGAAATCTTGACAGGCTTGGCTTGATGGAAAATCTTTGTACAGGTGTAGAACTTATGTGTGCAAGTAATGTACATCTATGTCAGTTTCCAAGTACTTCATTTCTTCAGTTGATGGCAGGGAGATCCAGATGAGTGGCTATGAACCTCAGTGATGAGCAGGTAATTTATTTGTTCACATGCTTGAAATTTTCTATTCAGTATGTTGGATGTATTATTAGGTCCCTTAAGAGTAAAGTTCAGGAACATCTTCACAGATCAAGCAATGTATGATGTATTTAGCTGTTCCCTAGCATATTGTTCTTGACCATGATGGTAATATAAGTTTGGTCAGACTCAAAGGAATAGCAGACTGAGGATACCATCTATATCATACTGAATGCAGAGGAGCTGTGTGACTGTAAAATGTGAGTCTCTCCCAGGTCTGTTTATCCATCTTTTATTTGTCTCACATTATTACCATCTTGTTGGTGTCATTATATACTTTTGTATTCTGTGAGATAATTTGTTCTGTTTTGCTTTCTTTGGCTTATTTGTTAAGCATTTACCTTTCAGTGTGTTTTTTGGCCCTGGGGTTGCCTGGGGTAAGAGGGATTGAAGCCCACACCCCCCTTTTTCACTTGTGGAGTTAATGCCTCCCCAATATGGCAATTACGTGATATTTGTTAGTTGACTACTGACTGAATAAATAGCAAAAATGTCAATGAGGGTGATGTAATAGTTATTGAAAACCTTTAAAATGGCAGATGTAGATAGACAGGTTACTGTGTATTTAATAGAGAGAAGTAGGGTCCCCCTAGATTCCTTGCAAGAGCATCCTTTACACAGCCGGTGTAAGAGACAATTCAAAAGTAAACAATACTAGATTTGATACTCACTTATGCTATTATAACCTTAGATATGGTCTTTGATGTAGGGCAAGTGATCATCAATCAGTATATTTTAGTGTACAGGTAATATCTTTGTGTTACTAAACAAAAGCAGAGGTCTAAGATTTTAGAAAGGCTGATTTTTCTATTATGGGTGCAAATGTAAGTCATTCTTTAGCAGAGATAAGTTTATTTCATATTGCGATGGGAACAATTATAACATTCAATAGACATGGTAAAAAGTAAAAGAAAAAATATTAAAGTCAGAAGGATCATGTGCCTTATTTAAACAATAAAAAGTGCTACAATAGAATCTGCAAACAAGCAATTAGGTTACCTAAAATTTAAAATGAAAAACATATTGCAAAAGAGATCAAGAAAAATCCTAAAAGGTATAAAAATGGAAAAAAACTTTAAGACTGGTATTGGCCCCCTTAAAATAGAGACAAGTGAATTAAGTAATGAAGATAAGACAATGGTTAACACATTAAACAAATTATATTCTTCTGTTTAATCAAATGAAAAAAGAATGCAGAATTTGGGCAAACAGGTAGAATCACACAATTTCCTCTGTTATGTACATTACTTACTGAGGGCAAAGTCCAAAATACACTAGAAAGGATTATGGTGAATAAAGTATCTGTATCTGACGACATATACCCAAGGGTACTTGAGCTTAGTTCAGGAATGACATGACCAATATACTTAATATACTTTAATGATTCACTCTTATCAGGCATAATACCCTGTGATTGGAGGAAACTAGACGTAGTACAGTTTTTTTTAAAAGGGGGCAATAGACATGTTAGTTTATCTTCCAGAGTGGGTTTACTAATCGATAGTATTCAGATCTATATGATGACTAACAACATTATTAGTGAGATCAGCATGGTTTTATGAAGAACATATTATGTTAGATTTATTCATTTGATCTGGGATGGTTCAGTCCTGATCCAACACTGTTTAATTTGTTTATTAATGATCTTGAAATGGGTATCAAATGCAGTGTCTCAGTCTTTGATGAAAACACTAAACTGTATAAGGAAATGCATACAGATCAGGATGTTTTTCCCTGCAGAAAGATTTGGAACTGAGTGGAATGAGTGGAAAAGTGGCAGAAGAGGTTTAATATAAACTATGTAAGGTTACACATTTGGGCTGCAGAAACAAGCAGGCTACATATACTTTAATGGGAAACCACTTGAGGGAAACCGTGTTGGCAAACATTTAGCAGTACTAGTAGACAATATACTTCACAACAGTGTGCCATCATGCATAAAAAGTTTTATATAGATGCATGGGATGGGATTGTAATTATAATCCTTGTTAACACTTTATCTAGAATACTGAGTACAGTTCTGGGCAACATTTTTTAAAAAATGCATTGTTTAAAAATGTTAAAATACAAACAAATGCATACAAACCAAAAATTCTTATTCTTACTGAATCTTGGTTAACTGCAAAAATACCTGATACTGCTGTTGCCATAGATGGATATTAATGCTTTAGAAAAGATTGTGCAAAGCGAGGACAAGGGGTAATCATATACATACAGGAGTCAATAAACTTTACACTTCTAAATGACCCTCTTAACTCTGATTCTTATGAATGCATTGCTGGCAAAATGTATATTCCATATGCAAAACAAATAATAATTGTTGGCATCTACAGACCGTCAAATATCCCAGCACATTCTCTTCAGACATAGCTCAATACCTAAAGGAGATTGCCACTCAAAACAAGAAAAGTGAGCTGATGGTTCTTGGAGACATTAATATTAATTGGCTAGACTCCAGGAATGAAAAACATTGTTCGTTGTTTAAAACATTGAACTTTTCACAACTAATACCCTCCCCTACTCGCATAAATCTTAAAACATCCAACCATACTCTGCTAGACTAAATCCTTTCATCCTGCACAAGCAGAATCCAAGATTCAGATGCCCTAACAAACGTGTTTAGCGATCTCTCGATTGTTTAATGCGTCCGCAAAATAAAACCAGTCAGGTTCCAAAGTTATCCTCACGAGATCATTTAGAAAATTTAATCTTCAGTCCTTCCTAAATGATTTAAGAAATTGCTCATGGCATAGAATACATCTAATACCAGACCTAGACACAGCGATTGAATTTTTTAACTCAGAATTCTTACAGGTCTGTAATACCCATGCCCGACTAAGGAAGGTCAGCTGACTTGATTCAATTATACAGTTTCAGAGATGCCTTATGGACTAAATTTAAACAAACCAGCTCTGCTTATGATCACACTACATACAGGCAATTAGGGAATACATGTACAAAACAAACAAAATTAACAAAAACACAATATTTTATTGACAACTTGGACAGTAACATTTCAAAGCCAGCCAACTGTTGGAAGGTTATTAAAAACCTCTACAACCCTCCTAGCCATTCTGACCCATCAACTATAACTGTAGACAAAGAAACAATACAGTGACCCATAGTCAAAGCCAATGTTTTTAACAGCTACTTTGTTGAATGTGCCACTACCCTACTTACACAAAACAAAGGTAACTTAGAAGTTCACCCATTTACAGAACAGTCACTGGCACCTGTTGCCTGGTCCAATTATGAAAATGAATTAACTTGCATGCCAGTAAATGAAAGCAAAATATATGACCACCTCCTCATCCCAAAAATGAAATCCCAATCTAGCCTTGACCAATTACCCGCAATGTTATTAAAGCTCAGTGTCATTGTAACGGCCAAACCGATTGCATCTTTAATTAATGCCTCTTTGGCAACAGGGTATATGCCCAAATCCTGGAAGGTGGCTAGAGTTGTGCCTATCCACAAAAGTGGGGATAAAAATGTAGTATCAAACTACAGACCAATATCCCTACTCCTCACTTTATTTAAATACTAGAGAAATGTGTACACATGCAACTATATAAATATTACAGACAAATCAATTTTTCACCCCTCTTCAATCAGGCTTTTGACCAAATCACTCAACAGTCATGGCCCTCCTAAAAGTAACCAATGATATCCAGACTGGCATGGAAAATGGTAAACTCACAGGAGCCATTTTCCTAGATTGTGCCAAGGCCTTTTACACAGTAGAACATAATATTCTTATAAGCAAACTCCAAAGCTCAGGATTGGGTAATAATTCTCTAAACTGGTTCTGATCCTACTTATCAGACATAATGCAGTATGTGTCAGTTGCTGACAATGACTCCCTTCCACTCAAAGTAAGAAGTGGGGTCCCTCAAGGCTCCATTCTTGGCCCTCATCTATTTTCTCTTTTTTATAAATGATCTGCCTAAAGTTTGCAAATCATCTTCATTACAGGTATGCAGATGACACCATAATCTATGCTAAAAACTATAACATATCACAACTTGAAGCAATATTACAACATGATATCTGCAAGGTTGAAAGATGGTTAGCAAAGAACAAACTGTTCTTAAACACAGACAAAATGGTCACAATGATATTTGGCACAAAGCACAAACTGCTGAATCTTGGCAATACTCACCTACACATTGTAACAGAGTCTAATCGTAAATTGGCCCCAGGGGACTCCTACAAATATCTTGGTATGTGGCTTCACCCCAACCTCACTTTTGGTCTTCACATTGATAAATTAACCTCTAAACTTTATCCCAAAATAAGTACTCTTTTCAGAAACAAATCATGTTTAAGTACCCTGGTTAGAAAACGTATTGTACAACAGATGTTGATGCCAGTCATAGACTATGGTGATGGTTATGCTCCAGCTCCAGAAATCCATAATAATTCATTATGCCGCTTTAGCCTCTAATGTAATTACACTACCCATCACTGTGATATGCTTAAAAAACTAAATTGTTTAACACTCAAATCTAGAAGTGCCCTTCACCTTTCTTGCTTAGTACACAACCACTTATCTGGAAAACGACAGGACTAGTATGCTCACTCCTGCTCTCCATACTAACTATAACCTCCGCCCCACTGCTAACAACTCTCTGCATATACCACAATACAAGAAAGAAGCAGGAAGATCTGCCTTCTCTTTCAGAACTCCAAAAGTCTGGAACAATCTGCCTGGAATAATCAAGTTTGCTTCCAGTCTAAAATCCTAAATGCTTCTTTATATCTAAAAACAGTGTGTAACTGTATATAATTTTAATATTTTATATGTATGTATATTTATATGTGTATGTATATATATTGACATGTAATATCTAATGTTTCTAAATTTGTGTAAATATGTAACCCTTTACTGAAAACTATCCAGGACATACTTGAAAACGAGATAAATCTCAATGTATTCTCCCTGGTAAAACATTTTCCAAAATAAGTAAATAAATAAATAAATAAATAAAAATACATAAGCATGCAACAAAAACTGATAAAGGGATTGGGGGTCTAAGTATAAAGAGATACTAACCACTATGGTTTGTTAACATTAGAGAAAATATGTATAAGGGTGATATGATTTCCAGTTACACATATATTCAAGGCCAATTCAAATAACTATTTATGCAAAGACCTTAACAAAACACAAGAGGTCATCCATTAGGACTAGAGGAAAGGCATTTTCAACTAAAGGCAGTAAGGACAGTAAGGTTATGAAATGCTTTGTCTGTCTGCGGATGCTTTTAAAAAAAGGAGTAGATATATTATGCTTAGTATTTACAGAAGACAAGCAGTAAAACTTGTACTGTTGAAACAGAGAACAAAAGTCTGCTTACTAAGAATGACATTTTATTGACATTATCAAAATTAAAAGTGGACAAATCAGATGGTCCAGAAGAGATTCATCCAAGAGTATTACAAGAGCTTAGATTTTTGCTTGCAGGACCCTTAACTGATCTTCATAAAAGGATAGTAGGGAGGACTCTTATGGTTACAGAAAAATAATGGAAATGCTATTAAAAGAGAGGATTTTGGTGTATCAGAAGTAAAATGATGTGCAAGAGCAATGGCATCATGGCTTTACAGCATGAAGATCTTCTCAAACAAATCTAGCTGAATTACTCTAGTAATAGAAAAGGATGGGGCAGTAGATGCACTTTATTTGGATTCTGACAAAGTTTTTGACACTATTCCACATCTGCTCTCTCTTTACACAATAACACTTGGCGAGCTTATTAACTAATCAGACTCAAATATCATCTCTATGCAGATGACACCCAGCTTTATTTATCTGTACTGATACTGAATCCTGATATTCAGTGTAAAGTCACAGATTGCCTCTTGCCTCTCAGACTGTATGGCTCATAGACACTTCGAATTCAACATGTCTAAAAATGACCTAATTGTCATCCCACCTAGACTTGGACCAGTAGTGCTCTTCCAGGTGATATTAAATGGAACTATCATAAATCCAGTATCAGAAGCACGGTTCCTAGGGGTGATAATTGATGTTGCGCTCTCATTCTCTCCTCATATTAATGCTATCACCAAAACCTGCTGATTTCTTGTGTAGCACAGAAAAAATATGTTTCTTCTTCTGTTCCTCCACAGCCAAAATTCTTATACAAGCACTCATCCTACCCCACAAAGATTACTGTAAGATTCTTCTCTCTGGTCTTCCTGGCTCCCAACTCCATACACTTCAAACAATGCAGAATGCAGCATGAGTTACATTAATGTCACCTAGGTTTGCCCCTACCCCCTCCTCATTCAATATCTCCAATGTCTGCCTATAAAACTCTGGATATCTTATACAATTCTGCTTCTGACATGCAAGACCCTTCTCCTCTCTACCCCGTATTACATTTTTACTCTGTTCTGATTTCCTGCTATACCTCATCAACTTATGACATTCTTCTCTCAGCTCCATTTATGTCTGCAACCCTCTCTTGTATCAAATCTTTTTCCCTCATTGCGGTATAGGAAGAGGTGGTGATAGCACCCACTTTAAGACCTCCCCTAGAGTGCTGTGTGTAGTTCTGGAGACCACAACCCAAAACAACATAATACATTGGAGGTAGTTCAAAAAAAGATCCACTAAAATGATCCAAGGGACTCATGTCAAAACTTACCAGGATAGAGTCAAATACCTTAATATGTATAGACTGGAAGAGACAAGGGCTTAATAAAGTTTTGAAGGAAAGCATTCGGCAGACATAGTTGAACAAGGAGGTGAATCAGAAGTGATGTCCAATAAGTATTCCAGAAAGGGTGATAGATTGATGTAAGAGCCAGCAGAAGTGGTAAAGTAATTTAAAAAAGTGACTGCGATAGGCATGTCTTTTCTGAGAACTATGCAAAACTGTGCATTTTAACTAGATAAGAAAATGGACAGACTGGATTTGCTAATTGATTATTATCTGCCATCAAAAATCTTTATTGGAATTAAAAATGGTCCTTTAAATTACACTTTTAACCTCTTGAATGCTATAAAGGTCTCCAACACATGGAGCCCCTTTAGCATTCAACTTTCTCACCTCTTTATCACCGCTTAGTGAATCTCCCCCCAGGACTTCTTCTTCTCCCTACTGAGCATGTCACATTCTTCATGCCAACCACAATTATTGTATCCTTTTGCTCCTCCAAATCCACTGTGATGGCAGCAGCTCTGTGAGTAGTATATTCACTTAATTTACATGGAAGTACTACGCTTTGTACATTGCCATTACATTGCATCAGAGGGGCAGCAGGAAATCAGACATAACAGGTAAATTAAAGCATTGGACATCTTTCTGGCCAGGAGAGATTTTGTAAAAAGGAAGGTACCAGGTCACCTTATTCTTGGAGGACAAAGTGCAAGAAAAATGTATAGAGTTACTGATAAAAGATACAAGGTCACTGACAAATAGTACAGGACACTGACCTGGCATGACCTGGCTGAAAATCAGCTTTGCTTCTGGTCATTATATTGTTAAACACAAATGATGGCTAGCATTTAACAGTATTTTATTTAACATCTGTTCCTAAGATGTGAGAAGCCACAAACTGCAGCTGGCATGATCTCCTTTTTGAATTGATTCCCAGTTCTAGCCCTTTGAGAGATCTTACAGGCCTGAGTTTGGTGCCAAGGCATGAGCGCAGGCAGGTCAGTCAACATACTGACCCACTGATAGGCCCATCTGTGTTAGTTCATGGATATCCTTAACTCTTTAGCTGCCAGATTAGTCTATAACACTGCAAGAGGACTAAAATACACAACCCATACAAGTCATTAAAAAATTGCCTTAACCCTTTGACTGCCAAAGATGTATCCAATATATTGGAAAGGTTAAATAATCTTCATCCAAAGGGTTTATCCTATATAATAATTAGTTAGGATGTTTGTTAGAAGCCATCATGCTCAGTAGAGACTGCCCGAACGCACAGCATGCTGGGAGCATTCTGTGCTTTCGAGCAGTCTCTACGGTTCATGACTGCATCGGCGGCAGAATGCAGAGCAGAACCGGCCTCTTAACACTTTGAGTGCCAGAGGGGTACGCAACACCTGATTCTCCAGAAGGCAACAAGAGGTGTGTGGTGAACTAAAGATGCCAAAACACATATGTGGTGCACGGGTTGTAAATTTATGTGCTTGTAGTTGCACGGCTCGTGACGCCAGGGTAGTGTTTTACACCACACTCCAGGGGTGAAGCAGGTCTCCTGGGCCCAGCGCTGGGGCAATAAAACACCAGACTGCAGGGTTACGGATAACTGCATTTACTGGAGAAGCAGGACAGGTGAAATAGTCCATTAAAGCAATGCAGAGGTAAGGCAGGGGCAAGTGCAGAGGTAACAGGGAGCCACAGGGCTTGCTGAGACTTGTAGTAGACTTTACTCTGAATCTTGACTTTACTAGTGACAACTTTAAACTTTACTGTAGTTACTGAAGACTTCTGACTTATGTGGCCACATACACTGTCTGAACCATAGGTCGCTCTTGTACACTCTACCGCCAGGTTAACTAAGGACTTTTGACTAGGATTTTTGAGACTACAGAGCGGAGGCCGCCGTAGGCTAATCACTCACGATAAGTAGTACTCTCTATGGGGCCCATTCGCATTCAGCACTTCTCCCCACAGCTCTTCTTGTTGACAGACACAGACTTGGACTCCTGTGCGGTGGAACGCCTATGGTTGTGCTGTGGAACACTGTAGTTGTTTAGCTCCACTGGTTTCCTTCACCTTCTCCTCTGTCTTTATCTCCACACACTTCCTCCAGTTCTCTCTCCTCTCCTCTCACATCCTCTCTCCACAACTTCCTCACTAGACTCCTCTAACTGAACACACACTAGCTTGCTCCTTCCTGTCTGGCTAGACCAGGGGGCTGCTGGGTAAAAAACCTCATTGGCTCCTGTGGTCACATGCTACCCTCTGCACTGCTCACCTTAAAGGCACATGAACAACAAAAATATTACAGTTATACCAACATTATACAATCACACAAATATATAAATAACCATGTTTTAAACTTAAAGCAACATATACCAGAAAGGACTGGTAAATGTAAATGTTCAACTCTGGGACATTACAGGTGTGGCAAAGGAGGAGGAAGAATAGAACCATCCAGGCAGAGACTGGAAGTTTCATGACGATAGAAACAACTAGCTTGCCATCACCTTCTAGGGTAACTACATCTTCTACCAATCCACCTCGTTCATCGTTACCACCCCTGCCAAATGATAGCCACTCTGTTGATACTAGGATGTGACAGTTCGTCTCTACCCATTGCACACTGTGTGGCTCACTGACCACACATGCCAGTGTGGTGGAGGAGAATCGCAAGCAGTGCATCAAGCTAAGATACTGGCAGGGAAGGTTCATCATTACTATTAAAATGTCAGCAAGTTGTCATGTGTCCTTAGCGGGTCTGGACAAGGGGTATAGTGAGAGGCAATACTTGGTTTCAGGTGTCATGGTGTTTGGATACAGCTGT
Organism: Rhinophrynus dorsalis; assembly: GCA_037306005.1. Lineage (NCBI taxonomy): Eukaryota > Metazoa > Chordata > Amphibia > Anura > Rhinophrynidae > Rhinophrynus > Rhinophrynus dorsalis. Next base: position 469,763,053 of record CM074720.1, read on the forward strand.
GCCCCCAGATGTCATTTACCACACACACACTGTGCACATTGCAGTTGCTGATGGAAGCCACAGTTCCTGTTCTCAAAGGAAAGATGTATATTCTAATAACAACACACCCATGATTTTGGAGGAGAGGCAGGTGGAGAAGAATTATTGGTCAATTTCTTCTTTTCTGCACATAGACTGAGGGCTACTTATTGTGCTGCTACTGCCTCAGACGCATCACTGGAACCAGTTGTGGCAAGTGGAACCTTCATCATCTATCTTCCATGTTATGGCTATTGTTGATCCCATTCCCTTTCAGCTGCCTAATCATCCAGCTGCTTAAACAACTCAGCAGCAGCAGTACGAACAGCAGTTGCAACTCAGGACTCAGGAGGACATTTGACAGTGGCCACTTGTCAACATGTCCTGCTGGCATTAGTTCAGTAGGGCATTTTTATTTTTTTCTCAGGGCTTGTGCTTTTTAAAAATAAAAAAATAAAAAAACATAGTCCTACAAAAAAAAATAAAGAAAAAAATAAGTCCTACAAATCAATGTTTCCTTAGGGCTTGTGCCAAACAAGCTTAAGTCCTACAAATCAATGTTTCTTTAGGGCTTGGGCCTCTAATAAGTCTAAATCCTACAAAGGCCTCTAACAACAAATCAAACAAATCATCCTCTACAAAATACTCTATCAAGTCAAGTATTAGTCCACCCCAGTGGCAGCTTATGTCAGAGTATTCCTGCCTCTATCACTTTACATACAAATGTCTTATGTTATTGTATTGATTTTTTACTAACTGTCCAACAATAGCAGTCAAGAAACCCGCCCCCAAACAAATTCCCTGTTCAAATGATTCATTCATTCACCAACACAGGCACCCTCCTCAGACCCCTTTTATACAATGCATTATGGGGGTTTTCATTTGTATTTAGGATTTTTTGTTAACTGTCCCTCAATCCCAGTAAACAATCCCCCTCCCTGTTCAACTGATTCTTTCCACAAACCCCACCAACACAGGCACCCTCATGCCCCTTTTATACTATGCCTTTGGGAAATAAAATAATATTTGCTACAGTGGATATAAAAAGTCTACACACCCCTGTTAAAATTCCAGGTTCTTGTGATGTTAAAGAATGAGACAAAGATAAATCACGTCAGAACTTTTTCCACCTTTAATGTGACCTATAACGTGAACAATTCAATTGCAAAACAAACTGAAATCACTGAGGGGGAAAAAAAATCACAATAACCTGGTTGCATAGGTGTGCACACCCTTAAACTAATACTTTGTTGAAGTAGCTTTTGATTTTATTACAGTAGTCAGTTTTTTTGGATAGGAGTTTATTAGCATGGCATATCTTGACGTGGCAATATTTGCCCAAGCTCTCCTGATCTGTCAAATTGCAAGGACATCTCCTGTGCACAGCCCTCTTCAGATCACCCCACAGTTGTTCAGTTGGATTCAGGTCTGGGCTCTGGCTGGGCCATTCCAAAACATTAATCTTCTTCAGGTGAAGCCATGCTTTTGTGGATTTGGATGTTTGCTTTGGGTCGTTGTCATGCTGAAAGGTGAACTTCCTCTTCATCTTCAGCTTTCTAATGGATGTCAGAAGGTTTTGTGCCAAAATTGCCTGGTATTTGGAACTGGTCATAATTCCCAACACCCTGACTAAGGCCCCGGTTCCAGCTGAGGAAAAACAGCCCCAAAGTATGATGCTGCCACCACCATGTTTCGCTGTGGGTATGGTGTTATTTGAGTGATGTGCAGTGTTGTTTATGTGACAAACATACCTTTTGGAATTATGGCCAAAAAGTTCAACCTTGGATTCATCAGACCATAACACATTTTCCCACGTGCTTTTGGGGAACTTGATGTTTGTTATTGCAAACTTCAGCTGGGCTTGGATGTTTTTCTTTGTAAGAAAAGGCTTCCGTCTTGCCACCCTACCCCATAGCCCATTTTTATGAAGAATACAGGAGATTGTTGTCATATGTAGCACGCAGCCAGTACTTGCCAGAAATTCCTGCAGTTCCTTTAATGTTGTAGTAGGCCTCTTGGAAGCTTCCCTGACCAGTTTTCTTCTCGTCTTCTCATTAATTTTGGAGGGACGTCCAGTTCTTGGTAATGTCTCTGTTGTGACATATTTTCTCCACTTGATGATGACTGTCTTCACTGTGTTCCATGGTATATCTAATGCTCTGGAAATTCTTTTGTACCCTTCTCCTGACTGATATCTTTCAACAATGAGATTCCTCTGATGCTTTGGAAGCTCTCTGTGGACCATGGATTTTGCTCTGAGATGCAACTAAGCAAATGTCAGGAAAATCCTACTAGAACAGCTGAACTTTATTTGTGATTAAACTGAGTCACTTTAAATAATGGCAGGTGTGTAATGACTTCTATTTAACATGAGATTGAATGTGATTTGTTAATTATGAGCACAGCCACATCCCCAGTTATAAGAGGGTGTGCACACCTATCCAACCAGGTTATTGCAAGTTTTTTATTTTTTATTTTTCCCCCTCAACAATTTCAGTTTGTTTTGCAATTGAATTGTTCAAGTTATAGGTCACATTAAAGGTGGAAAAAGTTCTGACATAATTTGTCTTTGTCTCATTCTTTAACATCACAAGAACCTGGCATTGTAACAGAGGTGTGTAGACTTTTTATATCCACTGTAAGTGTTGTGTGTAACTTCTATGTTCCCATTGATTTCAATGGAATGAGCAAGGCGAAAAAAGCAGGAAAAATGCGGAAAATCTGCACTTTTCCCAGAAAATTTTCCACCAAGCGGAAAGTGCCATTTTTCGCCGATTTCAGTTTGAGGTGGAAATTTTGGCCCATCCCTAATCTCCAGTGCATGCCAAAGAGGTATTCACTGCATTGCAGTGCAATACGTTGGATATCTTTTTTGGCACTCAATGGGTTAAAAAAAAGACTAATGCTAAAATTTAAAGTCTAGAAACAGGCATGTCATTGCATTCACAGAAATATATATGAAACTTCCCATACTTTGAGGGAACTGAAAATATATTGGGCTGGATTTTATTACTGTTACAAATGTATCACTTTTTTCCTTTTAAGAGATTTCTAGATAAAACCTAGTGATAAATTTAGGACTTCAAATTGTATCCAGCCTATTATCTTGAATGAGCAGGTTAGCAGAAGCAGTTTTCACTTAGAATCAGGAAGTGAGGAGTGCAAAGGGGAATAGGCTCACTCATCTTGCTGACCATTTGCACAGGCCCAGATCTGTATTTCAAGCTCCCCTCTACATTGTACCCTCTGACACTATGAAAGAAAGTGCTGACTAAGGCCTCAATTCAATTGTTCCCTTCAGCCAAAAAAATAGCCACCGGTATTTTTTCAAACACAGTAAGCCATTCAGATACCTGTGGTGTGAAAAAATACCAGTTCAAAAAACTCAAATCGGGCATTAAATATAGCGCCCATTGGAACCCAATAGAAGTTCAATATTCCCTTTCAGTTCCATGTGTTAGGCAGAAACATGCATTAGGTGACCTACTTCGACGGCTGAAAAAGAATGGCTACTATTTTGGGGCGAAGAATCCCCTAAATCATGTTTAACCTGCAGAAGCAGAAAATGAAAAACCAAAAAACCCTAAATGACCAGTGGATGTATTGATATGGGACCCTACGCCCTATATCAATACATACAAAGTCCTCAAAAATGTAAGAAAATGTGAGAAAAATGAACCCTATGAATGCCAGTGGGGAATGCAACGCATTGCACAGCGCTGCATACTCCACTAGCACTCACATGGTTTATCCGACTAAAGTTAACAACATCACATGAAAATAAACATTTATCTATAATCCTGATGACCAGTGTGGTCTTCAGCACCCTGGTCAACTACTCTCCATCTTCTGCCATCTTCTGTCATCCATCCTCAGTCTTCTACTTTCTCTTCATCTTCTTATCTTCTGTCTTCTCTTCTTTTTTTATGTCCCAGAGATGTCATTGAAAAGAACAAAAAGTAAACATTAAATATGTTTCCAAAACTTATGAATCAAGGACATGCTGGGCTAAATCCATTGAGTTTTGGCGACCGATGCTCATTGTGGTTCATCTTGGTCAGGCAATTGAATTCCAGTGGTACAACTATTTGTGTACCGGCCGGGGATTCAGGAAAAGAATGACGAAAAAAAACCCTCCTTGTACCTTTCGGGCCATTGCCTGATCCCACCTGATGTAAATTTGAATAAGGACTGCATTTTATATGGCCAGTTACTGTTCAAAATGGTTCCCAGGCTCCCACTGGCTGGGATGTGGGGCAACACAGGGCACAGAATGTGTCCTGCAGTAACTACACCTTCCAGCCAATCAGCTTCTAGCTGGAGGGATGACTAAACATGCTCAGAGGTGTCACTAGGGTTGGTTTCACCTGGTGCGGTATCTCATGGTGTCACCCCCCTGAATCTCCTCCCATACCAAGCCATACAGAATCCTTAGTAATGTTTTTTGTACTAGCGTTACTTGTGAATCATAATGCATTTATGTCACCAGAGCATCAATACAGAGTTAAATAACACTACCAGAGCAATACAGTTATGTCACCAGAGCATCAATACAGTTATATGCCACCACCAACATAGCAATATGCCATTATATGTCACCAACAGAGAAATACATCTTGATATGCCACCACAGTACCTCAATGACTCCCACAAAAGCATTATAATTCACAATATATGCCAAAGTGGGACATTTTATACATATATTGGTACATTAGGCAATGGCAGAGAGTCACATTGTGTAACTGATTTGCCACTCCACGTCTATGTGTACCCATTTGTTGCCCAAATTTATACACTAGGGTGTGGTTGATGGTATTTAGAATAATTTGGCCCAAGTTATTCTAAATATCAACACCCATACCACATTATATTAATCTGGACTGGGCACTAAATGGGCATACAACATGCAAATATAGTAGAAAATTAGTTATACAATATGACCCACTGATGTAGCCAAATGTACTCTTATAAACGTAAATGTTCCATTTTGGCATTTATTGTGAATTAGAATGCTTTTATTGAGGGGGGGGGAGTTAGCTGCTGCACATTCATTTTAATGTCACTGTTTCACACAGTATTTTAAGACAGAAAACAGTATAATTATTATTTTTTTTTACGTTTTACAAATAGCTTTATTGTAAAATCAAATATGTAAATACAGAAACGATAAATCACTTATATCATAAACAGTAAGATACAAGGTCAGTGAATAAAATGTAAAATATTAAACATGGAAGTGGCAAGCAGTAAATATAGAAGAATAGTTCCGTTAATTGAAGCCACTAGTGTACAATATTTCCATAGCACATCATAAAGAGGAAATGGATGTCAGGTCCTGAGAACAAAATAGAAAGGGGGCAAGAGAAAAAAAAAAACACACCAAGGGGTTCCCGGCTATAAAGGAAAGGGGTGAGGAAAAAGTTGAAGGGTAGTAACACAATTGCCTTACAAAGTGATGGCATCAGAAGTGGTTACGGGAACATCAAAATGCCTGAACCACTGAAACCAGGATTCAGTAAATTGGGACAATTTTCCCATTGCATAAGCATGTCGATGTTCCAATTCAAAGACCGATCTGAGTCGCAATTTCCATGAATTTATAATAGGTGGGGAGGTCACCTTCCAGTGCAAGGGAATACAAGCTTTAGCTTGGGAGGTGGCTAACATCCACTGATATGTGGTCTGCCTCTGAGAAAATATACCAGGAGGGAGGATATTGACGAACATAGATTTAGTTGTGAGAGGCACTTCTTGGAGCAGTGATTTCAATTCAGACCCAATATCTTCCCAATAAGATGTGAGCAAGGGACATGACCACCAGATATGGAGGTATGTTCCAGGACTCGCAAGGCATCACCAGCACTTCTCGGACATAGAGGAGAAAACTCTAGCCAGCCCCAATGGGGTGATATACCACCTAATGAGTAGTTTATAATTAGTTTCCCGTAAGGACGTAGATAAAACATTGTAACGGTTTGTTTGACACACAAACACAATGGTTTAGGATAAAAACACAGTTTTTACAGACACACGAAAGGTTAATAATATAAATGCCCACACAGGTCCAGTACAAATCAAGGTACAAGCAGTCTATACTGACACAGGTCAGGCAAAAAGGAGTAGGTTTCCCAGGACTCAGGTACTGCAAGAGTTAAAGTTCATCAAGGAGTGTAAACAGTCCCATGTGGGAAAGCACTGTGATAGCACTTCCCAGAACGAGAGCTTCTGTACGCCAAATGCCAGCAGAACAAACGTGAACTGCCAGAGTACAACAGGAATATCGTAGAGAGCACTGCCGGAGCAGTTAACGGAGGACAAGCCAATGGCGCACTACCGGAGCAATAACGGAGGCAGACACTTGCAACCGATATGAGCAGTAACGGAGGACTAGGCCAAAGGCACAATGCCGGAGCAGTAAATGAGGCAGACACTAGCAACTTGCAGGAGCAGTAACAGAGGACAAGCCAATGGCGCACTACCGGAGCAATAACGGAGACAGACACTTTGCAACCGGTATGAGCAGTAACGGAGAACTAGGCCAAAGGCAACTGCCAGAGCGGTTACGGAGGCAGACACTAGCAACCTGCAGGAGCAATAATGGAAACTGACTCTTGCGCTCAGTAGAGCAAGTGGAACCGGATCGCCTAGAGAGTGAGAATGTTGCCAAGGAGAAAATAAGCTGTAGAAGCAGGAACGTTAATCAAGCCGGGTCGGTACACAGGAACAGGAACGACAGTCGAGCCGGGTCGGTACACAGGAGCAGGAACATCAGCCAGGCCGAGTCGGTACACAGGAGCAGGAAAGTCAGCCTGGCCGGGTCGGTACACAGGAGCAGGCACTGAAGAGTAGTCAGGTAATCTGGGTCGGTACACAGGAGCAGGAGAACTGATGAAGAGTAGTCAGGCAGGCCAAGTCGGTACATTGGGAAACACTGAGCAGAAAACTAGCACTGGAACACCACGAAATGGTACCGTGTGGGTGCTGGAGCCCAGTATATAAAGGCCATACTGGGCGGGATAAATACAGGACAGCCAATTGGAGCACACAAAGGATAAACTGACAGGAAAACAACAACAAGGGAGCACGGGCACCATGATAAATGTATTTGCAATTTAGGGCAAAAATTTTGTTCCATGTCTCAGAGGATATCGACATATTCAGATCCACATCCCATGCATCTTGAAATCTCCACCTCCGAGGAGGAGCTCCAACCAATAGCAGCTTGTATAATTGGGAAACGGTCTTAGTCAAGAAATTATTGGAATGGAATAGGGACTCAAATGCAGTCAGACCACCTGAACCTGACATCCGAAGCCCCTTACTACAGATAAAATGATACACCTGCCGATAGTGCAAGAATTTCAATTGTAGGTCCTCAAATGACATGATACCGGAATCCAAGATTAAATAACACGCTGATATTCCAGACCAGTGAGCAAACGCTTTGGAGTCCAGTCCCAGAGGAAAGGTAGGGTTCAACACTACCTGCATAAGGGAGGACGTAAAAGGAGCCCAGCTATAAAAATAATTCACAGTGTGCCAAACAGATAAAAGATGCCCAAGTACTAGGTGACTGCTGCAGACTTTGGGAACTGAAGATGGCCTACACCAGGGCAGCTGGGTAATTGCCAGACCCTTGAAGGTGGCTGATAAGACATGGGCCCAGCCAGTGTTGTGATATGCCGGATGCGCACATGAAAGCAATATAGCAGACTGACAGGCCCTATAGTACTGAAGAAACTCAGGAGACCCCAGGCCCATTCTAGATGGGGGTTGAGACAGCAATTCCCATGGCAATCTAGAATTTTTATAAAATCAAATAAAAGACATGTACATGGACTGTAAAGTAACAATAAGGGTGTTACGGTTTTCTGACACTCAGACAAAGGTTAAAAGTAAAAACACAGTTTTATTGAAATAAAATCAAAGGACAGCGCCCCTGGTGGCCAGGATAGGCATAAACAGTAATGACAGTAGAGCAGACTCAAATACGTATGAGCAAACTATAATGATCAGAATAAATGAATGGACAAGGGTTAATGTTAGAGCAACTGAACAGTCTCTGTGATGGTAATTAGCCAACGCCCAGAAGTTAATAACAGTCTCTTGATGGTGCAAAGGAAAGGTGTAGTAGGCAACTGAACTGAATCACTCTCAGATAGCTGTATAATAGGACACCCAAGTGAACAGCAAAGATTTGACCAGAGCTGAGCCAATACCTCCTTAGAGGAATGTAATGGATGAAAGCCACTGCTGGAGCAAATGGATCTAGAACCTGAAAAGCCCTTCGCACTCTCAACTGGAAGAAACCCTGCGTGCCAATGGGAACAGAGCCAGAACACCCCTTGGGTGCCAATACGAACCAACACTGCACAAGCGATTAGTGAGCCAACGCACTGGTAGTGCGATAGATAGTGTAACACAGTGAGCACTTGGAGACCAGAGCTGAGACACCCTTCCGGTGCCGTCACGGAGCAACACACTGCAAGAGCAAACAGGAGGCCACTAGCACCGGGAGGTGCAACCACGGTGCAGACCGAGCACCGGAACGGAAACTGCTCTGCTTGTGTAAACGGATAGGCTAGGTCAATAAGGCACAGGCTCAGTAAGTGTTAATTGGCTCGAATGAAACACACAGGCTTGGCACGTGTATGGATGCAGGCTCAATAACGGAGGCAACCAGCACAGCAAGGGTATAGGGCAGGTTCGGTAATGGAGACAACAGCTCAGCAAGGCTATAAGACAGCTCGGTAATGGAGGCCACAGCTCAGCTTAGCAGAGAAGTGATTAGTCAGAGCGATACTATGCACAGTTCAGAATGTCGTCGGCAGGCGACCGAGATCACACTGGAACACAGGATACAATCACGGAGCAGGAAGCGTCAGCCGGAACCGGATCAATCACGAATCAGGAACGTCAGCAAAAGCCAGGTCAATCACGGAGCAGGAACGTCAGCCAAAACCGGGTCAATCACGGAGCAGGAACGTCATCCAGAACCGGGTCGAATCATGGAGCAGGAACGTCAGCCATAGCCAGGTCAATCACGGAGCAGGAACGTCAGCCAGAACCAGGTCGAATCACGGAGCAGGAATGTCAGCCAAAGCCGGGTCAATCACGGAGCAGGAACAGCAGAATGGTCAGACGAGCCGGGTCGGTACACAGGAACTCAGGAACACAGCAACAAAAGCGCAGGATCAGGAACACCACGAAAGGGCATCTGACAGGTGCCATAGGTCCAGTATATAAAAGAACATCCTGGGCGGGCCAATCAGCCTCCTCCAATGCACAGGTATCATCACAGAGATTGACAGGGAATCACGGGGACCGTGATAAAGGGCTAGTGGGCTCTCAGCGAGATCGATTGGAAGAGAAATAATATCCTAGGAAGGACTACCATTTTAACTACCTGAACCCGTCCCAGCCATGAGACGTACAAGGAATGCCATCGCTGGAAATCAAGCTTCAAAGCATCAATTAAAGATGATATATTGATAGAAGTCATTTCAGGTAAGTTCAAATCCATCAGATCCGAGGCAGGTATATGAACATGTAAGACCTCCGATTTGGTGATATTAAGCTTATAATACGAGAACCTGTCGAAACAATTCAAGACAGACAATAGTTCCTGGATCGACCTAGATGGTGCAGCTAAGAAAATAAGGACATTGTCCGCGAAAGCAGCTAGTTTAAATTTTGATGTATGAATATGAAGGCCTGAAATAAGGGGATTACAACAAATGGAGGCCAGTAATGGTTCCAGCGTTAAGACATAAATCAGTGGTGATAGTGGATATCCCTGATGGGTACCGTTGGAAATTTGAAAGGAGTCAGATAAATGTCCATTCGTTTTTACCCGAGCTGTAGGATTAGAATAAAGAGACAGTATAGAGTGCAAGCTACATGGGCCAAGGCCAATGCACTTCAGGACTGCAGACATGTATGGCTAGCTGACCCTGACGAATGCCTTTTCGGTGTCCAGTGATAGGAAGGCAATAGGTAGTCCTGATTGTTTAGCCTGATGTAATAAAGTAATGGCCTTGACCGTGTTATCCCACACTAACCTGCCCTTAACAAAACCCACCTAATCAAAGTGAACTATATTGGGCAAGAAAGAACTCAGACAATTCACCAGTAATTTGGTGAAAAGCTGGAAATTAACATTGATCAAGGAAATGCCACATTGGGATGGGTCCTTCCCAGGCTTCGGTAGAACTGTAATATGTGATTGGAGAGATTGGCCTGGCCAAGAGTCTCCCATAAGAATAGCATTAAAGGTGTCAAGCATGTGGGAAAGCAACTGAGATTTAAATGTCTTAAAATAAGAAATAGTTATGGCGTCCGGCCCGGACTTTTCCCATTAGGTGTTGACGCTAAGGCTGTAGATAATTCCTGTAGAGTGAACGGTGACTCTAAAGATTCCACCGCAGAGGCAGAGAGATGGGGTAGATTAACACCGCATAGGAAGTCAGCTATTTGAGAGGAAAGAGCATCCGCTGACCCCGAGTCTGGTGGTTGCAAATTGTATAGAGTTTGATAAAAATTCCTAAAAGCACTCAAGATGTCAGTCAATTTAGTAACCATCTGTGTCAAAGAAGTTTTAATGGAGGTGATAAATGAGCCTTGCTTTCTAATCTGAATTAGTCTCGCCAAATAGTTTCCCAGATTTGTTGAGCAATAAGTAATTCCTATATTTATGCCATAAGAACGCTCTAGCAGATGTCTGATGCAGGATAGCAGATAGATCAGAGTGGGCGGTCTGTAGCCATCACTTGAGTATCCGGGCAGAGCATATGCTTATGATCAAGTTTTAAAGAACGAATTTCATTCAAGAGGTCAGACACCTGTTTATCACAGGCCCTTTTGCGTCTGGCACCCAATTTAATTAACAGCCCCCTTATTACACATTTATGTGTTTCCCATACCTTGGGAAGCTACGGGCCAGTATAATTAAGTACTGTATTTTACAGGTTAACTTCAGTTTAAAATATAACCACATGTTATCCATGAAGAAATTCATGGAACATGCTCTTGCCATTGTACTCAAATTGCTAATATATGATATAATCTATCATATTAACCATTGGAGTGCAATGACAAGAGCATGATGTTTTATGCAGTTCTTCAATGGTTCTTATTTAAACAGAAGTTAATTAAACCTTATGTAAATTACAAGACCATGTTTCATTTTACCACACTGAGCACATATGGTTAAATTTTAAGCATAAATCAATATTAATTAATCCTTATTGTCAATTATAGAAGCAATGATGTTGTTATATTAACTTCAGTTTAAAGTATAACAGTATGTGCTCAGTTAACTTAAGATTTCAAAAATTATGAAATTCTAAGTTCGGTGACTCAGTGAGGACATATGGTTCTATTTGAAATAGAAGTTATTAATTACCTTTATGCTGATTTTTTTCTGTTTACATTATTTATAAACGAGTCTAGACATTGTCCACCTCCACACACTATACTGTCCTCATTGTCCACCTCCACACACTACACTGTCAACATTGTCCACCTCCACACATTACACTGTCCACCTTCACACACTGTCCACCTCTACAATATACCGCCTTGTCCACCACCTCTACATTGCTCCCATTGGCCAGCTCCACATTGGTCCCCATTGTCCACCTCCATATTATCTACTTCCACATTGGCCCCATTGTCCACCACCTCAATGCAGTCTGTCCACCTCCACAATGTCCAGCCCCATTCTGGCCCCATTATTCAACTCTACATTGGCCCCCACTGTCCATCTCAACATTGGCTCCCACTGCCCAAAACCACATTGTCCAGTCCACCACCTCCACACTGTCCATCACCACACAGTCAGTCTGTCCAACTGTCTTCCACAATGTCCAGCCCCACTCTGGCCCCATTGTCCAACTCCACATTGGCTCCCACTGTCCATCTCAACATTGGCCACCATTTTACCCTACCACAATGTCCAGCAGTCTACCACCTCCACACTGTCCATCACCACACAATTCAGCTCAGCCCCCAGTTGTTCCCCGATTCACTTAATTATGTATATATCCCCTAAGTTCCAAATTCCTTTCAGCAGAAGAGGCAGTCAGGCAGAACCCCTGTCAGGCATAAGAAAGCTGCAAAATGGCTCTGGAGGTCTTGGCGCATGAAGCGCCTATTTATAGCCCAATGATTTGTTGTTGTTATCATGTGCCCACGCAGGCCATATTGCATATGGTATGCCGACCAAAAGGTCATGCTAGCATGCGCAGTGAGATAACTAGCTTCGCTTCCCCTTCATTGAGTCTTAATATACTCAATGAAGGGACGTTATAGCATCAGGTGCATTGGCATGTTTTTGGTGTACAGCTGCATCCTTGCTAAGAGCCAGATCAGTCACAGACACATTGCAGGGAGACAGAAGATTGCATGGCATACACTAATATAGGAGTCACTCACCCCATACCATCATGCTTCTGCCGTGGGAGCCTCCGGTATTATACGGAGCTGAATAGAGGATGGCAGCTGTCACCCCCGTTGAGGGTGTTACTCAGTGCGGCCTGCACACCCCTCGTGAAGAAACTGAATGTGCTAGAAGCTGATTGTCTGGGAGGTGGGGTTAAAGGGATAGTAATACTTCATTTTATCTTTATTTTATTTTGTAGGCATTAAAAAAAACACGAAGAACGATATAAGTCTCTCTTAAAGGTTTGAGAGATATTCACAAGCAAAGTTTCCCCTCACTGACCAAAATGGTCAGGTGTGCCATCTAGCTGTCAGATTTGGAATCCTGTCCACAGATCAACTGGTGGCTCTTCAGCAGAGCCTAGATCGCAAGATAGAAAAATAACTATTTCATTGGAAAGGTCTAAAAAGTGTGCTTGCAAACCAGGCACACTTTGTAGACTATTCAAATGAATTAGTTCTTATAGCTCGTGATCTCGGCTCTGCTACAGAGCCACGGGAGGTTCGCGGCCTGGATTCCAAATCTGACAGCTAGATGGCACACTTGACCGTTTTGGTCAGTGAGGGGAAACTTTGCTTGTGAATATCTGTTAAACCATAAAGGTTTGATAGATAAGACATATCTTTCTTCATGTTTTTTAATCACTACAAAATAAAAAAAGATAAAATGAAGCATTCCTATCCCTTTAATGCAGGGCACATTATGTGCCCTGCATAACCTCACATGCCAGTCAATGGTATTGTGGAAAGCATTTTGAACTGGGACTTGCCATATAAAAGGCAGTCCCTATGCAAACTTCCCTCAGTTAGGATTAGGCAATGGTCCTTTTTCCTGTTTACACCAAAGGCGGCAGCATTGTAACTTTAAGGAAAAATGTAATTTTAAAAACAAAATTTAGTTTTTACAGGGGAAACACTAAGTTTAAAGAAGACTAAAGAAGAACACAGATAAAGAGGAGAGAAGAAGATGACAGATGAAGAAGAAGATAGAACTCTACAGAAGACTAATTGAAGAGGAAGACAAGAGGGCAGAAGACCCCGCTGGATATCAGATTTACAGGTAAGTGTTTATTTTAATTGGATATTGTTAGCTTTAGGGGGAGTAACCCTTTGAGTGCCAGTGACGTATGCACCTCTGTAGACTTCTTTGCATAACACACTGGCACTCACATTTACACACATTTTTGGTACTTTGGATGTATTGATATAGGGATTAGGGCCCCATATCTATACATCTATGGGTCTCTATTGTAGGGATCCCTACTTTTGCATTCATTTCTTTTTTTACACTTCAATTACACGTCAGTGGTTGAGAACACACATTAGGGAACTGAACTCCAAGTTTTCTAGGTGATTACGTTTGGAGATAAAAGTGAGTCCCTTAAAGTGCATTACTAGCCACCACATGTAATTGAATGTCAAAGTGCATTACCATTTGGTAGTGTGTCACAGCACAGGTTATTGAATACCTGACTGTGACTTGAAACTATCAATGATACTTTTATTTTTACGGTGCCTATTGAATTGAGCCCTTAGAGAAAAAAGAATAGTGGTGTGGTATTAAATGTAACACCTAAATTGCCCTGTGAGTTTTGCCACTGCTACTGACAGCTTCCTCATTGGCTACAGTGTTGCCGCTTTTCTCACTACATCTGAAAAAGTCCCCACTCTTTTTTTTTTTGCACTTGTTTGAATATCTTTAATACAATTCTCCTCTGGCACCGCAAACAAGGAACAAATAACAAAAGTTATGTTTTCAAATGAGTTTTAACACACTTTTGGAATTAAATTGTATGCAACCCTACAACTGATAAAGCTCTGAAAGGGTTTATGGCTGGCTATGGTTTGGTAGGCATAAAATAAACAGCTTATCCACTTTTAGTCAGCACTTTCTTTCCTGTTGATTTAATACATTTATCATTGAGTCACAAGCTGGACAATGTGATTAGTTTACTATAATAGGCCCTGTCTCCCCTACCATGTAAATGGAACTGGCAGCAGCTGTTAAAGGGATAGTAATACTTAATTTTATCTTTATTTTAGTTTGTACGCATTAAAAAAACATGAAGAATGATATGTCTCCTCAGCTCATGGAGTTAGCTGTGTAACGCTTGAGCTCCGAACCCACATGGGTGTTTAGCCCTTATTTTATGGAGAAGAGAGTTTGATTCCACCCCAACTGGAAAGGTATTACCCCCTCCCTAATGCGGGGAAAGAAAAATTCCAAAAAGCTCACCGGTAATCCGATTACTGGATATCTTACAGCAGTGCCTCACTCTTCTACTCAGGCCTCTTCACCAGACGGCAGGGAAGCACCTCCCACCGCAGCGCGGGAAAACACTTCTCCGGTTCCCTTCACAGGCTTCTTGCCCAATACCTCTCTCCCCAGTCTCATCTGGAGTACACCCGATATGGCTGAAAACGCGGCTAATCTACCCTTGGACCTTACCTCGTTACTAGTGAGCCTTCCATCCAAGGAGGATCTTAAAGACCTTCCTACCAAGCTTGACCTCAAGAATCTTGTGGAGGAAGTCAATTCACTGCTGGCTACTGAGCTATCCGCTATCAGGGCTGACTTCTCCCTTCTAGCTCAAAGGGTGACCAACCTGGAAGCCGTTGGTAACACTACTTCTGAGTCAACTTCTCAGCTCTCCCAAACGATTGCCTCGCAGCAAGATATTATTCGCTCTTTGAACGTTCGTCTGGATGACTTAGAAAATCATGGGCGTAGGAATAACATCCGTATCCGAAACCTACCTGAAACTGTCCTTCCTCAGAATCTTCGGGATGTCCTGATCTGACCTTCATACCGATACCATAGTCATTGAAAGAGCCTATCGGGCCCTCAAGCCTAAAGATGCCATACGGCCGCGTGATGTCTTAGTATGCTTCCATCGATATGAGATCGAGGAACAGATAATGCGTAGAAGCAGGGAACAAGGTCCCATTCAATGTGCTGGAGCCGAAATCTATCTATACCATGATATTTCTCCCCACACTCTCAACCTACGCCGCACTGTGAAGCATCTCACGGAGCATCTTAGGAAGCAACAAATTAAATACAGCTGGGGCTTCCCCTTTCTCCTCACAACATCTTTCAATGGCAATCAGGCATCCCTGCGCTCACCTGAGGAGATCCCATCTTTCTGTACAACTCTGGGGATATCACTTCCACCATTAGATCCTTGTCCTTCCACACCACAGCACCCTAAATCCCACAAGTGGCTTGAATGGTCTCCTACCACTCCTGTGAAGTCGTCCAAGCACCGCTGGCTGGATTCCCAAGCCGAGAAGCCCCGCTCATCCACCACAGTCTGGACCTGAAAGGCTGCAGATCTTATGCGGATTCCTGGGTTCCCACTCTACTGATGTTCGTTTCCAGCTGACTTTCTACTCTTTGCCAGCACTGTACATGCTTGACAAATGGACTTGAGTAAGAGATACACCTTCATTACTCTGATGAACGTTTGAGTTTTGGTTCGTTGACAGGTTTGTCCCCAGTATTGTACTCTTTTGCCATGTTTTGTATTGCCCCTTCGGGTCACTGCCTCCGCTCACTAGGCAGGTGATTATACCATCAGTCACCCACATGCTTTACTCACTACCTCCCTAGAAGACTGGACACTGCCAGTTTTACTTATCATTTTCCCTGGCTCCATATATTTGCTGATTGCTCCGTACCCACCCTTACAGAGGCTCCCATTTAGATGTCTGCAGATCTGCAGGGTTATTCCCCCTTAACATGTGTAAAGTTGGGTGTGTAGCTCCACAATAAAGGGATGGGCTCCCATGATGGAGTGTGATGTTCTGGTATAGCCTCCTCACTTGCTTTTCCCTACTGCCGCTTACAGCAAGGCCTCAGGACATCATAAGGCACTTACTCCTAGTCTGGGCTTCCCTGGCTGGGAGCAACTGCCACATCCCTCTCACTACCCCTATCTACCGGCCATGAGCTTGTATCTCTTGCTCTTACTGCGGTGGAAGTGGAACGCTTCAGTGCAATGCATTATTCATGTACTCTCCCCTGCTCCCTTCAGACACCTTTGCCTTGTGTTATGTTTCAGATCAGTACCGCAAGTACCCTTAAACCAGGCTTCCACCTCTCATAGCCTGACCCACAACTGTCTTCTATCATGTCCCCTATGGAGCTACTATCCCCTTTTTGTTAGTTCACTCTCTGTTGGGTATTGTTTCTTTCTCTTCTCTCCCTGACTCCCTGCCCACACTACCCTTTACCATTGTTCATAGTTCCCCCCCGATAGGGTGTTCATCCGTTACTTCCCCCTTGTCACAGTGAATGTGACACTTCCTATTTTACTAGAAGGATCATATCTTGACCTCATTCCGCTGTTTTCTGTCTCTCATGACACAGATTGGGACACATCCCCCCCTCGCTCCTCCCTTTCCTCTTATCTCTCCATATACTTCACTGGTGACACGTTAGACTCCCTACCTGTTTTATCTCTGCCATGATTCTCTAGACCTTGCTGCTCTCCTTCTGTTACTCCTATGCTTTAGCTACTCGCCTAAATACCTTGCTCTATTCACTCTCATCCCCTTATGCTGTTCCCTTACTGTCTACCCATGTGGGCTCGACTCCCCCCCTCTTGCATCATACTATTTCCTCTGTGTGTGGCCTCCCCCCACAGGTCTTCTGGCACCTTCTTTGCCTTTCTTATATCTCATCTACTCACTCTTCTTTTTTATGGCTGCTGCTACTCATCCCTTTCCTCTTTTTTTTTTTCCCTCCTCCTCCTCTCTCCTGTGGTCCAGTCGGGATGTCTCAATTCTACCCTCTACCTTGACCCATGAATAGCATTCATGTGCTGACCTAATGGCTGATAGTGAGGGGAGATTCCTTATTCTGAAGGGCCTCCTTTATAACAGGCCTGTCACCATAATGAATATATACTCTCCGAACACCGGCCAACTAGCCTTTATCAAGCATACCTTGACCCACCTTGATGAGCAATCAGCTGGTAGGATTATTCTGGGGGGGTGACCTGAACGTAGCTCTCGATCCAGTACAAGACTGCTCCTCGGGTAAATCTCCCTTTTGCCTTTCTCACCTGAGACAAACCAAACAGCAGTTTTCTGCGCGCCATTTGATTGATGCTTGGCACCTTCTGCACCCCCAAGACAAAGACTACACCTTTTTCTCCCACCCCCACTCCTCTTATAGTAGGATTGATTACTTATTTATCTCTCAATTCCTCCTCCCACACTTGAAGGATGCGTCTATCGATTCTACTTCTTGGTCTGATCACTCACTAGTCTCCATAATGCTTTCCTCTCTCGACAACTCTCCTCCCTCCAGAACTTGGAGACTTAATGATCACTTTCTCTCTAACCCCTCGGACTGCTACACTATCAGCAAAACTATCACGGAGTACTTCACTATTAATTCCACACCTGACGTCTCCCCTCAATCCATCTGGGAGGCCCACAAATGTGCTTTGTGCCTGGGAGGGAAACAAGACACAACATTGCCACTGTGCTCTCTTTGACGGATTTTGCTAAACCACATAACATCCCTTTTATACTTCTCTCGTCGGACGCCGAAAAGGCGTTTGACAGAGTTGATTGGACATATATTGAGGAGGTCCTTCGCAATGTTGGCCTAGGTCCAACTATGCTCAATGCAATTATGAGTCTGTTTTCCTCCCCCTCGGCCAGGGTCTTAGCAAACGGTACAGTTTAGGATCCTTACGAATGGGACCCGCCAGGGTTGCCCTTTGTCGTCCCTGATCTTTATCCTCACCTTAGAACCCCTACTACAAACGGTCAGAGCCCACCCAGATATCCGTGGATTGCGAATAAGATCAGAACACTTTAAATTAGCTGCATTCGCTGATGATGTTCTATTTTTTATCTCCCATCCTGTCACCTCACTCCCTTCTCTCATAGCTTTGTTGCAACAATACTCTGCTGTTTCCCAAGCATCGATCAACTACTCAAAATCTGAGGTTCTCAATGTTACTCTTGATCCATCCTCAGCTTCTTTACTCCAGGCAAAATACCCACTTAGATGGACTGACTCTAACATCACATATTTAGGGATTCGGATATCGCCCGATCTCTCCTCTTTGCCTGACAGTAATCTTTCCCCCCTCATACGCGAGCTGTCCCGGCTTGGAACCCCTTATATCTCTCATGGCTCGGTCGTATCAACGTGGTCAAAATGCTGGTACTCCCTAAGGTCCTTTATATTTTAAATGCATTGCCGTTGCATATCCCTAGACACTTCCTTGACTCACTTACCTCTATCGTCCTCCGTTTTGTCTGGGCCCAGAACAAATCCAGACTCCGTCAGGACATTCTTTCCAGGCCAATACATATGGGTGGCTTTGGGCTCCAGGATTTCCACAGATACTAGAAGGCAGTGACGATTTCTAAAATATACGATTTCATGACTTCTCCCCCCAAACGTTGGACCAAATCGGTATCTCATGTTTTGGGTGATATCGATATTATTCAGCTTTTATGGTGTGTGCCTCAAGATCCCTCTCCTCCATACATGAGACATATATTGTTAGGACACATTCTCAAGATATGTAGAGCTGTGAATAAAGAATTCCACCTGGCTCCCCCCCTTCACCGCTTCAATCCTTTCTAGGTAACCCATCCTTCCCACCTGGGTTGTGCTCTGAACACTTCTCCCGTTGGAAGTCACTCAACCTGCACACTTTGGGTTCCTTCACTACTAACACCGGCTTCACTTCTTTGGGTTATATATCCTCTAAATTGGCGCCATCTACTGTCCCATGGTGGCTCCTTTTCCAACTCTGGCATTGGTACCAGTCATGTTGCAAGATAGGATCACCGAATCGTGAACTTACTAAACTAGAAAGCTACATGGTTTGTCCCCCGAGCACGTTTCGTTCTCTCTTTCCTTCTGTTACTCCATTCTATGTAGAAAAGACATACCTACCAAGCCCTACTTTCTTACCAGGTGGGAGTCGGAGCTCTCCTTTAAACTTGATATGCCCAGTTGGTCACGTATACTTCGATTGAATTTCATCTCACACCGAGATACCCACTCCTGAGAATTAAATTATAAGATCATAACGAGGTGGTACAGATCCCCCTCGCAAATAGCCAAGTATAATCCTTCTGAATCCCCAACTTGCTGGAGATATCTACAATGCACTGGCTCCCTCGCTCATATTTGGTGGCATTGTCCCTCTATACAGCCCTTTTGGGTTGCAATAGTTACAAAAATCAATAGTATCCTAGATGTATCCCTCCCCGTCACCCTTCAGCTGTGTCTCTTCTCGGACAAAAGTAGCTTACAGCCTCCCGTCCCAATGCACTACTGGTTACCTATCCTGCTCCTCCTCACAGCGGCTCGTTCCCTCATTCCAAAACACTGGAAGAGCACCACTGTCCCTACTCTACCTATGTGGATAGCCAAGGCTGACTACTTAGTTGAAATGGAGAGACTTCACGCGATTACTAAGAATACCTTGCCTATGTTCGTAGACACTTGGGCTTTTTGGCAGAAACTTAGTCCTCCACGTCATAGACCTTAGGCACTCATCTATCTTCATTGGGACTATTAAGCGGGCAGTCACGCTGAGAGCCCTTGGACGTGACGGTAAGTAACGAAGCTATTTACACTTCAGTTTCTTGTCTTGACGTATTCCTATGCCTTCTGGACCACATGGAGACTCCCCCCTCCTTTTTTTTTTTTCTCTCTTCTTCTCCCCCTTTTCCTCTCCATCTTTATACTCCTTAACCATAGGTGTAATTCATGGCCTATCCTCAGTCCCCCCTTACTAGCCATTATACAACAATCATCAATTTTTCTTTTTTAGGTAATGGTTTGTTTCGCTCCTTTGTTTACAATCAATACTCCATGTCATTGTCTCTACGTTTTACTTCACCTATGGCAATATTCCCATTCTGTCATACTGTTTGTACCAATAATATTATTGTATACCTTTGATAACCTGTTATGTTTTATCAAATTGTTTGTAATCTTCTTGTTCTTTAATAAAGCTCTTTTGAAGCAAAAAAAAAAATGATATGTCTTATGTCTCAAACCTTTATGGTTTGAGAGATATTCACAAGCAAAGTTTCCCCTCCCGCCCATTTTACCTAGTGTAAGCCATCTCTTCTCAGATGTGAATCCAGTCCATAGACCAGACAGATAACAGCAGCGAACAATCTTCTTTCTATGAGAACAATGAAAGCCCTGCCCCCCTTGACAAGTTTTTCAGGTTTTTCCCTTATCTTAATTGAAGATTGTCCCTCTCTGCAGTCTACCTCGGCACCTCCCTTCTGATCTGGCTGAGCAGTGTTACATCAGTAAAAGGGGTGGGAGGGGGACACTTTGTCATTGAATTACTCTTGAACTACAACTCTGACATAATTGAAGTAACACTCTCCAAAGTCCAAAAACTATGATGATTAATTAGAGCTGCTTTTATTATGAAACATTACTATCCCTTTAATGGCTCTTCACTTCACACTACACCTGGTGCTATTCCCACTTTCTCACACCTGAAAGTTTGGAAGCTGGGTGAGTTTTGGAAAACTGGTCTGGTCTGAGACATGATACATGGGACAAAATGGATAATTTTAAGGAATACATTACACATTACTGAGGCAGAACTGAGGCAAGCCAAATGGGCGGGCCAGTGAGTGGATAGGTGGGCCAGCTTGAGAGCATGACAGACCACTGCCAGGCACCCCTAAAAATCTTAAACCCTAGGCAAATGGCAAGTCTGCCTATTTGTACATCTGGCCCTGCATATACAACACACCTAAAGTTCTATGAATGCAAGGAAAGTTCTACATATGTAACCACGAATGTAAGAACATACCTTTTCACATCAAAGAAAGTGTTCGCTTTGCATTGCATACTGAAAGAGTTAGAGTAGAACTAATGCCTCCTAATAATAACACCCTCTTACCTTAATATGGCCATAAAATACTAATAGTCCCTATGAATTTTGCCCTTGTGCCTTAGTTCAAGAGTTAACATTTTCAGTCAGTCCTGGATGTTTATGGAGGCAGGCATGACAAGTGCGGCCAGTTTTTTAAACTGAAGCAGACAGAGCACAATACTTACCCCTCTGGTCCTTAAAGGGTTAATATGAACACTTGCAGTGATCAGAGTTTCTGGTCCTGCGCTCATGGTGTCACATCCACATCCATGCTCATGACATGCAGGACTGATGCACAAGAGCAAAATTCGTAGGGGCAATTAGGATTTTCCGGATATGGTAAGGTAAGTTCAGGGTTATTATTAGGAGGCTTTAGTTCTCCTTTAAACAGCAAGTGTGGATTTCTAGCAGCACCTAATCACGTCTCCTGTGGTCTTGAAATTGTTAATTAATAGCAAAGAAAATGAATACAGTAAATAAGCAAAATGCATCGACTCCGGGTTCGCTCTTTGTAACCCCCATGCCCACCGCCAGTCTTCACAAATTCTGATTTAATTAGGATGTGAGGATGAAAGAAAGTGCTAATCAAATCCCCAGCCTTTGAGTTTCTGAGAAGTAAATAGCCAACATAGATTAAAAAAGTGACTAGTGGAACTAACGCAATAATGCATGAAAAAACTAATTTCCCCTGCTGCTGCCGTGTTGGGAGGGAGGGGGATTTTACCTGCTCCCTCTGTGCTCCCCTTCACTCTCCTTCTCCCCCTAGTTTGGGGGCAGTGACTGGAGAAATTGGATAACAAGATCTGAAAATTTAATTACAGTCTCTCGCTCTGCCGTCCGATAAATTGGATGTCACAGTTTTCTTGTTTCCTGTTTTTTTTTTTTTTTTAAATGGTACTTGTACAGATGTACACAGCAGCTTGTGTATGAGATTTACATGGAATCGTGACATTCCTCTAAATCCTTCCATTGACTTTCATTACATCCCCTTCTCAGTGCAAAGGGAAACAGCAGAGGGTCAAGATGTTCAAGTTTTAGAGCAGGGATAGGAAACATGCTGCTCTCCAGCTGCTGTTCAATTACAACTTCTATCATCCTTATCCAGCCAACTGCTACTCCAGTCTAATGCCAATTTAATAGTATACTTATGTATAAAATGGTCCTATGTATGTTGTTTGCACCAACGAAAGGGCAGTGGGGAAGTGTAGTGTTACAATTTAGTTGTTATATTTTTAACCCTTTAAATACAAGAGCAGTGTGCAGCAGATTGCTTTGCCATTTGTTCCACATCCCTCTGGCACTAAAAGGTTTAACACTATGTATAAAAAAGGTGGAAGTGAAAACTGATGTTAGCTTACCCCATTTTCCTGCTGAAGCTCATGGGGATTTCTTGGGTTTTGTGGATATTAGAGGGTTAAAGTTAGAGGAGTGTACGTGCTGGCATGCACTAAAGCAAATACATGCACTTGCACATTCCACAAAGTGCAGACACATGGGTTTTATGCCACTGTATAAGCCCACTGTCATATCTGTACTCTTTCTACAGTATTACCAAGAAACGTAGGAATTCTAGACCAAAAAATGGTACCATCAGTGACACATGAAAAAATACCCAAATTCCTATTAATTTAAATGGGACATTTAACCCCTTGAATGCTAGAGATGTCTTCAACTCATTACATGCATAATCTTGATGTGCCCTAACACTATACATTTACCCCTTCTTGCACCACGTGAAGCAGCCGGGTATGACCACAGCACTGGAAAAATTTTGTATTTATACCCGAGGATTAAGCAGTTCCTTTGTTTACATAGGTAAACGTTCTTCACACAGCTGTATAGTATTGCTTAAATTATCTTGCAGTCTGTAGCTGGACAGTGTCATTTTACTATCTTGAGAGTGCTTACACCCTGATTTAGGTCAGGATAGGGTTCTGTCTATGGCTAACCGCATTCAGATTTATAATTTCATAGTGAGAAGGAAAGAAATGAATACAAACTGAAATAGGGATCAGTAAATACTGACCCAGATACTATATATACATACTGTAGCAGTGTGCAGTGTGAATTTGTATCTGTCCCCTAAGGTGCAGTGTGCAGTGTGAAATTGTATCTGTCCCCTATGGTGCAGTGTGCAGTGTGAAATTGTATCTGTCCCCTATGGTGCAGTGTGCAGTGTGAAATTGTATCTGTCCCCTATGGTGCAGTGTGCACTCTTTAACTTATTGAATCTGGCTGCAGGGGTATTTTCTGTGCTAAGCAATAGTAAATTAAGGATAATTTTGATCATTGTTAATTGCTATTTGCCCCAGAATTACTCCAGATTTTCTTAGTACATAGGTACCTAAGTGGCAGTAGAGTGAATGCATGAATCCACCACAACTCCACTGGTGTAAACATTAGAGTGGCCAGACCTCACCTTTAAGCATGGACACATGAAAAATGTATGCTGCAGGCTGCTTTGATTTCAGTGCAGCCCTGAAGAATTTCCTATCTCCTGTGTCTCCCCAGTTAAAGGGAAGGTCTGTTTAGCTTAATAAACATACAACACTAATGGATCTACTATAGTGTATGCAATACAGCCTTGGTTCTCAATGTTTTTTGTTGATTATTCGGGGCACCCCTAATATTTTATATGTGATTTGTAAAGGGCTTTATGAAGGCTACAAATAAGTGATATAATCATTCTTAGGTCTCAGAATTAAAATAAAAAAACACAACTACGTATTGTGCATAACCATTTCCATAAATATGCATTCACATTTTTGTCAGTGTGTATAAAAAAAAGGAGCACCCTTACTGTCACAGCACCCTGGCTGAGAGCCCTGCATTACAGTGTATAATTGTGCTGATGCATTCCAGTGGATTCTTTATCATTCTTAAGACTTTAAACCTTTGAGTGCCAGAGCAGTATGCAACATATTGCAAAGCCATGCATTGCATACCCCCCGGCACTCAAAAGGGTTAACACCCAAAATTCTCTTATACCAGCAATGCACTATGACATGTAGGTTCTACTGATTTTTCTGTATGCCATTTGGGGCTGGATTCAAATGCAGGAGATAAATGTTAACTCCCATTTTATCAAGCATTTTCCTATTGAAGTTTATGGGGATCCCTGGAGATAAAAGCAGAGATATAATTAGCACCTGCATTTGAATCCAGCTCTTAATGCATTGTGACCTTGATTCAATTTCCCCTGTTAAAACAGCTGGTAGAGAAAAAAATGCTACCGACTGGTACACACACTGGGCTGGATTCAAATGCAGGTGCTAATTTTATCTCTGCTTTTATCTCCAGGTATCCCCATAGACTTCAATAGGAACATTTTTGATAAAACAGGAGGTAACATTTATCTCTATTTGAATCCAGCCCACTGTGTCCCAGTCTGTGTTCAATTGCCCTACCAGCAGAAAGCACAATGAAAGTTATGTTAAAGAACCGGACTTTTGGCCAAACACTTGTTTTTAGTTCCCAAAACTCATGCTAATTAGCGTGCAAAATGCGAACATCAAAGTAAAAAGGCTAATGCTCGATACATTACGCACTGTCAAGCACCGAATGTGAGCTCAAACAGAGTTCCCCTCCCAAACACAAACCATACACTTTCCCTAACTGTAAAGTGCAACAATACAAGCCCTAACACTATTCTAACAGCTATAACACAGAGCTGCATAATACTTACCTGTCATCCACTGCAAGTCTACTTCTGCCTCTTCTATCTTCTTCATCTTAATTTTTCTGATTTTTTTTGTCCTCTAATCCTCTTCTTCATCTAAAAAGATGTGACTGAAAGGGGAAAAAAAATAAAAAATTAAACATGCCCTCAAAAATAATGCATCAAAGAAATGCTGGTCTTAACCCTTGGAATGCTGGAGGGGTACACAACACATTGTAGAGCAATTTGGCAGTCCAAGATAACAACTGATGATTGCAGTGCAAGAAAAACATAGATGCTGGCAGTCCAATAGTTAATAGTATGCAGGAATGCAGAGGACAAAATCCCCTCCCCCTCAAGTGGAACAGAGGCTGACTTTTATATGACCAGTCTCTGTTCAAAATGGTTCCCAGCCTTCCATTGGTTGAAATGAGTGCTTACACACCTCCCAGCCAATCAGATTCTAGCGAGTTTCATCTTGTCCCAGCTAGAAGTTGATTGGCTGTGAGGTACGTAAGCACACATCCCAGCCAATGGAAGGCTCATAACCATTTTGAACAGAGACTGGCCATATAAAAGCCAGTCTCTGTTCAATTTTTCCAAAGAATGGCTCTGGCAATGGCCCAAGTGGTAACTTGGGGGGGGGGGTGATTTTGTGGTGTGCATTCCTGCCACCACTACCTGCTGCAGTAGCGTACTCTTAACTATTGGACTGCCAGATTAGATTATTTTAGACTGGCAGCATCTATTTTTTTCTTGGATTATAATCATCTATTGTTATCTTGGACTGCCAGCATCAACTGAACCCTTGGAATGCCACAGGGGTAAGCAATGCATTGCTCTGCAATGTGTTGAGTACCCCTCCTGCATTCCAAGGGTTAAGGCCAGTGATTCTTTGAGAATTTTTTGGTGTTGCGGGTATAATTGGACATTTTTTTCCCTTTCAGTGACATCTTTTTGGATGAAGAAGAGGATTAGAAGACATAAGATCAGAAGAAAGAAGATGAAGACCCCGCTGGACATCAGGATTTACAGGTAAGTGTTTACTTGTTCACTCATTTCCACTAGCACTAATAGGGTTAATTTTACTAACATTTCACTCATTTTTTTCAGTACTTTGGATGTAATAATATGGGGCTTAGGATCCCATATCAATAGATCCATTAGTCACTTTGGGTTTTTTAAAGCTTTTCTCCCCTTCATTTCCTTTGTTGGCAGGTTAAAACATGCATTAGGTACTCTGCTTCAGAAAAGAGTAGGTGCAGATTTTCACCTGTTGATGTGGGTCCCTTAATGCATGTTAGTACCTAACGCATGGAATTGAATGGGAGATTCAGACCCTTTTTAATGGGATCTAATGGGAACAAACTTTAGCAACCGGCATGCATTTTTTTCCTCCAGTATTTTTTCACAGGTCAGGTAATTGAATGGCTTACCGTGCTTGAAAAAAAAAATTGGCTGTTTTTCGGGCTGACTGGGACAATTGAATTGAGGCCTATAACTCCCAGAATTTCAAATGTCCAAACAAGGTCAATGTTGTTTTATGTCGTGATGCTGGAGGTGTGACATTTATTGTACAGGTACAGTTCAGCTTTAAATCATTTGGTTTTCTGTTGGAAAGCTCTTATTTGCCTCCACTCATTTTACTAGCTCATATTCCCTTGCACAGAAGCATATGAACTCTGGATTTTCACTAAGCCCTGTGATTTTCTTTAGGGATTTGGGGATCTATTCTTTGAGGGCTAGAGATGTATGGCACACAGGCTTATAAACTATTCCATCGGGGTCCTTGGAAATTAGACATCGATATTTATGAACTCTGCAGAAGGAGAGTATTATCTGTAACTATAAAGAGAACCATGCAAAATCCCAGGGACAAACCAGCTGCACCATAGCGAGTAAGTAAAAATGCCCATTGATCGAAAATGATTTTTAACCCCTCTGTTGCTAGTCAGTTTTCCAATGTATTTAGAAGAAAATGTTGGAGACCTCTCAAGCACATACAATGTGAAACTTGGAACTGTTTATTTATCTCCTATTGAAATTCTGGGACAAACCAAACAGAACAAATAAAAATGCCCTTCAACTTAAAGGGATAGTAATGTTTCACAAAAACAGCAGCTCCAATGAATCTTCATATTATTTGGGCCATGGAGAGTGTTATTTCTATATTGTCAGCATTGTAGTTCAAAAGTAATTGAATGATAAAGTATCCCCCTCCCGCCCTTTTTACCTATTGTAAGCCACCTCCCCTCCGATGTGGAATCTGGTCCTGGGACCAGACAGCTTGTAGTGAGGGACAATCTTCTTCCTGTGAGAACAATGAAAACCGTGTCACCCTTGACAGGTTTTACAGGTTTTCACTGAAGATTGCCCCTTTCTGCAATTCATCCTGACAGTCTTGCTGCTCTGAGGTGAGCAGTGTTACATCAGTAAAAGGGGCAGGAGGGGATACTTTATCATTCATTTAATATTGAACTACAACTCAGACAGTATTGAAATAAAACTCTCCATGGCCCACATACTCTGAAGATTAATCAGAGCTGCTTTTTTGTGAAACATTACTATCCCTTAAAAGGGGATTTTTACACATGTGGGGTTATGCACTAAGTAGTGATAAAGAGGTGATAAAGTGCAGATGACTTCTCCATTGGTATCACTTCACCAGTTCTTAAGTTATTCTATTGAGCCTATGCACCAAGTTCTCCAAAGCCAGAATTGGAACATAGGAATTGGAGAAGTGATATCACTGTCATCTCCACTTTATCATCTCTTTATCCTTAGTGCTGCTGTCTCTCTACATTCAAAGGGCTAGCATTTTGGAAATTATTATTTGTTTTCTGAGGCCTAAAATAGATGTTCTGATGGAGAAGACATTTCTGCTTTCTCCAGTGTTTCAATCGCCACAAAAAAAGCTTTAAGTGATTATCCAGGATTGTCTGTAAATGGGTCAGAATAAGAGAAGAGCCATGTTTCATACAAGAGCAGTGAGTACTAATCACAATAAATTCACAAACTTTAAGGCTAATATCTCAATGCAAATAGCACAAACAAAATTAAATAAAAGTTCACTCATTAGGACAGGTTACACGTGCCTTAAAAATCAAGTTTATTATTATAGTTTATAGATGTTATACATTAATTTTAAGTGTTGGTGTTCCTTCAAGCCGTACTTTTAACCCGTTGAAGGCTCCAGTGCATTGCTTATGAATGCACTGGTTAACTGCACTTGCTTTCAATAAGTTAACTCTTTGAGTGCCAGAGAGGTATCTCTCTGGCACTTAAAGGGTTAATAAAGCCTCATTAACCCCTTAACCACCGGCTGTGCAACTGGCAGTTAAGGGCCAGGGAGCATTTTTAATTATTATTATTATTATTTTTATTTTTTTTTTTTTGCTCCAATAGATCCAGGGGCCTCAAAACAGTGTACAGCTGCATGGGGACCCCTTAATTCCATGACTTACAGAACCGTCATTGGTCCTTAATGGAAGATTTCATATGACAGTTCTGGCACCTCATTGGTCTTTGAGGTGTTAAATCAATGGGACTTTAGGGCATTTTTAGTTGTTCTCTGTGGTGCAGTTTATTTGTAGCAGAATTGCTCTTCTTTTATTTTATCCATGTGGCCTTGTCGCTGCTAACTGTTTGCACTGTAAGGTTGGAACCAGCATTGCATTTTTCAAAGTGAGAACATTTTAATCTAAGTATTTGACCTCTCTCAGTGTCTGTAACATGAAGTTCTGTTTTCCCATTATGCATTTGGTTTCAATTTTGTATCCTAGCTGTGTGTTTGGCTCAGCATTTAAACTAGCAATAAATCATTATAGTAGGGAACAGTAGCTCTGAATAGGTAAATGGTTGGCTATAAAGAGTAAGCTCATGCTGGGGAAAAAAAGCTACTCGTATTATATTAGGTGAAGTTTATATAAGATATACAATATAAATGACACAATAGAGTCACATTTAAGAGAAGATAGTATCTGAGAATTAGGCATATTGAATGCTTAACATTCGTGAATGCAAAAGACATCTCCAATACATTGTTTTGCAAAGGGCTGAAGAGCTCTGTAGCATATATATCATTAAAGATAGGCAACCAATGTACTGTTTCAAAGCAGCCAATGGGGTGAATCACATTACAATGATAGTAAAGTCACTTTATTAAAGGAAAAGAAAATTATAATATGGCACCTTCTTCTGCTGAGTTAAACAATGTAAATCCCACTGCTGGGAAACGACTTGTTCAAAAATTAATTACAGCAAAAATTCAGCTTATGAAAAGCTGACACTAGTAGGCACTGTTCCTATAGTTTTCTATTGTAGGGGACAGGTGGTTTCCAAATCAAGAAAAGAAAATATACATTTTATTTTAATTACTTTATTTATATTTCTAAACAAGCAGCAGGTAGGCAATAACATGTCATATACCACTATTAGCAAAGTGTACACCATTCACTTCTGGAGAACATAGCTCTAAGGCAACAGGAATAAATTAGCGACAGTGCAAAGGTGGGACAGGTTTAGTGTGTAAGGTTTAAATGAAGGAAATACACATTGTAGAACTGGAAATAAACAGTATATATGTATGTCTGACTTAGTTTGAAAAACTGAAAGACAAACAGGCAACAACAGATCGAGCCAGGCACAGATCTCTAAGGGTTATATATTCTAAAGAAAACTGGAGGAGTTATGGGGCAAACCAACTGCATTATATGGGCAAATTAAACATTCCAAAAAATTCCATTGATCTAAATGCGGCTTTTAACACCTTGAATGTTAGAGAGGAGACCTCTCTAGTATTCAAGGGGTTAAAACTCCCATTTAGTTGTTCCCTATAGTGCAAATGGTTTGTCCCAGAACTCCTCCAGTTTTCTTTTAAACATACTGCCCTATCTTATGTGTCTTATTGATCAAATAAGGAACATTGCACACTACCCAAAATTTCAAAGGGCCAAAGAGTGACACAAAGGTGCTACGGCTAGCAGTGCATCTGGTGGGCAGGACATTGCAGAGAATTCACTGGTTACTTCATGACCTACTGACACATCTTTGTGTTACTGAATTAATGATTTAGAGTAAGGCCAACTTATTTTATTTACATATACTAATTACTAAAAACATAAAGCGAAGTTTAAACAAACATTAATGTGAGTTTTATTGCTGTGGAGCAATGTGATACACACTACACAATCTGATCTCCTAAAAAGAGGGACACCAAGAGATAAAAGATAGACAGAGGGATATGTGTCTCAAAGAGGAACTATCCCTTGTAAAGAGGGACACTTAGGAGGTATGTTGTCATGGATTCCAGTTGCCAGAAATAGGCAAGAAGATAAGGTGCCAATCATTATAGCATTTAGTAAGTAGGCGTCAAAAAGAGTTCAGTTAAAGCTGGGATCTGGGTTGGAAGAGTACAGGCGAATTTCAGATAAAGGCCAGGGTCAAGACAAGCAGAAGATTAACAGCTTTTGCAGTTTTCCAGTCAGGGGAATGAGTACAGAAGGTGTACAGGAGGTGTGTAGCAATCAAAATAGAAAGCAAGCTAATCTGTAAGGAATCAAACTTAATGATCCATGAAAGTGAAAGACAGGTTTATTAGGCACGGCTGCAGATTAGGAATAGGTGCAGGAGGCCTGTTGCTCAGAAGATTCGAAGAAAGAATCTACAGACGTGAGGCAGAACAAATGCAAGCCCTAAAGACAGACGGGCAAAATGCCATGATAAGAAATCATAAGCCATAGGTTCAGGATATGGAAACCCATCTCTGTCACTCACCTCAATGTAAGAATCCTATGAACTATATTTTGAAAGAAAATAGCTCATTAAAATGTTTGACTAGAAGTTATGCAGTCAGATTTATATCTCAGGCTCCCTTAGGCAAGGCATCATAGTTGACCTTAGCCCCACCCATTGCTTCACCCCTGTTCTCCCATAACCACTTCCATGCCCAACTACTGTTGCCATTTACAGAAAGTACCCTTAGCCTGTAAGATACAGGCAAAAAAGTTCTTAACCCTTTGGATGCTAGAAAGATATCCAACATATTGCAATGCAATGCACTTAAGACTTCATTCAAAAGTTTAAATGACCAGTAAAAAATATGAACTGGAAAAATAGTATATAAACTGGCCATCTTCAACCAACAGGGCTTGTCTGTTACAGATGTACACATCTACAGCATGGTATCTGTGCTTGGCCAGCACAGTCTCCCCTGACAATATGATGCTCTAGGATGTTGATTACTCTGCCTAATGAGAAATATTGCCCCAAAGTGGGGTATGAAGCTCCTTCTTAGACTCTCATAGTCCACAATTTTTTTACACAACAAATTTGTCCTCACCATCAATGTTGACTTTAGAACTCTTCTGCAAAAATTCCATTACAGAGGCGTGGAAAACAGAATTAACATTGATAGAAATTAAATATTGCAGAAGAAAATATTTTAGAAAAACAATTCATTTTTGACCTAACTTCACATAATTTAGAAAGTTATACTTTATGCCAAATATAATAAAATTGGAACCTCTCTTTAATGTTGGTAGTTTTCTTATACTTTTCATCAGCCTAGTGAAAGTCTTTCTGATAGGGCAGGAATGGTATTTGAAATCAGTCAGGGAATAAAGGTAGGATGGAACCCATAACTTACAAGAAGGATGTTTTAGAAAATTTAATTGTCTGGGTGGCACATTAATCATTGCCACCATGAGATATGTCTTTCTTAAGCATCCTGCATTAATAGTGCTGTATGGTGACAGTATGCTAAGCTATGGTAAGTAGTTATATAAGCAAACTGTAATAAACAGAAAATCAGTCAAGATGGTTTAGAAGCAACTGAGTAGACTGTGCAGGTACTGTTGACGCTAACTGGATCTCTCCATTTGCTATCTGATTGTGTGAGAGAATCTGACAATGAATTCAACCTGCATTGCAAGGCAAGAACAACAATGTATCCAAAGTATAGGGAACTTTGCAGGGAACCGTACATGTAAGGCTGTTGGTTAGCCTGTAGTTGTGGGAATGGGCCAGCTGAAGACATTTATACCAGCCTCAATTCTTTCTTCGGGACTGCGCAGAGCTCCAACAGAGCTCTGTGTTACCCACCCAACCCATACCCCTTTTCTCAGCTCTACCAATTAAACTCTTTTTCTTATACATGTGGGCCCACTCTTAGGCCTACTTTACAGGTCGGAATGGGCAATAGTCATCCGACATACACCTTATCATCATAGTGTCTCCTAGGCCTGACCACAAATGGTCTTGTCCAATTATAATCTGTCATGACACAATGAAGCTGATGTACCTGAATAGAGAAATCTTAATGTATTCTTCCTGGCAAAGCACATTCTGAATAAAATGAATAAATGCACACATACTAAGAGGAACTGGAGCAATTCTGGAGCAAACCAACTGCGCCATAGGGAACAAATGAAAATGCCCATTGATTGGAATGACAGTTTTAGTCCTTCAAATTCTAAAAAGATTTCCAAAATATTGAGAAGCAATGTACTGGACACCTCTATAGCATCTAACAGACTAAAACCTAATTTATATCAATGGGGAGTTTTAATTGCCTCCTATGGTGCACTTGTTTTGCCAGTTCTTCTTTGTACATTAGTGTTATGTATCCCTTTGAGTGCCAGTAGGGTAATCAACGCATTGCTTTGGATACTACTCTGGCATTCAAAGAATCACAATAGCAATGCAATGATATGTTATATTCAACTATAACAGAGGTGTATTTTGAACAAGAACACCAATGGTATGTTATGTTGAGTAGTGGCAGTGGTATCTAGAAGTTGACACATGAACAGGAGATGATGCCTTATGCTGACATATCAGATAAAATCCTACCAGATTTCCTTTACTTTGGCCAAGCAATATGTCCTCTAAACAGGGAATATGTTTCTACTTTCCTCACCTTGTTCTGTATATGACCTTGGTTTTGACTACTGTACATTTTGTTTCTACTTAGACTGCCCTTGACCTTTCTTTTTCTAACCAGATTTTCTGTTGTCTGTTGCTGACTATGCTGATCTTTGAGGGTGACCTTAAGCCTTCTAATTACTTTCTTCCCTTGACCCATGACCTATATCTCCATCTAGATTTCAGATAAATATTTAAAATTCTGTTTTACAAGCTTTGGGCAATTTTTCTTCCTTTGTTGTGTATGAACTTTATTAGACTCAGTTTGTTTTAACAATTTGAACACAGCAGAAGTTCTGCCCTGTTTGAACTGCCCATGTCCCACACATGTGTACACTCACTGTGTGAGCTGATTGTACTGGGTGATGCAAGCTGCCCGTGTTACTGCCTGCTGTTCACCAGGGGTAGTCAGTTGTAGGACTTCCAGCTGTTGGGACTACAAGTCCCATTGGTTGTGGATTTTGGGAGTTGTAGTCTTTAACAGCTGAAGGTTCATCAGTTGACTATCTACCAAATAGTACTGGCTGATGCCCAAGTGTGCCTGCCAATTATTGGATCAATGCAATTCTACATGGCTAACCCAAAGGCCTCAGTGCAGACCTTCCTTAATATAGTTTCCCTGAAAATAATGATAATCACACTAAAAGTTGCAACATGTTGCAACCATGGAAATTGTCAGCCAACATAGTCACTCACGTGAATGCCTGCAAAAGGAGCAATGTACAATATTTTGGGGTGATTGTGCATGTGACAATAGTGTTGTCATGACTTCGCGACCCATGCAAATGGAACCTTATTACTATTCAGCAAGATCTCATTAGTGCTAAAGTTTACATTAGTAAATAACACCATTTGGTCCTAAAGGGTTCTGAGCACTTATACACATCACTGTCAGTAAATAGGAGAAAATAAACCATTAACATTATGGGTGCTAGAGAGGTCTCTGAAACACTGTGAGTCAAAATGTTGGACACCTCTCAAGCATTCAATGGGTTAAAAATTTCACCAGGGCTGGTATGTTTTTGTCTTTGTAGAAGTTGGACCCCTAATGTCTTTGGCATCAACTGATTTTTGTATTGAGAAAATAAGACTCTAGATTAAGTTGTTTTATTACTGTGTTGTATTGTATTTTTACCTTGGTTCATCTCAAGACTGTATCTTCATCAAATTTTAAAGAGACAGTGCATGTTCATTAAATTTGTACCAACATGTAGATGTATGAAACGTGTCTGGCGGTCCCATTGCAATAATATCTTATTATTTTTTTTCCATTCAGCATCAGAAACTAATTTAAAATCAAAAAGAGCAAAAATGTAAAAGAAGACAAAGAAGAATAATTGAATCTAATAAGAGTGCTTGTTCCTGGGATATTAAACATTTAAATACACACTGAGAAAAAACCCAGATCACACTCATTTGTTATCCCTGTGTTCTTGGCAATATATTATTAGTATGCAGAAGAGGAATTTGCTAAAGGGCTATGCAGCAATGACCAGTATGAATTCATCCTTTAGATTAGGTTGAAATATTCCACATAATGAACCACTCCCTCATTAGGTGAAACGGGTTATACACATTGAAGGTAGGCCCAGGGCTTTCTCTGTTGCTTAGAATATTCAGTTCTGACCGAGGTTCATTCCTTCAAACAAGCCAATAATCATTTCAAATACGTGCACTATTTATTTTAGACTAGTTGAAGAGCCCATTACACGGGTCACAGTGTCACTGCCAGCCAGTTGCAGGGCAGTCATGCACAGTAGAGACTGCCCATGCCACGGCTGATATAGTGCCAGCCAGTCATGGTGCAGTCATGCTCAGTAGAGATTGCCCACGCTGCAGCGGATACAGAGTGGGACGCTCTGAAGGAACGCTCCATTCTGTATCAGCCTCGTCACAGGCAGTCTCTACTGCTCATGACTGCAGTACGTGCAGCAGTCTCTACTACGCATGACTGCGTTGTCACAAACTTTCTAGCGGATTATTATGTAGGATGTCCTAGCAAAGCCAGTCTGATGAAGCTCCAGGAATACATTCTATGAAGTGCTAATAACATAATATATATATCATCAAATCAGAACACAGCTTCATTCAGAACACTCCCAGAATCATCTTGCTGCATTTGAAGTCCAAGAAACTCTGACAGGAGACAGCACTACTACATACAGTTTTACATTATACATCATCCAAAGGCTTAACTATGAGTGTTACAGAGGAACAACTGATACATCAGTTGAGGAAGTAGAAAACAGGTGTTATGGTTAATGATATTCAAGTTATTTATATATAGTGCTATACAAGTACTGTTGAACACCTGATGAAGGAAGGGAAAGCTCATGAAAATCTGTGTTTGTTGTATAGCACCTAATATATGGGTTAGATATCCATTATCAATAACTTGATGTTCAATTTATTTATTACATATATCAGTGTTCTCAGTGCTAAAAGGTACTTTAGACACCTTGCAGTCTGAAAATGGTGCATCTCTCATTTAGGATCAGGGTGGTTCAGAATGAGTTCACCAAACCCCAGAGTTTCACGACTGATTCACAAACCAAACTGAAGGAGATTCACTCATTTTTACTGATACTTTCAGTTTCAGAAGATTTCTAATGATCATGCCATTAAAAGTCCTTCTTCGTAAATCTGAGCAAAACAGCTATTATCCATTACGCAGAAATTCTCATTTCATCATTTCACAATGCCTTTGCTGGTTGCTGTCAATGATTAAGAAAATGTAGCCATTATTAACAGACTGGAGTACAAAAGATGTCCTAGATTTACCAATTGAGGTTAAAACTCTGCATTGAGAAAAAAATCTTTGGTTACTTCTGCTATTTCATGAAGCCTAGTCACAGAAGAAATATTTTAACACAGGAAGGTTTATCCTTACCAGGCTTTAGAGTTTCCTTAACTCATGACTAATCATGGCAAGGTTTGAACCCAGTGTCATTCTAGTTCCTTTTATTGTTGGACTATGACTAGCAATACCATCAGGATCATGGAAGTTTTCGGCCAACAACAGTGGGAGTGCAACGTGTTCCATATCTACCCAAGGGATATGAGAAAAAGAGATGTGTCATCAAGTCAGGGGGCTCGTATGATTATATTGTTTATGGTTGTCTCTTGGGTCAATAGCCTTATCATTTAATACTTTGAGTGCCGGGAGGTGAGCAAAAATGTGCTAGTTGTTCCCTCCATTAATCCTTTGAGTGCCATAAGGGCAAGGCATTGTACTCCTTCTATGACCAGTGGCATAACAATAGGGGTTGCAGAGATCACACTTGCAACCGGGCCTGTCACTCCAGGAGCCAGGCTGCCCCCTGTAACCCTCCGCTCGGTGCCCGCAACATGCTGAGATCTGTGCCTTCTTCGGCACAGACCTCTATCAGCTGAGCACCCTCTTCTGCTCTTTAGTAATGCAGAGCGCTGGGAGATGACATCATCTTCCAGTGCTCTGCATTACTAAAGAGAAGACTGTGTGGGAGCTCCGGCAGTATAGTGGTCTGTGCAGAAGGAGGCACAGAATTCTCCTCCCACACCGCTGGACCACGAGGGAGGTAGGAAAAGGACACTGTGAGGGCCAATGTGAGGGTAATATGGAGGGAATGTGGACATGGGGGGCAATATGGAGATGATAGGGGGCAATATGGAGATGTGGGGCAATGGGGAGATGATGGGGGCAATGTGGAGATTGGGAGCATTGCGGAGGTGTCCAGTGGAGATGGCCAATGGGGGGCCAATTTGGTCAGGAGAGGTCTATGGCAACTTTTGCACCAGTGGCTCCTAGTTACGCCTCTGCCTATGATGCTCAAAGAGTTGAAACAAAATGGCAACTATATGTAAGATAAGTGCTTCTTTTTAGTGTACCGCAAATCGCCATCATACACATCTCACTACAAAATTGGGTTCCATACATATTTAGGATTGCTTTCCGATTATCCCAGCTGCTTTCTTCAAACTCCCTTACTACATTAATATAAATTATTTATAAATTTCTAATAGATCTTGCAGAGTTGAACATTTTGAGAGCAATAATTATGAACAAAATGACATACAAATACAAATGTAAACAAGCGGTAATCAGAGCTTTGCTTGTACCATTTACAATCAGCAGGGAGTCTGGGAACACAGGCAGTTTGCTAGACTGAAATTGTGTAAATAAGGAATAATAAGGTCATCTAAAATGCAGATGCAGTAACTTGAAATGGGGGTAATTTTTGTCAGCTACTACTTATGAGCTAGGTTGCATTGCAAGTAATAACTTGTGGTACATGTATGATTACACCAGCACAACCCTACTTGTGTTAGCCTCTAGCATAAGTGTCTGCATCGCAGGAAATGCACTGCAGTGCATGACTGTTGTATTACTTGCAAAAAGAACAAAGATGATTGTCAGCCAGGTCATGCCAGTTTCGTTACTCTGTACTTCTTGTCGATGACCCAGTACCTTTAATCAAGGATTGTATATTTTCTGGCAATTTGTCTGCCAGTTCTCAGGGCATGAACAGGGAAATGGCCTAAAATCACATTGTTTGCTGTATGCCTTGTTTAATTACATAGCTTTAAACAAAGCAAAGAGGAAAGGAAATACTGAAATGCCATAGACTGCCCCAAGCAGTGTTAGGTGGATAATTTTTGGCACATGCAACTTCTTGTTAGACAGGTCTTGAGTAGGAAAATGTATTCCAGTGCCTGGTCCAGTGTGGAATTGCATTAGTACTTTCATCCCTTTATCACTGGTTTTATAACTTTTTCACCTGCATGGAATCTAGCCATAGGTCTGTTGATCCAGTTGAAGGCAAAAAAAACCCTATGGAAGCTATTTTGAATGAATCCCTAAGTGAGTAAAAAAAAATCCTTCCTAACTCAAAATGACAGTAACTTTACTGTCCTTATTTTAAAAAAGCATTGCCTTTGTTTTAGTTGAAGACACCTTTTATCTAGCCTTAATCTGTGAACTCTTGATTTTTTGCTCAGATCTTTGAGTAAATAATTCCTCAAAGAGTTATTTGTATTGGCCTTCAATATATTTGTAAATGGTAATCATATTATCCCTTAGATTTCTCTTCACTAATATAAACAACCCCAGTTTGGTTAGTCTCACTTTATAACTTAGATTCTCCAATCCCTTTATCAGTTTTGTTTCATATTTTTGAACTTTTTCCAGTTTAGCAAAGCCCTTTTTAAGAACTAGTGCCCAAAAACTTTATTCCATATTCTAGATGAGTCCTATCCAAGGATTTATATATATTTAGAATTATATTTGCAGCACTTGCATCTATACCACTTTCTATACAGGACAGTACCCTGTTGGCTCTTACAGCAGCTAAGTGACACTGCAGACTGCTGTGAAGTATATTGTTTATCAATACTCCTAAAGCTTTCTCTAATGAGGATTCCCCAAGTAGTTTCCTACTTGGTGTTTATGTAGCAAGTTTCTGTTTGTCAAATGCATAGCTTTGCATTTATCTATATTAACACCTTAAGGACCATTGCGGTGCCAGGGCCATCACGGTGGTCCAGCACTTAAGGACCAGTGACGGTGCTGGTGCGTCATGGAGTTCAGGACTCCCGGAGCGGCATGCAGCCCCGAACCGGAAGTGGTCCTCAAGTGCCGGTCGCGCGTGCACCGGTCCTTATGGGGTTAAACTTCCTGTGACAATTTTCTGCCAATTCACTTAGTTTATTCAACTCTTTCTGCAGAGAAAACTGTCCTGTGTCCATTTTCTTACAAAGCTTAGTGTCACCAGCAAAGAGTGGGACATTACTTTTAATACCTACTTCTAGATAATTCATAAACAAGTTAAAAAGCATTCAGGCCTTGGACTAAACCATGTGGCACCCCAATTACAACTTTAGACCACTGACATAATGCTGAATTTACCTTACTAAACATTTATTCAATTGCTATGTAAAAATTATTTTTTTCTGCAATCACCTGAAAGAGTTAATCTGTAAACATCTGCTTTCACTGTGATAGAGAAGGAACTAATTACACACTTGAAAGTCTGGTGTGTTTCCCACAGCTATAATTAAAACACTGCAAGAATCCTAGTAACATGGATAGTTAATGTCTTCATTTCAGGTCACCAGTATATTAAAAAGAAAAATAGAGATGTATGGCAGATTCTATATATGGATGTTTGTATACATATATATAATACTGTGTAAATGTTTTAAGCAGATGTTAAAAATGCTGTAAAGTAAGAATGTTTGCAAAAATAGACAGTTAATAGTTTAATATTTTATATTTATCAATTAACAAAATAAATAGTGAGCAAACAGAAGTGAAATCTAAATAAAATAAATATTTAGTGTGAGCACCCTTTTCCTTCAAAACAGAATACATTTTTCTAGGTACACTTGTAAAAAATGTGTTAAGGAACTCGGCAGGTAATTTGTTCCAAACATTTTGGAGAACTAACCACAGTTCTTCTGTGGATTTAGGCAGCCTCAGTTGCTTCTCTCTCTCTTCCATGTAATCCCAGACAGACTCTGTGGGGGCCATATCATCACTTCCAGGACTCCTTGTTCTTCTTTACACTGAAGAGAGTTCTTAATGAATTTGGCTGTATTGCATTAATTCTGACCAAATCCCCAAATCCATTTTCATAAATGCAGTCACAAACTTGCAAGGAACCTCCACCATGCTTCACTGTTGCCTGCAGACATTCATTCTTGTACCTCTTTCCAGCCCTTTAACAAACAAACTGGCTTCTGTAACAGCCAAATATTTCAAATTTTTACTCATCAGTCCAGAGCACCTGCTGCCATTTTTCTGCACCCCAGTTCCTTTGTTTTCATGCATAGTTGATTTGCTTGCCTTTGTTTCCACAGCGGAGGTATGGCTTTTTGGCTGCAAGTCTTCCATGAAGACCACTTCTGACCAGACTTCTCTGGACAATAGATTAGTGTACTTTCCCACTGTTTTCTGCTAGTTCCGAGCTGATGCACTGTTGGATATCTTTCGATTGCAAAGAGAAGTAAGCATGATGTGTCTTTCATCTGCTGCATAGTTTCCTTGGCCGACCACTGTCTACAGTCCTCAGTATTGCCCATTTCTTTGTGCTTCTTCGAAAGAGCTTGGAGAGCACATCTGCAAAACCCTGTCTGCCTTAAAATTTCTGCCAGTGAGAGAACTTGGAGATGCAGTATAACTACCTTGTGTCTTGTAGCTGTTCTCAGCCTTGCCATGGTGTATGAATTTTGACATTGAACTGTCTTCAGCAACCTCACCTTGTTAGGTGAGTTTGGCTGTTTTTCACTCAGTTTTATTCCTCCTACACAGCAGTTTCTGTTTCAGTTACTGATTGTGTTTTAACCGACATATTAAATTGATGATCATTAGTAGTGTTGAGCGAGCATGCTCGGCCGATGCTCGGATCGGCTCGAGCATCGCTCTGCTCGGCACATGGCGGTACTCGTACGAGTACCGCATGTGCTCGCCCGCCATGTTCGGGTCTCCTCCCCGCACGTTTTGCGGCTGCTGCGCAGCCAATAAACGTGCAGGGAGGCTCTGACATCAGTGTAATGCCAGCAGCCATGTTGGCTGCTGGCATTACACTGATTGGCTGGCCAGAACCCGTGGTCGGGTGCTGTATAGCACCTGACCAGCGAGTTCGGCTCAGTCTTAGCCAGGGAGAGCTGAGGATAGGAAGGGAAAGTCAGTGTAGGGAGGAAAAAAAGCAAAATTGTGAAAAAAAAGAACCAAAAGTCCTTTTTAGGACTACTATGTGTGGGGGCAGCAGGTTATTTTGTGTGGGGGGAAAAAAACAAACAAAAAAAAAATATATATTCTGTTTAGTGTGCAAAGTTGCAGATTAGAGCACATTCTGTTTAGTGTGCACAGTTGCAGATTAGAGCACATTCTGTTTAGTGTGCAAAGTTGCAGATTAGAGCACATTCTGTTTAGTATGCAAAGTTGCAGATTAGAGCACATTCTGTTTAGTGTGCAAAGTTGCAGATTAGAGCACATTCTGTTAAGTCTTCAAACTAAAATATCAAAGTCACATATTCCATTCAGTGTGCGTCGCCGCAGTTTAGCAGCACATTCTGTGTACTGTGCAGAGTTGCAGAATAGGAAGAAATACTGTTAAGTCTTCAAACTAAAATAGCAAAGTCACATATTCCATTCAGTGTGCTTCGCCGCAGTTTAGCAGCACATTCTGTGTACTGTGCAGAGTTGCAGAATAGGAAGAAATACTGTTAAGTCTTCAAACTAAAATATCAAAGTCACATATTCCATTCAGTGTGCTTCGCCGCAGTGTAGCAGCACATTCTGTGTACTGTGCAGAGTTGCAGAATAGGAAGAAATACTGTTAAGTCTTCAAACTAAAATATCAAAGTCACATATTCCATTCAGTGTGCTTCGCCGCAGTGTAGCAGCACATTCTGTGTACTGTGCAGAGTTGCAGAATAGGAAGAAATACTGTTAAGTCTTCAAACTAATATATCAAAGTCACATATTCCATTCAGTGTGCTTCGCCGCAGTGTAGCAGCACATTCTGTGTACTGTGCAGAGTTGCAGAATAGGAAGAAATACTGTTAAGTCTTCAAACTAAAATATCAAAGTCACATATTCCATTCAGTGTGCTTCGCCGCAGTGTAGCAGCACATTCTGTGTACTGTGCAGAGTTGCAGAATAGGAAGAAATACTGTTAAGTCTTCAAACTAAAATATCAAAGTCACATATTCCATTCAGTGTGCGTCACCGCAGTTTAGCAGCCTATTCTGTGTACTCTGCACAGTTGCAGAATAGGAAGAAATACTGTTAAGTTTTCAAACTCAAATATTAAAGTCACATATTCCATTCTGTGTGTGTCACCGCAGTTTAGCAGCCTATTCTGTGTACTCTGCACAGTTGCAGAATAGGAAGAAATACTGTTAAGTTTTCAAACTCAAATATTAAAGTCACATATTCCATTCTGTGTGTGTCACCGCAGTTTAGCAGCCTATTCTGTGTACTCTGCACAGTTGCAGAATAGGAAGAAATACTGTTAAGTTTTCAAACTCAAATATTAAAGTCACATATTCCATTCTGTGTGTGTCACCGCAGTTTAGCAGCCTATTCTGTGTACTCTGCACAGTTGCAGAATAGGAAGAAATACTGTTAAGTTTTCAAACTCAAATATTAAAGTCACATATTCCATTCTGTGTGTGTCACCGCAGTTTAGCAGCCTATTCTGTGTACTCTGCACAGTTGCAGAATAGGAAGAAATACTGTTAAGTTTTCAAACTCAAATATTAAAGTCACATATTCCATTCTGTGTTCGTCACCACAGTTTAGCAGCCTATTCTGTGTACTCTGCACAGTTGCAGAATAGGAAGAAATACTGTTAAGTTTTCAAACTCAAATATTAAAGTCACATATTCCATTCTGTGTGTGTCACCGCAGTTTAGCAGCCTATTCTGTGTACTCTGCACAGTTGCAGAATAGGAAGAAATACTGTTAAGTTTTCAAACTCAAATATTAAAGTCACATATTCCATTCTGTGTTCGTCACCGCAGTTTAACAGCCTATTCTGTGTACTCTGCACAGTTGCAGAATAGGAAGAAATACTGTTAAGTTTTCAAACTCAAATATTAAAGTCACATATTCCATTCTGTGTGTGTCACCGCAGTTTAGCAGCCTATTCTGTGTACTCTGCACAGTTGCAGAATGGGAAGAAATACTGTTAAGTTTTCAAACTCAAATATCAAAGTCACATATTCTGTGTAAGATGAAGAAGGCGGGTAAAAAGGGACGGGGAAGTGGACGTGATCCTGATAGTTCAGGGCGCGGGTCAGGACGCGGAGAAACTGTGCCTGGTGCCAGAGCACAAGAAAGAAAGACATCCACCATACCTAGCTTCATGTCTCATTTCACAGGGCGTCGCAGGACATCACTCTCGAGGTCCGACCACTGCGAACAGGTGGTCGGTTGGATGTCAGCTGATACTGCT
Organism: Rhinophrynus dorsalis; assembly: GCA_037306005.1. NCBI lineage: Eukaryota > Metazoa > Chordata > Amphibia > Anura > Rhinophrynidae > Rhinophrynus > Rhinophrynus dorsalis. The sequence continues at coordinate 469,805,925 of CM074720.1, forward strand.
TCCAGTCGGTTAAGCACCACCCTGTCTTCCACCAAGTCCACTCTCAGTAGCCAAGAGTCTGGTCAACATAATCCTCACTCTGATCATCCTTCCTCCCACCATACACGGTCTGGTCAAAGAAGTGATCCCACACTGGGATATAGTGAGGAGCTCGTCTCATCACCAATCCTTCATTTGACCCTCTCTCCAAGCACGCTTGCAGAGGAACATGACATCTTGTGCCCTGATTCACAACCTCTAGAGGGTACCCAATCACAAGAAGATGACAGATGTGAACGGCATTTAAGGTCAAAGGAAGTAGTGGATGATGATGATGATGATGAGACACAGTTGCCATTAAATCAACCACTATTTCCGTCTCAAGACCTTGTTGAGGAGAATGTTATACAGTTGTCAATGACTGACTATGTGGTGGGATCAAGACATGAGGAGGATGATCAGAGTGAGGAAGTGGAGGAGGACTTGGTGGACGATGAGGTGACTGACCCCACCTGGGAAGGTGTAGAGCCGAGCGATGACAGCAGTCCTGAGGGTGAGCCATCTGCAGCACCGCAACAGGCTGGAAGAGGCAGTGGTGTGGCTACAGAAAGAAGGCGGACCGCACCAAACCGGCCCGCAAATGTTCCACGGAGCACCCCCTTGCGTAAATCTACCTTGCCAAAGGGTAGGTGTTCCGCGGTATGGCGTTTTTTTAAGGAAAGTGCGGACGACAAAAGAATTGTAGTTTGCAACCTGTGCCACACCAGAATGAGCCGAGGCATGAACACTAGAAACCTCACCACCACCAGCATGATCCGACACATGGCATCCAAGCACCGTAATAAGTGGGAGGAACGCCTGGATCGCCCATCTGTGTCTGCAGGCCACACCACTGCCTCCTCTTCCCCTGTTTTCGGTGCCGGCCAATCGCCTGTCGAAGGCGCAGGCCCGCATACCTCCCGCCCTGCACCTGTACCATCTGAAGCACCATCAGCGACCACATCCACTTCCCTGTCCCAGCACAGCGTCCAAATGTCGTTACCCCAGGCATTTGAGCGCAAGAGAAAATACCCAGCCACCCACCCACAGGCCATAGCACTAACCTCACACCTTTCCAAATTACTGGCCATCGAAATGCTGCCATTTAGGCTTGTGGACACTGAGTCCTTCCGCAGCCTGATGGCAGCAGCTGTCCCTCGGTACGCGGTCCCCAGCCGCCACTACTTTTCCCGGTGTGCCATCCCCGCATTACACCACCATGTGTCCCGTAACATCACCCGTGCCCTGACCAACGCAGTTACTGGGAAGGTCCACTTAACGACTGACACATGGACAAGTGCTTGTGGCCAGGGACGCTACATTTCCCTGACGGCACACTGGGTGAATGTCGTGGAGGCTGGGAGCGACTCGGACCCTGGGATGGCACGGGTGCTACCCACGCCGAGGATTGCGGGCCCTACCTCCATCAGGGTTTCCACCAGCACCTACGTTATTGGCTCCTCCTCCTCCGTTTCCACCTCCGAATTCTCTACACGCAGCGCCACTCCCCCATCAGCCAGTAGCTGGAAGCAGTGTAGCACTGCAGTGGGGAAGCGTCAACAGGCCGTGCTGAAGCTGATCTGCCTTGGGGACAAACAGCACACGGCCTCAGAGCTGTTGCAGGGGATTAGTCACCAGACCGAGCAGTGGCTCTCGCCACTCAACCTGCAACCAGGCATGGTTGTGTGTGATAATGGGCGTAACTTGGTGGCGGCTTTGGAGCTCGGCAAGCTCACATACGTACCATGCCTAGCGCATGTATTTAATTTAGTGGTTCAGCGATTTCTAAAAACCTACCCCAATGTGCATGATCTCTTGACCAAGGTGCGCCGCGTGTGTGCACATTTCCGTAAGTCATCTACAGCTTCGGCCGGCCTGTTGAAGCTGCAGCAGCGCTTACAATTGCCAGCTCACCGGCTGCTGTGTGACGTGAGCACGCGCTGGAACTCCACCTTCCACATGTTGGCCCGGCTTTGTGAGCAGGAGGGCAGTAGTGGAGTACCAGCTGTTACACGGTCGTCGCCTCTCCGTTCAACTTCCTGTAATCAGAAGTGAGGAGTGGGAATGGATGTCAGACCTCTGCGAGGTTTTACGCAATTTTGAGGAATCGACACAGATGGTGAGCGGCGTATCACGGTGCCCGTGATTTGCTGCAGTTACTTGTCTGTCACCAGTAGGGGGCTTCTATTGGCTGTCTGCAGATAGCCCGCCTCTTATTGACTATTTAAACCTGGATTGGGCACCCTTTGAGTGCCCTTTCGTGTTGTTTCTGACCTTCTTGCTATCACTATGCTAGTGATAGCTGGGCCTCTGTTCCAGTGTTCCTGAGTTCCTGATCTCATGTGTTCCTGAGTTCCTGATCTCTACTGTTCCAGTGTTTCCTGCATACTGAAGTACTTCCAGTCCTGGTTCCGGCCTAGTCTCTGGTGTTGCAGTTCCTGCTGAACTTCTCTGCTGTTTTCTGACCTGACTGATCGTTGCTGGTTCCTGTCATCTCATCACCTGTCTTCAGTATCCTGGCGACCTTCTGCCTGGTCGCGTTGGTGACATTGCTACAATTCCGTGTTGGTCCCAGCGTGCGGACGCTGGTTTGCTCCCAAGCCTTGCGGCTATACAAACTCGCTTGTTACACCAGTGTGCGGTCACTGGTTTGCTCCAAAGCCTATCAGCTATACAATTCTGTGTTGGTCCCAGCGTGCGGACGCTGGTTTGCTCCTAAGCCTTGCGGCTATACAACTCACTTGTTACACCAGTGTGCGGTCACTGGTTTGCTCCAAAGCCTTTCAGCTATACAAATCTGTGTTGGTCCCAGCGTGCGGACGCTGGTTTGCTCCTAAGCCTTGCGGCTATACAAACTCGCTTGTTACACCAGTGTGCGGTCACTGGTTTGCTCCAAAGCCTATCAGCTATACAATTCTGTGTTGGTCCCAGCGTGCGGACGCTGGTTTGCTCCTAAGCCTTGCGGCTATACAAACTCACTTGTTACACCAGTGTGCGGTCACTGGTTTGCTCCAAAGCCTTTCAGCTATACAAATCTGTGTTGGTCCCAGCGTGCGGACGCTGGTTTGCTCCTAAGCCTTGCGGCTATACTACTCGCTTGTTACTCCAGTGTGCGGTCACTGGTTTGCTCGCTAAGCCTAACGGCTATACTATTCAGTGTTGTTTCCAGCGTGCGGACGCTGGTTTGCTCCAAAGCCTTGCTGCTTAACGATTCTGCTAATTTGCCAGTTCCATCTGACTGCTGCTATTATCTCTGGGCTGCCCTGCCCGGTATTGGTAAGGCCGGTAGAACCTATTGCCACATTCCATCTGAGGTTGCCTTACCCGGTATTGGCAGGGCCGGTAGAGCCTACATTGTGTATCTATTGAGGCTGCCTTGCCCGGTAATTTGGTAAGGCCGGTAAAACCGTTATGCTATTCCATCTGCAGGTTGCCTTACCCGGTATTGGCAAGGCCGGTAGAGCCTAAAGACTGTCCTGTCCGGTATATTGACAGGACCGGTAGAGTCTGCCTTCTGTCTGTGCTATATTCTGTATATATATATATGTATGTTATTGCCATCCTAAGTTATCATTTATTATTTCAATAAAATTGATTTTTTTTACCTAAAACTTGTGTCTGAGAGTCATAATAAACCGTGACAGTACGAAAGGGCCATGACCTCAGACAGCAAGGGTAAAGGTAACGCACAGAATATCCATTGGAGGATGGATGTGCTCGAGCAACGTTTGGATCAGTTGGCAGTTGCAATTCAAACGATCCTTGAACGCACGGTACCTGCTGACCAATCTAGCTCTAGCCCGGTGGTCTCGCCAAGTCAGACACCGGAAAGTGATACCAGACCCCTAGGGGGTACTGTTAAAGGGTTAACGGCTTCTGCACCCTTGCCGCTAAGATATGATGGTGACCCTAGTCTCTGCAGAGGGTTCATCAATCAACTCGAAATCTTTATGGAATTGACGGCACACGCATTTCCCAATGATCGTAGTAAAGTGGGGTTCACGATATCACTGCTCACTGGCAGAGCATTGGCTTGGGCTAACCCCTTGTGGGAGAATGCTAAACCTTGTACTAAGAACTTTAGTGAATTTGTGCGTTCCTTTCGAAGAGTGTTTGAGCCTCCTGGTAGAACCACCTCTGCTGCCAAACGCCTTATGGAGATACAACAGGGCAGGCGTACAGTGGGCGACTATGCCATCGAATTCCGCACATTGGCAGCAGAGGTAGGTTGGAATAACGAGGCATTATTGGCATCCTTCTCTCAAGGCCTGAATGACCACATTAAAGACGAAATCGCTGCTAAAGATCTACCTATTGATCTAGATGATTACATTGAGTATGTTATGATAATTGACTCCAGAATACGTGAGAGATCAATTGCCAGAGATCGTAAGTTACGGTCAAAAAATAATGAGCCTAGTAGCATGTTTTGCCCACCCATCCCTCCCTTGGCATTGAAGTCTAGTGAACCAGTACGGGAAACAAGTGAACCTATGGAAATAGGCTTCACTAGACTATCCAAGGCAGAGAGACTATATCGCAAAAAACAAGGGTTATGTTTATACTGCGGTAAAAAAGGGCACTTGCTAAATTACTGTCCGGTACGTCCGGGAAACGCACACACCTAGGGTATCTTGGGGGACAGGCCCTAGGTGGTGTACAATCGTCCCCAGTGTCGGGCATAATGAAACCCACCATACAGGTGGTATTGTCTTGGGCACAACGCTCTGTGGAGGTTTTGGCCTTGGTTGACTCCGGTGCAGCAGGGTATTTTATGGATAATACCTTTGCTGAATTGCACGGAGTTCCACGCATTGAAAGAGAAAACCCCTTGACTATTGAAGCGATTGATGGTAGACCCTTAGAACCGCCTCAGGTTATATTTGAAACTATGCCATTGTCTATGACTATTGGGGCACTTCACAGAGAAGAGCAGCAGTTTCAACTGATTAATTCCCCGCACCATGCGGTGATATTGGGATTTCCGTGGTTACAGTTACATAACCCACAATTCGATTGGAAAAAGTGTGAAATTGCTGCTTGGTCCCAGTTTTGTATGGACAAGTGCGTCATCCAGCCTATTAAGGTCATGTGCACCTCCTCTGCTATGCCGGATGTGTACCAACAGTTTGGCGATGTTTTTAGCAAAGGAGAGGCTAGTATGCTACCCCAGCATAGACCTTATGATTGTTGCATTGAATTGCAGCCTGGTGCAGTACCTCCGAAAGGACGCACTTATCCATTATCTTGTGATGAAAATAAAGCTATGGAGGATTACATTTCTGATGCCCTTGCTAGAGGGATCATACGTAAATCTACCTCTCCAGCTGGGGCTGGGTTCTTTTTTGTAAAAAAGAAAAATGGCGAATTAAGACCATGCATTGACTACCGGGGCTTGAATAAACTAATGGCAAAAAACGCATACCCAATACCACTCATCACCGAGCTTTTTGACAGGCTTAAGGGCGCTTCGATATTTACCAAGTTGGACCTACGGGCCGCTTACAATCTGGTTCGCATTCGAGCAGGTGATGAGTGGAAAACTGCCTTTAATACTCGAGCTGGGCACTACGAGTATCTAGTAATGCCTTTTGGGCTGTGTAATGCACCCGCAGTTTTCCAGGAACTGATAAATGATGTTCTGAGAGATATGTTACAGACATGTGTTGTGGTGTACCTCGACGATATACTGATTTACTCCCAAAACATGGCACAGCACATCAAAGATGTATCCGCAGTATTGCTACGACTCCGTGAGAACAAATTATTTTGTAAAATGGAAAAATGTGAGTTTCATAGAACCAGTGTGCCATTCTTGGGGTTCATAATTGGCAATGATGGCATTGCCATGGACAAAGAAAAGTTGTCAGCTGTCCTACAATGGCCAAAACCCAAGGGTCTTAAAGCCATACAGCGTTTCCTGGGTTTCGCTAATTATTATAGGAGGTTTATTAAGAACTTTTCTTCCATTGTCAAACCTCTGTCCGATCTTACGCACAAGGGTGCTAATCCTTCTTGTTGGCCGGTATCTGCTGAGAAAGCCTTTGAGAATTTGAAGCTGGCATTTGCTGCGGCTCCTGTGTTATCCCACCCCAATCCTTTACTTCCATTTACGTTAGAGGTTGATGCCTCAGATATTGGGGTCGGGGCAGTACTTTCGCAGCGACACGAGAAAGGTGGAACTCTCAGACCTTGTGGGTTTTTCTCTAAAAAGTTGACTGTCACTCAAAGCCACTATGAGATAGGTGACAGAGAATTATTGGCCATTATCCTTGCTCTTAAGGAATGGCGTCATTTGCTTGAAGGTACTAAGAATCCTGTCTTAATCCTAACAGACCATAAGAATCTGACCTATCTCTCGGAGGCCAAGAGATTGTCCTCTCGTCAGGCCAGGTGGGCACTGTTCCTGTCTCGATTTAATTTCATTGTATCATATTTACCAGGGTCAAAAAATATCAGGGCTGATGCACTGTCAAGACAATTTGAGGCCGACAGTGACAGAGTGGAAGCACCAGCTCCTATCATCCAACCTGATAGAATACTGGCTACTATACGCACGAGTATCACTTCTCCTCTAGGGGAGGAGATCCTGGCCTCTCAGGGGTCCGCTCCCCATGAAACCCCAGTGGGCAAATGTTTTGTCGCTGAATCATTTCGTACTAGGCTGCTCGAAACCTACCATTCCTCTAAGGCTGCGGGACATATTGGTAGAGACCAATTGTTATGGTCCCTTTCTCAGTTATTTTGGTGGCCTTCCATGAGAAACGATTGTGCCGAATTTACGAATGCCTGTGCCACCTGCGCCCGCGCTAAGACCCCGAGACATCTCCCTGTGGGCTTGCTTCAACCGGTGCCTAATGGCGAACGCCCCTGGTCTCATGTTTCCATTGATTTTATGGGAGAGTTGCCTATGTCGAAGGGGTACTCCTTTATATTCATGGTGGTGGACAGGTTTTCTAAAATGGCTCATTTCGTGCCCCTCCGTGGTCTTCCTTCAGCGAAGGAATTGGCAATGGTGTTCGCCAGAGAAGTATTCCGGTTGCATGGAGTGCCTAGGGTACTGGTGTCTGACAGGGGGAGCCAGTTTGTGTCTAGATTTTGGAGGGCATTTTGCCAACAGATGGGCATACAGCTGTCCTTCTCCTCTGCCTACCATCCCCAGACCAATGGAGCCGCTGAACGAGCTAATCAGGGCTTGGAACAATTTCTCCGTTGTTTCGTTACTGACCATCATGATAATTGGTCCGACTTGTTGCCTTGGGCAGAGTTCGCCAGGAACTGTGCGGTCAATTCTTCATCTGGGAGCTCTCCGTTTCTGATTAATTATGGGTTCCAGCCCTGTTTGCTTCCAGACTCATTTCAGACGCAACAGATTCCAGCTCTGGATGAGCATATCGAGCAACTCCGTTCCACATGGGCACAAGTTCAGAGGGCACTTGGTCAGTCATTTCAGCGTCATCAGCGCCATGCTAATCGCAGAAGGCTTCCAGCGGTTTCCTTTCAGGTTGGGGATAGAGTATGGCTTTCCTCCAGAAATATCAAGCTGCAGGTTCCGTCTAATAAGTTGGCTCCTCGGTTTATTGGTCCATACAGAGTTATTCGCAAAATTAACCCTGTCTCCTATGCACTAGACCTACCTGCATCCATGCGTATCCATAATGTGTTCCATGTGTCCCTTCTTAAGCCTCTGGTTTGCAATCGCTATACTACCACACCTGTGGTGCCAGGACCTGTTGAGGTCGAGGGCCAGGAGGAGTACGAGGTTCAGAGCATTATTGATTCCCGTAGGCTTAGAGGAAGGGTGCAGTACCTGGTACATTGGAAAGGGTATGGTCCTGAGGATCGATCATGGGTGGATAGTACGGACCTTCATGCACCTAGGTTAACTAGGGCCTTTCATGCCAATTACCCGCAGAAACCTAAACCCTATTCTAGGAGAGGGGGTCTTTGAAAGGGGGGTACTATCACGGTGCCCGTGATTTGCTGCAGTTACTTGTCTGTCACCAGTAGGGGGCTTCTATTGGCTGTCTGCAGATAGCCCGCCTCTTATTGACTATTTAAACCTGGATTGGGCACCCTTTGAGTGCCCTTTCGTGTTGTTTCTGACCTTCTTGCTATCACTATGCTAGTGATAGCTGGGCCTCTGTTCCAGTGTTCCTGAGTTCCTGATCTCATGTGTTCCTGAGTTCCTGATCTCTACTGTTCCAGTGTTTCCTGCATACTGAAGTACTTCCAGTCCTGGTTCCGGCCTAGTCTCTGGTGTTGCAGTTCCTGCTGAACTTCTCTGCTGTTTTCTGACCTGACTGATCGTTGCTGGTTCCTGTCATCTCATCACCTGTCTTCAGTATCCTGGCGACCTTCTGCCTGGTCGCGTTGGTGACATTGCTACAATTCCGTGTTGGTCCCAGCGTGCGGACGCTGGTTTGCTCCCAAGCCTTGCGGCTATACAAACTCGCTTGTTACACCAGTGTGCGGTCACTGGTTTGCTCCAAAGCCTATCAGCTATACAATTCTGTGTTGGTCCCAGCGTGCGGACGCTGGTTTGCTCCTAAGCCTTGCGGCTATACAACTCACTTGTTACACCAGTGTGCGGTCACTGGTTTGCTCCAAAGCCTTTCAGCTATACAAATCTGTGTTGGTCCCAGCGTGCGGACGCTGGTTTGCTCCTAAGCCTTGCGGCTATACAAACTCGCTTGTTACACCAGTGTGCGGTCACTGGTTTGCTCCAAAGCCTGTCAGCTATACAAATCTGTGTTGGTCCCAGCGTGCGGACGCTGGTTTGCTCCTAAGCCTTGCGGCTATACAAACTCGCTTGTTACACCAGTGTGCGGTCACTGGTTTGCTCCAAAGCCTATCAGCTATACAATTCTGTGTTGGTCCCAGCGTGCGGACGCTGGTTTGCTCCTAAGCCTTGCGGCTATACAAACTCACTTGTTACACCAGTGTGCGGTCACTGGTTTGCTCCAAAGCCTTTCAGCTATACAAATCTGTGTTGGTCCCAGCGTGCGGACGCTGGTTTGCTCCTAAGCCTTGCGGCTATACTACTCGCTTGTTACTCCAGTGTGCGGTCACTGGTTTGCTCGCTAAGCCTAACGGCTATACTATTCAGTGTTGTTTCCAGCGTGCGGACGCTGGTTTGCTCCAAAGCCTTGCTGCTTAACGATTCTGCTAATTTGCCAGTTCCATCTGACTGCTGCTATTATCTCTGGGCTGCCCTGCCCGGTATTGGTAAGGCCGGTAGAACCTATTGCCACATTCCATCTGAGGTTGCCTTACCCGGTATTGGCAGGGCCGGTAGAGCCTACATTGTGTATCTATTGAGGCTGCCTTGCCCGGTAATTTGGTAAGGCCGGTAAAACCGTTATGCTATTCCATCTGCAGGTTGCCTTACCCGGTATTGGCAAGGCCGGTAGAGCCTAAAGACTGTCCTGTCCGGTATATTGACAGGACCGGTAGAGTCTGCCTTCTGTCTGTGCTATATTCTGTATATATATATATGTATGTTATTGCCATCCTAAGTTATCATTTATTATTTCAATAAAATTGATTTTTTTTACCTAAAACTTGTGTCTGAGAGTCATAATAAACCGTGACACGGCGATAACGCTATTATCAGTGTAACCATCCCACTTCTGTGTCTACTGAAACGCTCGCTGCTCACAATTAAAACCGACGCTTTGCATGTGGAAGAGGTGGAAATGGGGGAGGAAGAGCTTACACAAGGTGATAGCCAGAGCACCCTCACTTCGTCTTCTCAGCGACAATTGGAGGAGGCGGAGGAGTAGGAGGAGGAGGAGGAGGAAGACACGGTTGCCTCCGCTACAGAGGGTAGCCATGGAACTTTAGTTCCATCTCTTCAGCGTGGGTGGGCAGAAGAGGAGGAAGAGGATGAGGATATTGAGAGTCATCCTCCTGGTGAGGACAGCGAAATTTTGACTGTTGGTACTCTGGCACACATGGCTGACTTTATGTTAGGCTGCCTTTCCCGTGACCCACGCGTTGTACGCATTTTAGACAACACGGATTACTGGGTGTTCACCCTTCTGGACCCCCGCTACAAAGAGAATTTCTCATCTCTCATTCCTCCGGTGGAGAGGACAAGCAAAATGGTGCAATACCAGAAGGTTCTTGTTGAAAAATTGCTCCAAAATTTTCCATCTGACAACGCTGGCGGCAGAGTACGTGCTACCTTGGCCAACCGAGAAGGGGAGAAAAGGGGAGCACACAGCAGTTCCGACAAAGGCAGGGCAACACTCTCCAAGGCGTGGGACACCTTCATGACACCCCGCCAGCACCCTCACCCTGATGCGCAGCCTAGTGTCACAAGGAGGGAAAAGTTTTGGAAGATGGTGAAGGAGTACGTAGCAGACCGTGTCAGCGTCCTCAATGATCCCTCTGTGCCTTACAACTACTGGGTGTCCAAGCTGGACACGTGGTATGAACTGGCACTCTACGCCTTGGAGGTGCTGGCCTGCCCTGCCGCCAGCGTTCTGTCTGAGCGGGTATTTAGTGCTGCTGGTGGCATCATAACAGATAAGCGTATCCGCCTTTCCACCGACAATGCTGATAGGTTGACACTTATAAAAATGAACAAAGCCTGGATTTCCCCTGACTTCTCCACTCCACTGGAGGAAAGCCCCGGGGGAACATAAACTCACTTTATATATGTTATTTACAATGATGGGAATACTCTGTATTCCCATTCACCCCTTCCACCCAAAAAACGGGTATATGGTTGACTCTTAATCTTCTCATCCTCCTCCTCCTCTTCCATATGCCCTGTGCTATAATTTTTATATAGGGCCAGCTCACCAGCGGGCCCTGTGATATAATTTTTATATAGGGCCAGCTCACCAGCGGGCCCTGTTTGACAATTTTTATATAGGTCAGCTCACCAGCGGGCCTTCTCATATAATGTTTTATTGGGTCAGCTCTCTAGCGGGCCCTCTCATATAATGTTTTATAGCGTCAGCTCACTAGCGGGCCTTCGCATATAATGTTTTATAGCGTCAGCTCACTAGCGGGCCTTCGCATATAATGTTTTATAGCGTCACCTCACTAGCGGGCCTTCGCATATAATGTTTTATAGTGTCAGCTCACTAGTGGGCCTTCGCATATAATGTTTTATAGCGTCAGCTCACTAGCGGGCCTTCGCATATAATGTTTTATAGCGTCAGCTCACTAGCGGGCCTTCGCATATAATGTTTAGGATGGTCAGCTCTGCAGCAGACCCTCACCCATAATGTTTTAGATGGTCAGCTCAGCGCACGTTTCCCTCTTAATCATGGCCTCAGTTCAATCAAATCAAGGAAATTTTTGGGAGAATTTGCCTCTGCGCACGTTTCCCTCTTAATCATGGCCTCACTTCAGAAAATCAAGGAAATTTTTGGGATAATTTGCCTCTGCGCACGTTTCCCTCTTAATCATGGGCTCACTTCAGAAAATCAAGGAAATTTTTGGGATAATTTGCCGATGATATACAAGTAAATATACAGCAAATATTGTTTGGTAACAATTTTTCGCCTAAAGTCGTTTTTATTTTCCTTTTTGTGTGTTTTACGGTCAGTCTGTAAAAATGGCGTACTACGGGCGAAAGATCGTTCCCAGCAGCGATGTTGGAGTCCAAGATGCATCCAGACATCCTCCCTATGCTGTCCCTGAACCATTTCTGTGGTGTTTCCATCCTTTTCTTCCCTTTTCCTATGGACCAGGCACCCTCCCCTCATCAGAGCAGGGGGTGCCTGGTGTAATGCTCGAGTCCTCCCATTGACTTCAATGGGGCTCGGGTGCTCGGCCGAGCACTCGAGCCTCAGGGGGTGCTCGGTCAGAGCACCCGAACACCCGAGCATTGGGGTGCTCGCTCATCACTAATCATTAGCATTTGTTTGGTATAATTGTTTAATCATACACCTCACTATATACCTACAAAATCCATGACTTTGCACATGCACAAGTGTTGTTTTGAAGGAAAAGGATGGTCACAGCAAATATTGATTTGATTTAGATTTTTCTCCTGTTCACTCACTATGAATTTTGTTAATTGATACATATAAACTATTAACATGTCTATTTTTAAAAGCATTCTTACTTTACAATATTTTTTCACACCTGCCTAAAACTTTTGCACAGTACTATATAAACACACATACCCCTTTGGTGAGCCAGTGAACTCAGCTCTGGATTTATCTTCTATTAAGAGTTGAAGTCTAAATTTGTTACTAATAACATTGAGAGAGTCTGTTCTTACTTACTGGGTAACTCATCAGGGGCTCAATACTATTAGCACTGCTGTTTTTAAACCCTATTTTTTAGACAGCACAGTTTGTTATACTATTAACTGTGCAGCCAACAACCAGTGCCATGCAAAAACGTCAAACAGATGCCAGATATGTGCCCATTGGACATCACGTAAAAAAGGATGAATTTGCTATCCTATTCCATGGCTTCACCGCAGGTTAAGGACCGCATTTTCATGGTGAAAAAACTAAGCCATGAAAAGGAGGAGCAGAGTTCCTAACAAGAGGTGACAATCACTGGTCTGTGTTAGAAAACTGGTTTTCGACACACACTTGTGGTATAAAAAAAAAAGATTAACGTATGTGTTCCAATGAGGTATGCAACATGTTGTACAGTGTTGCATACCCCACTGGCACTCATAGGGTTAATCGACCAAGAGTTAACACGTGTCCTGAAAAATACAAATTTACCAGTAATCCTGATGTATAGTGGGGTCCTCAGCACCTTGAGCAGCTACTGTCTGTCTTCTTCTTTATTCTTCTGTCTTCTTTTCTCTTTTTTATAATCTGGTAAAAAAAAATAAAATTCAGTGAGTAGTTACGTTACCCTGCCTGCCTACACAATACACATATGCAACTAGCTATATCTGGCTGGTGGCTGAAGTGTCACTCTGAAATTTATTCAAACAAATCCCTAATATTTATTATAATACTTTATACAGAACAGAGTGCAGACGCAATAAGGTACTAGGCCTGCCTATAGAACTGTGAGACTGGCTGATGTGTCACTCTGAAAATTATTCAAATAAATTCCTACTAGTTTAGTATTTTTAATATTTAACACAGGAACACAGGTAACACCCTTGCGGAGGTAATAAGGTACTAGGCCTGCCTGCAGAACTGTGAGACTGGCTGGTGTTAATCTGAAAATTATTCAAACAAATTCCTACTATTATTTTTAATGTTAAACACAGAAACAAAGGTGACTTTCCCTTGCAGCGGTAATAAGGTACTAGGCCTGCCTGCAGAACTGTAAGACTGGCTGATGTGTCACTGAAAATTATTCAAACAAATCCCTAATATTAATTTTAATATTTAACACAGAAACAAAGGTGACTCTCCCTTGTGGTGGTAATAAGGTACTAGGCCTGCCTGCAGAACTGTGAGATTGGCTGAAGTGTCACTCTGAAAATTATTCAAACAAATTCCTAATATTTTTAATTTTTTGCACAGGAACAAAGATGACTCTCCCTTGCCGTAGCAATAAGGCACTAATGCTGGCTTCCTGTCTATGCCTAATGCTAACTGCCTGCCCACACAATAACTGGACACCCTCTATCGCCTTCTTCTCTCTCTGAGCTCCAACAACACAATAAGGAAATGCAGGCTGTCTGCCTGGGTGTCTGTGTTATTAGTCCAACCCCCATCATGAAAGGAAGAAGACAATTGGAATAGAGACAAAGCGGGAAAGTAGCGCTTGAAACAGAGAAGCTAATTGGACTAGAGTCATGGAGGGAAAGTAATCGAGAGTGGGTAGTAGTCGCAGAATTTCTGAAAGTTTTGGCTACATTCAGACCAGGGCTAGTCGGATTCGTATTTTTTGGAGCGAATGACCCTTTCCTGCCTGAAGGTCCGAATGTTGCTGAGTTTCCCCATTTTCGTCGAATTCTGAATGTCACCAACTCGAATCGCACAAGTCTAATAAGCTTAATATGTTAGTGGTGGGGTTGTAGTCTGGCACTGGCAAGTAGAGCAGGGTATGAGTGATTTGTTGAGACAAGATGGTGTTCAACTTAATGAGATAAGTTTAAATATTTTCTTTTGTGGGCTTCAATGGTGGATTGTGAGTAATCTTTTTCTTTGGGGGCAAAATCCTAGATAGTGGTAGCGAGTCCTTCTGGTGGTGAGGGGATGATACTCCCCTGAATGTCAGCTTTGATATTTTTGAGTGGATATGCTCTTCACCTGATGGTGAGAGGCATTGGTTTTCACATTCCCATATGGGCTCCGGTCACAGGGCTGATGCGGGCTAGGGTGATGGTATGTATGTTTGATGTTTAGGGCTATTTTTTTGGAGTCTGGGGGGAGTCTGGGTGTCTGGGGGGAGAATGCAGTCAAGACACCACCTTTTACCTTCAAGTGGACTGGATTGGATTTTATTTGCCTGTTAGATCAGAACATTGCCTCTCTCAGTCATGAAGGGTCCCCAGTCAGTAAGGGCAGGGCCCAGCCTGACTCAGAAGAGCATTGCAGGAATTGGGGCCCTTTTGCTGAATTCAGAGTGGGTACTCTCTATTAGGTAATAATATGTTTAGGGATTGGGTAGGGCAGGGCTGTCCAAGTTCAGTCCTCAAGTGCAAATAACAGGCCAGGATTTAAGGATTTCCCTGATTAACCACAGGTGAGTTATTGAGTGGCTCATTCATTTTTACTGACTCATCTATGCTTAGTCAGGGAAATACTTAAATCCTTGCCTATTGGTCGCCCTTGAGGACTGAACTTGGACAGCCTTGGTGTAAGGAATTTTTGGTGGGTAGGCAAGTTTAAGTTATAAATAAAAAATAATATAATATCCAAGTGCCCTTACTTAACTATATGTATTTTAAATCATTTCAATATAGAAAAAAATAGAAATCAGTATACATAGCCCTTATATGACTCAATTACATTAATACATGTTCCTTCCTCCCTATGAGAACCACTGTGCAAAGGGAAATAGAGGTGGAACAAAGACAGTGAATTATAAAAACACTATCAATAGTCACAGGATAGCATACAATGCAGAACACCTACAACCAGGTGCACCCTCAGTGAGAGGATGGAAAACACTATTGTGAAAAACCGCACTCTAACAAACAGTGATTGCACCTATTATCGGTGCCCTGCAAATAAAACTACCCTGTAAAAAATCAAAAGAGAAATAATACAACTGTGTCCACCCAAGGACTAGAAGCTACCAATCCCTCAAAACAGTCTTACCATTTCACTAAAAAAAAAGAAATTGGTACTTCCCATCCATGTGTGTGACACAGATGTATATTGGCAAATAGGCACACAAACTAAAATCCTAAATATCGTCTTTGTGAATTTATGCACTTCAAATAAATGTATCCAAATACATCACAGTCTTAAAACATTTGTGTTATGGTATTTCAAGCAACAATACCTCTGCAATAGAGGAACAATATCAAACCACTGAAAAACATTGAATCCCAGACATATAAATGCCAATGTCCTGGCTGTAAGACATACCAATGTCTCCCGTCCTCATATAGCAGAAGTGTTACCATAAAATATCCCCATAAAAAAAATATCAAATATCACAAGATTTTGCACTTTTATTTATTTATTTATTTAGAAAATGTTTTACCAGGAAGAATACATTGAGATTTCTCTCGTTTTCAAGTATGTCCTGGATAGTTTTCAGTAAAAGGTTACATATTTACACTAATTGTGAGACATTATATACAAACATACAGAAATATACATACTTATTAAATAATGGGATTATTTGCAGTTACACACTGTTTGTAGATATAAAGAAACATTTGCTTTTAAGGATTTTAGACTGGGTGCAGATGTGATTTTTTCCGGCAGATTGTTCCAGATTTTTGGAGCTCTGAAGGAGAAGGCAGATCTTCCTGCTTCTTTCTTGTATTGTGGTATACGCAGTGAGTTGTTAGTAGTGGAGCGGAGGTTATAGTTAGTATGGAGAGCTGGGGTGAGCATACTGCTTAGGTATTGTGGTAGTTTTCCAGAGAAGTGATTGTGTACTAAGCAAGAAAGATGAAGGTCACGTCTAGATTTGAGTGTTAGCCAATTTAGTTCTTTTAGCATGTCACAATGATGGGTAGTGTAGTCACACTGGAGGATAAAGCGGCATAATGAATTATATAGAGTGTCAAGTTTACTGAGGTGGATTTCTGGCGCTGGAGCATATACTACGTCACCATAGTCTATGACTGGCAGCAGCATCTGTTGTACAATACGTTTTCTCACCTGGGTACTTAGACATAATTTGTTTCTATAAAGTGTACTTATTTTGGGATAAAGTTTAGAGGTTAATTTGTCAATGTGGTGACCAAAATTGAGGTTAGGGTCAAGCCACATACCAAGATATTTGTAGGAGTCTACTGGGGCCAATTTACGATTAGACTCTGTCACAATGGATAGGTGGATATTGTCGAGACTACGCAGTTTGTGCTTTGTGCCAAATATCATTGTGACTGTTTTATCTGTGTTTAAGAAAAGTTTGTTCTGTGTTATCCATCTTTCCACTTTGTAGAAATCATGTTGTAATTCGGTTTCAAGTTGTGATATGCTAGAGTTTTTAGCATAGATTATGGTGTCATCTGCATACATGTGTACTGAAGATGATTTGCAAACCTTGGGCAGATCATTTATAAAAAGAGAAAATAGAAGAGGGCCAAGAATGGAGCCTTGGGGAACTCCACTTGTTATTTTGAGCGGACGGGAGTCATTGTTTGCAACTGACACATACTGCATTCTGTCTGATAAATAGGATCGGAACCATTGTAGAGAATTATTACCCAATCCTGAGTTATGGAGTTTGCTGATAAGAATGTTATGGTCTACTGTGTCAAAGGCCTTAGCGAAATCAAGGAAAATAGCTCCTGTGAGTTCACCATTTTCCATGCCAGTCTGGATATCATTGGTTACTTTTAGAAGAGACGTGACTGTTGAGTGGTTTGGTCTAAACCCTGATTGAAGAGGGGTGAAGAAACTGGTCTGTTGGTAATATTTATGTAGTTGCACATGTACACATTTCTCTATGATTTTAGATAAAGTGGGGAGGAGAGATATCGGTCTGTAATTTGATACTACATTTTTATCCCCACTTTTGTGGATAGGTACAACTCTTGCCACTTTCCAGGATTTGGGCATATGCCCTGATGTCAAAGAGGCATTAATTAGAGTTGCTATCGGTTGGGCTGTGACCATAGCACTGAGCTTTAATAAAATTGCTGGTAGTTGGTCAGGGCTCGATTGAGATTTCAGTTTTGGGTTGAGGAGGTGATCATATACTTCACTTTCATTTACTGACCTGAAATTGAATTCGTTTGCACTGTTAGACCAGGCAGCAGGTGCCAGTGACTGTTCTGAACTTAGTGGGACTTCAGAGTGGCCTTTGTTTTGTTTAATCAGTGTGGTGGCACATCCAACAAAGTAGCTGTTGAAAGCATTGGCTATGGCTGGGGGGCACTGTATGGTTTCATTGTCTATTGTTATATTTGATGGGTGAGAATGGTTAGGTGGATTGTAGATGTTCTTTATAACCTTCCAAAAGTTGGCAGGCTTTGAAATGTTATTGTCCAAGTTGTTATTAAAATATTGTGCTTTTGCTAGTTTTGTTTGTTTTGTACATGTATTCCGTACTTGCCTATATATAGTGTGATCATGAGGGGAGCCAGATTGTTTAAATTTTGTCCATAATGAATCTCTGAAACTGAATAATTGAATCAAGTCAGCTGAGACCCATGGTAGATGTGCCCCCCTGACCCTGACCTTTCTTAGTGGGGCATGGGTATTACAGACCTGTAGGAATTCTGAGTTAAAAAAGTCAATCGCTGAATCAAGGTCAGGTATTAGATGTAATCTATGCCATGAGCAATTTTTTAAATCATTTAGGAAGGACTGAAGGTTAAATTTTCTAAATGATCTCGTGAGTATGACTTTGAAATTTGATTTGACTGGTTTTATTTTGCGGACACAGTAAACTATGGAGTGATCACTAAACACGTTTGCTAGAACACCTGAATCTTGGATTCTGCTTGCGCAGGATGTGAGGATCCAGTCTAGCAGGGTATGGTTGGATGTTTTAAGATTTATGCGAGTAGGGGAAGATATTTGTTGTGATAAGTTCAGTGCTTTAAACAATGAACAATATTTTTCATTCCTGGAATCAAGCCAATTAATATTAAAGTCTCCAAGAACCATCAACTCGCTTTTCTTGTTTTGTGTGGCAATCACCTTTAGGTGTTGAGCTATGTCAGATACGGTGTGTGCTGAGGTATTTGGCGGTCTGTAGATGCCTACAATTATGATTTGTTTTGAGTATGGAAGACAAATTTTACCAGCAATGTATTCATAAGAATCAGTGTTGTGAGAGTCCTTTAGAAGTGTAAAGTTTATTGGCTCCTGTATGTAAATGATTACACCTCCTCCTCGCTTTGCACGGTCTTTTCTAAAGCATGAGTATCCATCTATGGCAACAGCAGTGTCTGGAATTTTTGGGGATAACCAGGATTCAGTAAGAATAAGAATTTTTGGTTTGTATGCATAACACCATGCTTTTAGTTCGTCCATTTTGGGCAGTATACTGCGTATGTTGCAGTGCACTAATGACAGACCCTTTTTAAAGGGGAGGTTGCCATTTATTTCTATTTTAGGGCCAGGGTTAGTTTCTATATCATTTGCTAAGGCAAGTAACAATATGCATAAAAATTTAGTGAGTTGTTTGCGGTGAACATATAGTGAGAGGGTGCGTTTGTTGCTATAATTGCTGGGGCTGGGTGGGCTTGATTTTAGTACTCTCCACCAGCATTCAGTTGATAGTGCACATGTATGCAGAAGTCCATGATGAATTATTATGTTATGGTGAGGGTGCGGGGCATGGTTGCTAGGATGAGAGTAAATCTGTATTATTAGTGGGATAGTTAGAACAGTGAGTATTAATCCATTCATGTTGGCATGCATGAGGAGGATACTAGGGAAGATATAGGTAGACAGAAACCTCTTGTTATTGTGAGACAGAAAAAAAAAAAAAAAAAAAAAAATAATCTTTTCCTTTTTCCTTTTTTTCCTTTTCTTTTTTTCCTTTTCTACTCCTCTCCTCTCCTCCCTTCTCCTTCCTCCCTCTCTCTCTCTCTTCCTCTGTTATATTAGTTATATTTATCTATTCTCTAGTTTCATTTCACTCCTTATTTGTTTACTTAACTGTGGTTTAAGTGTTGCAGTAGCTGTCATTCTTTCCTGTCCACTCTCCTGTCAAACTCTCATGTTTAACTCTTGCTGCACTTTTGCTCCGGTGTACTTGGCTCCCAGGTGTAGTGGGTCCCCTTGAAATTCCCCCTATCTGTGGCTGAATTTAAACTGGTGAGGACCCATGCTGATGCTGAATGAGTATCTGTTTCCAATTACTAACTAATATATACATTGATTGCCCTGTGTGTAGCCAGGTGTGACTCCCTAAAAACAGCTGATAAGGAATTGAACAGACACAGAGACATGTAGGAGGGTTGTGGGGGAGGAAAGACTGTGAAGAGTCAGAATCAGGGTGATAGAGGTGATTAGCACATACCACAGAAAGTGAAAATGAAGCTTGAAGCCAGATTCAGGATTGGGGTGCAGATGGTACAGGGGTGATTAGCACATACCACAGAAAGTGAAAATGAAGCTTGAAGCCAGATTCAGGATTGGGGTGCAGATGGTACAGGGGTGATTAGCACATACCACAGAAAGTGAAAATGAAGCTTGAAGCCAGATTCAGGATTGGGGTGCAGATGGTACAGGGGTGATTAGCACATACCACAGAAAGTGAAAATGAAGCTTGAAGCCAGATTCAGGATTGGGGTGCAGATGGTACAGGGGTGATTAGCACATACCACAGAAAGTGAAAATGAAGCTTGAAGCCAGATTCAGGATTGGGGTGCAGATGGTACAGGGGTGATTAGCACATACCACAGAAAGTGAAAATGAAGCTTGAAGCCAGAAGCTTGAAGCACTTAAAGTTAGTTATATATAACTATAAATTGCTCTGTGTATTGATCATATGCCTCACTCCCAAAGAAACTGCCTATGGATGAAAATAAAAGCAGAAAAGAGAAGAAAGCTCACAGCGCTTACTCACCATAAAATATCCATATCATATTATAAATTAAATATAAGAATAACATTAGAAATATAAATAGCAGCAAGGAATGAGAGGGTTCTTCAGTCCCCCTAACATCAGGCCTAAACCCAAAAGTGAAAACACATACAAAAAAGATAGTCCTGTGCTCCTCTATATACTGTGAACATAAGTGCCCTGTATTTAGCATATGTAATAACTCTTAGTAAATCTAAGTGAAAATAAGTGAGAATTTCGTCCCACAAATTGTCCAATCCGTGTGTAAGCTTACCACTACACTAAGGTATCTCACTTTGCGGTAAGTCCTACTCTAATACACCTATAAAGACCCTATCTCATACCAGCCAACTGTCCCGATTTACGCGGGACAGTCCCGAATTTATGGCCCAAACCCGCTGTCCCGCCCGCATTACTGTCTGTCCCGTTTTACCAGGCCTTTTAAAATTAATGCCCACACAGACCGGCTCTCCAGCAGCAACTTGGACGCATGGCACGCTCTGTGTGTGAGCAGCACCACGCAACGTGCTGCGTCAATGATAGCATCGTAACATTACTCTGCTGCTCATGCGTGTCACCTACTTGTTAAATGTGCGCACGCACGCAGCAGCACCATAGTCCGCCTGCCTGAGCTGCAACAGAGAGTGAGGCTGGCTGAGAAGATAACTGCAGACACTATCCGTCCTCCCCACACTGGCTACCGGGTTACAGCCTGAGTGACTCACTTCTGGCATATTCACTGCGTCCTGGTCCTCCTGTAGTACGGTCGGGTCCCTCCAACCTCAGTTACAGATATATTTTCAGTGAGCAGAGTCTGAGTGTGCACTAGTAGTGTCCGATCACAAAGGTGGCTTGCTGCTCTGATACACAGCTAATTGTTCGGGGGGTGTTTTTGCTTAGAGTTACGGTCGGATCCCTCCAACCTAAAGTATATTTGTGCACTGTCGCGGTTCTGTCCGATTGCAGCGGTGGCTTAAGTTCCGCTTGCCGCTCAGATACACAGCTAAATTGTGGGGTGGGGTGGGGGGGTTAGTTAAAGGCAGCGCATGGCGCTGTCTGTCCTCTCCGCCACACACTGATCCTGCCTGGTGGTGTCCAAGTTCGTTCGGGACAGAGCAATTAATATCTAAGCCAGGCTGGCACTGGTGGCTGGGAGGCCCGGACAGAGCAGTGAGTCAATCATGGAGTCCTGTGTCGTAGTGGTCATGCAGCCGCTGCGCACACAGTCACTTTCAACTCAAGTCATGCTCCGTGTGTTTGCAGCCTCCTACCCGGCCTCTGAGTGATTTTGTCAGTTAGCAAAAATAAAATATACCGATCCATTGACCGTTAAGCCTAGGTAATTCATTCAGTTACCTCCTTAAAGTTAAACCCATTCTTAACCCCTTATTTACCAGAGGGGGGAGTTGGCGACCTGTGGCCATTGCATTGTTATTGTTGCAACTGAGCTCACTGGGCATGAGACAGCACCTATGACCCATTGGTATTCAGGGCAAAGCACTGGTCATAGGTGCTGTCTCATGCCCAGTGAGCTCAGTTGCAACAATAACAACTCCCCCCTCTGGTAAATAAGGGGTTAAGAATGGGTTAAGGAGGTAATTGAATGAATGAATTACCTTCTTAACCCAATGGAAAGTTAGTTGGGTATATTTTATTTTTGCTGACTGACAAAATTAATCCTAGGATGATTGCAATCTGATGTACACCCAAATAATATGCTTGGTGAGACACTTATGAAGAGTTAACCCTTTAAGTGCCAGAGTGGTACACATTGAAAAGTAATGTGTTTCATACCCCTCTGACACTCAAAAGGTTAATAAATTGAATATTAAAATTATTGCTGAATGAACGAGTAGCCCTAGTGCTAGAAATCCCATGATTAACCCTTTGAGTGCCAGAGGGGTACGCAACGCATTGTTTTGCAGTGCGTTGCGTACCCCTCTGGCACTCAAAGGGTTAAAATAATGAGCAGTGAATGCCACATTGTTGAAGTCAAGTGATTGAGTGCTATACCTGGCCTGGGCCCTGATAACATAACAGCATGGTTTTACTGCCAGTTACAGCAAACCTCTGGCACTGTCTCAAGGGGTTGCTTAGCCTGTACATAGTTCTGCTCGCACCAGAAAAATGTACAGGCTATGCATTAACCCTTTAAATGCCAAAAAGGTTTCCCTCTGTGTAGTATGGTGCAAATTGACAAATGGTCAGTCTCATTTCATGTTAGATGGAGGCAACTGTTTTGTGCTCGGGAGATTTACGGAGGTCTTTACCTGATCTAATATTTGTCAATGTAGTCCCTTGATTAATTCTCTCATAGAATACAGCTTTGGTTTATTTTTTTATGTGTCTTTATCATTATTTTTGGCACTTGGAATCTGGCTTTAAATACCAGCAATGGGGTATCATAATGACAAAAATATCTAGATATATCCTGCAGCGCTGCGTCCAGCATAACTCTAGGTTTTTGTTTAACAAATTAAAACACACTTATTCCTCCAGTATAATTCCCCCATGTATTTACTCTGTCAGGGGTAAACTGTGCATTGCTGTGCAGTGTATTGTGTACTGCTCTAGCACGCAAAGGGCATGCAGGCGTTAGAAGCACACTACATAGGGTATCCATGAGACAGCACAGAGAAGAGCAACAAAATTAAGGGAATGGAGGATTTGACATATGAGGAACGCCTAGACAAACTTGGTTTATTTACTCTAGAGAAAAGAGGAGATTTTATCAGATTGTACAAGTATATGAGAGGTCAATGCAAGGATCTCTGCAGTGAGCTATTCATTCCAAGGACTGATCAAACAAGCAGGGGCCACTCCTTAAGATTAGAGAAAAGGAGATTACAACTTCAGGAGAGGAAGAAGAGAAGATTACATACATGTTTTCAAGAGGGAACATATAGGGTTATACTGTGTATTAGTAGGCAAAACAGGACAGTTGCATACAGACAACTTATTTGGCAGCAAGAAAGCTTATATAGTTTGCATTTCTGGGTTATGAGGCAAATGTAGAACTTTGTGGGGGTTTTTTTTCTTTATTCGCTATGTTACTAATTAGTAAACAATTTTGTTAAGTCTATCTCTTATATTTTAAGGAATTAATAATTTAAGAGAACCTGTCTGAGCTGTGAAAAGCAGAACAGTAACAAAGTCTGGGTGAGTCATAACAAAGGGAAATGGCCACTGTTGGCATTTGGACCCAGGGAGGACTGGCAACTTGAAGCATGAGGGGCAAGCTCAGCCAATAAAGGACAATAATAAACATCCCAAAAGACGTATTTGACAACACTCAGTGCATGCTGTAAAGTGTTTTCCAACACGTCAAAAGGGACTGCATAGAAGGCCCAACACATCAAAAGGGACTGCATAGAAGGCCCATAAATGTTCTCATAAATGATCTAGTCCTGTTGTAAATGCTGGTATTGTCCTTGCTCTAAACACCAGTGGCTACATGTGGAATTGCAAGAGAAACAAAAAAGAAATAACTATTGCCCCTGGGCTGCTCTGATTTTACAATTTGGGGCCAATTGCCTCACTGTCCCAATTGCCAGCCCTCTCCTGTTTGGACCTCTGTTACTTGTGTTTGGTTTTGTAAAAAGTTGATCAAAATTAAATAAAAAAAAAAAATGTTCAAGCGTTTGGTACTCTGTCTTTTATTTTTCTTTGTTTTTCAGTGAAGAGGACTTTGGATGTTGCATATGTTTCAAACAGTTTGAAAGTTGGGAAATGCATGACAAAAGTGGGAGGCTTCAGGGCAGTAAGTCATGCAGAGACAATAGGACCGTTTAATGGTAGCACTTTTAAAATAGTCTAATGCAGGGTTTGGATTTCCCAAGCTCTGCTCTAAGGTATAAGAAGTCTTGCTCATTTCAAAAGAGTTCTCTAATTCGTATTCATGGAAACATAAGATGCATTGCAATTGGTTCATATACATTTACCACTGCCCATCTAAATACTTGTAAAGCCTTATGCTTGTCTATAGCAGTATTTAGTACTGCATATGAAATATATATTTTAGACACTTTAGTATATGTCGTTAGAATTGGAGACCTTTCAATTACAAGACATTTCTCACACCTTATAGTTCAGGGTTGGGCAAAGTATGAATCCACAGCTGTTAGTGATGCTCAGCTAGCAACACTTTGCCCATCACTGGCCTAGTTTAATAAGAACAACTAGCTTAACATTCTAAAATATGCTTTGTATTTGTGCTTCTCTTCCCTAATGACATGTAGTGAAACACATACCCAGTAGCAGAAATGGCAGATGTGGACCTCACAGTCATCAAAGAAAAAGGCAAAAAGAGCCTGCATGTTTAAAGATTCATGGCGAGCACAACACCCTTTTCTCCAAAAATCAAGAAGAGGGCCAACATTTGCTTTTTGTGAAGTCTGCAGATGCGACTTTTCAATTAACCATGGTGGTTATAATGATATAACCAGACACATTGGTACAGACAAGCATGCTGGTTCTGCCAGGGCTGCAGCACAATCAAAATCACTGTCCTCTTTTTTCTCTACCCCTGAGTCACAAATGGCAGAAAACGTAACTAAAGCTGAGGTTTTATTTACAGGCTTCATAGTTGAACATAATCTATCAATTGCAACCAGTGATCATGTTAAACATCTCTTTAAAAAAATGTTTCCTGATTCAAAAATTGCAGAAAAATATGCATGTGCCTCAACCAAGACCACCCACATTCTTCAGGGTGCAGTAGCTCCAGAAGCACTTAAACATGTTAGAGGAGCAATTGAAGGGAGGGAAACATATTTTGGATTGTCTCTGGATGCAAGTTCAGATGAATTTGATAAATACTTCCCAGTTTTGGTAACGTACGAGCATCCAGACACAGGCCTAATAGTTACTGAGTTCCTAGATATGGTGGCATGCAAGTCAAATAAATCTGAGGAGTTGTTTGATGCAGTCAATGAGATGCTGTCAAAACATAACATTGACTGGAATAAGTGTGCTAAATATTCTGCTGATAATGCAGCAAACATGCAGGGTAAGCATAATAGTGTTCGGTCACGGATTCTTTCCAAGCAATCCTCTGAGCAGAAAGTATATTCAGTTGGCTGTCCTTGTCACCTTGTGCACTTAATGGCAGAACATGCAGCAAAAATGCTAATCATTAATGTAGAGGACTTGATTATTGATATTTACTACCATTTCCAGAAAAGTGTTAAGAGAGTTGCTTCACTAAATGACTACATGTCATTTTGCAACACAAGTGTTAGGAAGATTGTTAAACATGTGAAAACACGCTGGTTGTCACTTGAAAAGTCTGTTGAAAGGACTTTGTTTGCTTGGGATGGGCTTTATGCCTACTTTGTAAGCACCTTTGAAGAGGGTCAAGAAGGTTCCCTTGGGGCCAGGGAACAGAGGATTTTAAAGAAAATCAAGAACCCAATGACAAAGGTGTACCTGTTGTTCTTGCATGCAGTTTTGCCAATATTCAACAAATTTAATCTTCTTCTTCAAACAGAAGCTCCAATGATACACCTTTTATACCCAGCTATGATGACACTGTATAGGGATATATTGGTGAGGTTTGTACAGCCAACAGTCATAGCCAAAAGTGACTGCCTTACAGACATAGACTATAGGAACTGTGATGATCAGTTATCAGCTCGTGAGCTCCTTTTAGGCTTTGAAACCACAAATTATGCCAGAATACAGAACTTAATTGATTCCACAGCGTACAAGAACTTTCTGGCAGAAACAGTGCAATTTTACTGCAAAGCGCTGGATTACATGAACAAAGCAATGCCTGTAAATGACCAGGTGCTCAAACACTTGACTTTTATAAACCCATCTAATCGCTTGTGTTCATCGATCAGTAATCTTCAAGTGGTCACTGAGAGATTCCCCGATATTGTTGGTGAACAGCAGATGGATTGTCTGTTTTTAGAATTTAGGGACTATCAGTCTTGCGATATACTGCCCCAATCTGACAGTAGTTCAAGGATAGATGAAGTCTGGAACAACATCTTACAGATTAAAGATCCAGTGACTGGATAGCCAAGATTCCCTATTCTATGCAAGCTTGTTAAATTTCTCTGCCTAATTCCACACAGCAATGCTTCATGCGAAAGGCTTTTCAGTATTGTGCGGAAAATCATTACTGACTGGGTAAAAACCCCCTCACTCAGCAACCTAGTTCGTCTGTATACGAAGAGGCAACATCCGTTAGGAACTCTCTTTGTGCTATATTAGCAGCAAAGATAAATCTCTTTTCTCAAACAAAATGTTATGATTGGCAGCCTTCACCCCAGCTGCTGAAACAGGCAAAATCTGCCACTTACACAGGTTTGTCTAGCAGAAGACACACTGCAGCTGAGCGTAGCGGCCAAGGTACCTGAACTCTTACAAATGCAACACATTGCTTCTGAATATTCAATTTAAAAAAAACTTTCACTCCTCTGTTGGAGGGTGACTTAAGGTTAGTGTTTATGGTTAATTAACTTATTTGGTGGCGATAGTGGCCCTTCCTGAGCTGAGTACAGAGGAATATGCAGTTCAGGAAAGGTGGCTACAATACAGACTTTTGTAAGAGGTTATTCACCTACCAAACAAGAGTTACAGCATTGAGAGTGTTAACACTGCTGCAGTGCATCATGGTTGTATTATATATTAATGTTTTAAAAGTTAATTTGTAGATATGTAACACATTATCAGTTTCTGAAATAAATTTTCACTTTAAATGAAACTGTTGTGACTTTCTTTAAAATACCAATGGGGTAATTTGTAATCTGCACAATGGAGGCCTCTTTGCAATGGGGGGGGGGGGTGCCGTGGGGGAAAAAAAAGTCTCTCTTTGTCAGTTTGAAATGTTGGGAGGTATGCTATCTAAATTAAAAACAGACATTCTCTGAAGATAGATGTTATAATAAACGCGTCAGTGGGGACCCTTTAAATATCATTTTGATGTTTTTATTTCTTGTGGGTCCCAGTGTAATACAATTAAAAACAACAGACATACAACAAGACAAAAAAAACCAAAATAGGTGTAGAGGGAGGGCTTACCTGATACATAGCCCATAAGGGCCTGCATTGAAAACTATGTTCCATTTATATCCTTCCCCACAAGTCATGTGAGGAATGGATGATACCAAACAGGCAAGGGGGATTGCATACTGGAACAGGCCAAAAAGCCTTGTTCTTAAAGGCCAAGTGAGAAAGAAAAAAGAATGGTGAAATGTATGCAATCCCAATGTTAGGGGGACTGGAGAACCCTCTCATTCCTTGCTGCTATCTATATTTCTAACATTATTCTTATATTTAATTTATAATATGATATGGATATTTTATGGTGAGTAAGCGCTGTGAGCTTTCTTCTCTTTTCTGCTTTTCTTTTACACATATCTCCTTTAGCTCAACTAAGCAGCTTCTCACTTTATCCAATTTACTCACAAAGATAAAAAAATACGTGATTACTTAATTTCATTTCACCATTCTTCTTTCTTTCTCACTTGGCCTTTAAGAACAAGGCTTTTTGGCCTGTTCCAGTATGCAATCCTCCTTGCCTGTTTGGTATCATCCACTACTCACATGACTTGTGGGGAAGGATATAAATGGAACATAGTTTTCAATGCAGGCCCTCATGGGCTATGTATCAGGTAAGTCCTCCCTCTACACCTATTTTGTTTTTTTTTGCCTTGTTGTATGTCTGTTGTTTTTAATTGCATTACACTGGGACCCACAAGAAATAAAAACATCAAAATTATATTCAAAGGGTCCCCACTAATGCGTTTATTATAACATCTATCTTCAGAGAATGTCTGTTTTTAATTTTAATTCAGATAGGGTCTTTATAGGTGTATTAGAGTAGGACTTACCGCAAAGTGAGATACCTTGGCGTGGTGGTAAGCTTACACACGGATTGGCCAATTTGTGGGACAAAATTCTCACTTATTTTCACTTAGATTTACTAAGAGTTATTACATATGCTAAATACAGGGCACTTATGTTCACAGTATATAGAGGAGCGCAGGACTGTCTTTTTTTCTATGGATGAAAATACTCTGAAGAACACACAAGGCAATAAGTGCACTAATAAAATATAACTCTAAAAAATTTAAATAAAACTCACTATTAAAAACACAATCTAAGATTATCATTAACACAATTATAAATTGTCATACATAGATAATTGCATAATTGCACAAAATGGATCTAGTAGATACACTTTTATCCTTTCATACATCCAACTGGATATTTAGTGAGATACGTATAGAATGTTAGTCCATCTCATAAAGTTCTTTCATGAAGAGATATACAAACCAACATTTACCAAGGTTGTTCCAAAAAGGCTCCTCAGGACCTCTTTAAGAGAGATACTGAATGAATAACTTAGCCATGACTAAAGATGGAAATTCACCTGGTTATTTGATCTTTTTCTTTCACCAGGAAGTGTACAGATTGTGCATTGACTTACCATTGTCGACTCCACTTGGACTTATAAGTTCCAACCATAGTTCTTTGATCATCAGTCACAACAAACGATCTCCTTGTCAGACGCTCTCTTGGGACTGGTCCTTTTTAAAATGTTATAGTGGCTTTGATGTTTTGACTGTTTATAAGTTAATGTATTCAGCAGTGGAGGTATATACAGGTGTCCTACACAAGTGCATTCTGCAGCTAGCACATAATGTAGTGATATCGGAGGCAATAAATCAGAGAAGGTCCAAAGAACTATGGTTAGAGCTTATAAGTCCAAGTGAAGAAGGAAGTGGTAAGTCAATGCACAGTGTGTGCACTTCCCTGGTGAAAGAAAACCGGGTGAATATTCATCTTTATTTTCTCCACTTGCCCGATAGTCTTGGCTAAGCTATTGATATCACTCCTCTATTGCAGAGGTATTGTTGCTTGACATACCATAACACAAATGGTTTAAAACGGTTATGTATTTAGAGAGATTTAGTTAAAGTGTTTACATTTACGTTAAGAACATATTTAGGATTTTGATTTGTTTGTCTGTGGGTGGGCACCGTAGTGTTCTTGTTTATTGTTAGAATGGAGTTTTTCTCTCCTTTGAGACATTTTTTATACACAGTATTTTTTGTCAGGAGATATATGGATGAGCATAACTTACCTGTATAAGGGTTGCATGTACTTATACCCTCCATGGCAAAAATAGTGTTATTTTTCTTTTGAATTTTGACTCATAGTTTTATTTGCAGGACACCGATAATAGGTGCAATCACTATTTGTTAGAGTGTGGTTTTTCACAATAGTGTTTTCTGTCCTCTCACTGAGGGTGCACCTGGTTGTAGGTGTTCTGCATTGTATCCTGTGATGATTGTTTTTATATAATTCCCTGTTTCTGTTCTGCCTCTGTTTCCCTTTGCACAGTGGTTCTTATCAGGCGGAACATGTACTGATGTAATTGAGCCACATAAGGGCAATGTATACTGATTTCTTTTTTTTCTATATTGAAATTATTTAAAATACATACAGTTAAGTAAGGGAGCTGGGATATAATATTATTTTTTGTTTATTTCATTTAATATCACATAAAGTGTTGGTGTTAGTTTTATTTTATTTGTTTTTATTTTTAGCTGCCCATATATTAAGTAAGAAATTAGATAATATAGCGCATTACTAGTCACTTTTTCACTCATTTTAAGTTAAAACCCAGTGGAAAGCAATACTGCTTGCTTTCTATCAGGTTATTTGCTATGAAGGAGCATCCCTCCCTCCCTCACTTTCCTAATTTGTTCTGCTGGATTTGTTGTTGTGCCTTAACCTTTTTCTTCCTTTTTAGCCTTCATTTGTTTTGTTTAGTTTGTACTAGTTAGATCCAGATAGGTTAATTTGTAGTATGGATTAGATTACATACAGGCATTTAACAGCCTTTGTTAGCTATGCTTTGTAATTTATTGAACAATTTGTTTATGTATAATTTCTTGGTCTTAATAAATTTCTGTGGCTTGGGGGGTGCAATTCTCCCTCTTGAAGCAAACTTTGGTAGTTTCGGGTGGACATGCTCATTGCTTGATGATGAAGGACATTCATTAACTCATTCCTACACGGACTTTGGCTGTGAGGCTGGTGCAAGCTAAGGTAACAGAATGTAGGTTCAGTGTTTTGGATTGTTTTGCTGTTGCCTGAAGAAGAACACTGACAAGCCTCAGCCTTTACATCTAAGTGATTGGCTGTGTATTTCATTTACCTGTTATTGTTGATTAATGCGATTTGGTAATGGGGAGGGGGTTTCTTGTCAGAATATGACCTCTTTCAGTCATGTTTTTCTCTTGGAGAAGCTTAGAGAGGCTAATCGACTAAAAAGAACTGTTTTAACCCTTTGAGTGCCAGGGAGGTATCCAATGCATTGCAACACAGTACGTTGGATACATCTCTGGCACTAAAAGAGTTAATTCTGGGGCAAAACAGAGGAGAAATAAACATTTCTATTGAATTTACTGGAGATTCTAACCCCTAAAATGTTGAATAGGTCTACAGTGTTTCACTTAGCAATGTATTGGAGTCCTCTGTAGCATTCAAAGGGTTACATGCCCCATTTATATCAAAGAGATCTATGTGAAAGTTAATTTTTCCCCTATGGTGCAGATGGTTTAATCCAGAGGTGGAAAATCTATCAGAGGCCACATAAGGTGAAGGACCCTTCTGCCTTCTTACCCATGGTTTTAGAGTTCAGGCCCTTAGATAAAGAAGGGGGGACTGAACTCTAAGATTAGTGGGTATCAGGGGAGGGATGATCTTCCTCAGGGCAAGGAAAGAAGGGAAGGGGAGCAGGGTTTAAAACTGAACCTAAATCCATGTAATGTATTGGCCATTTTTCCCTTCCGTATATGACATAAAGGACCAGTCAATTCAAAAAGTTAGCAGGGTGGTCTCAGTTATGTTAACAGATTGTCCTGTGAACATCTAGAAAATGAAGGGCCGGTGGTGAGCCACTCTGTTTAACTGTTTAGATAGGAGGGCAGACACTGGCTCCATGGTTAGATTTGCTTCAAAGAGTAGCCGTTGCCAGTCACAACATCAACAGGCATGATCCACCATGGATGTTGAGGGTTTGGGAAGGGGCTGCCTAGTAACAGGCTCCTGGTAAGCTGTTTGGGCTGACTACGGGATCTGGCCCACACCATAATATAATGACCTATGGAATTCCACATTGTCTAGGTGGGTTTCTTGGGTTAAAATTGATAAATATGTTAAATAAGCTGGGAACTCAATTTTCCTCACCTTAAAAGGTCCATTGTGTCTTTTTTATTCATATTTGTAACAGTGCAAGGTTTATAAGGCTGTTTTCTCTGCAATGCAAAGTTGGGTACATATACCTTGTTGTTCCTTTTTATTCTCTAAAACATGGTCCTAAATTTGAAATCCCATTTCCCAGTCCTATTTCTCCTCTTTCAAACTCCCACCTCCAAAGTCCTATGTCCACCCAATAAGCTAGTTAGCCTAATGTCCTGCAGTAAACTGCTTCCAGATCTTATTTTCTAGACTAGTCCACTACCACTTAGCTACACACAGGAACATATTCCAAGTAACAACAGATGCTACACAACTCTCTTCTATATGCGTTTCCTACCATCATGTGATTGCTTTTGGGGTAAATGATGTATACATTGACCCATGAATCTTGTTTCATATGACAAAAACAAGTGTGTAATATGGTTTATGACTTGTCAGGGTACCTCATCTGAAAGAGGTCCAGGCCAGCATGGTGTTCTCCAGCTGGGATGTCCTCTTTGTTGTGTCATCATCTGTCCCATCTTAGGTGTGCATTGGCTTGCTCTTGTGCCTTAAATTCACAAATTCGTTATCAGAATTTTGTGGAGCACAAATTGTGCACATTTTTTCTCCTGATATCCTTTGTATTATGATTGGCTGTGTTCTCATTTGAGTACTGTGCTTAGTTGTCTTATCCCCTGCTATTGCTCCTTGACGTTATTCCTGTATTTGATTGTCTGGACTTTTCTTTGCTAGTACCTTGGATTCCGCTACCTCTCTGGTTTCTTGACCTTCACTTTTTTTTCACTGGTGCTCCTTGTGATTGCTGCTTGTGCTAACTACAGCCTTCTCCCTGATTTTGAATCCTTTCTGCCTGCCCCAACCCAGATCTGATCACTATGCTAATGCCTCTAGACTGTCTTTAGTGGTCCTGTACTGTGGCCACACAAAGCCTCTGGCTCAATCCTTGGTTGTGAGTGGTTAACCCGCCCAGGTCCCTCTGCTCATCCTTTGCCTACATGGTTCCACCACTAGCAACTTGATGCTACTAGAGCAAGGAGAATCTCACCTACCATATGTATCAAAATGTCTCTAAAAGATTGAAAATTATTGCAATAAAAAGTTCTTATTAGCAACTGTGAGATTCCTTATGTATCAATCTTGTGAATATTTTTAATAAGTAGTCTAAATTTCTATAAATATCCACCTATCACTAAAAGTCACTATTGAGTAGAATATTGCTAAGTCTTTGTATATTTGATATATATATATATATACTGTATATATCTAGCTCTTTGAACTATTAACCCTTAAAGTTCCCCATAACCATACCTGTGACCTTTTGGAATGAGCTCAGCCTGAGATCTTTGATATATTAACCCTTAACTCCCACAAGAAAGTAGATTCTAGGTGCTCTGTTAGTGTAGTCTCTAACACAGAGATGATCCAATCAATCATCAATGAGCCTTTAGCAAATTACAGTTCTGAGTTATCATTTCTTATACACTCACAAGACACGTCGGACTTCTCACTCTGTTTTTCTAGTAGAAATGTCACCAATGTGGGCATAAAATAAACAGTAAATTGGTGTAAATCCTATAGTAGGAAACACTGGAGTCAAATCCTGACAGTGCCCATATATGCCATAACATACATTTTAATATATCTATGTCTCTGCTTGCTCTTACCCAGAGGTATTTGAATGACTCCTCCAAAAACCCTAAGCATGCTACAGTTTAAAACAGGATGAGTAACCTGAGGCCCTACAGGTGGTGAGGGAGTCCACAGGAGAAGGAGGACCTCAGGATGCCTTCCTCTGATTTACTGCTATTACTGACTAACACACACACAACAAGCAGGCCTTCTTCCTCTGTCTTAATGGTAGAATTAGACCCAGTGTGTGGCTCATCTCAGATTAACTTTTTCTTCTCTTTTCTAAGCTTTCTATTCCTTTCTTGAACCAGGAATGGACCCAGCTCTGGTTGCTCTCAGTACATGTGAAGCTCTTGATGTTGCTCCTATTAAATGTTGCACTGTGTTATGCAATCTGAATAAAGTGGGTCACTTAGCTCTTTATAACAGCTTCAGTCTCGTGTTCCTTCTATCTCCTACATCAAATATACCCAGTGGGGACCTTCTGACTAGTGGGAGAAGTTCTTGGATAGTAAAATGGGCCTCCCATACACCCAGAAGGTTTATTCTAGAACAATAGCAATATCACAGCCAGAAACCTTTATTTCAAGTGATTCAGATATTTAATCTGGCCATTATTAGATCAATACAATAAAAACAGATTTCTTGTCTGCGTCTCTTTTCTTCCCTCTGTTCTCTGAGTCATCTCCTGCTAAGTCTTTTATTGTATACCTCACACACAGAAGCAAGCACAGAGTCAGATGCTGCACATGGCTTTCAACATCTTGTGCATTAGTTAATAGCCAGAAGAGCAATCAGAAGAGTTAAAGTGTATGTTTAACCTTTTGGGTTCTAGATAAGCTATGTGTTATATGAAATCTCTCTATGGCTTAAAGGTGCCACAAAGGGGAAAGGGAATGGATCAGTCAAAGGAGAAAATAGCTAAAGTGGTTAGGGAAGGAACAGTTAATAAAGTAGGTAATAGATGAAGTCATAGAATCATTTAGTGAATTGTTACAGGAAGGAGTACAGAAGCAGTAAGACAGATGTTAAAGAGAAGCTTAAAGAAGCACTAAGATGAGGAGTTATAGGAAGAAGTATAGAACTATTTAGTGAAGTTGTTAAAGGAATGGGAACATAAGCAGCATAATAAAAAGTTATATGAAGGAGTATAGATGCAGTAAGATGCAGAGTTATAGAATGGATTATGGAAACAGTATGATGGGTTATATTAAGTGATATAGATATATTTAGTGAATGATCTATAAGGATAGGATAAAGAAGTATTTAGTGAAGGAGTTAAAGGAAAGGGTATAGAAGCCACAAGGTAAGGAGTTAAAGGAAGGAGAATAAATTCATAGACAAGAAGCAGTAAGATGAGGAGTTATAGAAGGAGTATAGAAGCAGAAAGATGAGGCATTATAGGAAAGTGTATAGAAGTATTTAGTGAAAGAGTTATATGAAGGGGTATATAAGCCTCAATATATGGAGTTATAGGAAGGAATAAAAACATATTTATTTAAGGAGTTATAAGAAGGAGTATAGAAGTAAGACAAGTTATAGGAAGGCGTATATAGGCAGTGAGATGAAGAGTTATAGGAAGGAAGCTGTAAGATGAGAAGTCATAGGAAGGTATATAGAAACAGCAAGATGAAGAGCTATAGGAAGGAGTATAGAAGCAGTAAGACAAGGAGTTATATGAAGGAGTATAAATAGTAACATAGTTGAGGAGTTTAAAAAAAGACATGGCATCCATTAAGTTCAACACATGCCACATCACCATTGTTAATTCAGAGGCAAGCAAAAAAATCCTATTGAAACCATTAACAATTGAGGCCCAAGTGCATAAAATAAAAATCCTTCCAGACTCCAAAAGGCTGTTGGATATTTCCCTGGATCAATATCCTATCTGCATTGCAAACAACTGTCATAATTCACAATATTGCTCAGATCTCGAAAGTAACCCATTGCTTTCTTTAAAAGGAACTACAGTATCAGCAAACACAAGATCCTGAGGCAAAGAATTCCACAATTTCACTGTCCTTATCTCAAAAGATCTCTGCCTTTGTTTTAGTCACATAGCACCTTTCATTTAGTCTCAATGGATGTTTTCTAGTTTTTGCTTTGAGTAAGTAGTTGTTCAGAGTTATATATATTGACTATGAATATATTGGTAAATGTTAATCATTTAACCTCTTAGACATCTCTAATGTAAATAAACCCATTTTGGCTATTCTTTCTTGCCATAGCTCAGATCCTCCAATCCCTTTATCAGTTTTGTTGCACATCTCCACTATTTTTGTAGATCGGGATGGTATTTTTTAAGAACTGGTGCCAGAATATGTACTCCATATTCTATATGAGGCCTCACCAAGGATTTATATAGAGGTAGAATTATATACCCATCCAGTGCATCTATACCCCTTTTTATATAGGATAGTACCCTTATTTCTCTCGTAGCAGCTGAATTACACCGCACACTGCTGTGAAATCTATAGTTTATCAGTACTTAAATCTTTCCCTAATGAGGATTACCCAGGTAGTTTCCTCTTTAGTGGATTTGTAGCATGTTTGTTTCTTGAGCCCAAATGCATAACCTTACAGTTATCTACATTAAACCTCATCTGCCACTATTCCTATCATTTTCTCAATTTATACAAACATTTCTGAGGAGAAAAAAAATATACAATGTGCTAAGAAGCAGTATAGAAACATTAAGACAGTTATACAGGTTAATGTCATCAACAAAGATTGAAACACTACTTTCAATACCAACTTCAAAAACATTAAGAAACAGATGTCATGTCATTGGGCCCTGGACTGAACTCGTTCTCACTTCAATTAAAAGTTTAGTACAACTTGAAAATGTTCCATTTACCACTCACTGCAATCAACCTTTTAACCAGTTAACTATCAATACACTACACAGGTATCACCTCCCAAGCCCAATCCTTTTAATTTATTCAGTAACCTATTGTGATCACAATACTAAAGGTTTTTGCAAAATCATAGTATACTACATCAACAACAATCAAATTACTACTAACCCTTTCCTAAAATGGAAGTAAATTAGTCTGACATGATCAGTTCTTCATAAAACTAGACATAAAACCAGTATAGAAGCAGTAAGATAAGGAGTTATAGGAAGAAGTATAGAAGCAGTTAAATGAAGCCTTATAGGAAATTGTATAGAAATATTTAATGAAGGGCAGTAAGGACAGGGGCTAAAAAGAGTAGTTAAAGAAGGCTATATTAGTCTATTTTCACATAGAGAAGTAAAGACATTTTGGAGCACACTAACCACACCATAGGATACAAATAAAAATACCCAAATTTCGAACTGATTTAAATGGACCTTTTAACTCCTTGAATTCTAGAGAGGTCTACAGAAAGAAAACAGAGCAGACATCCCTGCTGTACTCAACACTTGTTTTTTTTAGTTTAAATTGTCTGCTGTACTCAACACTTGTTTTTTTTAAACAATTTTTAGTTCCCCTCTTTGTATAGTTTTAACCCTTTGAGTGCCAGATGAGTACACAACACATGGCAAAGCAATGCATTGTGTATCCCTCTGGCACTCAAAGGGTTAAAAGTGAAAACAATTACTCATAAACAAATTAGGGCTATTGTGACTGCAAAATGAATGGAAATAAAGGCGGTCCAAACTGTAATATCTCGCCCGGTCATGATGTGAATATGCCACAAAGTGAAACATACATCAGATAAAGGTGCTGATTATATGATATTACTGCTTTGAAAAACTTTTTCACTCAAGGTTTTTTTGGGGGAAAATTGATGGTCATCTACAGTGAGGGAAAAAATGATTTGATCCCCTGCTGATTGATTGATTGCTTCCATGGACAGGTGTCTTTTATACAGGTAACAAGCTGAAATTAGAAGCACTCCCTTTAAGAGAGTGATCCTAATCTCAGCTGGTTACCTGTATAAAAGACACCTGGGAGCCAGAAATCTTGCTGATTGATGGGGGGGTCAAATATTTATTTCACTCAGTAAAATGCAAATCAATTTATAAGGTCACAAAATGGCTTGTAACTAATCGCCGTCTAACCCTTTGAGTGTCAGAAAGCTATGCAACTCATTCTCTAATTATATTTATTTTAATAATACCCTCTATTTTAAAATCTCTTTACTTTCATATTCTTCTTCACATTCAATTTAAAACATCCCCCTCATGCCCTTTTCTATTATGTCAGGCAGATCCGAAAGCCGGTCCAGATGGATCGAAATGAAGGACAATATTGTGTCAGGATAAGAAAAATCCTGCCTGCTTCGTCAAGGGGGCCATGGTGTTCCTTATACTGAGAGACACAGTATTGCCCCTTATTACGATCTGTCTGGTCAAGGGATTGGCTTTGGGATCCAAGGGATCTATGCCTGACATAATGGAAAATGGCAGTAGGGGGAATGTCTTAAATCGAATTTAAAGAAGAACATGAAAGTAATGAAATTTAAAATATGCTATGCATTATAACAAACTAGTGTAAAAGCCCATGTACATGGGCCAAGGTCCGGGTAATGTTAACCCCTTGAGTGCAGAGGGGTACACCTCTGGCACTCAAAGGGTTAAGAGGCTGCTACCTCACTGCTCCACGCGATGCAGTCTTGCGTTGCCTCAGTCACACGATACTATCATGTGCAGTAGAGACTTCCTGAACGTGGACAGTCTCTACTGCACATGACTGCATCGTGACAAACATCCTAGAGAATTATTAGATAGGATTAAAATGAACAATTCTATACCGGGTTTCTTTCTTTGACATTACTGTGTCTTTAATTTATTACAAGGTTTGTTTCCATTGCTTTCCCTGTTAAACCCAAACAAAGAGGGAAATTAAAAAATGTCTTAAAAAAGTAGGTGCTTAGAACAGAATGGATATGTGTTCTTTCTTCTTTCTATAGTAGTTTAATTTCCCTGTGATTACCTCTTTCACTGTAATAAATCCATGTCTCCTTTAACACTACATTAGAGAATTAATGTGCAATGAAGTATATATCATTTATTATAGAAAGGTCACATAATTTATTATAGAAAGGTCACAAAGGCATTGCTTTAAAATGCGTTGGTGACCTCTGTAGCATTCAAGGGGTTAAAAGCTCAGTATCAATCAGTTGGAATTTGTATTTATTATCTGTACTTCACTTGGTGTGCTGCAGAATTACTCCAGTTTCTTTGCAAATATGACCATTAGAAAGCTGCTATAGAAGGCTTAATACGTAGTCATAGGGAGGGGTCATGTGAGCAGCAATAGCAGATTATTATAGGTAGTTGTTAAAGAAAGCAGTTAATTGAGGATAAGGAGTTAAAGTGAGAACTAGATACGGCTAGAGACTAGCGAGTGCATTAGTGTAAATGGCACCCATAATTTGTGCAATTTCCTCTCTTGCCATCAGTCCATTCCTCAAGGTTTGGGTGGTATTACACCCTCAGTTTCTGATTTATCTTCTCCAAAAAGTAATAACTGCTGAACAAACTTTATAAAGTAGGAGTTTGGTCTTATACTCAAGATAAAAGTAATTATGGGGCAAACCAACTGTTCCTAGGGGTGCTGGAGATAAAGAACATAAAGAACTTGGGCTGTATTCAACAAGCTGAAGAGGTGTAATTTTCGGGCAAAATAACCTGATCATTTGAGAGGTGAAAAATCCCTTGAATGCTAGACGTCAACAACACATTGCTTTGCAATGCTTTGTATTCCTCTAAATCTCATTCAAAGAACTAAAAGCCCAATTTAAACCAATGGGAATTTTTATTTGCCCCTATAGTGTAGCTGGTTTGTTCCACAATTACCCCACTTTGCTTTTATATATATATATATATATGGGGCTATGGGAGCGATGAACAAAAAACATCGAGATGAAAAAAATATTGGAACGTGGGTTGTTGGTGGGGATGGGTGAAAATGTTTGCCTCAAACCAAAATAGGTGAAAATTTTCCTGTGAAAGTGCTGTTTTTCCACTTTTTTCTCCTTGCTCATTGCATTGAAATCAATAAGACTGAATTTACACACAACACATAGCAAATGTTATTTCATTTCCCACAGGCATAGTATAAAAGGAGTCTGGGGGTGCCTGTGCCTGATTTATGTTGATGCTAATACTGCTGCTAGTCAATTCTACCTTTCTCAGCATGTCCCAGAGGCACAATGCCAGGCGAAGGGGAATCACAGGGTCAAAGGGATGTTGTTGGTAGAGATAAGCGAAAATGTTTTCCTCAAACCAAAATTGGCTAATAATGGCACTTCCCGCTTGGCAAATAGTTTCCAGCGAAAAGTACAGATTTTCCGCTTTTTTCTCCTAGCTCATTCCATTGAAATCAAGGGCAAAATTGAATTTACGCACACAAAAAGCAAATGTATTTTATTTCCCAAAGACATAGTATAAATGGAACATGAGGGTGACTGTGTTGGTGGGGTGTGGAGAAAGAATCAGTTGAATAGGGAATGTTTTTTTGTGGGAGGTGTTTACTGGGATTGGGGGGACAGTTAATCCTATATAATAATTTGCTAGAAAGTTTATAACTATGACGTCATGGTCAGTAGAGACTGCTCGTAACGAGGCTGATGCAGAGCGGGGTGCTCCGAAAGAGCATCCTGCTCTGTATCAGCCACAATGTTGGCAGTCTCTACTGAGCATGACTGTACTCCAACCAGCTGACACTGTATCAGCCGTGGCGTGACTGTGCATGACTCTACTATGCATGACTGCCCCGTAACTGGCTGGCAATGGCAATGTGGCCCATGTAACGGGCTCTTCAACTAGTAAAAAAATAAATGCTAAATACAATTAAAGCCCCCCATAAGATATAGTATAAAGGGGTCTGAGAAGGATGCCTGAGTTGGTGGGTGGAGTCTGGGAAAAAATCAGTTGAACAGGGAATTTATTTTTTGGGGTTTGTTGACTGGTATCGGTGGGGGGGCAGTTAATAATAATAATAATATAAATAAATAAATAAAATAAGACATTTGTACGTAATGTGATAATGTCAGGGACCCCCTGACATTATCTGCCATTGGGGTGGACTGATACTTGATCTATTTTGTAGAGGATGGTTTGTAACATTTGTTAGAGGTCCAAGCCCTGAATAAACATTGGCACAAGCCCTAAGGAAACAGTGATTTGTAGGACTTGTTAGAAACAAGCCCCCAAAATTGTTTATTTTTTGTAAGCTATTTTTTTTTTTTAAAGAACAAGTCCCAAGGGAAACAAAATGCCCTACTGGCCTAGTGCCAGCAGGTTATGTTGTGTTGGCCAGTGGCCATTGGCCATTGTCAAATGCCCTGATGTGATTGTGGAATTTTCTACTGCTGTACTTGATGCTGCTGCGGCTGCTGCTGCTGAGTTGTTTAAGCAGCAGGTTGACTAGGCAGCTCAAAGCAAATGGGATAAAAAACAGCAGTAATATTGGTGATGGATGATGAAGGTTCCACTTGCAACAACTAGCTCCAGTGATGAACCTGAGGCAGCAGCAGCACCATAACTAGCCCCCGCCACTTC
This sequence comes from Rhinophrynus dorsalis, assembly GCA_037306005.1. Classification (NCBI taxonomy): domain Eukaryota; kingdom Metazoa; phylum Chordata; class Amphibia; order Anura; family Rhinophrynidae; genus Rhinophrynus; species Rhinophrynus dorsalis. The sequence goes on from CM074720.1 coordinate 469,846,396, forward strand.
ATATACATGTGGAGAAAATAAGAAGTTGGCCAATAATTCTTTTCCACCCACACCTCCTCCAAAATCATGGGTTTGTTCAGAATATTTTTTTTTCCTTGAGACCAGGAACTGTGCCTCTCACATTATCAACTGTAATGTGCACAGTGTAAATAAGGGACGGATTGGGAAGTGGAACAATGGCTACATATGCTCTCACATGAAACATCTGGGACAACTCTATTCAAACACCATGACATTTAGGGTCTCCAATGTGAAATCCCCCAACCAGTAAGCAAGTACTGCTGCTGTCTCTATACCTCTTGTCCTCACCCCACTAAGGACACATGACAACTGGCTGACAATTTAATAGTAATGATTAACGCTCCAGCACTGCAACTGGGATCAGGGGTATTGCTGCTGCTGGCAAGTGGAACCTGTCCTAGTCCTACATCACTTGTTGACCTCATTCCCACTGTGTCCACAGTGGTCTGTGGCACACTAGCTTGCTCCTCAGCATCTTGCTGCCCTTGCAACTCAGCAGCAGGAGGAATTAGAGCAGTTGAAACGCCACATATTACAAAAGCTCACTGCTGCTGCTGCTGGTGGTGATGCCTTTCCTAGTCCCTGTCTCCCATTCCTTCTCAGTTTGGGCTAAAAAGGTCATCAATGTCTCTTCCACCCCTGCTTCTCCACCATCATCATCACTATCACCACTCTCCATGCTGCTGCTGCTCTATTACAGACATCTCACTGGTTGGAGGAGGTAATGAGAAATGTAATGTAATATAATGTAATGTAATGAGAAATGTGACAGAGGGTCCACCTGAAGAAGGCAGACTGGCAGCATTAGCAGCAGACACAGGCACCTGATCTGTGCTCCTGGTTGTGGTGGTATTATTGCTGCTAGGCAACAATTCTGCCTTCTTCAAGATCACGTTTCACCTGGACAATGTTGTTGGGGGAAGGGGACTCCCAGGTTCAGAGGAATGGAGTGGGCTCCCTTGACCACTATTCTGGACGCACTGCATTGTTTCTCCTACCACTCCCCTATCTCTAGTCTCACCAGCTGCTTCACTATCTCTCTTACTATCACTAACACCAGCCACACCAATTTCAGTCCCTAAGTCTTCCTCCTCATCACAGTCACTAGTAATAATATGATGATCACCCTCTCCTTCACTAACACGTTCAAGCTGCTGGACTAGTACTAGTGGCGGGACTGCTTGGGGATGGCAAGTGTGACTTAGGGTTGCCTTCTGTCACACTTGGCATCATCTTCTCCTTTCCCCACCTGAGAATTACAAGACACACTGGCAGCAGCCTCAACACTGGCAGCAGGTTCAGCATGGGCAGCAGGCACAGGACTGATGGTGGAAGGGGCAGCACTGGCAGCAGACACAGCACTGGGGGAAGCACCAGCAGGAGCAGAATGTCTGGCAGCAGGAAAGGGCAGCTGACCTGTCCTGCTGTCTCTACTACCCTCTTCTTCCACTCTTGAGATTAATTTCCTCAAGATCCTTAGGGGTGATTTAGGGGGACTGGTCAGCATTGGTTCTGTAGTGCTCACTTCCTCCTCAGACTCAGACTCAGTGGACATGTAAGGGTCCTTCCATTTCCTCCTTTTATTATTCTTAAACCTGCTCATAGCGATAGCAGCCACTATGAGCCTCTTCTGCCTCAATTTTGCTGTAAATATCACAACAGAACAGCGCAGCACCTCTCTCTCGTGTCTTGTGTTTCACTTTCTGGGAAACTGCACATTTTTATAGCGAAAAGGCGAAAAACGCATTTATAAAGGGGGAAAAACTTTCTAGCCATTGAAATAATGGCAAAGAATATTTTCCAATGCATGAAAATGGCAAAGATTTTAATCTCTGTATTTAAAGTGGATTTTCCATTGAAAAAGCAGACAAGAATGTGTTTTTCACAGATTTTTTTTTGCGGGAACACGACAGGGCCTTTCCCCCAACCCTAGTTTTTGGCTCTGGTGACCACTAGTCTTGCTGCTCTGCTTCACTTCCCCTTCCACATCAGCAGGAGAATCTACAATGGTCATACTAGTCCCACCACCAGCTGATTCACTACCATCAACTTCACCATCACTCCCAACACTCTCTAGCTGCTGCTGCGTGGTAGTAGTGGGACTGCTTGGGGATGGCAAGTGTGGTTTAGGGTCCCCTGCAGTCACGCTTGCCATCATCTTCTCTTCAGTATTTGGAGGTAAAATTGGCAGCAGTAGCTGACCTTTCCTGCTCACACGGCTACCCACTTCTTCCTTTGCCTTTTCTGAAGATGACACTGTTTTCCTCCAGATTTCAAGAGACAATGTTGGTGGACTGGTCATTGTTGGGTCTTGGGAATCAGGGCTTCCAGACCCTTCTATGCTGGTGGTGGTCACTTCCATCTTGTTACGGTTTTACTGACACTCAGACCAGGATGTAACGTAAAACACAGTTTATTGAAATAAAAAATGAACAACACTGCCCCTAGGGGCTAGTAAAGGATAAGAACAGGCAATATGAACAAGGATGGAGTAAACTACAAACAGTAGTGCATAGAGGGTTAAGTGGAGCAACTGGTAAGGCTCAGACTAGATTGCCCAATGCCCAGGAGATATATAGCAGTCTATGGTAACAGTCTTTAAATGTAGATCAGGAACTCAGGAAAAGCGCTGTAACACTCTTGAAGCATAAACAGGATGAGCCCCTGTTGCTCTAAGCTGAGCCCGTACCACCACAGTGGGCTTATGAGGATTGCTACTGCCAATTTGATGTAACCAGAATAGAAATCGCCCTGAATGAGTATCGAGTAACCCTACGTCTGCCACGGAAATATGCCAGCCCTTGGGAGGCCACAGTAGAACGGAATTGCCCAAGCTATGAAGAGCCGATGCACAGAGTAGTGCAGTTGGGATAAAGCACTTTGAGCGAATGAGGTACTGCCCAGACACCCACACGGTGTCAACCAGACTCCTTGTTGCAAGAGCGAATGGACTACCAGTGTCAACCAGCGTGATCACGATGCTCACCGGGCATCGAACAAGCGGAGCTCTGCAAGGACTGGTATAGCGTAAAGCGGAGGCTCAAAAGTGTAAAGGCTCAGAGAATCACCGGAGCTTGGCAATGTATCAAAATGTCACGTAATCGGAGGCTACTGGCAGTGCAAGGGTTAATCTGGTACATTTGAAAAGAGCAATGCTCAACGAGAACAAGGCAGGCAACCTCGGCTACAGCGTAATGAGCGAGGAAACTGAGAACAGTCAGAATGTCGCCAGCGCGACCGGAGTACACAGGAGCAGCAACCGGACAGGAGCAGTAGCCGGAACTGGATGACTGAGTCGCAGGAACACCACCGGAGAGTGGAACAATCACGGAGCAGGATCAGGAGCCAGAACCGGGTCGGATCACGGAGCGGAGTCCCACGGGGAGATGTCTGGGAGTTTTAGCACGGGCACAGGTAGCACAGGCAGCGGTAAATGCGAAGAAATCTGCTCTCAGGGAGGGCCACCAGAATGTTCGTGCCAATGACCAAACCAACTGATCCCTGCCAATGTGCCCGGCTGCCTTAGATGAGTGATAGGTCTCGAGTAACTGGGTGCGAAATGGTTCGTCCACAAAACATCTGCCAACTGGGGTTTCAGGAGGTGCCCGTGAAGCCATGATTTGCTCCCCCAGTGGTGAAGTGATGTTGGTACGAATAGTGGCCAGGATCTTATCTGGCTGAATTATAGGCACTGGCGCTTCATCCCTCTCAATGTCTGTGCAGAATTGTGTGGAAAGAGCATCTGCTCTAATATTTTTGGACCCCAGAAAGTAGGAGACTATGAAATTAAATCTTGACAAGAAGAGAGCCCAATGAGAAGCCTGGCGAGAAGACAGCCTTTTCGCCTCAGACAAGTAAATTAGATTTTTATGGCCAGTGAGAATTAAGACAGGGGTCCTAGTGCCTTCCAGGAGATGTCGCCATTCTTTCAAAGCCAAGATGATAGCCAACAATTCCCTATCACCAATTTCATAATGGCTTTGGGCACTAGACAGTTTTTTGGAAAAAAATCCGCATGGTCTCAGGTTACCTCCCTCCCTGGGTCGTTGGGAGAGTACTGCCCCTACCCCAACCTCGGAGGCATCAACTTCCAGGGTAAAAGGCAGAGTAGGATTAGGATGGCACAGAATAGGGGTAGATGCGAATGCCTGCTTGAGAGTCACGAAGGCCTGTTCAGCTGCCTCAGACCATTGAGAGGGATTTGCGCCCTTATGCGTTAAGTCAGAGAGAGGTTTAGTAATTCATTAGTTCTGAATGAATTTTCTGTAATATTTGGCAAAGGCCAGGAATCTTTGAATAGCTTTTAACCCCTTGGGTCGTGGCCATTTAAGGACTGCAGCCAACTTCTCTTGGTCCATAGCTATGCCATCTTTAGAAATCACAAAACCCAAAAAGGGTACTTGAGAACAGTGAAATTCACATTTTTAGAGTTTACAGAACAATTTGTTCTTGCACAAACGAAGCAATACCTCAGAAACATCCTGTATATGCTGGATTAAATTAGCTGAGTGGATCAAAATATCGTCCAGATATACCACTACACAGGACTGTAACATATCACGGAAGATATCGTTGATGAACTCTTGGAATACGGCAGGTGCATTACATAATCCGAATGGCATGACTAGGTATTCGTAGTGCCCTGACCTTGTATTGAAGGCTGTCTTCCACTCATCACCGGCCTTGATCCTTATTAAATTGTAGGCAACTCGTAAATCGAGTTTAGTGAAAATAGAGGAGCCTTTCAACCTATCAAATAACTCTGTGATGAGTGGAATGGGGTATGCATTTTTGGACATGATCTTATTGAGCCCACGGTAATCAATACAAGGTCGCAACTTGCCATTTTTCTTTTTCACAAAAAAGAACCCTGCACCTGCCGGAGAGGATGATTTGCGAATAATCCCTCGTTTGAGAGCATCCTCAATGTATTCCTCCATTGCCTTAGTCTCATCACATGACAATGGGTACGTCCTACCCCTCGGTGGAACCACTCCCTGGGGCAAATCAATAGCGCAGTCACATAGCCCATGCTGCGGCAGAGCGCTAGCCTCCCCTTTACTGAAAACGTCGCTGAACTTGCTGTATTCAGCTGGCTGAGAAGGGGATGTACACATAATCTTAACGGGACGAGATAAACAGTGATTAGTGCAGTATTCTGACCATGCTTTGACTTCACATGTCTGCCAGTCAGACTGGGGATTGTGCACTGTCAACCAAGGGAACCCCAGTTTGACCGCATGATGGGGTGAACGAATAATCTGGAAACGAACTTCCTCCTTATGGAGGGCCCCCACAGTCATAGTAAGGAGAGTAGTCTCCATTGTGATGAGTGCTGGTTCAAGAGGTCTGTCATCAATAGCCTCAATGGCTAGCGGAGTATCTCTTTCAGACAGAGAAATATTATGTCTTTCAGCAAATGCCTGGTCCATGAAATAGCCAGCAGCACCAGAATCTACCAGGGCTAGTGCTTCCACAACCTGGTCGCCTAGAAGAAAACTCACAGGTATAGTGGGTTTCAAGGAGCAAGGATCTGAGGACGACTGTACACCACCTAGGGCCTGTCCCCCAAGGTACCCTAAGTGCGTGCGTTTCCCGGCCTCACCGGACATGTGCGCAACAAATGCCCACTTTTGCCACAATACAGGCATAATCCTTGTCTTTTACGATACGCCCTCTCCTCCTTAGTCAGCCTAGTAAAACCAATCTGCATAGGTTCCCCAGTATCAGGTACACGGACCGGAGGAATGGGAGGAGAGGGTGGGTTAAACAATCTCTCATGCCCATGGATTTTGGAAGTTGCCCTTTTAGTCAAGCATCTCTCGCGCATACGAGTATCAATGAGTATCACATATTCGATGTACTCATCCAGATCGGTGGGTACCTCCCTGGCAGCAATTTCATCTTTGATAGCATCCGAAAGCCCTTGGGCAAATGCTGCCAGGAGTGCCTCATTATTTCATGTCACCTCTGCAGCTAGAATCCGAAATTCTATAGCATATTCGGCTGCAGTCTGATCGCCCATCTGCATTGACAACAGTTTTTAGGCCGCGGACGTAGCTCGCCCAGGTACCTCAAAGACTCTACGGAACTGTTTAACAAATTCTTTAAAGCACAAAGTGCAAGGTTTAGCCTGTTCCCATAACGGATTTGCCCATGCCAGGGCTTTGCCAGTTAACAGGGATACCATGAACCCCACCTTGCTACGGTCACTCGGAAAGGCATGAGGTGTAAGTTCGAGGAAGATCTCTAGCTGATTAAGGAAACCCCTGCACAGTGTGGGTTCACCATCATATCTTACTGGTAACGGCGGCGCCGCCGTTAGACTTCTCTGCGGGACCAAGCATTGACCAGAAATATTATCCGGTGTCATAACTGGGGGGACCACCGGATTTTGATTCGGCTTATCAAGATGTACCGTGCGTTCAAGCAAGGTCTGTATGGCCAATGCCAACTGATCTAAGCGTTGCTCGTGAACATCCATCCTCCAGTGGAGGTTCTGTGTATTACCGTCACTCTTCCCGTCTGAGGTCATGGCCCTTTCGTACTGTTACGGTTTTACTGACACTCAGACCAGGATGTAACGTAAAACACAGTTTATTGAAATAAAAAATGAACAACACTGCCCCTAGGGGCTAGTAAAGGGTAAGAACAGGCAATATGAACAAGGATGGAGTAAACTACAAACAGTAGTGCATAGAGGGTTAAGTGGAGCAACTGGTAAGGCTCAGACTAGATTGACCAACGCCCAGGAGATATATAGCAGTCTATGGTAACAGTCTTTAAATGTAGATCAGGAACTCAGGAAAAGCGCTGTAACACTCTTGAAGCATAAACAGGATGAGCCCCTGTTGCTCTAAGCTGAGCCCGTACCACCACAGTGGGCTTATGAGGATTGCTACTGCCAATTTGATGTAACCAGAATAGAAATCACCCTGAATGAGTATCGAGTAACCCTGCGTCTGCCACGGAAATATGCCAGCCCTTGGGAGGCCACAGTAGAACGGAATTGCCCAAGCTATGAAGAGCCGATGCACAGAGTAGTGCAGTTGGGATAAAGCACTTTGAGCAAATGAGGTACTGCCCAGACACCCACACGGTGTCAACCAGACTCCTTGTTGCAAGAGCGAATGGACTACTAGTGTCAACCAGCGTGATCACGATGCTCACCGGGCATCGGACAAGCGGAGCTCTGCAAGGACTGGTATAGCGTAAAGCGGAGGCTCAAAAGTGTAAAGGCTCAGAGAATCACCGGAGCTTGGCAATGTATCAAAATGGCACGTAATCGGAGGCTACCGGCAGTGCAAGGGTTAATCTGGTACATTTGAAAAGAGCAATGCTCAACGAGAACAAGGCAGGCAACCTCGGCTACAGCGTAATGAGCGAGGAAACTGAGAACAGTCAGAATGTCACCAGCGCGACCGGAGTACACAGGAGCAGCAACCGGACAGGAGCAGTAGCCGGAGCCGGATGACTGAGTCGCAGGAACACCACCGGAGAGTGGAACAATCACGGAGCAGGATCAGGAGCCAGAACCGGGTCGGATCACGGAGCGGAGTCGTCAGCCAGTGCCGGGTCGGATCACGATGCAGGGTCGTCAGCCAGAGCCGGGTCAGATCACGGTGCAGGGTCGTCAGTCAGAGCCGGGTCAGATCACGGTGCAGGGTCGTCATCCAGAGCCGGGTCAGATCACGGTGCAGGGTCGTCAGCCAGAGCCGGGTCAGATCACGGTGCAGGGTCGTCAGCCAGGGCCGGGTCAGATCACGGTGCAGGGTCGTCAGCCAGGGCCGGGTCAGATCACGAAGCAGGAACAGAAGGAGAGTCAGACTAGCCGGGTCAGTACACAGGAGACACTGGAGATCAGTAACTAGGCGCAGCAACACAACACCACGAAAGGGCAATTGACAAGTGCCCAAGCCTCAGCATATAAAGGCACATCCTGGGCGGGCCAATCAGACTCCTCCAATGCAAATGTATATATGCAGAGATTGACAGGGAATCACGGGGACCGTGATACATCTCCTCCAACTCACTGGACGCATCACGGTCCTTCCAGTGTCTCCTTTTTTTTTCTGATGGGTGCTCATCCTTTAGCCAACAGTGTGAGCCACTGCTGCCTTAATGTCACTAAAGAAATAGCTTCAAAACAGCCTAGCAACCTCTGTATCGCTCTAGATGCTTGGTTTTATGTTTCACTTCCTGGAAACGTCACGTTTGGAGTGAAAATGAAAAGTACATGCACACGATGGGGCAGGAAGTTTGTAGCCATTGAAAAAAATAGCATCAGTAGGTGAAAACTTCAAAGATTTTAAGGGCTTTGTTTAAAAACCATGTGTTTATTTGTGGATTTTTTCGCAGGAATACAACAGGACCTTTCGCTCACCCCTAGCTGGTGGTTAAAAAAAAAAGATGGTATTTTTAGAAGTTATATTTCAACAATTTGAAATGCGTTGGATACCCCTTTAGCACTCAAAGGGTTAAAAATCCATCAGCAGAAGAATAAAAAATGGAGGAATTGCGCAAAGTTACTTTTTTTCTGCTAACATTACTTTACATTGTCTTCTTCTCCAAAGTTAGACCATTTTTATTTCTTAAAAAAAATGATGTCAGTTAGGCCAAAAAAATTATGGTTAGAGAAATACAGTTTCCTTATAACCACTTTTTTTTGTTGTGTTTTTTTTAAAGGGGAAGGCAGAATTTAATTCTAAAAATGGCAGTCTTAAGAGAAATGACAGATAACGTTGTAACTATTTTTCCAAACAAATTACCAACAATTTCTGTTTGAACTTTACACCCTCAGTGTTGTGTGTACAGAACATCCTGAGGACACTTAATAACTCAGAGCAAAAGCCAGAGTTTGATTTACTTACCAGGCATCATCAGGCAAGCAAAAAGATGAGAGTTGCACTACCAGTCTAATGAATGCCAATCCATGTTGTAAATAAAACCAATGCATTTTATTAAAAATAAAATAGTAACATTACTGGGACTTAAATGACTGTGACTCACAGAGCCCAGAATCAGCAAAGCCAGTTCTCTGATCCGAGGCAACGTGTTTCTTGTTCACAGTGCTTATTCATGAGTGTAACTCTATCCTTTTTCACTGTTATATAAGGATCAAAGGGTATCCTAGGTTGGCACACTTGTTGATATGAATGCCATGGCATATTGTGATGACATATCAAAGTCGGATGCTCTTGAAGCCAATGTATTTTATGTCCTTCAGTCATCCATAAGCAAGAAACCCTAGTTGTCTTTAGTTGCAGCCAATGCCACACCCCACTCCTTGCATGACCCCACCCTCAGTCCCATTGTCCACAAAATACTAAGTCTATAACACATGAATAAGATGTTAACCCTTTGGATGCTAGAGATCAACAATACATTGCATTGTAATGTGTAGGAGGCCTCTCCAGCATCCAAGGGGTTTAATAATAAATAAAGGGTAAACTGGTGCAGAGAGATTGAGTTCACTGGTCACACCTAAAACCTAAAATGTGGGGATGTCTGTACTCAAAATGTGTCTCTCTTGGTATTTTCCTACTTTACCTAATGGGAGATCCAGCCCTTGCTATGAGGAAATACCCTTTCTTTATGACATACAATGCACATTACTGCGTTCTCAGTAAAAGGTACAGTAAATAGAAATGAAACATGCTCTGCCTGATCAAACCCTGTGGTTCTGAACTTGAAGAACCTCTTTTACCCGACGCTTTCTGTTTACTCCACATCTAGAGAGCTTCTTGTAATAAATTACAATTATGTAATTACCCCATTGTAATCAAATCATTAAGATGCACATTAAATACATATCACAGAAGAGTGAAGAGGCGAGGAGAAGAAGAGCTGCAAATGAAGGGAAGGCAAGTAGTGGCTTAATTGCATCTAAAAGTAATTGTAATGAGTCAAAAATGAGTTGGATTTTGTTTGCTTCTGGCATGAAAGGACATTTTTATTGCACAGATTTTGTGAAGGATACGACAGTGCAGCTTACATGGAAATAGGGGGAGTGTGGATAGTACCAAGCAGGGGCTTATTACAATGAAAACAAGATTAAGGGGAAAGTTTTATGTACTGACTATTAAGTCTGTCTGTCTTTCTATCTATCTATCTATCTATCTATCTATCTATCTATCTATCTATCATCTATCTGTCTAACTTGTTAATCTATTTGTCTGCTATTTTAAGAAATGTGTGTTTTGTGACATTCTGATTGAAACGGCAAACTAATGTCACTGTGTCTGAAACGACAGTCTAACGACCAACATTACACTTTTGCACACATCCATTTGTTCATTTCATTAATTCACATGCTTGCTTACATAGTTACAACACATTCATAACAAATATCACACTTATCTTGATGTTGAAAGTACTGCTGTGTCCTTGATGCTCTGGTCCAGTACCTCACCTCCATGATCCTTGCCACGGCCTCTACAAAATAAAATGATAAAAAAACCCTTACTCCTGCTTGGGTTATTGGCCAAGCCAGTATTAACAAGAAATGAACAGGGATTGACTTTTTATGACCATCCTAATTCATAATAATTCCTATGCTCCCATTGGCTGTTACTGTGAGGTTATGCAGGGCAAGGAACATGAGCTGCAGTAACCTCACCTCTCAGCCAATCACCATTGGGCTAAAAGACAAAAATAAACAATCACCAGCACACGCCCTTCTGCCAAAATTCTTAAACACCTAATCCGGGTAGATGGATTAAAATTTATACTAGAGTTCAAACAGCTATACATTTTAACAGCCAATACTATACAATGATAGCAATTTAAGCACAGTCTTTACTGTAGGATTGTGACATAATGTAGGGGAGACCTCTACCGTTCCAAGAGTTCCCCTAAGTCCATACAGTAGGTACTCACTACCCTGTAAAAAAGATACCAAGTTTCCAATCTTAAATGGCAATCAAAACTGTAGTGATCTCTCCTTGTGATTGTGTCGATGGATACACCCGTATTTTCTTCGTCAACCACACGGGAACACCCAAAATGTATCTGCTTCACAAAGTTCCTGGATGTCTGACTTCTAGCGGGTTCTCCAACACCCTGGTATTCCTCTTTCCTTCTTCTTGTAAGCTTCTATCTTCTTTCTTCATCTGTGGTCTTCTGTTTTCTTACTTCTGAAGCTAGTTACAGCCTTAGTCATGTGACTAGGAATCCAAGGTAGAGAGAACTAGTGGAAATTACATCACTCTGCATGTGACATCATTTGTGGTAGTTCTCTACATTGGCCTTGGCTTCCTGGTCACATGACTAAGGTTGTAACAAGTTTCAGAAGTAAGAAGACAGAAGAGCAAAGATGAAGAAGATGACAGATGAAGAAAGAAGACAGAAGGTTACAGAAAAAGAAGAAAGGAGGAAGACCAGGCTGCTGGAGAACCCACTGGACGTCAGACATCCAAGAACTTTGACAAGTAGATACATTTTGGGTGTTTCCGTGTGATCGACCAAAAAAATTCCATCTGAAACCATCACAAGGAGAGATCACTATAGTTTTGATTGTCATCTAAGATTGGAAATTAGGTACCTGTTTGGAGGGTAGTGAGTACCCACTGTATGGACTTAGGGGAACTCTTGGAGCTGCACAGGTCTCACCTGCATTATGTCACAGAGATATTATGGACTTTATCCTACATTGAAGACTGTGCTTATATTACTATAATTGTATAGTATTGGCTGTTAAAATGTATAACGGTTTGAACTCAAGTATAAATTTTAATCCATCTACCCGGATTAGGCATTTAAGGATTTTGGCACAAGGATGTGCACAAGTGATTGTTTGATTTTGTCTTTTATATTTGGTAGAGTGCCATAGATATCTCTGCAGCTTTTTTTTTCCTAGTTTCCTTTTTGGTCCACTGCTGACTGATAGGTCCTTTAGATTGCACTTTCTTTTTTTCTTTGTTACTGGACTAAAAGAGTAATGGATGCACATAATGTCACTCCTCCAGCTATCCAATATAGGTGGTGACAGCTATGTTGGTGATGGGGTATTATTTTTTTTTATATATTTATTTTTTTGGGGAGATGAAGGAGGTCTAGGGTGTCAAGGACACTGCTGGACCTCTGACTCAGCGGGTTACATTCAGAACTTCAGTGAACGAATCTTCTATGGCAAGAAATGGTTCACCAACATTCTGACTAAGTAAATGGCATGGAAAATTAAATTAATTTCAACTGAATGGGTAAAAGAAATACTGAATGATTAGATTAAACAATGTTTGTTGTTGTGCACAAGTCTACTATCTATCTATCTATCTATCTATCTATCTATCTATCTATCTATCTATCTATCTATCTTTCTATCTCTCTCTATATATATATTCTCTCTCTGTCTTTCTGATCCTTTCCTGTCTATATATCTAGCTAATCTATCTGTATGATGTCTGTTTAGCTGATTAGTCTGTCTGTTTGTCTGTCTCCTTGTCCATCTGTCTAGCTGCTCAGTATTTTTGTCTGCATGTCCATCTATCTAGCTGATCACTCAGTATTTTTGCTTGTCTTTCAAGCTAATCTATCATCTATCTATCTATCTATCTATCTATCTATCTATCTATCTATCTATCTACCTCTGATCTATTTGTCTATCTATGCATATATCTGTCTGTCTGATCTATTTGTGTGATCTATTTGTCTATCTGTCTGTTAGTCTATCTATCTATCTATCTATCTATCTATCTATCTATCTATCTATCTATCTATCTTTATCCTCTCTCCATCTTTCTAACCCTTTCCTGTCTGTATATCTAGCTAATCTATCTGTATGTTGTCTGTCTAGCTGATTAGTCTGTCTGTGTCTCTATCTATCTATCTATCTATCTATCTATCTATCTATCTATCTATCTATCTATCTATCTAATCTATCTATCTTTATCCTCTCTCCATCTTTCTAACCCTTTCCTGTCTGTATATCTAGCTAATCTATCTGTATGTTGTCTGTCTAGCTGATTAGTCTGTCTGTGTCTCTGTCTATCTATCTATCTATCTATCTATCTATCTATCTATCTATCTATCTATCTATCTATCTATCTGTCTGTCTCATCTGCCTGGTTTTCTGCCTAATCAGTCTGTCTGTTTGTCTGTCTAGCTGATCAGTCAGTCCCTCTATTTGTCTGTCTCTCTAGCTAGCTACCTACAGATGAAGGATTGTCTCATTTAGTGCCACACCAGGTGCCAGATCACATTACAATATTGTGCAGTACATCATTATTTTGACATGCATGCTGACAGTACTTTTTTAAGACATACACATACATAAAGTGGGTACATTTTGGGTCATATCACATGCACTACAGATTGGAAAATGTATTGATTTAAATGGGTGTTTTAACCCTTTGAATGCTAGGGAGGTCTCTGATATATTGCAAATCAATGCATTGCAAACATATCTGCCATTCAAGGAGTGAAATTTCAATTTAAATCAATGGTAATTTGATGAACTTTTATATGGTCTCTGTTGTGCACTTGATGATCTATGTGGCCGTGTGCCCTGGCTACCAGTGCCGCCCCATCATAGCTGGTTTTGCCCTGGAGACTCCGGTTTTGACTCTGAATTACCAGGTCTCTAGGGCAGAGTCTGATTCTCCGGATGTGGGGAGTTTCTGATAAAACTCTTCCCACATCTGCTCCTCCCATTGAGTTCCTCTCACTCCCCAGCCTCTTCTCCTCCTCCCCAGGTTAGTCTAGCTATTTTTTTTTAAGACCTAACCCCCTCACTCATGATTAAGCCCCGTCCCTTTTATGATGCAAATCGCATCATTTCTCTCACCTTATCCGCACCACAGGACTCCCCTTCAGGCATCTCAGACCTAGAAGTTCTCAGGTATGAGCCCCATAGACTATGATAGACAGAATATCCATAGCAGGCTATGGGAACCGCTGTCATGACAAGGTCAACTGGAGAGCATCTAGGGTCTCTTGTCTTATGCATCTCTTTCTTCCTCTACAGGTCTACTCCCAGAAGAGCAGAACTGCTGAAGGGTTCCTATTCTTATCAGATTTGTCCAACCTGAGGGCCTCCAGCTGTTGAGGACTAGGTCAAGGGTGATGAGAATTGTCCTCAGCAGCTCGGTGGCCTCAGATTGATCATCCATTATCTATATAGTCAATAGTTGTCCTTTAAAGGACATTAAAAACTTACACAAAACAGCAGAAATCCCTGTACAAGATCATGCAGTAAAAATATATATATACTCATTCATCATAATACAAAAGTATTTGAACTTTAATATACTAAAATTGTGAACAAAAACATATAATCATAAAAACTGTTACCCAGTATGAGATCTTATCGAAGTCGTAAAATGTTTCCTAATAGCGTAATAATAATATAAAGTAAAGAGCAATAATAGAATGAAATTGCACCTGCTGTATCAACCCCTTTAGTTCTGAAGATTTTAAGATGTGACGCAATGAGTCTGAGGTATCCCTAGCATTCTAGGGGTTAATAATATAAGAAACCAGGTACATAGTTTAACAAAATAATTATGTAATCATGTAGAAAAACAATAATTTATTATTCTATCTATCTATCTATCTATCTATCTATCTATCTATCTATCAATCTATCGAACCCACAAGTAGGAATTCTAACTAGAGAGGAGTAGAACTTGTTTGATTGGGTTCATGAATTGATTCACTGGTTATGGAAAAAAAATTGGTTCCAGATTAGCTGATTTAGAATGAATCATGGAGAGAGAGAGATTAGTTGAGAGTGAGAATGCGTATGTTAGATTTAATTAGACGTTTAGGGGAAGAGATTTAGAAATTGATCAAGAGACAGAGACAGAGAATGGAAGAGTGCAAAATAAAAAGAGAAAACAGAGAGGAAAAAGTGAAAAAACAAGAGAGAAAGAAAGAGTAAAAAAGAGACAATGAAGGAGAGAGAAAAATAGGGATGTTAAGAAGAGTAAAACACAGGCAGAGTAAGCGAGCGAGAGAGAGAGAGAGAGAGAGAGGTGGAAGGGGAGCGAGACCTCCAGTAGTCCTGCATTGTTCACTAAATAAGTATTAATATCCCAGTCCAGTAATTCCCCTTTATTGATCAGATGAATAATGGCCCAGACAGAACACTATTTTGAATGATAGTGAACATATCTCCCAAGTGTCCCTCTTTAGGTGGGACAGTCCCTCTTTTCACACCCAGTTTGTCAATATATGTGTTTATAAATTAGTCTGTGTAAATAAAAAACTTTAATCTTTTTTAAAATCCTCCTTAAGTTACAGAAAGAGGTGTAAATAGGTCATGAAATAACCTAAAAATTCTTGGTAATGCCCTGCCCACCAGACACACCCCCAGCAACACCCTCTAAAACATAACTGTCCCTCTTTTGACCATTTGAAATTTTGGGATGTATGCTTACAGGGTCACACAAATCAAGAAATGTAACACTTGTTTAAAAAAAAATATGTGTTCCGCGTCTTGAGAAATACCTGGTTTTGCAGGAATACTAATCTTACAGAAAGTGTTTGCTTATCCAAATTCCCAAGTTCTAATTTTAGGATGAGAACCAGTAACTAAACACTCTTGAACCGGGGCATTGAAGTTTTGGTCCTCAAGAGCTACAAACAAGCCAAAATGTAAGGATTTCCCTAATTACATAAAGGTGAGTTAGTCACAAATTATCTCTCATATACTTAATTTGATATACCCTTAAATTCTGGCCTGGTTGGAGCCCTTACTGAACAAACTTTAACACCTCTGATCTATAACCTTTAACCTTTAGCACCAGGACCCCAAATGAACCAGGGAAACTCTTTGCCATTCCCCTGTCAAATATACATGTTACTTTTGTCAAGGATATCATGGTGCTGTTATTACCAGTCTAGAGGGTTTATTTGTACATGTGCTCCTAATTGAAATGGGAGGGCTGACCTCTGCCCTGGTAGACAGGTAAACAAAGTTCCGTATCTAAGGTTGGTCTGGCCTGAACAGCTCAAGATCATAACCCCTATTCAGTTACATATTCATCTGGAGAATGATGTATTGATAAATTAGATTTGAGGGAAGCTTAGAGAGGTTGATGTATTTAGACAGTGATGAGCAACCTGAGGCCCTCCAGCTGTTGCCAGACTACGACTCCAATCATTCCCCATCAGCCAATGGATGTCAGGGAATGATGGGAATTGTAATTTGGCAACAGCTAAGAACATCAGGTTGTCCATCACTGTACTAGGCAGAACTTCTGGTTCAAACCAGCTGCACCCTAGGGGAGAAATAAATATTCCTATTGCTTTAAATGGGGCTTGTAACTACTTAAGTGCAAGAGAGGTCTCCAAGACATGTATTGTCAGAGTAGGGTCATAGGCACATCTGCGGTATTCACCAAAGTCTCTATAACATCACATCGACATGATTCCAACAAAATATGCCATCATTGATATCAATCCGACATTCCTTCGACTGGTTTATGAATTTTTACTCTTAGCATCGACAATTGCTCATTCCCATATGGAAATGAAGCATAATGAGACACATTCATATGCAAGGGGGTTTGTTGATATGATAATGTGACACTTCGACTCATTCAGTAAACTCCGATCTACCCTGTACTTTCCTATGGAGCAACAGCAGGGAGAGCTATGACAATTCTGAACATCATTCCCCAACATGCATTCTCTGACAAACATTCTCCGACATACACTGAATTTGCTACCTCTCTGGTACTCAAAGGGTTAAGTTTGAATAAAAGACTTGAGTAAAAGTGTAGTCGACTAAAAATAGTGTAGAATAAAAATGAAGTCTACTAAAAATGGAGTAGACAAAAAATGAAGTCGACTAAACATGGACTCGAAATAAAAGTGTAGTCAACTAAATGGTAGCCCCTGAGGAGAGAGTCAGATGGAGTTAGTATGTCAAATATATGCAATATATGTCGACATACTAAGGGGGGGCACATTGTGTAGTGCTTGGTGTACTAGTTCTGTTTATTGTAACCCTTTGAATGCCACAGGGGTGAGCAATGCACATCACTATGGCATTCAATGCTGTCCTTGGTGCTGAAAGCCTTCTCTGTATTCCCCTACTAGCTAGGTAGGGAAGCACAGAAAATGCTGTTCAGAATTGTCGTAGTGTTAGAGATGTGTGAGGGGAGGAGATCTCTTCCACACCGACAGCACATGGAAAATCCTGTATGCTAATAGGGATCTTCTCCAACCTTCCCCTTCCATCCGACAATTTTTGTGAATATTTCGATGTGTGTGCAGATCAAATTGTCAGATTGATTTGAACACAACGGCAGTATCATTCCGACACCACATCGACATTTAGTGCATCTAGGCCCTTGTTTGAGACATCTAAAAAATGTAACACATTAAAATCCCTATTTAAATCAATGGTTATATGGGGAATATTATTTGCCCCAATGCTGCAGTTGGTTTGCACCAGAATAACTCAAATACATCAGCTTCACCATAGGTGAGTAGTGTGTATTCCTATTGATTTGAATGGGTCCTTTAACCACTTGAAAGTTTGAGAGAATGCATTGGAGGGTTATCTATCATTCCAGGGGTTAAACATCCTATTTAAATAAATGGGACATTTGAGAGTTTTTATTTGTCTCCTATAGTACAGCTGGTTTCATCCACAATTATTTCTGGACATTGCAATGTCCAGCCTCAAAGGGGTGGAGTAAAAGGACATTGTTTTTCATATCATAAGTATGTATATATATATATATATTTTATGTGTGTGTATATGTTTATTTTATATATATAGGCTTTTGTCTATTCCAGGCATTTTTGAATTCCCTCACAGTATTTGACACCATTACATGTTCTGGGAGGCTGGTTCATGAGTCTATTATCCTTTTCACAAAGTTGTACTTGTGCATATTACTTCTGAATTTCCATCCTGTAACTTTAGATCATGACCTCTTGCTCCATTATTCATCATTTTCATATTGGCTAACTGAGTAGCTTTAGAATGCAATCTATCATGGCAACTTAGGTCTCTTCATCAGACATATATACACTGAAGGATTAATACAAAATATATAACATAGATTGTACATTCATGCAAGCTCCTGATTAATCTGAATTCCGCTGAAGGTGAAACTTATCACTAGTGTGTTCTTTAGACTCCAATAGAAGCATATCTTTGTAGCTGGCAAAGTGATACAAGATTTATGTCCCTTTTGATATATGAATAGCTCCAGTAAATATAATGTGTAGAGAATTTGTGAATTGCAGCCAAAGGTGGCTAAATATATGCAATGTATAGGCTACCATCTAAGTGCCACTTTTCAATGCATGTTTATTGTGTGGAAAAATGTGAAATAAATTTGTTGCCATGGTTCAGCCACATATCAGAGTCTTAAACCTGGTCATTCATTTATGCTCCTAGATCTTTTCTGAATTTGTTTCTAATACGGATTGTGGTATCCTGAAAATTCATTTATGCGGGTGAATGACTAATTTGAGGTTGATGGTGGGATGGAAAGCAATGTAATTTTTGTGCACCCATTTTTTTAATATCCTTATGTACATGACTCCAGAAATGAACACAGTATGTCAGGTGAAGCATTAATGATATTAGAGCCTCTCTTTTCTTGCTGATAATGCATCTTACTATACAACCACTGCTTTACTGCATTGTTTGCCTACCTCCTATTTATCTGAAATAATAATTCAGTGTTTATCAACATTAGCCATCAGGAAACATCAACAGTGCTGGATTTCAAGATATCCCTGCTTCATCAGAAGAGTGTAATAAGTGGCTAAGTCATTCTGACTGAGCTGCATGTCCTTAATTAGGAATATATGAAACCTGACCAGTTGTTGCATCCCAAGGACTGGAACTGATAAACACTGTAATAAATAACTCAGAGGTCTCTTTCCCCTGCTATTTTTTCAGCACTGTACTATTAAGCCCATATTTCACCTCTGGGTCTATGTATCCTGAAAGCATTATCGTATACATGTCTGGCACTCAAAGGGTTAACTAAACATGCCGCTGAGGAAATTGGTGTAACTTTACTACATTTCCTTAGTGTAGAGTAACAGGAAGCTTTGAAACATCCATACACTCTCACATTGTCAATCTGTTGGCGTAAGTAACATTAAGTGAAAAATAGATTGATATATAGGACATAGGCACAGCACTAGAAAAGGGATTACAGGACCAGCACATGGTTTAGAGAAGAATCCTATTAGTGTATCAACCTAATATAGATAAAGTGGACCTAACACCATGTTACAGCTTAGGTTCCTTTCAGTTTCATCCATCAATGGGAAGTTCTCCCTCTAGTGTTTAGAACTTTGTACTCTTGTTTTCATTCCTGAACACTGTATTGCATTGAAAGGGACCTCCCCAGGGCATTTGACATACATTCAGAATCCTGGAATGTCTTGTGACATGTGAATTGTGGTTGGAAGTATGCCTGCAGTGCACATCTTCCATACAGTGAGGGAAAAAAGTATTTGATCCCCTGCTGATTTTGCACATTTGCTCTTTGACAAGGAAATGATCAGTCTATAATTTTAATAGTAGGTTTATTTGAACAGTGAGACACAGAATAGCAACAAAAATATCTAGAAAAACGCATTTCAAAACAGTTATAAATTGATTAGCATTTTACTGAGTGAAATAAGTATTTGACCCCCTATCAATCAGCAAGATTTCTGGCTCCCAGGTGTCTTTTATACAGGTAACTAGATGAGATTAGGATCACTCTATTAAAGGGATTGCTTCTAATCTCAGCTTGTTACCTGTATAAAAGACTCCTGTCCACAGAAGCAATCAATCAGATTCCAAACTCTGCACCATGGCCAAGACCAAAGAGCTGTCCAAGGATGTCAGGGACAAGATTGTAGACCTACACAAGGCTGGAATGGGCTACAAGACCATCGCCAAGCAGCTTGGTGAGAAGGTGACAACAGATGGTGTGATTATTTTTAAATGGAAGAAACACAAAATAACTGTCAATCTCCCTCAGTCTGGGGCTCCATGCAAGATCTCACCTCATGGAGTTTCAATGATCATGAGAATGCTGGGGAATCAGCCCAGAACTACACGGGAGGCTCTTGTCAATGATCTCAAGGCAGCTGGTACCATAGTCACCAAGAAAACTGGTAACACACTAAGCTGTGAAGGACTGAAATTCTGCAGCACCCGTAAGGTCCCCCCTGCTCCAGAAAGCACATGTACAGGCCCATCTGAAGTTTGCCAGTGAACATCTGAATGATTCAGAGAAGAACTGGGTGAAAGTGTTGAGTTCAGATGAGACCAAAATCAAGCTGTTTGGCATCAACTTAACTTGCCGTGTTTGGAGGAGGAGGAATGCTTCCTATGACCCCAAGAACACCATATCTACCATCAAACATGGAGGTGGAAACATTATGCTTTGGGGGTATTTTTCTGTTAAGGGGACAGGACAACTTCACCGCATCAGAGGGACGATGGACGGGGCCATGTACCGTCAAATCTTGGGTGAGAACCTCCTTCTCTCAGCCAGGGCATTGAAAATGTGTCGTGGATGGGTATTCCAGCATGACAATGACCCAAAACACACGGCCAAGGCAACGTAGGAGTGGCTCAAGAAGAATCACATTAAGGTCCTGGAGTGGCCTAGCCAGTCTCCAGACCTTAATCCCATAGGAAATCTGTGGAGGGAGCTCAAGGTTTGAGTTGCCAAATGTCAGCCTCAAAACCTTAATGACTTGGAGGGGATCTGCAAAGAGGAGTGGGACAAAATCCCTCCTGAGATGCATGCAAACCTGGTGGCCAACTACAAGAAACGTCTGACCTCTATGATTGCCAACAAGGGTTTTGCCACCAAGCACTAAGTCATGTTTTGCAGAAGGTTCAAATACTGATTTCACTCAGTAAAATGCAAATCAATTTATAACTGTTTTGAAATGAGTTTTTCTGGATTTTTTTGTTGTTATTCTGTGTCTCACTGTTCAAATAAACCTATCATTAAAATTATAGACTGATCATTTCCTTGTCAGTGGGCAAACGTACAAAATCAGCAGGGGAGCAAATACTTTTTTCCCTCACTGTATGTGGCTGGTAATATAGAGATGCAGTGTCAACCCTACTCATGAGAAGTAGCAACTAAATATGTGTAGGCAAAACAGAAAGGTCTGATAAAGACTAACTTATTTGGAAGCAGGAAAGATATATAATTCTCATGCATCTGGTATATGAGGCAGAGGTTGGACTTGATGGACTTGTGTCTTTTTTCAACCTAATTTACTATGTTACTATGTTAAGTTCAATTCCCCATGTCTCTAAAAATCAAACATAGAAATTGGGCCAGACTACATTTGTAAATGTTTCAGTTCAGGTCTGTGCAAAATACTGTGTCCTTGACAAGCATTCCCATAGATTCTAGTCATCAAATAAAGCACTCACAAAGGATATCACTTCACTTACCAGACAGCTCAGTTACCCTCCTGACAAAAGAAGGGCAAGGATATTACAAGTAGACAGAGGCTTTCAGAGCCCTCAAATTCAGTGACAGGCCACCTGGGGGAGGAGGCTTATTTTTGACTTTCATTACCTGAAGATATTGGTGACAAATGCTTTTTCAGTACAGAAGGCTTAGCTACTGGGAGAAGGTAGAAGATCAACATAGCATTGCATTGCTGGAATCAATCCCCGAGTGACTGCAGCATAGGAAGAACACAAGATATATGGATTCCTAGAAGGGTTAACCCTTTAAGTGTCAGAGGTTTGTGCAATGCATTGCTTTCCAATGTACACTCAAAAGAATAAAGGGCCATAATAGAATGCATCCATATTGCACCAATATTGCACCCAATTTGCGTCATTAGTGCACCAATATTGCACCCATATTGCACCAATATTGCACCCATATTGCACCAATATTGCATCCATATTGTCCATATTGCACCATTATTGCACCAATATTGCATCCATATTGCACCCATTATTGCACCCATATTGCACTATTATTGCACCAATATTGCATCCATATTGCACCCATTATTGCACCCATATTGCACCAATATTGCATCCATATTGCACCAATATTGCACTCAATTTGCACCATTATTGCACCAATATTGCACCCATATTGCACCAATATTGCATCCATATTGCTCCCATATTGCACCAATATTGCACCCATATTGCACCAATATTGCATCCATATTGCTCCCACATTGCACTATTATTGCACCCATATTGCATCCTTAATGTGTCCTTATTGCACCCATATTGAACCATTATTGCACTAATATTGCACCAATATTGCACTTATATTGCACCATTATTGCACCCATATTGCATCCATATTGCACCCATATTGCATCCTTAATGTGTCCTTATTGCCCTGATATTGCACCCATATTGCACCCATTTTGCTTCCATATTGCACCCCTTATTGCACCCATATTGCATCTATATTGCACCCATATTGCTTCCATATTGCACCCATAGTGCACCAATATTGCATCATGAATGTACCAATATTGCGTCCTTAATGCTGCGACATGTTAACGCACGATATGGTGAATGTGCCATTCGGAAAGACGCGAAATGCAGAATTTGTAACACTTTAAGACACATAACTTTAATTGTGACACTTTAAATGACGCGGACGAATAGATGCGTCATTTTATGTGGAAGGAGGTTCTGTATAGTGTGAGTGAAATTGTAGACCTGTAGCTGTCATTCAGCTGAATCATCCAGACTGCTGGTGAATGAATTGTGGGAGCGGTGAGACTGGGAGATCAGCAGAATTAGTGGAATCACTGGGATTTCCATATGCATTGGGATTTACAGAATGCACAGACAATGTGAGGGAATTCAGAGGTAAACCAACTGTACAATGGGGGTCACAGAAATATTCCCAGTGATTTAAATAATGTTTTTAATCCACTGAGTGCTAGAGAGGCACCCAAATACTTCTCTAGCATTAATAAGACAAAAAAAAACAAAACATTTTTAATCAATGGGAATTTGGGCATTTATATTTTTCTGCATTGGCATTATTTGCACCAGAGTTGCATCTTCTTTGTTTTGTGTGCATAGCTAAAGGGTATGTGTTTTATAGGCTTCCACTGTGTTTGTCATGACACGTGCAGGTTAATGTACTTAACCTCTTAAAAACCAGTCGGTAGTTGAGGACCACAGTGATTTTTTTTTTTTTTTTGATAAATGGATTCAGTGGTGTGTAGTCACGTGAAGACTCCTGAATTCCATGACGTCCTGGAACATCATGACTCCTTAAGGGGTTAAATAAAAAATGTGTTTTGCTTATTTGGAGCAGTATTAATAGTAAGGGCGAGTGAAAGGTTCATCGTGCTGCTGTGAAAAAATCAGTGAAAACCACATGGTTATCTGCTTTTGTGTTGGAAAATCCACTTTATATAAAGCAATTCAAATCTTCACCATTTTCATCCATTGCCAACAGATTTTTGCTATTTTTTCAAAAGCTACAAACTTTTCACTCCTTTCATTATATGTTTTTCACCTTTTCACTATAAAAATGTGATGATTTCCAGGAAGTGAAACACAAGACAAGTCACCACAGAGAGCGAGAGCGTGCTAGGTTGTTGTTCTGTGCAAAATTCTGAAAAATTGTGACGTAGCAGATGGTCATAGTTTGTGCTATCACTATGAGTACCTGGAATACAAATTAAAGGTGGGTATGAAAGGGCTATTATGCATCCAGTGAGTGTGAGGAGGAGGAAGTGACCACTACCAATATTAAAGGGTCTGGATGCCCTGATTCCCCAGACCCAATGATGGCCAGTCCCCTTACATCACCCATAGGGATCTTGGGGGAAGGGGTGGGGAGATGATATCAAGTGTGACAGCAGATGAACCTAAGTCACACATGCCATCCCCAAGCAGTTCTTCCAGTGGCGCCACTACTACTACTACCACTACTACTACTACTACTACTACTACTAAGAAGATACAGCATCTACAGACTCGAGTTCAGAGTGAGGGAGGTGGTGATCATACTAGTGGTGACAGACTCAGAGACTTCTTCAACTTAGTTGCAAGTATGATAGTTGGGGACCCTCTGTCACATTTCTCATCACCTCCTCCAAATCCTGGGTGTGCGATGCCAGGCAGGGGACAATGCTGATGAGTGAGGAGGGGAGAGTGGTACCGGAGGAAGCAGGCAGCAAATACAAGCTTGCCACCCACTTCCTCTGATGCCTCTCTCCTCTCCACCCGCTTCCTCCAATGCCTCTGTCCCCTACAATGTCCCCAGCCATCTTGATGCCCCCACCAGGATATTAATGACAGCATGTGAAGGGAACGCTGCGGTCAGAACGCAGGGCTGCTTCCTCAATTGTTTCTTTACTTACATGTCATTCATGCAATATATGTCGACATACTAAGTGGGGGAATGTCGAAGGGGGGCATTGTGAAGTGCTTGGTGTACTAGTTTTCTTTATTTTAACCCTTTGAATGCCACAGGGGTGAGCAGTGCACATCCCTATGGCATTCAATGCTGTCCATGGTGCTGAAAGCCATCCTTGTGTTCCCCTACTGGCTGGGTAGGGAAGCACAGAGAATGCTGTTCAGAGCTGTTGTCGTGATTTTGGGTTTTCTGACTGAACTTTCTACTATGGAGTGCTGTGATTGGCTGTGGTGCTAGGTAACATTTTTATTGTGTGTTTATAGGTAAGATATTCTATGCGACGCAGGTTTAAGGTGAACTCTTTAGCCTTTCTGGTTAAGGAAGATTTGAATCTCACGTTACCCATTCTTGGTTAACTAGTGAAGGCAGTTTTTTTCTTCATGTTGGTTTTAACACCAACATTTGGATCGAGCCAAGAGCACAAGTAACAGAGAATTAACTTCAATGAGGCTGTTTCTTTCTTTATACTGCAGATGATGTAGTGGGCAGTCCATCCTATTGCTGACGTGCATAGCTGGACTGATTTGATATTTTTAATGTGCATTACATTATCCATTGTGGTTAGAAAATATTACAACACATACAAATCAGTGAATTCACACTGAAAGTTTCCCTCAGGAGTGACAGTGAAAGATTCAAAGGGTTAAGTATCATCACTGGTTTCATCTAACAGATATCCAGTGAGATCTTGGGGGAAATTTGTAGGTAAAAAAGTTATCAAGTGCAATGGAATCCAGGCCTAAATCAGTCTCAAAATAGCAAATAAATAAATGCATAATAAAAAAGGAAAAAAAAAAGGAACTTCAATAAATGCAGAGAGATTATCAACCCCTTCCATGCTAGAGACCACTCCAGCACATTACTTTGAAGTGTTTTGAAGAAGACTCCAAGGGGTTACACTGTATATTGAAGGTCTAAGTATAAATATGCATGGACCTCATCAGCTGCCTTATGCCAACAGGCAGAGAGCAGTGATTTTGACCTGTACCATAGGATAGCATTGAAGGACATCAGGAAAAAACAGAACATTCAACACAAAGAAGCTGACAGCAGATCTCAAATTGTCCCTAAGGACTTTCCCATTAGGGAGGTCAAGCCGACTCTGCATTGTTGAAAAAATCCTGAACAGGCGATTAACGTTATAAATATGCATATCTAAATTAGCATCTTGTAAAGCCGCAGTTGTTCATTTAGTGTATCTCTGCTTCTTCATTGACCATTCCATTCCTCTCTTGCCTTTCATTATTCACATTGCTCCTTCCTGCTTTTTTATTACTTCTCTTATTTGTGTTCTGCACCCCTTAGGCATTGACTTTGGCAATGATCGCTTATTTAAGGTCATTTAAAGATCACTACATAAGTAGGCCCTTAATCTGCATGAAACCACATTACAAGTAATAGCTTCAACTAAATCTCCCTTAGGGTTATTATAACCCTTTGGGTGACCTAAGTACTGAAACGTCTATTGCATCCCCTGGGCATGTGATCAAGCTGGAAAAATCACACAGTGCAATGTCACTCAGCTTGTATGGAACAGAATAAAACACTTGCTCTTTTCGCATTGCAGCCAATCCTACAATGGGATGCTGCCTTCATTCAACTGAAGGTATGAAAACTGGAAAAATAAAGTAGTTCAGTTGTTCTAATGCATTTTTTCACAGTGGAACCCTTTGGTCTGAAATAAAGTTTTCCTGGGACCCTAAAAATAAGAACCTTTAACCCTTTTAGCGTCAGAGAGATATCCGCCACATTACATTGTAAGGTGATGGATATCTCTCTGGCATTCAAAGGGCTAACCCTTGGTTGCTAGAGAATGAAGCAATGTGTTGGAGACCTGCCTAGCTGGAAAAATGTTATCATACTACTAAAATTAAGGGCATAGTTTTCAAAAGAAAAGTACTCTTGAAGACATTAGACAAAGAGAAGGAAGCACAATATTCTGATTAATATAGAATTCAGAAACCACCTTGGGGAGAAACCCAAAATGAGTATGCCTTCAGTAGAAGATCATTTAAAAAAAAGGTTTAAATGAGAGCAAATGTGTAGGAATATAGCTAAACAATGCAGTCAAAATTTAACCCACAGAGTAGAGGCCAGACCAAAGGGAAGGGCCATAAATTGGAAATAGTTATCTTAAGATTCAAAGAGGAGGAAATTGCTCATGTTGCATGTGAATCGGAATTGAAGATACATATACTGTATTTCCAGAAAAGTCAGAACTTTGCCACACAGAAGAAATGTCCAAATGTATAAATTCCATCTTGAATCTAAGGATATGGACAAAATGATTAAAACACTTTTGGTTTAGAACCAGATGACAACTGGCATCTTTTTTAGAGGTCACAAATATGCTGGAATAGCACACCAGGAAACCTTTCATGATGTGGGACCTGAATCAAGACTTGCTTATCCACTAAGGCCTAAACCACATATCAAAACTGAAGTACCTTCACAGGACTTTGAGGAAACCTTGACATAAAGAAGTGTTGAGGAAGAGGGCCTTTGAAAGCTATGAGATAACCCTCCAAAATAACTTGTAAGACCCACTGATCTGCACAGAAAGGTCCCACAGATCACAGAACTTCTGAAGCCACCCTCCAATTGCCTGAAGCAATCTAGCATGCCATGAATCATGTTAATGAAGACTTATTAGTGAAGGGCTTCTGGGTGGGCTTTTTGTCTGTTTGAGTTTGGGTTGGAAACTTGATTGGCTCAATGGTGGAGTAGGAGCCTTGGTCACTTGAGAGTAGTAGAGTAGAGCATGAAAAAAGCAAGAATAGCAACATAGTAACATAGTTGATGAGGCTGAAAAAATTCATGCTTCCATCAATTCCAGCCCATACCAAAACACCCCTGTTGATCCAGAGGAAGGCAATAAAAAAAACCTACTGAAGCCATTTTCAGTTTAGCTCCAAGTGGGTAAAAACCTTCCTGACTCCAAATGGCAGTGAGATAGTTCCCTGATCAACAACCTATCTGCATTGATGTCATCAGTCATAATTCTCCAAGACCTGAAGAAGACTGAAACTTAGGCATGAACTGAGGCAAAAGGGAACACTTGCCATCAGTAGCATGGATAATGATCTTATCCAGTCAGGACCAAAGAGTTGTTTGTCCACTAATGGTAAGACTATTGGAGACTTCTTAGAAGATTTTCAGCCATAAGAGAGTGCATATATCTTACCTAGAAGCTTGATCTCTTGCAAGGCCACCTTGCAATTGTCGATATTAGCTTCATATGAACACGATCTCCAATATCCGACTCACCCTGGTCCATTTCCATTAAGTGATCACACCAAATGTTTATGGCACTCCCCCCCCCCGTCTATAGCCAAGGCTGGGTGCTACGGAGCCCTTGTGGCTGTAAACCTCATTTTGAGAAGAGATTCTAGGTATTTATCTTCCTGGTCCTTAAATGATGCTGAATTAGATGAAAGTAGTCTCTATATCACCCAGATTAAACCTTCTTTACTGGCCTGTTGGTGACCCTTGAGGAGTGAACTTGGACAGCCTGTTATATATCATGCACACAGACATGCTTTGTCAAAGGGCCTTATGAAAAAACTTCCCTACTTCTGGGGCACACTAAGAACAACATAGGGGATAAATAAAATAACACTGTTCCCCTTGATGTAAATGGGGTTTTAAACCCCTTAAATGCATTGGGAACCACACTAGCAGTCAAGGGGGGTAAAAGCCCCAGGACCTTATTGTCATACCTGGGAGCTCCCAGGGTTTGACTATGACACTCAAAATTTTGACCCTGATCTCAGGGTCTCAGAGTGAAGGGCCAAATTCTCAGGGTGAGAGACTCCATTGCTACCTATTATATATTCTGCTCCAGTTAATTGCTTCTTTAGTCTCTAAGTTGCTACCACTTGTACCAGGAAGGCAGAGGGAGAAATCCTTGTGGGAGATTCACTAAGCAGTGATAAAGAGGTGATAAAGTTTATCACTTTTCCAATGCCTATGTTGTGCTATGGAGCCTATGCGCTAAGACTTCTTCATCGTTGGAGATCTTAGTGAATAGGCTCCATAGAATAACATAGAAACTGGAGAAGTGTTAAACTGGAGAAGTCATCTCCACTTTATCACTTCTTTATCTCCACTTTATCACTGCTTAGTGAATCTCTCCCATAGTCTTGTGTGTTTTTATGCACTGCTATATTTAATCTGTTGTATATTAACCCCTTGAGTGACAGAGGGATATCCAAATTGCTTTGCAATGCTTTGGATACCCCTCCAGCACTCAAATGGTTAATGGGTAATCGACAACTGAATGAAGCCCTTCTAAATTACAGTGATCAGAGAATCTGTATTATGTGAACTTTAAGGGTTAATATTTACAAGAGCTTAGGGTCAGTTCATTTTGAAAGTTCCCAGGTATGCCTATTGTAGAAAAAGAAGTGGATAAAACCAACTGCACCATAGGGGTAAAATAAAGATTCCCATTGATTTAAATGGGGCCTTCATTAATGGTGAAGAGGTCTTCAGTGCACTGGGGGTTAAAAGCTCCATTTAAATCAATGTCTGTTGAGTTACACCAGAATTACTCCACTTTTCTTTTATATATGGGTTAAAAGCTTTGTTTAAATACATGGAAATTTCAGAATTTGTTGTTTGTTCTGGATGCCGCAGTTGGTTTACTCCACTTTAGCACTTTTAATGAGTTTTAATGAGCTTTACCAATCCTCTCTTATTCTTCTCATTACTCACTCAGCAGGGAATGTGTTAACCTCTTAAAGGGGATCTATCACCCCACACAAAGTTTCTTGTGAAGAATTACCCATCTGGCGACTAGCTGATCAATAGTGCTAGTCGCCAGAATAATTACCTCCTTATAGAGAATGCCTACTGCTCTCAGGACTGACGGCCAGGAAACAGCGCCGTCGGTCCCTTTCGCTACATTAAGGTATGAAGCAATGCCTCCTAGAGCAGACTGGGACTGACAGTGCAGGCGCGCAGATGTCTCTATGCAAAGACGTTTGTGCTGTTTCCTGGCCGTCAGTGTCGGGAGCAGTAGGAATACTCTATAAGGAGGTAATTATTCCGGTGACTAGTACTACTGATCAGCTAGTCGCCAGATGGTTAATTCTTCGCAGGAAACTTTGTGTGGGGTGGTAGTTCCCCTTTAAGCACCAGAGCAGTGTGCAAAGCATTGTTTAACAATGCATTGTTCACCCCTATGATCCTTAACCCTTTGAGTGCCAGAGGCAATGCGTTGCGTACCCCTCTGGTACTCAAAGGGTTAAGGAGTTAATGTTGAATGACATATCCCTGTGTGAGATTGGCCTCCTCCAAAAATGTGTTAACCCCTTAAGGGGTGAACATCGCATTGCTGGGTGAAAATGATCTCCTCAGAAAAATCTTTCCTTGGATTATCAGTCTTTTCTTGTGCTTTTATGACACTTGTTCATTCAGCATGCCATCTTCAGATATGAAGTGGTGACATGTTAGGGTCCATATCTATGTGGAATCCCCTGAGACAGTCATAGTCAGATAAACACTAATGAAATTCCTTATCTGCCAACCGTCCATGTGAAGGTCAGTGTGGAGGCAACAGAGGCAAATGACTAATGGAAACACACAGAATTGCCATGATAACTGATTAACCTGAGGGTTATGGAAGTTATGGATCAAGGTACCAAAAACTGCAGACATATTAGTAGATCTTTGTGAGCTGAGTTACTCTGAATTTTCTTAATTTCTTCATAATGCATGTATAAAGGCAAGGTGGAGCAAACCATATGCACAATGGGGGATAAATAATTCCCCAAATGCACATTTATTTCAATTGGTTTTTAAGCCCTTGAATGCTAGAGAGGTCACCAATTAGACTTGTGCACGACCAAAATTTTCGGTAAAATTCGATATCGGACAATTTGGATCCGACCTTTTCGACTCAGACAAAAGTCAGCGACAGTCCGAATTATTCGGCGACTTTAAAATACCTTTAAAAATACAATAAAAAATGAAAATTAAATGAATGGAACCATTTCCAGGGTCTAAATAAAGATGGTGGAACAGGGTAAAGTGGGCATTTAGCCTTATGGTACTATGGATGAAGTAGGCACCCCGTCTGCCTACACAATACACAACTGATTGACTGATGTGTCACTCTGAAAATTATTCAAACAAATTCCTCATATTAATTTTAATGTTTAACACAGAAACAAAGGGGACTCCCCCTTGCGGTGGTAATAAGGTACTAGGCCTGCCTACAGAACTGCGAGACTGGCTGATGTGTCACTCTGAAAATTATTCAAACAAATCCCTACCATTATCCTATATAATAATTCGCTAAATCGTGTGTAACGCCGTGACATGCGCAGTACACACTGCTGCGCGTGCTGCAGTCATGCGCAGTAGAGACTGCCCGCGCCGTGGCTGATACAGAGCTGGACGCTCCTTCGGAGCGCCCAGCTCTGTATCAGCCATGGCGCGGGCAGTCTCTACTGAGCGTGACTGCCTCGCGACCGGGTGGCAGTGGCACTGTGGCCCGTGTAACGGGCTGTTCAACTAGTTTTTAATATTTTACACAGAAACAAAGGTGACTTTCCCTTGCGGAGGTAATAAGGTACTAGGCCTGCCTGCAGAACTGTGAGACTGGCTGATGTGTCACTGTGAAAATTCTTCAAACAAATCCCTAACATTAACCCCTTAAGGACCCATGATGGTCCTGGACCGTCATGGGTTGTTACACACTTAAGGATCCATGACAATCCTGGACCATCATGGCTTAAATGATAGCAGCGTGCCTCCGTGCACGCTGCTATCATTAATTCCAGGCTGAGACTGAACTCTCTGAGACTGGGGCGTTCAGTCTCAGCCCTTGTTGCTTGTGCCGGGTCATGTGATCGATGTAGCAGCGATCACGTGTACCGGCATTCTGAGAAATAGAGGCAGAACGCAAAGCATGATGCCTCTAAGTCTCTCCTCTGCCTCTATATCCCTTGCTATCAAAGTAAGGAAGAGAGAAGCAGAGAGGAGACACCTAGTGGAACAAGAAAATACAGCAGCTGGGGGTTTTAACCCCTTCACTGCTGGTGCTGGAGGCTGGCTAAATGCAGGTCAATTTCTGACCTGTAATGATAATTTTTTTTTTATTTTTTTAAACACAACACACTTTTTTTTTTTTTTTTACAAAAAAATATTTTATTAAATAAAAATCTCATTAACCCCTTAAGTACCGTCGACGTGCCAGGACTGTCACAGCGTTCCGGCACTTTAGGACCAGTGACGGTCCTGGTACGTCATGGAGTTCAGGGATCCCAGCGCGGTTGCACGCCGCTCTGGAAGCCCTGAACAAGAAGTGGGAAAAAAAAAAGCCCAGTGATCCTCAAGTGCCAGCCGCATGTGCACGCGCTGGTCCTTAAGGGGTTAAACAATATTGGAAGTGTGATTGCTGTGGAGCCATGTAATACACTTGTCAGGGGTAAAAAAGTGACAAAATAGGGTGGGAAAAAGGGACATGGGGATTTTCATCCAGGGGGGACAGTGGCCACTTTAAACTGCACATTTTGTAGGTATGACTGACATGCAGTCTCCATAAAAATGTAACCCTTTGAGCCCAATTGATCCCAACAGAAAAAAACAAAAATCGTGTTTTTTTTTACTTTTTTTTTTAATTTTAATAAAGTAAATGGTGGGTTATCCATATAAGTGGGGTATCAAAAGAAAGCCCTATTTGTGCTTTAAAAACAGTATATCATTTATGGGGGGTGGAATAAAAGACTTAGAGGGAAAACACTGTTGAACAAAGACATAGTCAAAAAGGTCAGAATTGCTCCGGTCCTTAAGTGAAAATGACCTCAGATTTGTCCAGTCCTTAAAGGGTTAATTTTAATATTTAACACAGAGACAAAGATGACTTTCCCTTGCGGACACAATAAGGTAATAAGTCTGCCTGCAGAACTGTGAGACTGGCTGATGTGTCACTCTGAAAATTATTCAAACAAATCCCTACCATTATTTTTAATATTTTACACAGAAACAAAGGTGACTTTCCCTTGCAGCGGTAATAAGGTACTAGGCCTGCCTGCAGAACTGTGAGACTGGTTGATGTGTCACTCTGAAAATTATTCAAACAAATCCCTAATATTAATTTTAATATTTAACATAGAAACAAAGGGGACCCTTACGGTGGTAATAAGGTACTAGGCCTGCCTACAGAACTGTGAGACTGGCTGACGTGTCACTCTGAAAATTATTCAAACAAATCCCTAAGATTTTACATTTTTTGCCCAGGAACAAAGATGACTCTCCCTTGCCGTGGCAATAAGGCACTAATGCTGGCTGCCTGCCTATGCCTAATGCTAACCGCCTGCCCACACAATAACTGGACACTCTCTATCACCTTCTTCTCTCTCTGAGCTCCAACAACACAATGAGGAAATGCAGGCTTTCTGCCTGCGTGTCTTTGTCATTAGTCCAACCCCCATCATGAAAGGAAGAAGCCAATTGGAATAGAGACAAAGCGGGAAAGTAGCACATGAAACGGAGAAGCTAATTGGACTAGAGACATGGAGGGAAATTATTTGAGCGTGGGTAGTAGTTGCCAAATTTCCGAAAGTTTCGATAACATTCGGACCAGGGCTAGTCAGATTCTTATTTTCTTTGGCAAACGACCCTTGCCTGTCGGAAGGTCTGAATGTTGCAGAAGGACCCCATTTTCATCGAATTCCGAATGTCACCAACCCGAATCGCACAAGCCTATTACCAATGAATTACAAGACATCTCTGGCAATAAATGGGTTTAAGGTACCATTTAAATTGATGGAAATTGTTATTCATCTCCTATTGTTAAGTTGGATAGCCACAGAATTGTGTTACTTTCCTTTTATACTTCAGGGGCTCCATGTGGTTTTACTCATCTTCTTTTATGATTTGTGCTACTTGTGTCTGACATTGAAATGTAGGGATGTATTCTAGTGTATCAGTAGGTAGTCAGCCTAGTGCCTGAAGACGGCAGCAACTTCAGCTGTGTCTCCTGCTATTAAAGTGATAGTAATGTTTCACAAAAACAGCAGCTCCAATTAATCTTCATAGTATTTGGGCCATGGAAAGTTTTATTTCAGTACTGTCAGAGTTGAAATTCAAGAGTAATTGAATGATAAAATTTCCTCCTCTCTCCCCTTTTACCTAGTGTAAGCCACCTCCCCTCAGATGTGGAATCTGGTCCCTTGACCGGACAGATCACAGCAAGGGACAATCTTCTTACTGTGTACTTACTGAGTATAAGGAAAACCCTGCCCCCCCAACAGGTTTTTCAGGTTTTTTCTTATGCTCACTGAAGATTGTCCCTCTCTGCGATCCATCCGGACAGTCTTGCTGCTCTGAGGTGAGCAGTTTTACATTAGTAAAATGGGCAAATACTATGAAGATTAATTGGAGCTGTTTTTATTTTGAACATTACAATCCCTTTAATGCTTTGTTTGACCCAAGTACTACAAATAAACAATAGTGGGATGTACTTGTACAACTATGGACTAAAATTGCCCCTGGAATTGATTTAATCCCTGTGTAATAAACTATGGGGCATTTAGTGTTGGACAATATGTACAATTCACTTTCTCCAGCGTGACTCAGAGGAAATCCCAGTAAATTCAGCAAATGTTCCTACTCATACTTTACGGGTGGTGTTTGGGTTTACTGGTAATAAAATCATACAAACTCTTCTGTACCCCAAAGTGCAAGTACATGATTTTAAGTCAATGTCCAGGTACAGAAGATGAGCTCTGCTGGCAGATTTCTACATTCCACCTAATATTATGTGCTTACACTTTCTACATTTTATGGATTATAAAGCCCACAATAATGTAAAGACAATATTTTGAGTGATTATCACTGTCTGATGATGGGAAGACAAGCTTGTCTTAGCCATTCCCATACTACTGCTATGTTATGGTTAGTTTAGATGGTGTTGGTCTCACTGAACAGGGTAGATTTATAGAAACCTGCCACTACAAAACACACAAGATTGTATTGCATGCTAATATGGTAAGGTGAGGGTGGGTGGTTATTTAATTGTAGGCATTTATTTTATTATTTACCCCTCCTCTGCCATAGATCAGTGGTATAATTAACCCTTTGAGTGCCAGAGCAATGTGTTGCATACCCCTCTGACACTCAAAGGGTTAATCATTGGAGGGGCCCAGTGCAAATATTTTCTGGGTCCGCTAACACAAAAATAGGGTCATAACTAGAACCTATTGGCCCTGGGGCCACTGGGCCCCTCTGGTAGCTGGGTCTCATAACAACTGCGCCCTCTACACCACCTATAGTTACACCCATTACAGTTATAAATACACATTTTGCCAAAAGAATATCATGTTTCTTGCATTTACCAACTCCCACTTTGACAATCAGAATGTTAAACGATATCCCAGGAACTACAAAATTCAGTTTCAATGACAGGTAAAATGTTGGAAGCATTCAGCTCTTTTGCATAATGTCTGTGCTTTTGTTAAGCGTTGTATTTGAGAAGACGAGTCATTCTGTAACAAACTGATATACCATAAGGACACAAATTATTTATATACTAGTTTTAAAGCCTGTGAACATGGACCAACAAAGGCAGTGCTGCAGTCATGTGCGGGGAGGTCCGAATTCAGACTCTTGGTCCCAGGAAGGTGCGCAGAGAGGACTACGGACTGAATTCGGAGCGCCCGCTCCATTATTAGCCACGGAGCGGACACTCTCTACTGTGCATGACTGCAGCGCATGCAGCCGTCTCTACCGTGCATGACAGCTTCTGACAAACATACTTTTAGCCAATTATTATATAGGATGGTTGTAATTCAATAGGAATTTAGGGCATTTGCGTTTGTAACCTTGGTGCAGTTCATTTAACCTAGAATTGCACATCTTTATTTTCTTGAGCGTGGATCTTAAAGGGATAGTAATGTCAGAAAAAAGTATTAAATATATGGTAGATGCAATTAAAAGAGAGTACTTGCACTTATTTATATCTCTCAAACCATTATGATTTGAGAGATACAGGAAAATAAAGTTCTCCGCTCCCTCCCCTTTCTGCTTGACGAGCTGTAAAGCTGTCAGAAGCAGATTATGGTTCCTGGATCAAACGGCGGCTCTTCAGCAGCACAGACATAGTGATACCTAAAATTACATACTTCATCGGAACGGTCTACGATGTGTGCCTGGTTTGCGAGCACACATTGTACACCATTCTGATGAAGTAATTATCTTTAGATATTGTTATATCTGCGCTGTTGAAGAGCCAGTGACCAGACTCTGCTTCTGACAGCTTTACAGCTCGTGAAGCAGAAAGGGGAGAGAGCAGAGAACTTTATTTTCCTATATCTCTTAAACCATAACGGTTTGAGAGATACAAATAAGTGCAAGCACTCTCTTTTAATTGTATCTACCATATAGGTAATACTTTTTTGTGACATTACTATCCCTTTAAAGGAGAAAATTTAAAGTAAAGCATGGGTACTCTCACTGCTGAGACATTTTTCGATTAATTACACTTTAAACTCTTGTCTTTTTACATTAATGAAGCCTTATAGTGGTTGGATTCCAATTATGTATCTGCAGCATTCTCTAGTAGAGGTAAGTCACTGACATACAGTTCTCCATAGAATGTGATAGAAACCGCTGAGCCATGTTGTCAGTTTGAACGTTCAAGACGTAATAATCTGTAACTCACTTCATAATTATTTGAACTGACACCTTTTTCATAAAACATCTGACATCAATGGAAGCACCTTTGCTTCACTCAGCAGGAAAAACTCTAAAACATGTAGGTTTTATTAATAAAAGTTGACTTCTTTAAAGTGAAATGGTGCATCCATGACTGTAGCCCTATGGCTTATCTGATGAGGAATCATATGGAAGACGTTTGGTTTGTACATTCTCTCCTAGGTACCTCCTCAATGAGATCCCACCTAAAGCACAACCATAGGTCTAACTGGGAGACACACATCAACAGGTCAGATGTGGCACAACTAGCAGCAGCACAAGTACTCCTGAACTTCCCAGGGCTCTGGGGTACACAAAACAAGTGCCGTTGATGGGTCAGAGAGGGTGCCAAGATTTTATGTTCCTGCTGCAGAGGCATATTACTCCGAGTTTGTTTTTGGAACTGACAAGAGTCAGAGTGCTCACACATACCACCACAACCCCTACCACCTCCATAAGAGATGTTGTTAAATCAATAAAGTTACACTATGTACTGCCATCCCACACTTACTAAGTTCTTAGAAAGAAGTCAAAACCTGCTCAAAAGATGCCCGTGGAATAGTAAACTTGCCAAAATGTTGGTAGTTGACATGCTGCCCTTTTCTTTTGTTGAAAACAGAAGCTTTGAAGAACTGATGGCATATGTTTTACTCTGCTAGAATATCACAAGCTGCAGTTGTGTTTCAAGGATGGTTGTGCCAATGTTGCTTAAACAGGAAGTTAGTGTTGTGGGCAAAGAGGCAAAGACACTCAGCCTGTTAACAATTTTGTCAAGGCATATTAACCTTTTCAGCTATTTATTTCTCCATTTCAGACTTCAGAAGATGTAATATTGCAGTGCGAAATCTTGCAGCCATAGAAAACATAGGAAATGTATTGGCAGTGGCGAAAAGGTGAATATTTTATGTATTTTCTGTGGCCAAGAATTTACATGAAAAAAGTGGGAAATCCTTGTATTTTCATGAAAATTCCTCTGGGAAATTTCTCTGACTTTTTGCCCATCCCTCTTGAGCACCCCTGCATTAACGTCCCAAGTTGGAAAGATGTTAGTACATACTGTAGTCGTCATTGATTAACATAAGAAATGGATAATTTATTTCTCTAGTGTACACTTTATCACCCCTTAGGGCCATATGTTCAAAGTGATAAAAACAAAAAAAAAATCGTACGATCAACAAATAAGTAAATGATGCATAAATGAGATATTTTCTATAGAATATACAACAAAAAACAACTCCAGAGTTGCCTGGCAAAGGGGTAGGGCAAGGGCATGGCTAAACTATTCTCCAGTGTAGAGGGTAAGAAAATTTGTCATATACAACTGCTAAAAAATGTTGTGCAAATGACAGAATTTGTATGTTAAAAAAAAAGTAAAGGAAATGTGAAGTTCTGAATGTGAGAAACCTATAATAATTGAAGGAAAGAGGTTTATCTGCTGCAGATATTGAGACAGGCAGGTTTCCTGTGTAATGTAATGTAAATATCAAAATACTGAAATGAGTAAATTTAAAAAGAATAGTAAACAAAATTATATATATAATTATATGTACGCATATGTGTGTGTAATATATATATTTTATAAAACATCACATATACACACACACACACATATATATATATATATATATATATATATATATATATAAAAGCAAATACACAAAGTATTGGCGCACATCCAAATTTTCATCACCATTAACCCTTTACTTTGCAGCATTGTGCCTGCATATCACTACCATATTAAAGATGAGGATTTAGTCACAACATGGCCATAGAATGCTAAGCTTGCCACGATGCCAAGGTACCTCAATACTGGCAAGTACCTAGCCTTAATATGCTTTGTCTTATGAGCTAAATAGCTTAATCTCTCCTATTTTGGTTGCAATATAAATGTATATATATATATATATATATATATATATATATATATATATATACATATTTATATACTCATATAGAAAACATCATATATTAATTCTGTACTCTCAAACACATTAACAAACCCAATATATTTTTCTGGTTACATACAGCAATTTCTGTCAGGAATAATACAAAACTGCATATTTCCGATCACAACCGACACTTTCTAAATATATTACTGAGCCCTATGAACAAATGTCATTACAAGTGAAAAAAGCTGTTTCGCAACTTCTTTGAACATACGGCCCTTGGTGCATAACCGCCCTGGGATTAAGAGTAGAGTTCTGTTTAAATCAATGGGGATTTACTAATGTGTGCTCCTGAATTACTCCAGTTCTACTCAGTACATCAGCCTCGCTCTGTCCAGCATTGATAAAACACACCATGGGCCTCATGATTAACCTTGTGAATGGCAGAGCCTGTTTAGCACATCGTGAGCCAATGAGGTCAACAGCTCTCTGGCATTCAAAGGGTTAAAAGCGAACAGGAGTATTCTGGAGCAAATCAACTGCACCATAGGGGAAAAATAAAAAATAGCATTGATATAAATGATGAGTTTTAACCCACTGAATGTTATAGTGTTTCCCTATGCATTACTTCTCCACAAGTGAGAGACCTCTAGCATTCAAGAGGTTAAAAGCCCAATTTACATCAAAGGGTATCGTGGCAATTTTATTTGTCCCCTGTGGTACAGTTAACTGTCCTCTGTGATGATTTTTCAAAAATAAAACCCCATGGGCATATTATCTACTACTAGTGTAGAAGCCCATGTACACAGGCCAAGGTTCAGGTAATGTTAATCCTTTGAGTGCCACAGGGGTATGCAACACATTGCTTTGCAATGCGTTGTGTACCCCTTTGGCACTCAAAGGATTAAGAGGCCTCTACCTCAGTGCTCCATGCAGTGCAGTCTTGTGTTGCCTCACTCACGCGATGCAATCATGCGCAGTAGGGACTGCCCGAACGTGGGAAGTCTCTACTGCGCATAACTGCATTGTGACAAACATCCTAGAGAATTATTATATAGGATAGTATAAAAGCCCGTGTACACAGGGCAAGGTCCGTGTAATGTTAATCCTTTGAGTGCCAGAGGGGTACATAACACATTTCTTTGCAAAGCATTGCGTACCCCTTTGACACTCAAAGAGTTAAGAGGCCGCTACCTCACTGCTTCACGTGATGCAGTCTTGTGTTGCCTCACTCATGAGATGCAATCATGCGCAGTAGAGACTGCATCGTGACAAACATCCTAGTGAATTGTTATATAAGATGAGAGTGTGGACCTTGCTTTAAATGAGTCAAAGTTCCATATTTTCAAAGAAAAGTGGGGGAGTTCTGGGGCAGACCATTTGCTCAATAGGGGAGAACTACAAATTCCAAAAATTCCCATTGTTTTAAATGGGTATTTTAACCCCTTGAATTCCAGAGCGTTTTCCAACGCATTGCGTTGGAGACATCTCTAGCATTCATATGGTTAAAATCCACCATTTTTAGTTCTTCTCTACAGTGCTAATGGTTTGCCCCAGAACTCCTCCACTTTCTTTTGAACATACAACCCAAAGAATAGACCCACCTCATTTCAGAAAATCTAGGGTAAAGTTCTAGAAACAGCGATGTGCTCAGTGTATAAATGTTCTCTGTTACCTGGATAGTTATTCACATTGGGTCTTCTTGTCAGCTCCTGGCTGATGAGGGTTCTTGACATGACACTGCTAGTCTATAATAAACTCAAAACAGGAGGTGAAATGGAAAAAGAACAAAATGAAATATCATAGTGTAATGCCACTATAAGGAAATGCAAGCTACAAAGACATATATAATGCACTCACACAGAGAACTAATTAAAAATGTATTGAAAGATCGCTCTTATCTTCTTTCAAGGCACAAATCTTGCTAAAATCAGCTTTCCAGGGGAGACCGAATGAGAGACTTAATAGTATGAAACTGGAAAGATTTAATGCTAAGCAAGTAAAACACATATATCCAGTCCCATTAAATACAGCACAGTTAGAGTATAGTAGTAATCTGAACTAGGAGCATGTAGGCAAGTGACACACATCTCCCACCATCCTTCATCAACAAATGGCTGGAGGAAGATGATGGAGATGTAATCCAGCAGCAGCTGAGGACCTCATACTGCCACATTGTTTTAATGGTTCTTAAATAAACCATATATAGGGACACTCTGACACAGATGTATGAAGAAAGGGAAGCAAACCAACTGCATCATAGGGGAGAAATACAAATTCCTATTTATTTAAATTGGGTTTTGAACCCCTTGAATGTGGAACAGGGTACCCCCTGGTGTTAGTTATATAGTAGCCCACCTGAGTAGATCGTGGAATATTCCAGGAGTCACTAGTTAGATGGAGATAATTCAGCCAGCATGAGTCTATAATGGCCTGTGTGGGAGGATTCTAGGCCCTTGTTGGAGAAGACCATGTGCTCAGGAGTTGCAGGTCACTGGGAGCTACCCCGTGTCCCCTAGAGGGAATTTTTTTAGATCTATGCCTGCAAGTGCAAGTGAGCCAAATGACCGATATCCATTTAAAAAAGGTTAGGCCCATTGGAAAAAGATATCCCTAGCATGAGGATGGGAATCATAGATTTAATCAGCATCCCAGTCACATTCTATTGGCTTGTACGACCTACTGCTGAAAAGATGTTCTGACACCCTAGAAACCCCTGTCTTCCACCTTAAATTCTGTTATGCAGTTCACACACACAAGGCCTTATTCATCAGGATCCAGCAGGACTCATGCCCTGGAGAAAGGGTGAACCGGAGTCAGAAAGGAATGTAAGTTATATGTACCAGGGGAGGAGGTCACATCAGGACCCCAGGAGAGTCAGATTGTGTCCTTTAGGACCCTACCCCCACCCTGCTCAAAATGGTGTAACAGATGCTAGAATAGTGTCCAATGGATTGTGAAGCAAGAAACAATGCATTACACATCTCTCTAACATTCAAGGGGTTAAAAACTCATTCGAGTCAATAGGAATTTGGAGAAATAACCAGACCATTTATCCTCCACCCTAGTCCTCGGAGCACACAAAAGGTCAGATTTTCAGACTATCTATAATTAAACAGAGGTAGCTCAGTCAAAATGGCAATTGATTACCCTCCTGTGATTGAGCAGTTTAACTTGAAAATTTGACCTGTTGGTTTGTTGTAAGGATTAATGTTGAGAAACACTGAATTAGGCATTATATATAAAAGAAAAATGGAATGATTTTGAAGCAAATCTCACTACAACATAGAGCAGGCAAGTCAAAAGCAAGTACAGTCAAGCTCCACATACTCAATATTTCCCTCCAAAGAGGGCCTCAACAATGGCTAGGCTGCAAGAGTCACCGTATGTGTATAGATAGATAGATATAGATATACTCAGCCCGGGATGCTCCCAAATAGACTGATATGAGACAGCACGCATCACTGGATTGAAAAAAGATGCTGAAGTTTATTTCATCATAGCCATACAACACAGCACAAGCTTGTATGGGAATGAGCTTGTCCCATTTTAGGAAAGACACAATTTCTCTGTATTTAAAAAAACTGTCTTCTATTTTTTCCACAACCTCCTTAAAAGCCTCGCTGTTAAATGTTTCTTTTTGTCTGTTCTCAATTGTGGTGATTTCTGCTTTAATTTTCTCAATGTCTTTAGCTGATTGTTCAA
Source organism: Rhinophrynus dorsalis (assembly GCA_037306005.1). Lineage (NCBI taxonomy): Eukaryota > Metazoa > Chordata > Amphibia > Anura > Rhinophrynidae > Rhinophrynus > Rhinophrynus dorsalis. The sequence goes on from CM074720.1 coordinate 469,888,073, forward strand.
TGACCAGTAAAACCAAATCAAAAGAACAACTACAAGCTCTTGTCGGATTTCAATTTGTGGTCAAATATATGTATTCTGGCATTGAAATAACCATATTTATGACTGTGGAGCTTCATTATGAGTCGATTACTTTTCGTCTTATGGATTCATAATCTAGTCTAGAGCCCAGGTAATGGGAGAAGTACAAGACATCATTTCAATGACTTTCATTGACTGTATATTTCAGAGCCACTCAGGAACTTTATCAAGAAGCACATTAATCAATTTATTAATATCCTTTTTCTAATATTTTACTATATGCTTTCTTTAATACTACGTTTCAAGCCCTTGCCTTGAGCTGGAATTGCTTTTGGCTACAATGATATACTGTGTCCCTGAAGATATGTTGTGTTGTGGAGACAGTCATCCCCATGCTGAGAAGGCCATGAACACCATTTTTTTGGCATGTTTTGGAATCGTCTCTCAAGCTGATGGGTTGCTATTTGTTTTAGTATTTAAATCCCCTTTGTACTTTGTAGAACCCTTAGCCTGATGAAGGTCCAAGACCGAAACCTTTCGATGTTGTATGTGTATGATGACATAAAGCTCAGCATTTTTCTTCAATCCAGTGATGAGTGCTGTCTCACATCAGTCATTATGAAAGCATCCCAGCCTGAGTCGCTCTATGTATTATTTTCTCAGGGCTAAAAATTTCCACTCGCCACTAGCCAATGTCGAGTGAAAATTTAGCCCTGGCAAGTAGAAATTCAGCCCTGGTGGGTATGTTTTGGCAATGTATATTGTATACATATATATATATATATATATATATATATATATATATATATATATATATATATATATATAATAACAAACAAAATAAGTATCTTGTAATACCTTTTTTATTGGACTAACAGAATTTTGAATTGACAAGCTTTCGGAAGAACCTCCCTTTCTCAAGTGTGAAGCATTTCAGAGTAAAAGGACACAGAATTCACAGTGATACATACAATTCAAAGTTTAGCTGTGTGTTGGGTTAAAAAAAACATAACTGCAGATAAGACAAGAGAATCTACACTCTTCTTGCAGAGGGTTGTAAATACCTTTTGCAAGGATTGTGGGGGGGAGAGAGAGAGATAAAAAAAAGTGCAGGAGATGGTAATGGAGTGGAGATAATTAAAAAAGTTTGTGCAAGTTAAGAATGCTAGAATTTCCATCCAACAATCCAGCATGTGCATGCAGGCCTATATACAACATGCGCCCATATGTGTACATACACACACACACACACACACACACACACACACACATACATATATATATATATATATATATATATATACATATACACACATACATACATATACTTATACATACACACATATACACACACATATACATATACACACACACACACACACACATATATATATATATATATATATACACACACACATATACATACATACACATACACACATACACACACATACATATACACATATATAAATACATACATACACACACACACACATATATATACATATATATATATATATATATATATATAGTTTTGTTGTTCAAGGACTGCACTCACAGGACTTCCAAATGCTTCAAAATTGTGCAAAGTTTAATATCAACGTTTCGGCCCTGCCTTGGGCCTTTGTCAAGATAGGTTACAGAAAGAGTGTGAAAAGTACCCTTAAATACCCTAAGATGCCCTCTGAATGACATCATAGATCATGTGACATATATTATACAAAGAAACAAGCTTATATTCATACAAAAGAGTAAAGTTTAAACAGAAAAAAATAAAAGGAAAGAAAAGAAAGAAAAGGAAAACCAATGTATTAAGAAAATTTTTTAAAAAAAAAATCAGGTGTTTAAAAAAACAACCCTAGGTAAAGGGTAGAGGTCAGAGGGCAATGTGGATAAACAAACAGCAAAGAAAAACATACACAAATCATTTCAACATTAAATAAATGAATTAAGTCAGTATCCATGTATACAAATTATACTAAAATATATAGAGTATAGATAGAAATTGTATAGCAATATTGCATATTGAGATGATTATAAACATAATGCAATTCACAGATGTTAACCCCCTGAGTGCCAGTGTGGCACGGAATGCACCGCAAAGCAATGCACTCCGTACCACTCCGGCACCCAAAGGGTCAAATGTATGGAAAAGTCCTGTATATATACATATATACATACATACATACCTACACACACATACATCTATACATACACATAAGATGTGTCCATATACACACCCACAAATATATATGCATAAAGTATATATACATATGTACATAAACACATACCTATGAGCACACACAATTACACAAATGCATACACCCAAATATGTAGGAATACATACAAAGACATACGTCCAAACACGAGAGTCTATATATATATACTAGTACATATACACATACACAAACACATACATACATGCATACCTACATGTAAATATATGCACATAAACCTATATACACATATAGAATAGCACACCCACATATATACCTACATGTATTGGAGTATGGGGAAGCATCTGTCTGTACGCCATGCTGATATACTAATAATTATCTAGAACCTGTAATTAGAATTCATTTAAACATGTGGATACATATGAGGAGTAAGATACTGATAGAGGGGTCATGTGAAACTTTGATAGTGGGACAGGAAACCCAAATCAACATTTAGTCCTCTGTTCTTGCTGTTAAAAAATATGATCATTCTGGCTTCAAAAGTTTTTCTTTCTTGGATATTTCTAAAGTTCCCTTTGAGCACTTTGATTATTAGGTCCTTGACTGAGTGGTCAGGCTGGGTAAAATGGTGTCCCACAGGGGTGCAGTAGGATCCTTCTTTGTGATGTTTGATGGAGTGTCTGTGCTTGTTCATTCTGCCATTTAATTGTTGTGTGGTTTCCCCAATGTAGCACCCTAGGTGGAATTTGGTGCAATGTATCATATATACCACAATGCTAGATGTGCAAGAGTATAATCCTTTAATGCTGTAGGTTTTGTTGTTGTGGGTGGCTTTGTTGTCTGGGCATATGTGCTGGCACAGTTTGCAGCAAGGTTTCTTGCACTGTCTGGTACCTTTTTCTGTATTCTTCTCATCAGTGTGTAGTTTCCTGTTGATTAATTTTTGTTGAAGGTTTGGTGGTTGTCTAAAGGCCAAAATGGGGGTTTCAGAGAAGATATTTTTCAGAGTCTCATCTTCTGTTAGCATTGGTTGTAGATCTTTAATAATTTTCCATCCAGTGTTGGGTTGTAGGTGACAACGAATGGTACCCGTGTAGAGATTTTCTTCTCCCTGTACTGTAGCAGGTGCGTGAATGGTGTTTTTAGAGTGGAGTGGATTTGTTTGTTAATAATACTTGATTTTTAGCCTTTTTGGCTCATGGACTGGGAGAGTACATTTAGATGTGCATTACGGTCATTAGGATCAGAGCAAATTCTATGGTACCTAGTAGCTTGGCTGTAGATGATGCCCTGTTTAGTATGGGAGGGGTGGAAGCTAGTGCTGTGAAGGTAACTGCACCTGTCTGTTGGCTTTTTGTAGAGTGAGGTGTGGATTGTGCCATTGGTACATTCCACCGTTGTGTCCAGAAAGTTTACAGATTTTGTAGAATATTCCATTTTTAGTTTGATTGAAGGGTGGTATGAATTAAAAGAATCATGGAATTGTATGAGTTTTTCCTAGCTTTCGGTCCAAATGATGAAAATATCATCAATGTATCTGTAATACTTGTATGGTTTGGTATGTGGTGTGTCTAGGAATTTCTGTTCTAGGTCTGCCATAAACAGATTAGCATATTGGGGTGCCATCTTAGTGCCCATGGTAGTGCCCATGGTTTGTAGGTAGACCTCAACTGAAATAATTATGTGTGAGGATGAATAGTGTCAGTTCTGCGATAAATTGGGGGCTGTATTTTTGGTTGTCAGTGTAGGAGAGAAAATTGAGGCAAGCGTTGATGCCATCTTTATGTGAAATGTTGCTTTACATCTGCATTACTGGATTAATACGGCTACAATCTCCACTCTATTATATATATATATATATATATATATATATATACATTATCAGTAATTGTAGATCCACTGCAGGATGAAGGCTTCCTCAGCAAGCCTCCAACAACTTCTGCTGCCACTGTGTACAAACAAATTTGGTAATTTCATCTACCCATCTTGACTTTTGTCTTCTTCTTGGGCATTTAGTATTGAGTGGAATCCATTCCAAAATTTGTATGGCTCATCTACCATCAGGTCCTCTTGCTTTCTGGCCTACCCATTTTCATTTAGAGTACTTTACTCTTTCAATAATGTCATAGATCTTTGTTTGCTGCAAATCCAATCACACCATTTTCAGTCTCTTTTTGTTATGTTTAGAATTCACTTCTCCATACTTTTCTGCATAATCTCAAGTTTTGTATGCAGAAAAAGAACAAAAAAACAGGAGGAGCTCCTAGTGCGCTAACAAAAAATGGATCACCATAAGGACTCTACTAACTAAAGGCACTGGCTGAAACAGCACATATGCGTTGATCAGCAGTCAACATCTGGGTATTCAATATTATCTAGTGTAACAACGTGAAAAAAAAAAAAAAAACCCTCCTGGCATGTTCTGCGATCTGTTATCACACCCATGATTCTGGGGGGTGGGAGTAGAGAAGGATCTTCTTGACTGCAGTCCTTTTCTAAAACTAAAAGTGGCTTCCAGTGTTACTGCTGCACCCTGTGCACTGGTACTAGGAGGATCTATTACCGCCTGACCCATATCACTGCAAGTTCCACCAGCAAAGTTTATGGTTGAGCTGATAATTCTGCTCCCACCATTACTACTACCAAGCATGGTGGTGGTAACACCAGCTTTATCCTACTCTTACATTTGATGATACAAGGACAGTGATTCAGATGATTAATCCACAGATGAGACTGCAACATCAGCAAACAATACAATGTGATCACTACTGGTGATAACCATTATTTCTCTTCCACGCTGCAATACATTGTTTTCTAGGACACTGGAGACCTCTCTAGCATTCAAAGGCTTAGATCACCACTTAAATCAGTGACGTTTAAGGGAATTTCAATGTGTCCCCTATGTTGTGGTTAGTTTACCCCAGAATTGCACCTCTTACTTGCTGAATATGGCCCTTAGAAACATGAATGTAAACCCTTTGGGCCTTATTCATCAAGTTAGAGAGGTGCAATAAGCAATTTTATTTCTTCCCTATGGTGCAGCTGGTTTCCTCTAGAATTTGTGCTTAAATCCCTTAAAGGGCAATTGAATAATCTGCTAATTTGGAGCAAACTAACTGATCAATAGGGGACATATTAAAATTCCCACTGAATTTCAAAGCAATGTAAAATCAGGAATTTTCATTTCACCCCAATGATGCAGTTGGTTTGCTTCATAATTTCACCTCTTCACCTTACTGTCTTGTACCTTCAGAACAATACTGGGGCAGACCAACTGCACCATAGCAGATGAATAAAACACATTGATTTAAATTGGGCTTTTAACCCCTTGAATGCTGAACAAGTATCCAATGCCCAATGTAATGGGGAAAAGTTACAGGGATATTTATATCTCCCCTACGGTGCAGTTGGTTTGCTCCAGAATTGCTCCTCATTTACTTTGTGAATAAGGTCCTTAGGGCTCGATTTAAAGGCAGCCGTTAACCAAAAAAAACACTAACGGGTGCGTTAAGTGTCATGTTGCAATTCAAAGATCCGTCTAAACAACAGCTAACGGCAGTTGCACAATTCCTACGGCCGCTACACTTACGTGCATTCAGACGCATGGAACAACATGGAACAACATACCCCAGAGCTATTCAAAGGCTTGCGGTACTGATAACGGCTGAAAAAAAGACACACCTAACGGCTAAAAGTTAAGACCCACTTCTCACACACGTTAGACACTTAACGGCCAAAACTAAACACCCGTTACAGAGGAAAACACACAAAAGGCTTACCGCACAACCATGTAAATGGGAAAATTAACCCGTGCAATGCCAAAACAACACAAAAACATGCACACACAACACAAATCACTACACACAAAACAACAACCAACACCACAGGAACAATGACACACAAAAAAACAACAACACAACATGGCACGGAACAATGGGGGTCATCACACAAAGCGGACCCTGCAAATACAAGCTCACCTGGGCAACATCAACACGCGACCTGCACCCCACAACTGCACGCCCGCAAATGGCACACACAGAACAAGCACAACACACCACATCTTATAACACACACACACACACCTGCAAACACTTACCTGGACACAAACAACTCTCCATTGGTCAGCACTCACCTCATCACCACACCTACACAACGCCCTAGCAAGTACTTAAAGGGACAACTCAACACACTCACTTGTGGCTTGTTTTCCACTCAGGGAGGGAGAGAGAGAGAGAGAGCGCGCTAGAGAGAGAGAGCTAGAGAGAGAGAGGTAGAGAGAGAGAGAGAGACAGATAGAGCAAACAGTATGTTGGGTTATATATTGTTGCGAAGACTGCGGAGAAGGCGTGCAAGGGAGAGAGCTAGGGAACATCAGCAAACCCCAAGCACGCCTCATCAACAGCCTCCACCTGTTGCAAGTGAGGAGGCTCTGGCTCAGCAGCCACACAGGAGTCCATCCCCACCTGGAGGGCACAGGATGTATAGACGACCACCAAGGCCCAGGGTATACCGCCCAAGGGTCACACTCTTTGGAATGGCTGATGACGAGGTCATTGATCGCTACAGGTTGAGGCCTGACAGCATCATTGCCTTGTATGAGGTCATCAAGGAGCAGGTGGATCCCATCTACATCCACAACCATGCCCTAACTGGCCTGCAGAAACTACTCTGTGCCATACACTTCATGGCAAGCGGGGCCTTCCAGTCCACTGAGGGTTACGCATCTGGCATGTCCCAGGCCACATTCTCCAGAGTGCTGGCCCAGGTCCTGCCAGCCCTCAAAATCAAGGCCAGTACCCATATACATTTTCCCACCACCGACATGGACTGGATACACGTCAAGCAGGCCTTTTACGCAAAGGGAGGCATGCCCAGGGTCATGGGTGCTATAGATTGCACCCATGTCCGGATTAAGGCCCCAGCACGTGACGCACAGATATTCATCAACAGGAAGAACTTCCACTCCATCAACGTGCAGATGGTGTGTGACAGCAACATGAGGATCATGAATGTCTGTGCAAAATATCCTGGCAGCACACATGATGCATACATTCTACAAAACTCCTCAGTCCACAGAGATTTTGAGAATGGAACCTTTACAGGGGGATGGCTACTGGGTGAGTTCACAAAACAAAATCACACCACATACACAGGCGTACACACCACTCAGCTCAGCATGCACCTGACCCACACCTACTACGTCCACCACACAAAACATCATTCACACAACATGTGCTCCCTGTTTCACCATGTCACTCACATTACACAGGTGATGCTGGCTATGGATGCAAGTCCTGGCTACTGACCCCTCTGGCCAATCCCCAAACACATGCCCAGGAAAGCTACAACCAGGCTCATGCCAGAACCAGGAATGCTATTGAGCGGACATTTGGGCTCCTCAAGTCAAGATTCCGATGTCTGGACCACTCTGGGGGAGCACTGCAGTATGCACCGGCTAAGGTGTGTGACATCATTGTGGCGTGCGCAATACTGCACAATATCGCAGTGGACACCAGGCTGCTGGAGCACATCCCGGACCCCCCCATACAGGAAGTGCCCATGGACATCGGGCATGTGGAGGAGACCATGAGAGGGGCACAGATCAGAGACAGGCTCATCACGGAATACGTCACCTGTGAGTATAACACAGGCATGCAAACAATCCATGCAAGTCCCCCAGCAGTCCTGTGACACTAACCACACTGCACATTTTGTTCTGTCTCACCCCACAGGAACAGTGACACAGCACTGCACTGGCAGTGGACGTGGAAAATTGTGTGTGTGGACTCAGCAACCATCCTCCATTCCACTCTCCACGTTGACATACAGACCCCAAGGATATCACGCACACCCTCAGGAGAAACAAGGTACAACATATTACCCATGTTCATCACCTTACACGGCTTGATTGACAGCAACTAACTGGATATGCCATGATTAGAGCCTGAACAACCATGCTAGCCCAGTAGTGAAAGAGTATTATCTAATGATTTGCATGAGAAGGGACATCAGACTCAATATGGGACCTGTACTGTGCTACAGCTGAGAAGAGCAGCACAGGGGTGGATGTACAGTGGTATGGGCACACAATGTAGAGGTCATGAGACGTAGATCAGATTACCACGGACTCCATGCAGACCTGTGAGTGTGCAGACGTATGTGCCCCTGACATGAATACACACATCAACAAATGTGTCCTAACAGTTCCATGGAACAAATGACATTGGGCTGCCACTGTCACTTTCACAGTGGCAGCACAATGTCATTACTTCCATGGAGCTCTCAGAACACTTGTTAATGTGTGTATACATGTCAGGGGCACATATCCCTAGGACTGATGCACATGTCCTTAGTTCCCCACAGAATTGGTTACAGATGAGTACACAACACATTGTCAAGCAATGGTTTGTGCACTCACCTGTAACTGTGAAAACTGAGGGGATGAAAAAGACTAAATTGTTGTTGCTTGATGATCAGTTCAGGTCTACTGCTCCAAATCCTGTCCTCTTGTCCCGCAGGCATCCGTAACATGATCCATCCTTGAACTGAAGATCTTCCATGTGACTGGATTGATGTCTTGACAACACCTTCATGAAGATCACCCCTTGCTGTTTATGGTGATGTTGTTGGTGATGCAAAGTTTGACCTGAGGTTCACACAAACCTCTACTGGAACATTCTCATAGAGACACAGAAAACACTAATTCTTGAGTGTTGTAACCTGTACAGTCAGGATGCTCAGCTACAGAGTTGTCAAACCTCATGGACAACACATGAGCAGGGCAGCAGTGTTACTGAAGTATTACAATTTAGTTTCAAAGTACATTTAGTGTTCTCATACAGGTGTTCAATGCATATAGGCAATACACACACAAAACACATGTACATTCTAATGTACTTTGAGACACAATAAAGATGAACCATCACCATTCTATCTGTGTCTGTAGGAGGATATATTTGAGAACACATATGTCAATGTGTTACCACACCCAGGGTAGAGTATGCCCCATACATGGAAAGGCAACACCCACATCACAGGAGTCCACCACTTGTTTGCCAGTGACTGGACTCTGTGATGTATCAATGCAAACAGATGATGGTGGCAGTGATGCACCAATGTGTTGTGGGAGTGATGAAGAGGTGATACAGGGGACATACTTCCACAGTGAATACCTGTCCACAGTATCTGTATTGCTCAGTATAATCCATGTTCGGAGATTTTGCTCCACTTTGACATATCTCAGTACATGGGCTAACGAACAACCAGACTAAGTGGACATGTGTTATCACTGGTGAAGTCTGTTACACCCTTAGGGAAACAGCAACTCAACTTACAGGAGACCCCAATGCTCAGCCCAGGATATCAATGTGTGTGCTACACGTTGAAATCCTAGGTTAAAAACATTGGCTTCTTCAGTAAGTCAGTTGCACAATGAGTGTGTGAATCCAAGACAACATGGATACATGTCCCATTTATCTATCCTGCTTATAATGTCCCTGCTAAATCACAGAGCTGTTTGTCTGGTTATCCCATTAACCCACTGAGTGCAAGAGTGGTCCCCAACGCATTTCTTGACAATGCGTTGTCTACCACTCTGGCACTCAAAGGGTTAAACACAGCACATGATGTAGACAAATGTTCAGTGTTGTACAATTTGTTGTGCTAAGGGGTATGTTTTGTTGTTCAAATTCAACACACAACACCGCCATATAACACAGTGGTGTAATATGGCTCCAGGGATGTATTACAAGTTGAATTTGTACAACGGTGTGTGTGTGAACCCATGTTGTAGCATCCCACTAACATTTCACATAGGCAGAGGTTGTGTTCACTGCATTGTATGGCAATGCATTGGAGACAACCCTGCCACCCAATCCATAACTGAAGACACAACAGATCAGACTGGAATTAAAAAAAAAATGTTTTCTTTATTGAGGGGAAACTTAACAGGTTGGGCCTTTCATTTTTTCTTCTTTGGGTGGGGGGCCTTAGCCTGGGTGCCAGAGGTGGATGCCCTTGTGGATCTCCTGGTAACCCTCTGCCCCCTAGGTGTTGCTTCAGGGGTAACACTAGAGGGGGTGGTGGTTGCAGTAGACCCCTCAGTGGAACGCAAGTTCTCCCTCTCCATCCTCAGGTTCTCCCTGCGGTTTATCTCCCTCAGCTCCACAAGGACCTGTGTTAACATGTCCATCACACCAGTCCTGAGCTGCTGGAGTAGTGTATTCCCCCTGGACACCTCCGACTCCAAACCTTGGATCCTGCTCTCCAATTGGACAATGTTCCTCCTGGATTGCCTCCTGCTCCTGGTGATATTGCTGTCAGTACTCCTGCTCGACCGGAGTAGTCTCCTCTGAAGGGCCATACACTCCGCCTCCATCCCTGTGAGGCGTGCGGTGCTGGAGGTGGATGTGCCCGGTGTCCCTGGTGCTGCTGTTTCTTCCTCTGCTGCTGAGGGTGCTGTTTCTTCCTCTGCTGCTGAGGGTGCTGTTTCTTCCTCTGCTGCTGAGGGTGCTGTTTCTTCCTCTGCTGCTGAGGGTGCTGTTTCCTCCTCTGCTGGAGGTGCTGTTTCCTCCTCTGCTGGAGGTGCTGTTTCCTCCTCTGCTGGAGGTGCTGTTTCCTCTGCTGCTGGAGGTGCTGTTTCCTCTGCTGCTGGAGGTGCTGTATCCTCTGCTGCTGCTGAGGGTGCTGTGGCTGCTGTTGGAGTGGCTGGTGCAGATGATGGGCATATGCCCACCACATCAAGTGATGCAGAGCTGCCCAGAGATGTGTGTGCTGGTGGAGGTGTGAATATGTCCCTGGGTAGGGGGCGCTGGGGCTCACCAATCAGGCCCAGGTGTGTGTAGTCCAGTGGCCAAGGGTCATATGGTGGCCACTGATAGGTGGTGGGACCCCACCTTGGATCATACCTTGGGGCATGCTGTGGAGCCATCCAGGAGGGTGGGTTGATCTGGGAGGCATATGGCCCATATTGGGTGTTGGCCACTGTCCCTGGCAGCCATTGCCTCCCTGGCGGTGGTGGTGCTGCTGATGGAGGGTAGTAGCTGGTGGAGGTGGATGGATGTGTCCACCTCTCCTCCTGTGGCATCCAGCCACTGTACTGGGGAGGTGCAGCTGGAAAGGGTGGTGCAGCCTGTGGTGGTGCAGCTGGAAGGGGTGGTGCAGCCTGTGGTGGTGCAGCTGGAAGGGGTGGTGCAGCCTGTGGTGGTGCAGCTGGAAGGGGTGGTGCAGCCTGTGGTGGTGCAGCTGGAAGGGGTGGTGCAGCCTGTGTTGGAGGGGATGGTGATGGTGGGTAAGGTGACCACCGGCTGGTCCCCTCCTCTGTGTCCTCCTCACTGGGGGGTGACATAGCCTCCTCCACTGTCTCCTGCTGGGCTTGACGGCCGTAAGCTGTGTGGAGGAAGAAGATGTTGTGATTAGTGACCTTTGCCATATGTTTGTGGAGACAATTCTACTTTGATATGTGTTGAAGAAAAATATATGTGTTTGTGTTAATCCCCCTGGGTAAACAAGGGTACTCCCACTGCTGAAAGGTGTTTGAGTTATTATGGGTGAAGGTTTCATTTTGAGGTGCAATATCACAGTGGCCAGAAATAGTACAGTGGGGCTGTTGCTACACCCTCCCATGTAGATATCTGGTCCCTGTACCAGAGCTGTCCATATGATTGTGTAGTAACAGCACCACTGTACAATATCAGGCCACTAGGATATTGCCCCTGACATATCCATGTCTGAGCTGTGATACCTTTTGCATCAACACACCTTTCAGCAGTACGAATACCATTGTTTAACTCGGGGGGGGGGGGAGATCCAACAACATATATTTGTCTTCACAACTTGTAGGGATGGCTATCCCTCCAGGGGGGTGGCAAAGGTTAAGTCCACCTTGATGTCAGATTGTAGACATTGTGGGAACAGATGTTGTTCTCTGTTAGTCCTATCCTTCCTACCCTCATGGTTGTTCAGATAATGCTCTATGTGACGGATGTAGATTTCAGTCATTTGTCTACACGAGGGATTTTCAGCAGAGACAAAATCAACCCATTTAGAGAACAATACTTAATTGGAATGGTGTACAGGGTGTGCATGATTTACAAGCACACTCTGTGGACCATTCCAAAGAGGTATTTCTCTCTATATGTTGTGACTTTGGCTCTGCTGAAGAGCCTCCGTGTGGTCAAATGATGGATATCTTCACCTGTCACATGGAGCAATATCTGTATAACCATGAGTGTTGGAGGGATGGGACTTAGATCAAGACACATCTGTTAACGATGGCAATGATATGACATCATGATGACATTACCCATTGCTATCCCATTACAGTGACACACAAGTAGAAATGGTCATATATGTATGTGGATATGTACCCTTCATATGGATGGAGTAATATCCTTCCAAGATGTGATGCCAGAGAGCATTTCATTAGGTGTGATTGCCTTACTGGCTATATATGTGCACCCATCCAACAAGACATTGTATTGATATGATGGATATGAACATACCTCGTATATCCCATCTACGTAGGGTGTGATATACTATGTATGTGTATTTGGATGGTAGCAATGTAGGTTGATATGTGATGGGTGCACATATCTGGCCAGTAAGGCAATCACATCCAGTGAAGTGATCTCTGTGTTCACATCATGTTGGAACATATTTAGTAACATTTGAATCCTAAGGGCAACAATCCAGCCAGTAGTGAGGGATATCTTTGATTGAGGCCTGTTTTTTTGTCTGTGTATGAGCCCATCCATCCTTCTGTGTGAGGCAACCGTACTCAGTCCTAGATATCCATCAGTCATGGCCTGTTGGTGACCAAGGTACAATGTTTGCTATTTGTTTCCCATATGTATCCTGCATAGAGATGCTGGTGTACCATCGATCCATGGCATCAGCACCCCTGTGGATCCATGTGGGAATCAGATATGGGATATGTCATTTCAAGTCAGAGAAATGATTGCAGCCACAACACCAATGCCTACTTTTTCCTGCTTGAATTCTGTAAAATAGTTTTCGGCCTGTGTGTTGCACCTACAAGCATTTATTCTGTGTGACACTGTGATGTGTGATCTGATGCCCCCTTTTGTGATTCAGTAAGCGGTGATGTTGAACCGATGACATGAACATGATGGTGACTTCTCCAGTGATCTCCTTTCCCCATTTCCAGTGTTTTCCATGGAGTCTGTACAATGGGACCCTATGAACTTGATTCTTGTTTTGGCATATTCTCCATGGACTAACACTGGTACTGGTGAAGTGAGGGTGTGTGAGGGTTACTTTGTGTCCACCATGTGTTTGTCACCGCTTAGTGAATGTCCCCTGTGTAGCATGTGATCGTTGGCCTATTGACTTGTTTGTTGTCAGGTTAACCCCTTGAGTCCCAGAGGGGTTGCCAATGCATTGTTGATCGATGCATTGATGATCCCTCTAGCACTCACGGGGTTAGGGTGGGGGTGGGGACATGGGTGACATTGTGTGTGAACAGTGATGATCTATGACAGTCGACAATTTGAAAATGAAGGTTTGTGTATTGTGTGTAATGAGCACAGCGACAGGAGGGTTGAAGTAGGACTTTGACAGGTTTGTCCCAAGTTGGACGTTGCCATTTGTCCAGGTGTTGTGTCCTTTTTTTAACCCTCATGGTGCTGTGTTGGTGCAGTTGTATGGCTGAGTGATGGCCATGTGTTGAGGTGTGAGTGTGTGTGCAGCTGGTGTTGGTTGCTGTAGTGTGTTGTTCTGTAGTGTTGCACTTACCGGTAGTGTGGAGGCTCCTCTCATCCCCAGTGTCAGTTCCTCCCACGACCCCCTCGATCATGGTCGGGGACATGTTCTGCCGCACCATCTCCTCCCAGCCGCAGAATGTGATGGGCACAGATGGGCCACCTCCGGTGCCTCGGGCTTGCTTGGCCATGTCAGACATCTTGTTCTTGACCACCCTCCGGCAGTCGCCCCATCTCTTCTTCACAGACTCCACGTCCCGCCTGCATGTTGCCACCGCGTTCACCCGGCTGCAGATCTGGTTCCAGGCTGCCTTCCTCCGCGCTGCCAGGCCAGGGACCTTTGCCGTCGGGTGGAGAACACTCTGCCTCTCCAGGACAGCTTCCACAAGAGCCGTGTTCTCCTCCTCACTATATCTGGGATCCCTGATCCTGCCCTCATCAGCTCCGGCATGGGAGGATTCAGAGCCGGAGTGCCCTGCCTGGTCTGACCCTGCCTGTGTGGGGTGCTCCCCAGGAACTACCCCTCGTCCCACTGCAGGTTCTGTCCCTGTCCTGCGTGTTCCTGCTCTGGTGGGCCTGGTCCCCCTCCGCCCTGCGGATCTCCCTCTCCCACCCCTGCTCTGCTGAGGGATCCCCTCCTGACCTTCCTCCTCCTCCACTACTCTCCCCATCCCTCTCTCCTGTCCTCCTCTCCTTGACATCACTCACCCAGTCACACCCAGGCACTCCCACAGGCCCTCACAGACACACTCGATCCAGTCACTCTCTGTCACACACTTTCACTCCCAGATTCACACTGTCAAAATAAAAAGTAATATGTGTAAGGTGTTATGAAATAAAAGGACTATGTGTATGTATGTGTATGTGTTTGTGTTTGTATGTGTGTATGTAATATGTGCAAAAGTGTGATATGTGTATATATAGTGCACCTCTCTCCTCTCTCCAAACTGCAAAACTCCTCTACCTCCAATGAACGCGCCTCTCTCCCTCTCTCTAATGACTATCCTCCGCTCCTGGGTCCTGATATCTGGCTCTGAAGAACTCGATAACAGACAGTGTGTGGCGGTTATTTTTGGGTATATATAGGTGTATTTGAAGTTATTTGATACATTGGGCCTTTGGGATTGGATGTGTGTTTGAATTTGTTTTGGCATCAATCAGGGTTGCTTGACAACGGCAGCCGTTATGTTACATGTTGTTTGGAGCTCAGTTATCGTGTGATTTGTCCGCCCGTTGTGCATTAACATGAGCGACAACGGGTTTTGTGTTACGTGTTTTTTGTGTGCCTACGCTCGATAGCTATTCTCGTAGAGTAGCTATTGAATCTGCCGTAACTCCTGTATTATTTGCGAGCGATGTGCCTTTTTCACTTAGCGGCTGGTTTAACGGTTGGCTTTAAATCGAGCCCTTAGTGTCTTATTGTGTGGCAGGAATTGCAAATGCAAAGGGTTTTGCCATGACATAAAGTGAACTGGAGGCCCAGTTATTATTACAGACTGTGTGTATGTATGTGCGTTCATCTGTATGCGTTTATGTATGTGTGTGTGTGTGTGTGTGTTTGTAAATGCCTCCAAATAGCATGCTCCAGAAAAGTCAGTAAGGTTACGCCACATTCCTCGGTGTCTTGATAGTATATAACTTTAAACAGTGCCCTGAGGAAATGAAAACCTGGAACATCCATACATTTCCCCACTGCCCTCCTTTGCACAAGGAGAGTACACAGGACCATTTTCCTTGTAAGTAACTTAGTAAATTGGCAAGCGTAGCAATAAAAAATCAGTTCCAGCACTTAGTTTAGAGCACGGTTGTACTTTTACATCCCTCCCAACTTGTTCCTTCTCGCTCATCTGTTTCTTACTTTACATATAAAGTTCTTCAGTTCCTCCATAAAATATTTATCTACTTCCATTTTTCCTAGATTTCTTCCACGTGATCTGTCAGTCAACTAATTGTTATTGTGGCATTGCTTTCTCATGTCCTGGTGAACTTGGTAAACCATTAGAACTTGTTATGTAATATTACATCCAGTGGAACCTTGGAGAGAATTAGGAAGAGACTTCTGGTAAGATTGATGACTCTGCATTAATAACATATGAAATAGGTTCAGATTCAGAAGAATGAGCTAGAGATTGCTGCATGGAGAGACTCCTGGAGCACCCGGCAGACCAGCCTTTGATTCACAGATAATTGTGCGGGAGCTGTCAGAGCAGCTTGTTTGATTCTAATTAGGATCCGTCTTGAGAGCTTACTGAGGCAAAATTGTCAGCGAGAAGGGGGTGGGCAGGATTCCTGTATGACATGAAGTGAAAGAATCCATTGCTTTTCAGACTGTTTGTGTTTGTATTAGTGCTGAGGAATGAAAGAAGAGGATTTGGGTGGGGAGAGTGAGAGAGAGCTCAAAGTTATGAGATGATAAATTGCAATATTATATTTTGCTGTGTATTGTTTTGTACAAAGCTTGGAATTAAGCAGACAGACTAAGAGCTGGGGGACAGAGATAATGAGGGAAGACAGAGGGCCAGGCGTGAGAATGGGAGAAGGGGTGATGAACAAAGGAGAACTGGAGGAATTCTGGGGCAAACTAATTGCATCGAAGGACACAAACAAACAGTTGATCTCCTGTTCCTCTTAGTACATCAGCCTCTGCAAAATTAGCACAAGGTGGGGGAAAAGGTGTGTGAGAAAACAGGCCAGTAGAGGTCAGAGGACAAAAATACCAGCAGCAAAAAGAGTTGCGTAATTCTGAAGTAAGCCAATTGCACCATAAGGGACAAAATCAAATTTATACTGATTTAATAGGGCCTTTAACCCCTTGATTGCTAGAGAGGACTTCAACACATTGTAAAGCAATGCACTGGAAATACTTTAGCTATTGAGGGTATAAGGTGCCAGTATAAACTAGAAGGGTGGGCTACGAAGTGTGGTTCATTTTCTGCGTAGGGACATGGACAGTCTGGCACTCAAAGGGTTAAATGAGCTGGAGAGTTTGAAACTTGTGTTTGGTGTGGTGCAGTTGGGTGAATTCAGATTTATTCACCTTTTCCCTTGACTAAGACAAAAAAGGGGAAAGAAAGTGAGATAGCAGCCAAGGCATCAATACTACAAACTTAATGCACTGTGTTGCATACACCTCTCACACTCAAAGACTTCCAGAGAGCTATCCAACAGATTGCAATGCAATGTGCTGGTCACCAACACATCCTGCTAATTAACCCCACTTATTAGGAATTGATTTTCTGTGGACTAGTTTCCTCAAATGACTTTTGTAACTAGTACAGGATATTATGATTCTTTATTATAGGACTTCAGGACCCCAGGCCACTCCCATTTCCATGGTATTTCTTAAGAAGACCAGAGGGAGAGGGAGAGGTTTGGGAGAACCATATCAGCCTCTGTGGATATAAAATCCTATACTAGTTACAGGTTACTTTGGGGAAAATAATCCACATTAGGAGTTTATGCCCATATTTAAGGTAAGTGGGACTTATAATTATCCCTTTCATTGCCAGAGTGGTATGCAAGCATTGCATAGCAATTCGTTGCATACCCCTCTGGCACTAAAAAGGGTTAACAGGTATTAGAGTTCCTTCAATCTTTTTCTTGCAGTATTGCTTTGTTTGTTACTGAGAAATAAAATGTAATGAAGATAGTGAGTGGGGAAGGGTCACATTAAGAATATCTGAGGCTCTGGGCAACCTTGTGAAAGGAGGCCATAAAAATAAGAATATTTTCAGGATAACCTAGTTCTGTTTCTTTATATTTAGTGGTCTCCTTCACTAGGCCCTGTACTGCCTTGTACTGGGGATACTGCTTGGTAGACTGAGGGTTAAGAGATTATCCAACCAGGCAAAAAGATAATACATTGCATTTATTAATAAAGGACAATGACTACAGGCAAATAAACAGGGGTAAAGTATATAAATGGCACACTTCTGCTATTCTCTTCTTGGTATGCCAGCAAAAGTTGTACAGAATGGCAGGGGTTCCATGTAATAATCAGTCCATTTTAGCTTTATTCTGGATCTTAAACAAATTCTCAGTAGAGGAAAGGGTGGGGCACACAGCCCACTGTACATTCACCAGGTGATGGCTTGCATAAACTCATAAAAACCTTACGTAGTCCTGGGAAGGTTCCTAGAGATCATCCACAGTCACTTTCCTTACTCTTGAGATAGCCTCCAAATTAGCTTTACTGCCACCAACCTTGTTTTACAACACCCACCCCACAGTGGCTTGGCTACAGCACACAGCTGGATGAGGGACCTGGCCCACTTTAGTACCAACTCACCATAACCCTTCCCAATGGGTGCATCCAGTCCCAAGCTTCCCACCTCCCAGTACACTTAGCAAGTACATGGACACAGTCACACTCCAGGCTGGCCCCCAGGCCTCCCCCCATTCTAGTGAGGCCTTCCTCCCTGCTCCTACATTGCTATCTCTCTCCTTTCTCCTTCTCACTGAGTTTCTCTCTTAGACTTCCTTCTGCAATCCCCTCCAGGATCTGATGGCACAGCTATCATTTACAATGTATATTTTGCTTAGCTTGATGTGTGGGGAAGGGACACACATTCCATTCACAGATTTGCTCTGCCCGGGTTCTTGAATTCCTTTCCTCAAGTTGTACTAGTGACCCACAGGGGGTTATCTGATAACACTGAATCTCTGTGGTTAGCTAGACTCCATGGCAACATCCCTCTGTACTTCAAACATACATACTAACCCATTCAATGCTGGTAAGTGTCCAAGACACTCTAATATATGCACACACAAGGGACATTAATGTTTTCAAAAATGGGAACACACGGTGAAGACAATGGAGGTCACCGAAAACAGGGTAACAAGCATTCTGTCACAGGCCCATTGATATTTGTGTCTACTGGTCTGCTGTACACCCAGGATATAGTCACTAGTCCTTGACAATCAGATCAAGGAAATAATTTCATCAACAAAAAGAAAAATGCCATAGATAATATCCCAAGTTGTGGCCACAATGGATAAATAGGTCCCCCAATAAAAGCTAGATACTCATAATTTGTAAATTTACACTATGAGTTGGGGGAAAGAGTGATGTAATGTAACACTGATCCTCTGAACACATATGAGGACAAAAATAGGAAACAAGGTGAGATGAACAAAGAATCATGCTATGAATTTAACCTGGGACAACTGACTTGTGGGAAAGCATTTTGGCTCTCTGCACTTGGATACTGAACCCATAGTGTCAGTTTAATGTAATGCTGATCTGTTATGGCATATGTGGAGAAAGAGAAGGTGAATACCTTGCATCCCCTGCTGCTAAAAGTTGTTTCCCATTGTAATGTGTCCTCTGTGTTATAAATTGGTGGATGGTTTGTGCTTCCCTGTGTTATTTACCTCTGTACTGTATTTTGTTGTGTATTCTTAGTACATTGGATTCTGAAGTTTAGTGCTTGAGACAGGAATCCACCTGCAGAATGGCAAAAAAAAATACTAATTGACCCCTGTTGTGAGAGTACTTTTTTTCAAGGACTTTTTCTTGGATTGGAATGGTAGGCTCTGATTGGAGACTAAAGTACTGTCTCTGATTGGTTCCATGGGGCTTTCCCAGATTGCACACTCTGTCAGCACTGTCCCAAGCATTAATGCTACTATGTACACAAGAATGCTAGCTGAAAGTATGTAAATGTGGTGTATTTCCTCACTAAAATGATTTCTGTTTTACCCTCCTCAATACAAGTTTTGGCTGTATTTCCGGAGGGAATTCCTGGGGAGGACTTGGCTGGTGATTCTCATCTCAGCCACTGCAAAAGCTAATTCACTTATCTCATCAGTCTACTTGAGAGCAGTGGCCATTTCTTCCTGCCTCTTGCCTGATCTACAGTATCCAGGATAAGAACCCACAGAGGGGCTCTGCAGACTGGGCAAGCATGCGTATTGACCTCCACAGTATATATCTTGCAGTCTGGCATCTTCCATTAGTCTAAAGACACAGGACAGGACGCTCAACAGAACCCACTGATTATGGCCTATGACTAAGTGATCATTGTTGTCTCTCCTTTTGAATAGTGCTTCATCTGTTTTACATGTTTTTTCTGTGGCTGGCTAATTCTATTTTGGTGTGCTCTGTTGAGTACTCCTGTCCTATGTCTCCTCATTTGTTTAAATCATTACTGTGATGTCTGGAGTTGCTCCAAGCCTACAATCTGCAATTGGCCAGACAAGTGTATTTTCTCATATGATTACTTTACCTGTTATATGCTACTGATGATAAAAGTAGCAACCGTAACTTTTTATACCTTCCAAAATTGTCTGGCTCCACTCTGACTTCCTTTATATGCCAGTCCTGTGTACTTCCTGATGCCACATTACTGTGGGTAACTTTAGTGATCTAGTGTTCCTCGTGCTATGTTCCCGATTGTCCTCCGTGTACTGAACCAAACTTGATACCAACAAAGACAAGTCTCCGCTCTTTGGTAATAATACCACTGCTATGTTTACCTATGCCTCCTCTTATTTCTATGATTCTTTCTCATCCATAATACCAGTAGTTTCAGCACTTTGCTTATACAACCTCTGCAATGTCTGAATTCTCTTGCTCTGCACTTCTGGTTATGACTCCTACACAGCCTATGTCTCATTTCTACTCCCTTGTAATAAATAATCTGCTCTGCTTGACTATGTCTGCTGTCTGCTTCCAGCTTCCTTCAAGAGATCCTGTGTAGGTTCTCATGGTCTTTCAATCCTTGGGGCTCAGCCCCTGGTAGCAATAGATAGCATGGATGACAATCTGCACTTCTGTCTACTAAAACAAAGCCAATGAGAAGGACACTGCACAAGACACTGCACATCTCACCTCTGGTTTTTCATAATACAGAGAGTCGTATATACAAGGACATGTAGAATGAAATAGAAACTGCAGGAGACATTTCACTTCTCATCTCTGAATGTTTACAAAACAGAAAGCCATATATATAAGGACAAAAGTGGAGCAATATTGGGTCAAACTAACGACACTGCAGGGAACAAATCATATGGCATATTGATTTAAATCAGACTTTGAACCCTTTTAATGCTAGGGAATTCTCCAACGCATTGCATAGCATTCAAAGGGTTAAAAGCACAATGATATATGACCAAAATCTATCTATCTATCTATCTATCTATCTATCTATCTATCTATCTATCTATCTATCTATCAGACATACATGACCCAGACATTGAATGTGCTAGACAGAGGGACAGGCACTTGAAAGACAGAGAGATAGACAGACTTACAGATAGAGAGATAGACAGATGATAGATAGATAGCGAGATAGGTAAATAGATAGATAGATAGACAGATAGATAAAAAGATAGATCGATAGACAATAAATAGATAGATAGATAGATAGATAGATAGATAGATAGATAGATGATAGATCCCTTTATGAAACAGATAGATGATAGATAGATAGATAGATAGATAGATAGATAGATAGATAGATCCCTTTATCAAACAGATAGATAGATAGATAGATCCCTTTATCAAACAGATAGATAGATGGATAGATAGATAGATAGATAGATAGATAGATAGATAGATAGATAGATAGATCCCTTTATAGATAGATAGATAGATAGATCCCTTTATCAATTAATGCCCAGAGATATATACTTGAGAGAGCGGAAAGAGGAAAAGGAGCGAGCTAATGGAAGAAAGAGAAAGAAAGAGAGTGATAAATTAGCATTCTGTCTGTCAGGTAGCAAAATGGTAAGTTATTACTAGAAGATTTTTGCCTACTGAAGTTTATTTAAGATGTATCCCCAGGGAGAGACTGCGGCAGCTCTTTTTTTTTAGAAATAAATTTACTTTTTTGTAACTCTTGAAAAGAATTATCTCTAATGACTCATGTTATTACATGTGTGGGTGTGATTTCTGTGTCAAACAAAAGCTTTTGACAGATAAGCCAATCTATGGACTCTCTGAAATTAGGTGCAGAGATGTCTCCTTGATGCCTTTTTAACAAATCACCCCCTCTGTTCTGACATATAAACCCCCTTTGTCTGACTTCTTCTTCTTTAGTCACCTACACTTTTGTATATAAATGTTCTTTTCTGATTTAAAGAATATAGATCAGAGCTTAGCAACCTTGTGCTCTCCATCAGTTGGGGGGCTTCAACCCTCATCATCCCCAACCAGACATCAGCTGAAGAGGCCAAGGCTGTCTCCATGTGGTATAGATAAAGAAGGCCACTTTGCTTATATATAATATCCAGATTCTGACCTCATGACACTGCCCATTATTTACCACAATCTTTACTTATGAATAACAGTGAGATTTTGTAAAATAAAATTGTACCAGTGAAATATAGGAGTTAAGAATATTTGAGGCACTGGTAAAATTGTAAATGGAGACCCCATAGCTAGGAATACATTTAAAACTCTCTCAGTTTAAACCATTTGAGTGCCAGAAAGATATCCATTGCATTGCGCTGCATTCAAATGTTTAATACTGACCTTCCTTAGGAATGTTAAATGTTGCAGGAAAGCAGCCATATTGGTGCACTCTGCATCCAGGACAGCCTCATACCATAACTGACCATAGGATTAAATTAGTTACCATGAGAAAATGGGACTGTTGGGAATCCAAAGTGAGGCTCCCTGAAACAATGCTGGGTACACCCTTGCATTAATATGATCCTGGATAGGGAGTGTAAAGCTGATGTAATAACTGGATCTATTGCAGATTAAACCAATTGAACCATATTGGAGAAATGAAAAATTCCTTTGATTTAACATAGTAACTTAGTAATTTAGGTCAAAAAAAGACTTGCTTCCATCTAGTTCAACCCTTTTCCTATTCCTGTTTACCATCGTTGATCCAAAAGAAGGCAAAAAAACCCTCAATATAGCAATTTCAAATCATGTCTTGAATGGGGGGAAAAATCCTTCTTGATTCCAAATAGTAATTAGATTTCGCCTTTGATCAACAAGCATTAACTAAATATTAATCCCAGTACTAAAATACATAGCCCTCCATGTTCTGCTCTTTTAAAAAAGTATCCAGGCCCTTTTTAAGGCATCTAAATTATTTGATACCACCACCTCCTCAGGCAGTGAGTTCCCTTGTACCTTGTATTCATCTGTAACACATTGAAAAGCAAGTTGTTGAAGTCATCTCTAACATCCAAGAAGTTAAGGATAAAATAAGCTCCTCATATAGGCACAGGTGTGTTAAATTGTTCACTTCCTGTGCCATTGACAAGCCGCACAATTATCCAGATGGAACCATCTTGGGGTTTCTTGGGAAGGGTTACTGGTAGAAATTGTGCAAGCCTAGTCCACCAAGCCTTGTGCTGGATTTACCTTCAGCTTTGTCTGCTCACCTGGCCAGATTGGCGGCCAATTACAAGTTGCTGCAGATGCACTTCCGTGTGCATCCACATGTTTATTCTGACTAGGGTTCCTGAGCTTTGTGTCCTGTGTTCAACCTCTACAGTTTATATGATCAGTGCTGTTTGCTAACAAATCTTGTCCTGTAATGTTATCAATGATCTTATATGTTGCCTGCCATCAACCTTTGTCTTATTAAACAACCGCTGTTAATGGCTTCTGTTTGCTATAACTTATAGCTGAGTAAAGGAACACTAACACCTGCTAATAACAACCTCTCACTTACGTTACTATGGCAAGAGAATCATAATGGTTACTATTAATTTTGTTCTAGTGTCTTTGTTCAAGACATGACTGTTCAGTCAGTCCCAGATACCATATTCATTTAGGCAATGTAGATGTAATCATACAGCACACACAGTTGTCCTTTATTTTTACCGGTATGTGGCAGTCATCTGGAGTCATGGCAGGTGGCAGATAAACATAACAGTCATTAAAGGAGAACTATATCTATATACCTTACTATGAACAGAAAACGGCTCCTATGAATTATCCCCTTGCTCCTTTGATTCAAGAGATGTCTTCAATCAGTCACTGATGTCAAATTGAAGTAGGCAGTGTGCATGAGACTACTTTTATCATTTAAGGCCCAGATGGACTGTACAATGCATTGCAAAGTGATACATTGTCCTTGGTTAAATCTACCATATGATGTGATCAGAGCTTGAGTTCCTGTAGTCTTGCTAGCAGCTGTCATGTCCGCCTTCATGAACATAACATTCAAGACTGACTGACGTTTCTACCTTTTGATTTGAGAAAATCAAAATGAAAAATAAAACCATATGGGCCATTAGGATTTTCTGGCCATAGTAAAGAAAGTGGGGGTTTTGTTAAGAGGTGCCATGACCCACAGCTTGATAAGTGACTACTGCTCACTTCAACATCCAAAGAATGGCAGACCCATGTTGGTGTCAGCCAATGCTATTCAACTATCAGTCCCATCAGCCAACTGGATTGGAGGGGGGACACTAAAGAAATGAGAGGTGAAAACACAGGTGACAGAACTGTTGTATGGTTCTCTAGTCCATTTGAAAGAGCCCTTAACCTCTGAATACATTCTAATGATGATGCGTCATGTTAATTACTCTTACGAGTCTTCAAAACAAAACAAAAGGCCCACATTAGCAAAGATTATTCTAACAAGATAAAATCAGTTGTGAGTGAGACATAGATAATTATGGCATTATAGCAGATTGCACACTTTGTTTGCATATTATTTGCATGTTTACATTTTGATCCATTTCCCACAGATGGGTGCTGACCTTTCTGTGTTCCGCTGCCGCTCTAATCTTCATGTGTACACTTTCCATTTGTATTATCTGTTTCCATCTGTTCCTCTGTGTAAAAAGCTTTCTGATTGTTTTCCTCTGATTTGCTTTGGTTTAGAATTGCTGCTGTTTGCATTACAAAGGTGCAGTGCCACTTAGGACCAAAGATAGTTAATGTGTTTAATTGGGATTTTCTTTACGTTGCATGTCACAAAGTTTTTTTTCAGGTGGAAAGATAGAGGAGTAAAGGTTCAGAAGTATAAATGTACATTGAAGCAATTCTGGGGCAAACCAATTGCACTACAGGGGACACATTTAAATTCACATGTATTTAAATAGAGCTTTTAACCCCATTGACTGCTAGAAAGGTCTCTATTGCATTAGATACCTATCTAGCATTCAGGAGTTTAGAAGCCCCATTGAAATAAATGTGAATCTTGATAATGTTTAAGCCCTTAAGGATCAAGTGGGTCAGGGGTGGTTTGCACTTAAGGACCAGAGCAATTTTGACCTTTTGAGTATGTCTTTGTTCAACCATAGTTTCTTTCTAATTCCTTTTTTACACCCACACAAATTATCCACTGTTTTTTAAGCACAAGTAGGGCTTCCTTTTCATACCACATTTATATGGATAATCCACCATTTCTTTATTAATAATAAAGAAAATGATTAAAAAAAATGAAAAAACACGACTTTTTATACAGTAAGTTCTCCTGTGTTCATTTGTGCCCAATTGTTTAATTTGTTTTATAAATACTGGCTAAAACTCCCAAAATGTACAGTTTTAGGGGGGCACTGTTCTTATGAGGTGAAAATCCCCATGTCCCTCTTTCCCTCCCTGGTGTCTGCTTTTTTGTGGTGTGTATATAAGTGTATTACACTGCTCTACAACAATAAAACTCACAATCATTTATGTTTAAACTTCAATATATGTGTTTATTAATTATTTGTTGTAATTAAAATACTTTGGTTTTATTTGTTTACACAGAGAGGTGTCAATAGGTCATAATTATATCTGAGAACTCTCAGGTTTTGACCCTGAGACTCAGGGTTTTGACCCCAATCTCAGGGTGTCTCAGGGTGTCGATCCAAATTCTCAGGGTGAGAGAGTCCAGTTCTACCTATTATCTAATCTGCTCCAATCAACTGCTTCATAGGGCCCTAAACTAGTACCACTTATACTAGGAAGGCAGATGGATAAGTCCTGTTTGTCTTATGTGTGTCCATGCAGTGATATATCTAATTTGTTTCATGTCCTTGAGGACCAATTGGAGCACCTCTCCATTAAAGCAAGTAAGAGCATCTCACCAAGAACCTATGTTGAGGGGAACTTTAAGGGTTAATATCTATAAAATCTCAGGGCTGGCTAATTGTGAAAGTTCCCAGGCATGGTCATAAAGTGGCCTTAGTATTTCTGCCACATCTAAAATATTTTATTCTATCATAGTGAGGAGAAGAAAGGCAGAGAATAGTGGCACAGGCAATGTACCCAATACATCTCTTTTGTCATTGGCTCAACTGGCAAAACGGGGAAAGGCTGAAACTGACTGTCTTTTAGCAGTCAATTTCAGTCTCCCCAGCATGCTCACAGCGTGTCCTGAAGTGTGCTGTGGTCATTTAACCCATGATGTGCCAGGACCATCACTGGTCCTCAATGCAGGGACACCAGTGATGGTCCTGGCACACTACTGGTCTTTAAGGGGTTTATGACCATTATGGGGCAGTTGGTTTAACCTAGACTTGTTTTACTTTACATTTATATATATATATATGGTCCACAGAGTCAAACTGATCAAGCTAAAGAGGTGCAATTCTAGAGCAAACAGCATGCACCATAGGGGACAAAGAAATATACCCCTCATTTTCATGGAGCTTCTAATACCTTGTTTTGGGTAATTAATGTAATATGTGATGTGTTGGAGATCTCTATAGCTGTTAAAAGACCCATGTAAATAAATGAACATTTTTATTTGCTTCCTTACTGCAGTTGGTTTGCCCCAATATTTAGATTCCTGAATACGACTCTAAAGCACTTTCCTTAAATGGTCTAGCAATGCTCCACAGAA
Source organism: Rhinophrynus dorsalis (assembly GCA_037306005.1). Taxonomy (NCBI): domain Eukaryota; kingdom Metazoa; phylum Chordata; class Amphibia; order Anura; family Rhinophrynidae; genus Rhinophrynus; species Rhinophrynus dorsalis. Next base: position 469,914,734 of record CM074720.1, read on the forward strand.
CACAGCTCCATTACTCATGTCCTTCATAAAACTGCTCTCTATGCTTACTACTGCTGCCAAACGGAAATCACATTCTAGAACATTTTATATTGCCCAATATACTTTATATAACAGCTTTAACTTCATATAACTGCCCATCTGACTATTTCTCACTATTTCTACATATTAACTATTTCTATCTCCAATTTCTTGTTTTATAATTTTTCATTGATCCATATTGCCCTTCATTTTAACTTCTCCAATTCCTTTATGTACAGTAGCCCCATACTATAACCAATTGCTATAACTCTTCCTATTACTCCATGTGACCTATCCCTATAACTCCTCCTATTGCTCCATACAACTTCTCCTATTGCTCCATATAACTTATCCCTACAGCTCTTCCCATTGCTCCAGATAACTCCTCTCTATATCTCCTCCTATTGCTCCATTTAACCCCTCCCTTTAAATCTTCCCTTTTCTCCATATAACACCTCCACACACTCCTCTTAATGCTCCACAAAGCCCCTTGATTTACTAGGAGAATGTCACCATGCATAAATTGATCTTCAAAACGACAAGTTGAAAATGTTACCCAAAAGTGTGACATTCCAGTTGCTTCAGAGGGAACCTCCTGCATTGTGGTTGCAGCAGTAGTACTCCCTGCAGGCACCTCCTAACATTGTGGAAAAACTCTCCAACTAGAATTCCCCTACACATTCAGCATTGACGACAACTGTTGAAATGAACTACAGTATTGGGATAAGCTCCTGTAAAGAGAATATTAAGCCACACCCTCAGAGAAGGCTCTCTCCTTTTTACTTTTGCTGGGACTGAATTGGGGCTTGTAACACTGTGATCTGGTTCCTGTGGTAATCTCTCATTTATAAGGTACCAGTACTGTGGGATCCTTTTTGGAACACTGTGACCCATGCATGGGGGACACTCTTATCTATGACTCTTAGTGCACACAATGTGCAACATATTAAAGGGCAGCATGTTTAGGTCACCTTTGGATGTGAGTGGCATTTTGATGTTTCCATTTTGATGTGGGCGGCAATTTGATGTCATCATTTTGATCCAGAGACATTTTGATTTTGCCATATCTGTGGCTCAATTCCAATAGGATACCAAGCCCCTAATGTTGCACTGACTGCAGTGTTACTATAAATACAGTCCCCGGGCTCATTGGTGCGTGCTCATTGAGACTGCATTCAAGTAACTACAGAGAAGTGGAGAGTTAGAAAGAATCTGGCTAAGTAGTACATGCGAGTGTGTTTGGTGTTTTATTAAGGAGGCAAATATAGTTTTTGATACCTTTAATTGGCTAACTAAGAAGATTTAGAATGCAAGCTTTCAAGACCTTAGGTCTTTTCCTCAGGCATGTTATACAGATAAATATGAAAACATCTCTCTTAAATACAAGTACACATTACATTGTTTAGCATGGAAATCGGATAAGAGAACTCAATCCAGATCCAGATACTTTGATCAGTCAGTGGTAAATTGCACTCTTCCTCTGAGGCTTTAGAGGTATTTACAATGCTTTTGGGTCTGTTGGAAAGATCAACCAACTAAGTGATAATGTGACAGAAACTCTTTGTCCCTATTTAAACAACTACAAATTGCATTCAATTTTAACATTAATTTTACCTCCCATACCTTTCTGTCCCTCTGAGTGCAGAACCGCCCCATCAATACAGTTAACTTAATATCCTTGACACTGTGCCCATTTTGACAAAAATGGTCTCCCACTGGTGTCTCTGTGTTTTTGTTGTTAACACTGGATCTGTGGGAATTAAATCTCTTATGTGGTGCTTGTCCAGTTTCTCCCACATACAGACCTGTTGGGCATTTTGCACACATGATAAGGTATATTACATTGGATGATTTACAGGTGAAGGTACCATTGATCTTATGGTGTAACTGGGTGTTTGGAACTGGTATGTTGTCCGTGGTGTAAATGTGTGCACAGTAGTGATGAGCGAGCATGCTCGGCCGAAGCTCGGTTCGGCTCGAGCATCGCTCTGCTCGGCACATGGCGGTACTCGTACGAGTACCGCATGTGCTCGCCCGCCATGTTCGGGTCTCCTCCCCGCACGTTTCGCGGCTGCAGCGCAGCCAATAAACGTGCGGGGAGGCTCTGACATCAGTGTAATGCCAGCAGCCATGTTGGCTGCTGGCATTACACTGATTGGCTGGCCAGAACCCGTGATCGGGTGCTGTATAGCACCTGACCAGCGAGTTCGGCTCAGTCTTAGCCAGGGAGAGATGAGGATAGGAAGGGAAAGTCAGTGTAGGGAGAAGAAAAGTGTGTTTCAACAACAAAAAGACCCAAAAGTCCTTTTTAGGACTATTGTGTGTGGGGGCAGCAGTTTATTTTGTTTTGGGGGGCAGAGTTTAAAAAAAAACGTCACATATTCCGTTCACTGTGCCTAGCCGCAGATTAGCAGCACATTCTGTTTAGTGTGCAAAGTTGAAGATTAGCAGCACATTCTGTTCAGTGTGCAAAGTTGCAGATTAGCAGCACATTCTGTTTAGTGTGCAAAGTTGCAGATTAGCAGCACATTCTATTTAGTGTGCAAAGTGTAAAAAATAAAAGTCACATATTCCATTCACTGTGCCTAGCTGCAGATAAGCAGCACATTCTGTTTAGTGTGCAAAGTTGCAGATTAGCAGCACATTCTGTTTAGTGTGCAAAGTGTAAAAAATAAAAGTCACATATTCCATTCACTGTGCCTAGCCGCAGATAAGCAGCACATTCTGTTTAGTGTGCAAAGTTGCAGATTAGCAGCACATATTCCATGTAATATGAAGAAGGCGGGTAAAAAGGGACGGGGAAGTGGACGTGATCCTGATAGTTCAGGGCGCGGGTCAGGACGCGTAGAAACTGTGCCTGGTGCCAGAGCACAAGAAAGAAAGACATCCACCATACCTAGCTTCATGTCTCAGTTTACAGGGCGTCGCAGGACATCACTCTCGAGGTCAGACCACTGCGAACAGGTGGTCGGTTGGATTTCAGGTGATACTGCTTCCAGTCGGTTAAGCACCACCCTGTCTTCCACCAAGTCCACTCTCAGTAGCCAAGAGTCTGGTCAACATAATCCTCACCCTGATCATCCTTCCTCCCACCATAGAGGGTCTGGTCAAAGAAGTGATCCCACACTGGGATATAGTGAGGAGCTCGTCTCATCACCAATCCTTCATTTGAACCTCTCTCCAAGCACGCTTGCAGAGGAACATGAAATCTTGTGCCCTGATTCACAACCTCTAGAGGGTACCCAATCACAAGAAGATGACAGAGGGGAACGGCATTTAAGGTCAAAGGAAGTGGATGATGATGATGATGAGACACAGTTGCCATCAAATCAACCACTATTACTGTCTCAAGACCTTGATGAGGAGGATGATATACAGTTGTCAATGACTGAGTATGTGGTGGGATCAAGAAATGAGGAGGATGATCAGAGTGAGGAAGTGGAGGAGGACTTGGTGGACGATGAGGTGACTGACCCCACCTGGGAAGGTGGAGAGCCGAGCGATGACAGCAGTCCTGAGGGTGAGCCGTCTGCAGCACCGCAACAGGCTGGAAGAGGCAGTGGTGTGGCTAAAGAAAGAAGGCGGACCGCACCAAACCGGCCCGCAAATGTTCCACGGAGCACCCCCTTGCGTAAATCTCCCTTGCCAAGGGCTAGGTGTTCCGCGGTATGGCGTTTTTTTAAGGAAAGTGCGGACGACAAAAAAATTGTAGTTTGCAACCTGTGCCACACCAGAATGAGCCGAGGCATGAACACTAGAAACCTCACCACCACCAGCATGATCCGACACATGGCATCCAAGCACCGTAATAAGTGGGAGGAACGCCCGGATCGCCAATCTGTGTCTGCAGGCCACACCACTGCCTCCTCTTCCCCTGTTTTAGGTGCCGGCCAATCGCCTGTCGAAGGCGCAGGCCCGCATACCTCCCGCCCTGCACCTGTACCATCTGAAGCACCATCAGCGACCACATCCACTTCCCTGTTCCAGCGCAGCGTCCAAATATCGTTACCCCAGGCATTTGAGCGCAAGCGAAAATACCCAGCCACCCACCCACAGGCCATAGCACTAACCTCACACCTTTCCAAATTACTGGCCATCGAAATGCTGCCATTTAGGCTTGTGGAGACTGAGTCCTTCCGCAGCCTCATGGCAGCAGCTGTCCCTCGGTACGCAGTCCCCAGCCGCCACTACTTTTCCCGGTGTGCCGTCCCCGCCTTACACCACCATGTGTCCCGTAACATCACCCGTGCCCTGACCAACACAGTTACTGGGAAGGTCCACTTAACTACTGACACATGGACAAGTGCTTGTGGCCAGGGACGCTACATTTCCCTGACGGCACACTGGGTGAATGTCGTGGAGGCTGGGAGCGACTCGGACCCTGGGATGGCACAGGTGCTACCCACGCCGAGGATTGCGGGCCCTACCTCCATCAGGGTTTCCGCCAGCACCTACGTTATTGGCTCCTCCTCCTCCGTTTCCACCTCCGAATTCTCTGCGCGCAGCGCCACTCACCCATCAGCCGGTAGCTGGAAGCAGTGTAGCACTACAGTGGGGAAGCGTCAACAGGCCGTGCTGAAGCTGATCTGCCTTGGGGACAAACAGCACACGGCCTCAGAGCTGTTGCAGGGGATTAGTCACCAGACCGAGCAGTGGCTCTCGCCACTCAACCTGCAACCAGGCATGGTTGTGTGTGATAATGGGCGTAACTTGGTGGCGGCTTTGGAGCTCGGCAAGCTCACACACGTACCATGCCTAGCGCATGTATTTAATTTAGTGGTTCAGCGATTTCTAAAAACCTACCCCAATTTGCATGATCTCTTGACCAAGGTGCGCCGCGTGTGTGCACATTTCCGTAAGTCATCAACAGCTTCAGCCGGCCTGTTGAAGCTCCAGCAGCGCTTACAATTGCCAGCTCACCGGCTGCTGTGTGACGTGAGCACGCGCTGGAACTCCACCTTCCACATGTTGGCCCGGCTTTGTGAGCAGCAGAGGGCAGTAGTGGAGTACCAGCTGTTACACGGTCGTCGCCTCTCCGTTCAACTTCCTCTAATCAGAAGTGAGGAGTGGGAATGGATGTCAGACCTCTGTGAGGTTTTACGCAATTTTGAGGAATCGACACAGATGGTGAGCGGCGATAACGCTATTATCAGTGTAACCATCCCACTTCTGTGTCTACTGAAACGCTCGCTGCTCACAATTAAAACCGACGCTTTGCATGTGGAAGAGGTGGAAATGCGGGAGGAAGAGCTTACACAAGGTGATAGCCAGAGCACCCTCACTTCGTCTTCTCAGCGACAATCGGAGGAGGCGGAGGTGGAGGAGGAGGAGGAGGAAGACACGGTTGCCTCCGCTACAGAGGGTAGCCATGGAACTTTAGTTCCATCTCTTCAGCGTGGGTGGGCAGAAGAGGAGGAAGAGGATGAGGAGATTGAGAGTCATCCTCCTGGTGAGGACAGCAAAATCTTGCCTGTTGGTACTCTGGCACACATGGCTGACTTTATGTTAGGCTGCCTTTCCCGTGACCCACGCGTTATACGCATTTTAGACAACACGGATTACTGGGTGTTCACCCTTCTGGACCCCCGCTACAAAGAGAATTTCTCATCTCTCATTCCTCCGGTGGAGAGGACAAGCAAAATGGTGCAATACCAGAAGGTTCTTGTCGAAAAATTGCTCCAAAATTTTCCATCTGACAACGCTGGAGGCAGAGTACGTGCTACCTTGGCCAACCGAGAAGGGGAGAAAAGGGGAGCACACAGCAGTTCCGACAAAGGCAGGGCAACACTCTCCAAGGCGTGGGACACCTTCATGACACCCCGCCAGCACCCTCACCCTGATGCGCAGCCTAGTGTCACAAGGAGGGAAAAGTTTTGGAAGATGGTGAAGGAGTACGTAGCAGACCGTGTCAGCGTCCTCAATGATCCCTCTGTGCCTTACAACTACTGGGTGTCCAAGCTGGACACGTGGTATGAACTGGCACTCTACGCCTTGGAGGTGCTGGCCTGCCCTGCCGCCAGCGTTCTGTCTGAGCGGGTATTTAGTGCTGCTGGTGGCATCATAACAGATAAGCGTATCCGCCTTTCCACCGAAAATGCTGATAGGTTGACACTTATAAAAATGAACAAGGCCTGGATTTCCCCTGACTTCTCCACTCCACTGGAGGAAAGCCCCGGGTGAACATAAAGTCACTTTATATATGTTATTTACAATGATGGGAATACTCTGTATTCCCATTCACCCCTTCCACCCAAAAAATGGGTATATGGTTGACTCTCTTCCATATACCCTGGGATATAATTTTTTATATAGGGCCAGCTCACCAGCGGGCCCTGTGATATAATTTTTATATAGGGCCAGCTCACCAGCGGGCCCTGTTTGACAATTTTTGTATAGGTCAGCTCACCAGCGGGCCTTCTCATATAATGTTTTATTGGGTCAGCTCTCTAGCGGGCCCTCTCATATAATGTTTTATAGCGTCAGCTCACTAGCGGGCCTTCGCATATAATGTTTAGGATGGTCAGCTCCGCAGCAGACCCTCACCCATAATGTTTTAGATGGTCGGCTCAGCGCACGTTTCCCTCTTAATCATGGACCCAGTTCAGAAAAATCGAGGAAATTTTTGGCAGAATTTGTCTCTGCGCACGTTTCCCTCTTAATCATGGCCCCAGTTCCAAAAAATCTATGAAATTTTTTGCAGAATTTGCCTCTGCGCACGTTTCCCTCTTAATCATGGCCCCAGTTCCGAAAAATCGATGAAATTTTTTGCAGAATTTGCCTCTGCGCACGTTTCCCTCTTAATCATGGCCCCAGTTCCGAAAAATCGATGACATTTTTTGCAGAATTTGCCTCTGCGCACGTTTCCCTCTTAATCATGGCCCCAGTTCCGAAAAATCGATGACATTTTTTGCAGAATTTGCAGATGATATACAAGTAAATATACAGCAAATACTGTTTGGTAACAATTTTTCGCCTAAAGTCGTTTTTATCTTACTTTTTGTGTGTTTTACGGTCAGTCTGTAAAAATGGCGTACTACGGGCGAAACATCGTTCCCAGCAGCGACGTTGGAGTCCAAGATGCATCCAGACATCCTCCCTATGCTGTCCCTGAACCATTTCTGTGGTTTTTCCATCATTTTCTGCCCTTTTCCTATGGACCAGGCACCCTCCCCTCATCAGAGCAGGGGGTGCCTGGTGTAATGCTCGAGTCCTCCCATTGACATCAATGGGGCTCGGGTGCTCGGCCGAGCACTCGAGCCTCCGGGGGCGCTCGGTCAGAGCACCCGAACACCCGAGCATTGGGGTGCTCGATCATCACTAGTGCACAGTTTTCACATCTCTTTTGTAGGCAGGGAGATGTGCCATTTTTTGTATTTTTATTCAGGGCACTCCTCACCATCAGTTGTTTCAAATTGGGAGGCTGTCTGAAGGAGAGTAAGGGAGGCTGTGGGAATATGTTCTTAAGTCTTTCATCCGTATGTAATTTCATTTGAAGTTCTCTTGATATTTTGCGTAGCACTTCAACCTGGGGGTGGTAAGTGACCACCAGTGGCACCAGTTTCCCTTATATTGTTCTTTGTAGTGCAACAGATTTTTTCTTGGTATTTGGGTAGCCTTCTGTATTTGACTGTCAGTAGTAGTTGCGCTGTAACCGTGTTTTATAAAGTCTCCTCTGAGTTTCTGGAGGTGCTTTTCAAGGTCCATCATGTCAGAACAGATGCGGTGGTATCTGATGGCCTGGCTGTATATGATGGAGTTCTTTGTGTGTTTTGGGTGGAAGCTATTGTTTTTCGGGTAGGTTGGTCTGACTGTTGGTTTGCGGTTTAGGGATGTATGGATGGAGTTGTTCTGAATACTGATAGTTGTGTCAAGGAAGTTAATGTTTGTGCGTTAGTGACTGAGTGTTAGATTGATATTGGGGTGGAATGTATTGTAATTCTCATGGAACTTGAGAAGTTCCTCTTCACTGGCGGTCCAGATGATAAGCACGAATCAACATGGCTTTATGAAGATTAGATCATGCCAACCTAATCTTTTCCGCTTCTATGAGGAAGTAAGCAGCAACCTTGACAATGGCAAGGCAGTAGATGTAGTATATCTAGACTTTGTAAAGGCATTTGATACAGTGCAACACAGAAGGCTGGTGTATAAAATAAGGAAATTGGGGCTAGGAGATAACCTTTGCAATTGGATACAAAACTGGTTGAAGGATAGGAAACAGTGTGTGGTTGCAAATGGAAAATTCTCAAATACAGTTAAAGTAGAGAGTGGAGTACCTCAGGGTTCAGTATTAGGTCTGCTGCTGTTTAACATGTTTATAAATGACCTAGAAATAGATATAGAAAGCAAAATATCAATATTTGCAGATGACACTAAATTATGCAGGGTAATTAATTCGGAACAGGATAATTACTCTCTACAAAGGGATTTATATAAAATGGCAGATTGGGCAAACAAATGGAATATGAAGTTTAATGTAGGGAAGTGTAAAGTCATGCATTTGGTAGGAAATAATCCCAAGGCTACTTATAAACTTAATGGAATGATTTTAGGGGACTCGTTGCCAGAGAGAGACCTGGGTATCCTTGTCAACTACAAACTTGGAAACAGTGACCAGTGTCAAACAGCAGTAGCCAAGGCAAACAAAGTCCTGTCTTGCATAAAAAGAGGTATTGAAGCAAGAGTGGATAACATCATTTTGCCATTGTACAAATCTCTGTTAAGACATCACCTTGAGTATGCAGTGCAGTTTTGGGCACCAGTTCTGAAAAAGGATATACTAGAACTAGAGAGGGTACAGCGAAGAGCAACAAAATTAATTAAGGGAATGGAGGACTTGACGTATGAGGAACGACTAGACAAAGTTGGTTTATTTACTCTAGAGAAAAGACGACTAAGAGGAGACCTTATCACATTGTACAAATATATCAGAGGTCAATACAAGGATCTCTGCGGTAAGATATTTATTCCAAGGCCTGATCAGGTGACCAGGGGACACCCCTTGAGATTAGAGGAAAAGAGGTTTAGACTTCAGCAGAGAAAGGGTTTTTTTACAGTAAGGTCTGTTGAATTGTGGAATTCATTGCCCAAGGAGGTGGTTATGGCAGATACAATGGATACATTCAAGAGAGGATTAGATAAATTTATTTCAAAAGGGAACATACAGAGTTATACTGTTTATTAGTAGGCAGATCAGGAAGGTCTGTAAAAGACTAACTTATTTTGTAGCAGGATAGCTATACAGTTCTCATGTTACTAGGGTATGAGGCAAAGGTTGAACTTGATGGACTTGTGTCTTTATTCAGTCTAATTTACTATGTTACTATGTAATGTCTCTTCCACCCCAGCTTCTCCAGTACCACCACCACTAGTCCCTACGTGCTGCTGCTCTATTCCAGACATCTCACTGTTGCTTGGAGGCGGTGACAAGCAATGTGACAGAGGGTCCCCTGCTGTCACACATGGCATAATTTTCTCCCCCCCCCCCCGAGTACTACAAGAAACACTAGCAGCAGGCAAAGTATTGGTGGCAGCAGGTTCAGCACTGGCAGCAGGTTCAGCAATGGCAGAAGGTTTAGCACTGGCAGCAGGTTCAGCACTAGTGGCAGCACATCTGACAACAGGTACAACACTAGTGGCTGCAGGTACAGAAATTGTGGCACTGGCAGCATGGGCAGCACGTCTTGCAGCAGGCACAGGCAGCTGACTGGTCCTGCTCTCACTAGTACTACCCTTTTCTCCCTCCCTTCCCGTTCCCTTTTCTCCCTCCCTTTCCATTAAATTCCCAAGATCCCGTGGGGTGATTTAGAGGGACTGGAAAGCATTGGAACAGTAGTGGTCCCTTCCTCCTCAGACTCAGTGGACACATAATTGTCCTTCCAGCTCCTCCACTGATTATTTTTTACCCTGCTCATAGTGTTAGGAGTCACTATGAGCCTCTCCTGCATCACCTTTTGCTAAATATCACAAGAGAACAGCACAGCACGTCTGTCTCGCTCTGTACCTGCTTCTATTGTGTCTGCCTTCAGCAAAAACATCAAGTTTTTATAGCGGAAGTGCGAAAACAACGTAAATCTATGGGCAGAAACTTTCTAGCCATTGAAAAAAATGTGGATTTTCCCACGAAAAAGCATGTGCCTTTTTAGTGCATAATGCTTAGCATGGATTGATAGCTATACAGATACACCGATTTATTGATAGATAGATAGATAGATAGATAGATAGATAGATAGATAGATAGATAGATAGATAGATAGATAGATACAGCGATAGATAGATAGATAGATAGATAGATAGATAGATAGATAGATAGATAGAGTCAAAGCTCTTGTGTACACAAGCTAAAGTTCCTATGAGCAGAATATAAATGGATATAATTCACAATACAACCACACAGTGAGAAAATGGAAAGAAATGCAGAGAAACTGCACAGTGAGAGGGAGCAGAGTCAGGAGGGGAGTCATACCAGAGAGGTAAAGTAATAGAGCATTATTGTAAACAGGACAGATAGGGCTGGAGGATCAGGCAGAATCAGCCTTTCATCTACTTCAAAATCCTCTTCTTCTGCTAGGAAAGAAGCAACCCTGAACAAAATCATTAGCTGGGAAAGTCTATCAGAATTCATCCATACATAACTCTTCATGGGTTATTTTTACAGTATCCAAAATATAAAAACTAGAAGAAAATCTAGGCCAAAATATCTGCATTGTATATGTACTGAGTACACAAAACCATTACAGGAGTGATATACATTATAAACACTAGACTACTTTACTGTTTTTCTAAGGTTCTATGCAAAGCAATGTGTTGAGTATCACTCTGGTATTCAAAGGGTTAATATATTTTCATAATATGCTTTATGCTTTCAGTAGAATACCCCCACATATATACATACACAAACACACATATATACACACACACACACAAATACAAACAAGCACATACATACACATACACACATATACACACACAAACACACATATATACACACACACACACATATACAAACAAGCACATACATACACATACACACATATACACACACAAACACACACACACATACACACACATACACAAACACACACACACATACACAAAAACACACACACATCCATACACATATACAAACAAACAAACACATACATACACATACACACACACACACATACACACACAAACACACACACACATACACACACATACACAAAAACACACACACATCCATACACATACACACAAATACACATACACACACACATATACACAAACAAACACACACATATACACATACACAAACTACTGCCACCCAGCAGACCGGTAAAAAATTGCCTTCTGTTAAATGTTAAGTCTATGGAGGGAATGCCATGGCCAGTATTTTTTTGAAGAAAAGGTATCAACCCTAACACAAACACACACACACACACACACACACACACACATACACACATACACACAAATACATACACATACACACACACACACACACACACATATATACACAGACAAACACACACACACACACACACACACACACACATACACACACACAAGCTCACACAGATAAACACACACACACACACACACACACATATGCACACACAAACACACACACATATACACACATACACAAACCCACACATATATATATATATATATATATATATATATATATATATATATATATATATAGATAGATAGATATAGATATACCTCAATCTGACCATAACATCCTAATTGTCTTTATCAATAAATTCTGCTTGGATTCACTCTCCAAAGTTTGAGTCTATCTGAGGAACTCCAGGACACCCAATCCAGGGGGGTTGCGGATTCCCATGGTAGGCACCAGTGTCTTGAATAAGTCAGTCCCCTTTTCCTTACTGAAGAGTTTTATTTCAATACTGTCAGAGTTGTAGTTCAAGAATAATTGATTGATAAAGTATCCCCCTTTTACCTAGTGTAAACCACCTCTCCTCAGACGTGGAGTCTGGTCACTTGACAGTTTTTTCAGGTTTTTCCTTATGTTCACTGAAGATTGTCCCTTTCTGGGATCCATCCAGACAGTCTTGCTGAGGTGAGCAGTGTTACAGCAGTAAAAGGAGCAGGAGGGGGGTAATTTATCAGTTAATTACTCTTGAACTCTGACAGTACTGAAATTACACCCTCCTTGGCCCAAATTCTATGAAGATTAATTGGAGCTCCTTTTAATGTGAAAAATTACTTTCCCTTTAAAACTTCAGAATCAATTTTATTATTTTTGTCCATATATCAGTGTAACACTCTTTTGAGTTGACTCTGGTGTTACAATCCTCGTGCTGCAAAATCTGCTGGCAACTTGTTAGTTCCTGAGCTCCCTCAGAAGGTGATGGGGAATAACTAGGCTCATCCCTCTAGAGTTGCTTCTGTGTAGGATGGGTGACACTATATGGAATATAATCCCTCCCAGGAACCAGTAATAAAACACAATAGCAATGATGTTAGATAACAGTGGAAAGGCATCACAATAACAATATCAGTAGCAATAATAGACAGTGAAATATGTATGAGAGGATCCCTTCCCAGAGGTGAAGCCGATGTCCCACCCAAGTGTTCAGCTTCTGTGCAGTGGTGCAGTTGAGGCCTATAGATATTTCCTGGAGTGTAAGTTCAGTGGATTCCCCTGACCATCACCCTGCTCACCAGCAGGGTGATGGACACAGCAGCTTATCTGACCTAACTTCAAGCACAAAGGGTCCCCTCTTACTGCAGCTCACCCGCCCACAATCCTGGCTAGGGCTACCTTGCCTATGCGGAAACCTGGACCCTAATCAAAGGTCCTAGTCCTAGCTACCTACAAAATTACAATTCCACAGAGTAGACAAAAACAGTTAACAGGACAGTGCAGATAAACAGTGCTGGCAGGAAAATGTACAATCTACTTGCTTAGCGATCTAGGCTCAGAATCGAAAATCATCTTTAACCATGTGGTTTTCCAGCTTTCACCTCCATTCTGTTTTGCTATCTGTCTCTCTCTAGCTATTTCTCCTTATCCGCAGACATCATACTGAGGGCTGGATGTCTCAATAGGCAGAAGAGACAACTGCCTAAAGCTTCTGATTTTAACCCTTTGAGTGCCAGGAGGTATGCAATGCATTGCTCTGGAATGCGTTGTGTACCCCCACTGGCACATAAAGGATTAAGGAGAGCCTAAACTGCACTGGCCAAACCCACATTCTGAGTTGTAGGTGTGGCCAATGCAATCTCATTTTCCCTGCAGCAGATTATATTCCTCTTTACTTGTTATTATTTAACCCTTTGGATGCTAGCGAGGTCTCCAATGCATTATGAAATAATTTTTCGGGAGATCTCTCTTACAACTAAGCTGCTACATCCACCACACAAAACATCAGTCACACAACATGTGCTCCCTGTCTCACCATGTCACTCACATTCCACAGGTGATGCTGGCTATGGCTGCAAGTCCTGGCTACTGACTCCTGTGACCAATCCTCAAACAGATGCCCAGGAAAGTTACAACCAGGCACATGGCAGAAAAAGGAATGCCACTGAGCGGACCTTTGGCCTCCTCAAGTCACAATTTTGATGTCTGGACCAGTCAGGGGAGCACTGCAGTATGCACCTGGAAAGGTGTGCGACATAATTATGGCATGTGCAATACTGCACAACATCGCAGTGGACACCAGGCTGGTGGATCACATCCAAGACCCCCCCATACCTAAAGTGCCCATGGACATTGGCCATGTTGAGGAGACCCTGATTGGGGCGCAGATCAGAGACATGCTCATCACAGAACACTTTACCTGTGTGTATAACACAGGCATTCAAACAATCCATGCAAATCCTCCATCAGTCCTGTGAATTGGTGCCAACACACTAGCCACACCGCACATGCTGTTTTGTCTCACCTCACAGGAACACAGCACTGCACTGGCAGCAGCATGGCCCCAAACATCAACCATACCATGGACGTGGCATATTGTGTGTGGGGATTCCAAAACCACCTTCCATTCCCCTCTGCACATTGACATACATACCTCAAGGATATCACACACAACCCAGGAGAAACAAGGTACAGCATAAAACCCATGTTCATCACCTTACAGGGCTTGATTGACAACATCTAACTTGATTTGCCATGATCATAGCCAGAGCAACCATGCTAGCCTTGTAGCAAAGGAGTGTTATCCAATGCTATGCATTGGATAACACTCTGTCACATCAGGAGTTAAAGGGCCATTGGACTCAATATGGGACCTGTACTGTGCTAGAGATGAGAAGAGCAGCAGAGGGGTAGATGTACAGTGGTATTATTACACAATGTAGAGGTCATGAAACGTAGATCAGATCTCCAGGGACACCACGCTGACCTGTGAGTGTGCAGAGATATGTGCCACTGACATGAATACACACATCAACATCAACATCAACACACATGTGTGTATTCATGTCAGGGGCACATATCCATAGGGCTGGTGCAAGTTTCCTTACTCATCCACATAATGGATTACAGATAAGTACATAACACATTACAAAGCAATGGTTTGTGTACTCACCAGTAAGGAAAAAGATTGAGGGGATTATAAAGTCTAAATTGTTGTTGCTTGATGATTAGTTTGAGGCTGCTGCTCCAAATCCTGTCCTCTTGTCCTACAGGCATCCATAGCATGATCCATCCTTGAACTGAAGATCTTCCATGTGACTGGATTGATGTCTTGACAACACCTTTATGAAGCTCACCCCTTGCTGTTTCAAGTGATTTTGTTGGTGATGCAATGTTTGACTTGAGGTTCACAGCAACCTCTACTGGAACATTCTCATATAGACACAGAAAACACATATTCATGTGTGTACTAACATGTACAGTTGGGATGTTCATCTACAGAGTTGTCAAACCTTGTGGACAACACATGAGCAGGACAGTAGTGTTACTAAAGTTGTAATATTTAGTTTCAAAGTACATCCAGTGTTCTCATACAAGTGTTTAATGCATATAGGCAATATACCCAGAAAACACATGTATGTTCTAATGTACTTTGAGACACAGTAAAGAAGAACCATCACTATTCAGTCTGTGTCTGTATGAAGGAATGTGGGATTACACATTTGTCAATGCGTAAACACACTCGTAAACACACTCAAGGCTACAGTATCTCCTATTCATTAGAAGGCATGACCCACATCACAGGAGTCCACTACTTGTTTGCCAGTGAGTGGACTCTGTGATGTATTCATGCAAACAGATGATGGCAGTGATACACTAATGTTTTTTGAGACTAATGAAGAGGTGATACAGGAGACATACTTCCACAGTGATTTCATGTCCACGTGTTGCTCAATATATTCAATGTTCTGAGATTGCTTCACTTTGACATATCTCAGTACATGGGCTACATCAACAAACAGCCAGGCTAAATGGACAAGTGTTATCATTGGGGAGGTGTGTGACAACCTTAGGAAAACAACAACTCAACTTACGGGAGAACCCAATGCTCACCCCAGGATTTCAATGTGTGTGCTACACACTGAAATTCTAGGGTAAACATTGGGTTCCCCAGTAAGTTAGGCTGTGATTCACACTGTTATTGTGCAACTGACCTACTGGAGAACACAATGCTCAACCTAGGATCACAATGTGTAGCACACACATTGAGATCCTAGAGTGAACATTGGGTTCCCCAGTGAGTCAGTTGCACAAAGAGAGTTGGAATCCAAGACTATATTGATGCATGTTCGATCTGTCCTGCTTGTTATTTCGCTGCTAAGTCACATAGCTGTTTTTTTGTGTAATTTGGCTCCAGGGATGTATTGCCTGTTGAATTTGTACAATGGTGTGTGTGTATGTGTGTGAACCCATGTTGTAACATCCCCCAAAAATTTTACCTAGGCAGAAGTTGTGTTCACTGCATTGTTTGGCAATGCATTGAAGACAACTCTGCCACCCAAGCTATAACCAAATACAAAGCAGAGCAGACAGGATTCAAAAGCACAATGTTCCTTTATTCAGGGGGAATGGAACATGTTGGGCATTTTATTTTTTAAATTTTTTTTTTTTGGGGGGGGCTTAGACTGTGTGCCAGATGTGGATGCCCTGGATGATCTCCTGGTCACCTTTGCCCCCTAGGTGTGGCTTCAGGGGTCACATTGGAGGGGGTGGTGGGTGCAGTGGACCCCTCTGTGGAACGCAGGTTCTCCCTCTCTAACCGTAAGTTCTCCCTGTGGTTCTGTTCTCTTAACTCCACCAGCACCTGTGCAAACATGTCCATCACCCCCGTGTGGAGCTGATGGAGTTGAGTGTTAATCCTCGTGACCTCCGACTCCAGGGCATGTATCCTTGCCTCAATCCTGTTCGTGTTCCTCCGGAATTCCCTATGGCTCCTGGTGATGTTGTCATTGGTGCAGTGGCTTGACCGGAGTAGTCTCCTTTGCAGGGCCATACACTCCACCTCCATCCCCGTGGGGAGTTCATTGCTGGAGATGGTTGTTGTTGGTGACTCTGCTGCTGATGTGTCCTCCTCAGCTGCTGTTGTGTCCTCCTCAGCTGCTACTGTGTCCTCCTCAGCTGCTGCTGTGTCCTACACAGCTGGTGCTGTGTTCTCCTCAGCTGGTGCTGTGTGTGCTGCAGATGGGTTGATGCCCACCACATCAATGGACTCACTTCTGCCCACTGATGTCTGCGCTGGTGGAGGTGGTGGGGTAAACAGGTCCCTCGGCTTAAGGTGCTCTGGCTACCCAAGCATGCCCAGGTGTTGGAAGTTGAGTGGCCAAGGGCCATACCTTGGCCACTGGTACATGCTTGGCCCCCACCTGGGATCATACCTGGGGCCATGCTGGGGAGCCAGTCAGGAGGGTAGGTCAATCTGTGATGAATATGGCCCTTATTGGGTGGTAGGCACATTCCCGGGCAGCATTTGCCTCCCTGGTGGTGGTGTTGCTGCTGTAGGGTAATAGCTCCTGAAGGTGGTGGGATTCATCCAGCTCTCTTCCTTTTGCATCCAGTCAATGTAATACGGTGGAGCAGCCAGAAGGTGGTGTAGCCAGAGGTGGTGCAGCCAAAGGTGGGGCAGCCAGAGGTGGTACAGCCAGAGGTGGTGTAGCCAGAGGTGGTGTAGCCAGAGGTGGGGCAGCCAGAGCTGGGGCAGCCAGTTGGGGAGGAGGTGTGGATGTTGGGTACGGTGTCCACTGGCTGGTCGCCTCCTCCGTGTACTCCTCACTGGATGGTGAGGTGGCCTTCTCCACGGGCTCCTGCTGTGCTGGAGGCACATAAGCTGTGTGGAAAATTGAGATTGTGTGACCAGTAAACGTAGCCATGATGGTGTCAAATTGATATTAATACTTGAAATGTGGAGAGGGAAATATAGGTTGTATGGTTTATCCCCGTGAGTGAAACAATGGTACTCCCACTGCTGAAGGGTGTTTTATTCGACATGTAGAACAGCTCAGAGTTGAATTCCTTTGGAGCCACATCCCAGTGGCCTGAAATTGTACATTGGCACTGTTGCTACATCATCCTATGTGGATTTATGGTCCCTGGATCAAAGCTGTCCAGAGGATGGTCTAGCAGCATCGGCATTGTACAATTTCAGGCCACTGTGATATTGCCCCTGAAATATTCAACTTTGAACTGTTATACTTTTGGAATAAAACACCTTTCAGCAGTGGGAATACCCTTGCTTTACTCGGGGGATAAATCCTATAACATATATTTTTCCTACTATCCCCTTAACGGGATGACAACGGTTAATTTCACCTTGATGTAACATTGTGGGCATTATAGGGAGATGCTTAGACAGATATTGCTGTATGTGACAGCTGGAGATATCAGTCATTTGAACACACAGAGGCTTTTCAGCAGAGCCAAAATTGACCCATTTGGAGATGGATACTTCATTGGAATGGTCCACAGAGTGTGCTTGCAAACCAGGCACACTTTGTAGACAATTCCAAAGATGTATTTATCTCCATATGGGTCAATTCTGGCTTTGCTGAAGAGCCTCAAATGACTGATATCTCCAGCTGTCACATACAGCAATATCTGTCTAACCATCTCCCTATGATGCCCACAATGTTACATGAAGATGAAATTAACCATTGCCATCCCGTGCAAGATACACAGAGAGGAATATGTATCTTTCATGTGGGTACAAACATATCCTTGATAGATATGAACCCAAAAATCCATTCAGTACATGTGATTGTCTTACTGCCTATATATGTGCACCCATCACAAACTAACTTTCATTGATTCCATGAATGAAAACATACCTCGTATATACCATCAAAGTAAGGTGTAATATTTTAGGTATGTGTACTCTGATGATGATATCAATATGAGTTAGTTTGTGATGGGTGCACATATATGGGCAGTACGGCAATCACACGTACTGAACTGAATTCTGGGTTCACATCTTGTTGGGACATTTTAGTACCCATTTGAAAGGGGCATATGCGCATACATATCTGACCGTTTTTCTTTCTGTACATATCTTTTTTAATTGATCTGCAGTGTGATTCAAGTGGTATTCATCCCTATGTTATCAGTTTATCCCATACAGTGCAGGATTTTTTCTGATTTGACATGTCACTTTCTGGTTGTCATGATGGTATCCTATGCATTGCATTGTGATGCATGGGATACCACCATGGCAATTAGGGATTGATGTACTTGACAGGATCCTGTCCATGAGATCTGTTCAAGTTGAATCCTGAAAGGCAATAATCAAGCCAGTATTGAAGGATATCTTTGATTGAGGGCTGTTTTTTTCCTGGATCAGCCCATCCATCCTTCTGTGTGAGGCAGCCATACCCAATCATAGATATCCATAATTTATGGCCTGTTATTGACCAAACTACAATGGTTCATATTTGTTTCCCATATGTATCCGGCAAATAGTGGCTGGTGTACCATCCATCCATGACATCATCACTCATGAGGATCCATGTGTGAATCAAATGTGAGATATGTAAATTCAGGTTAGAATAAATGATTGCAAACACAACACCAAGGACAACTTTTTAACCTTTACTTATGTGTAATTGTTCTTGGCCTGTGTGCTGCACATACAACCAGTTATTCTCAGTGGCACTGTGATTTGTGTCCTGCTCCATCCTTTTTGTGATTCAGTAAGTGGTTAAGTAGACCTGATGAACTGAACATGATGCTGACTTCTCCAGTGATCTCATTTCCCCATTTGCAATGTTTTCTGGAGTCTATACAATGTGACCTTTGCAACTTGATTCAAGATATTGAAAATTCTCCACAGACTAACATTGGGATTGGTGAAGTGAGGGGATGTAAGTAAGTGTAAATTTCTTTCCATGAGCTATTTTTCACCGCTTAGTGAATGTCCCCTGTGTGGCATGTAATTGTTACCCTATCGACTTGTGTTTGTTGCCTGGTTAACCCTTTGAGTACCGGAGGGGTTGCCAAAGCATTGTTGATCGATGAATTGATAATCCTTCTAGCACTCATGGGGTTATGTGCTGGTTTCCCTGTGAGTACTTGGGTGACATTGTGTTGGAGCAGTTCTGCTGTTTAACATACAACAGCATGTTGTATAAAAAGGGAGCAAGATCCGAACCAGGAAATTATAGACCTGTGAGCTTGACTTCCATAGTGGGTAAGACACTAGAAGGGTTATTAACTGACAGTATTCAGAACTATGTGAAGACAAACGATATCATTAGTAGGAATCAGCATGGTTTCATGAAGAACAGATCATGTCAGACTAATTTACTTGCGTTTTATGAAAGAGTGAGTAGTAATTTGGACAGCAGAATTGCTGTTGATGTAGTATACTTGGATTTTGCAAAAGCCTTTGACACAGTGCCTCACAACAGGTTACTGTATAAATTAAAAGGCTTCGGTTTGGGCGGTGTTATCTGTACATGGATTGAGAATTGGTTTAATGATAGATGGCAGAGAGTTGTTGTAAATGGAACTTTTTCAAATTGGTCTAGGGTTATAAGTGGGGTGCCGCAGGGTTCAGTCCTGGGACCAATGCTTTTTAATTTGTTTATTAATGATCTAGAAGTGGGAATTGAAAGTATCATCTCAACCTTTGCTGATGACACTAAGCTATGTAAGGAAATACATACAGAGCTGGATGTTTTTTCCCTACAGAAGGATTTAGATAAACTAAGAGAATGGGCAGAAAAGTGGCAGATGTCATTTAATGTAGATAAATGTAAGGTTATGCATTTGGGCTGTAGAAACAAACTTGCTGCATATACTCTAAATGGGAAACAACTTGGGAAATCCTCATTAGAGAAAGATTTAGGAGTACTGATAGACAATAGATTTCACAGCAGTGTGCAGAGTCACTCAGCTGCTGCAAGAGCAAATAGAGTACTAGCCTGCATAAAAAGAGGTGTAGAAGCAAGGGATGCTAATATTATCCTACCTCTGTATAAATCTTTGGTTAGGCCTCATCTAGAATATGGAGTACAATTTTGGGCGCCTGTTCTAAAAAAAGACATTACTGAAGTGGAAATGGTGCAGAGATGTGCAACAAAACTGATAAAGGGATTGGAGGATCTGAGTTACAAAGAGAGACTAGCCAAACTGGGTTTGTTTACATTAGAGAAGAGATGTCTAAGGGGTGATATGATTACCATTTACAAATGCATTCAAGGTCAAATACAAAGAACTATCCAATGAATTATTTATGCAAAGAGCTGAGCTAAGAACAAGAGGTCACACATTAAGACTTGAGGAAAGGAGCTTTCGACTAAAACATAGGCAGGGATTCTATACAGTAAGGGCGGTAAGGCTATGGAATTCTTTGCCTCAGGATGTTGTGCTTGCAGATAATGGAACTGAATTCAAAAAAGAAATGGATGCCTATCTAGCACAGAACAATATTTACAATTATGACAGATGGCTTCAAAGCAAATAGGATATTGATCCGGGGAACTATTTGACTACCAGTTGGAGTCAGGAAGGAATAATTCCCCCCACACACACACACACTTGGGACTACATTGGAAATTGCTCCAGAGGGCTTTTTTTGCCTTCCTCTGGATCAACAAGGGTGTTATTGGCATGGGCTGGACTTGATGGACGCATGTCTTTTTTCAGTCTTATCTACTATGTTACTTTTCTGAACATGGTTTGTGTGTATTGTGTGTGATCAGCACAGCAACATGAGGGTTAACCAGAGAGTTGGAAAAGTTTGGCCCTTGTTGAACCTTGACATTTGTCCTTGTCTTGTGTCCTGTTTGAACCCTCAGGGTGCTATGTTGGTGCAGTAGTGTGGATGAATGATGGTCAAATGTTGGGATGTGACTGTGTTTGTTTGTGATGGATGTGTGGTTTGAGGTTGTGTGTGGTTATGGGCTGAGGCACTTATCGGTAGTGTGGAGGCTCCTCTCATCATCAGTGTCTGATCCTCCAGGGACCCCCTCAATAAGCATAGATGACAGGGACTGCCACAGCCTCTCCTCCCATCCGATGAAGGTGATGGGGACAGGTGGACCACCTCCGGTGCCTCGGGCATGCAGGGCGGCATCCCACATCTTCTTCTTAACCTGCCTTTTGCAGTCGCCCCATCTCTTTTTGATTGAGTCCACACCCCATCTGCAGGTGGCCACCACATTAACCCAGCTGCAGATTTGGTTCCAGGCAGACTTCCTCCTCACAGCCAGTCCAGGGACCCTCTCCCTCCATGAGGGCCGTGTTCTCCTCCTCGGTATATCGGGGATCCCTGATCCTGTCCCCCTCAGCTCCGGCATGCAAGGAGTCAGAACCAGAGTGTCCTGTCTGCTCTGCCCCTACCTGTGTATGGTGGTCCCCAGAAACTACCCCTCGTCCTACTGCAGGTTCTGTCCATGTCCTCCGTGTGCCTGCTCTTCTGGGCCTGGTCCCCCTCTGCCCTGTGGATCTCCCTCTCCCACCTCTACTCTCTACAGGGATGTACTGCTCTCATTCCTCCTCCTCCTCCACTACTCTCCCCATCCCTCTCTCCTGTCCTTCTCTCCTCACCATCATTCACCCACTCACACCCAAGCACTCCCACAGGCCCTCACAGACACTCTCGATCCCACTCACTCTCTGTCACACACTTTCACTCACAGATTCACACTGTCAAACAAAAGTTTAAAAAATGTGTGAGGTGCAAAAGTATGATATGTGTCGAATTAGTGCACCTCTCTCCAAACTCCAAAAAACTCCTTCTACCTCCAATGTCAGCTCCTCTCTCCCTCGCTCTAATCGCTATCCTCCGCTCCTGGTTCCTGTGCTCTAGCTCACCAAAACACAGACAAGGTGTGACCATTATTTTGGGGTATATATATAAGTGTATTTGAACATTTTTGCTACTTTGGGGCCTTGCGATTGGCTGCAGGTTTGAATTTTGTTTGTGCATCTATCAGGGTTGCTAGACAACGGCAGCCGTAATGTTACATTTTGACTTTAATTGTGTTTTAACAGGTGTTTGGGACGCATGGTGCAACGCTGGTTTTTGTGTAACATGTTTTTGTTGTGCCTACGCTCAATAGCTATTCTTGTACTCTTACCTTTGAATCTGCCGTAAATCATGTGTTATTTGCGGCCGGGGTGCCTTTTTTACTTAGCGGCTGGTTTAACGGCTGCCTTTAAATCGAGCCCTGAACCACTAAATCACAGTCCACTAAACCATAGGAAACACATAACTGTCCCTATTAAGTTAAAGGGATAATAATGTTTCACAATAAAAGCAGCTCCAATTAATCTTCATAGTATTTGGGACATGGAGAGTGTTATTTCAGTACTGTCAGAGTTGTATATCAAGAATAATTGAATGATAAATCCCCTCTCTCCCCTTTTACTGATGTAACACTTCTCATCTCAGAGCAGCAAAACTGTCTGGATGGATCGCAGAGAGGGACAATTTTCAATTAGCATAAGGGAAAAACCTGAAAAACCTGTGAAAGGGGCAGGGTTTTCCTTATGTCACGGTAAGAAGATTGTCCCTTCCTCTGAGCTGTCTGGTCTTAAGACCAGATTCCACATCTGAGGGGAGGCGGCTTACACTAGGTAAAAGGGGTGGGAGGGAGATACTTTATCATTCAATTACTCTTGAACTGCAACTCTGACAGAATTGAAATAACACTCTTTGTGGGCCAAATACTATGATGATTAATTGGAGATGTTGTTTTTGTGAAACATTACTATCCCTTTAAATGGAGTTTTTAACTGTCTGAATGCAAGAGTGGTCCCAAAATCACTGTGAAACAATGTGTTGGAGAACAGATAAGAACTTTATTTTTTTTTTAGGTGCAGTATCACAGTAGCCTGTAATTGTACAGTGGCCCTGTTACTACACCATCTTATGGACATCTCTGGTCTGGGCCATAAATCTCTATACTATGGTGTAGCAATAGCACCACTGTACAATTTCAGGCCACTGTGATACAGCATCTAAAAAATTCAAGTTTGAGTTGTAATAACTTTTGAATAAACACCTTTTAGCTGTGGGAGTACCTTTTTTTTAGTCAGGGGGATAAACCCTACAACATATTTATTTCTACATTTTAAGTATTACTGTCCCTTTAAATGTCCCATTTGACTCAATGGGGATTTTGGGAATTGTTGTCATCTCTGATGCAGCTACCTTGCCCCAGAATTGCTCTGTTGTTGGCTTTGTGCATATGGACCTTGATTTTATTTCTCAGTCTTGTTTTCAGAGGCTAGTTCTTGCTATCCCTTTCTGTATTAAATGTGTGTGTGAGCGTGTCTATGTGTGAGTATATGTGCAAGTGTGTGTGTGTATGTATGCGTGAGTTTGAGTATATGTGTGAGTGTTTGTATGCTTGTGATTGTGTGTGTTTGTGTGTATGTGTGTTAGTTTGTGTTTATGTATCTGTGTGTGTGTGTGTGCTTGTGTGAGAGTGTTTGTGTGAGTGTGTGTGTATGTGCACGTGAGAGTGTTTGTGTGAGTGTATGTGTGAGTGTGAGTATATGTGTGTGTGTGTGTGTATGTGTATGTGTGTGTGAGTTTGAGTACATGTGTGTGTGTACAGTATATGCTTGTGGTTGTGTGTGTGTGTTTGTGTGTATGTGTGTTAGTTTGTGTTTATGTATGTGTGTGTTTGTGTGAGTGTATGTATGAGTGTGTGTATGTGTATGTGTGTGTTTGTGTGAGTATGTGTCTGTGAGAGTGTTTGTATGAGTGTGTGTGTGTTTGTGTGAGTATATGTGTGTGTGAGTGTCTGTGTGTGTGTTTGAGTGTGTGTGTTTGAAAGTGTATGTGAATGTGAGTATGTGTGAGTATGTTTGTGTGAAAAGTAATGTGTTAGAGATCTCTCTAGCATTTAACCCCCTCTGACACTCTAGCATACCCCTCTGGCACTCAAAAGGTTAATGAGTTAAACACCCCATTTACCTCCCTGGGATTTTATTTCTACCTATGATTCAGTTGGTTTGCTCCAGAACTGCATCTATTTGGCTCGATCAATAAGGCCCAGTATTTTATGATCCCTCTTCTAATACAAAAATACTGTACTGCAGCCATGAGTATTATCCAATAAGCTAAAAAGGTGCATTTCTGGAGCTGACCACCTGCACCACAGAGGACAAGTGAAAATTCCCCAAATGCCCATTGATTTAGGTGGGGGTTTTAATACCTTTAAGGCTGACGAGGTCTCCATGCAATGCACAATTTCTCTACCATTAAAAGGGTTAAAAGCACCAATTAAGTTCCCCCATTGGAGCAATTGGTTTGCTCCAGCATTGCACCTCTTTAGCTTATTGGATAAGGCCCTGTGTGTCCAGACACTGGTACTGGCCTGGCAGAGAGCCATCAGACCACAGGGCAGTTTATCCTTACAAGGTGCCTCAGTTCTGCTCAGAACAGATAATTATTTCCACTGCAAACAAAGGCTGCGGCTCGTTCCACTTGGCCAGTAATGACCATCACTTAAACTGAGCGAATGCGTTTTATTGTCTGTTTACAGGCTGATGCTGATGGATTGGCCTGGTCTACTCGGAGGTGCATGGTAGGCTAGGCAGTGTCAGATTCAGAGCTCACCGTGTGTTATTTGCACAAATTAAAAGACACAGCAACAGTACCATAAAATAACATAAAAAATAAAATCCTCTTTGAGTTAAATGTCATTTAACCCCTTGAGTTCTAGAGAAATATTTATTTTGACTTAACATATTCTGAAAGTGAATGTAATGTCAAATTGTCTTTAGGTTTTATTATTATATAATTTCCATCCTATGTATACCCCTGGTAGTAGGCTCACTGGATCTGTTTCCAGTGAGCTTTCTGGTTAGTTGAGAGAGAAAAGTGTAATAAAGAGGTGAAATTGAAAAAATAAATTATAAGCATAGTCAATTGAACACTTTGAGCACCAAAGAGATATCCAACGTATAGCTTTACAATGTGTTGGATATCCCTCTGGCATTCAAAGGGTTAATCTTACATGTTGTTCACCTGCAGATTTCGTAAAGTCAAAATAATGGGTTGAAACCCCTTTAAAGGGATAGTAATACTTAAAATGTAAAAAAAAAAAAATATGTTGTAGGGTTTATCCCCCTGAGTAAAACAAGAGTACTCCCACTGCTGAAAGGTGTTTCATTCAAAAGTTATTAATTTTCAAAGTTTAATTTTTTAGGTGCAATATCACAGTGTCCTGAAATTGTACAATGGCACTGTTGCTACACCATCCTATGGAGATTTATGGTCCCGGGACCAGAGCTGTCCACAGGATGGTGTAGCAACAGCGCCACTGTACAATTTCAGGCCACTGTGATATTGCACCTAAAAAATTAAACTTTGAAAATTAATAACTTTTGAATGAAACACCTTTCAGCAGTGGGAGTACTCTTGTTTTACTCAGGGGGATAAACCCTACAACATATTTTTTTTTTTACATTTTAAGTATTACTATCCCTTTAAGGGGTTGTAAGTATAGAATCTGTGCTCTAGCAGAGTGTTGTTCCAGAATGTGCATAAGCATCTTGTCATCCAACTTCAGTTTGTGAGGAGTAATTCTGTAGCAAACAAAATGAACCCCAGGGTAGAAATAAAAATCCCCATTGAGTTTAATAGGGATTTAACCCCTTGAATGCTGGAGAGGTCCTCACTGCTTGGCAAATCAATGTGTTGGAGACCTTTCTAGTATAAGAAGGATTAAAATCTCCATTTAAATAGTTTTTGTGTAAATTGTTTTTGTTTTGTGTTGTGCCATTTTTTTGTCCCAATTTTTTTTATTAATTGTGCATAAGGGAGGCGTTCACTATTTTTTGAAACACTAAATGAATGCTTTGTTAGCTTGTTTTGATGTTTCAAACTGACCAACAGATTACAGTTGGTACCGTGTTAGCCATAGAAATACAGGAGGGAAATATAGTCAGGTTTATACCTTTACCATAACATGGCTGAGGAAGAGACCTAAGAAGTCTTGAAAGCTTGCATCCTAAATCTATTTAATTAGCCAATAAAGATGTCAACCTGACTATATTTGCCTCCTTAAACTTACTAACACCTTGATGTTGAATAGCACATTTTCCTACATTGGTGATTATATACCAGGGTGCCCTGGCACTTTGTTGTGCCACAGAGATCCACTTAGGGGCTCCCTACTTTCAATAAAAACATTGACAAAAATGTTAATGTTGACTTTAAAATGCATATATAGAGAAACTAGTTGAAGAGCCAGTGTACAAGGGCCACAGTGCCATCCAGCAATCGCCGTGGTGCAGTCATGCACAGTAGAGACTGCCCGCTCCACAGCTGATACAGAGCAGGATGCTCCAAATTCAGACCGTAGTCCCAGCAGCAGTCTGTACTGCGCATGACTGCAGCACGCACAACCGTCTCTACTGTGCATGATGGCTTCTGACAAACACGCACTTAGCGAATTATTATATAGGACTGGTATGCAAATGATTTGTTTTTATTTTTCTGATTGTGAGAACTGTATGTATAAATATTTGTAGCCTTCAATACACACTTGTGACTAATATAATATATTACGGGTTCCACAAATTTTCCAAATTGTGTGTTAGGGGTGTCTTGAGCAAAAAGGACTGAGAACCAGTGTCCTAGATTAACACCATGGTTAGCCAGACAAATTAAGATGAGTTCTAATTGCTTTATTCAACACAGCACAATCATTAATTTTCTCACAAACCTGTGGATGATTTTTTCAAACGCATTCATTAAAAAAGTGTAAATGTTTGGTAATATATATATATATATATATATATATATATATATATATCAAACATTTACAGTTACGGAAAGCACTCCTTTATACTCAGTTATACTCTCTTCGCACCCAGTGCTCAAGTCTTCCTTAACATAAACATTTTACCACTAAATGACTGGCACTCTCGGATTTCTTTAAAATATTTATTTTGCCAGGTCAACGTTTCGGCCCCCAATGAAACCTTTATCAGGGTCTTAGTTTTCTGGGCAGTCTTGTGTCCTTGCAAATTGATCAATAAATCATTGTTGATGCTTTAGATGCCTTTAAAACATTGAGAAGTATTGTTATGGAGACTGCGATAGCATTCAAGTGATATCATTGATTGAGCCACTGATTGATCTACCTGCTTTCAGTCAGGGATATACTGAAAACGTGCGTTGCTGGTAGCTCTTGAGGGAAGTAGCTGTTTACTACTGTTGTTCACCATTATATTCTGTTGTTCTTCATTGAGCTGTATTTGTAAACAAAGGCTTCACAAAGGCTTCATTGGGGGCCAAAATGTTGACCTGGCAAAATAAATAGAGTGCTATTTATTAACATTTTGGCAATAAAGCGGAACTTTCATCAAATTTAAAGTGCACCCCGAATAATTATTAACATAGTGATATGCATATAAATACTTTTATTATGCTGAATAAGTCTGGCATTGTGGTGAAATACAACTTGTTCGGCAGACATCAGTAGCAGGTATCTTGCTATAGATGCTCTGTGCACCTGCACTGTCAGTCCCTTCCTGTACCCTAAGGTACAATGCCCGCTGATGCTTGGCAAACAAGTTGCATTTCTCAATAATGCCTGACTTGTTCAGCAGAGTAAAGGTATTCATATGCGTATCGTTATGGTAATAATAATTTTTGGGGCACTTTAATTTTGATGAAAGTTCCGGTTTAAGAATTTTTCCATGAACACTGCACATTAAACAGGGCTGGATTTCCCAATAGGCAGAGTAGGCAATTTCCTAGAGCTACAAATTTTGAGGGACGCCTCAGCTGTGCTGACCACATCCACAATTTGAATAGTGGGTGTGGCCAGATCAACCTCAGTGTGTCAATGCACACATTTATACAGGTTAATATTTAATACCTTGGATGCTACGCAATGTGTTGGAGATCTCTCTAGGAAACAAGGGGTTAAATACATTTTTATTGTATTAACCCTTTTAGTGCCAGAGGGGCTACCCCTCTGGCACTCAAAGGGTTAAATGCATCACATTGAATGTCACCAGCATTCCAGAACAGAGCTAAATGTCGAATAATGGTGTTTCAAATTGGAATTATCCCTATGCATCTTTTGCCTAACGCTTGAGACCTGTGTCCTTTCAACGACTTTGTGCTCTGTTATTTTTCATGGAGTTTCCTCTGCTCCTTTCTCTATGGAAAAGCCAAAGCAGCCTGGCTAATTAGTAGCACATCAATTTGCTTTATTATCTTTGAAGGATTCAATAAATTGCGGCTGGTGGCAGCGAGAGACAAGCTTGGTGAGTCTTGTGCAGTGGATGATGAATAGGGGTTTGCGAGGGTGAACACTCCTTGTGATTTAACATCACACAGCTCTCCTTAGACTCCTAATGGGCAAATGACTTCAAAATGAACTCCATTGCTGCCACTCTCCATTGCTTAGATGAAGATAGAGGAATGCTTTTATCTGAAGCTCTAAAATCCCATGCCTCACCATGGAATTTTATATAGTAACACTGAAGAAGGCTTGGTAATGAGATCATCAGGAGTAGTAATGGACAATTTTACTGACCACTTTACTATACTCATCCAATGGCCGGCCGGTCATACAATCAGGTGCACAATGGACAATCAGTGGACAATCAGTTCCAGAACATTTTCTGCAGTAAAAAAATATCTTTGGGGATAATCAGAAAGAAAATACAGCATTGCTATTTTATATATATATTTATGAAAAGGCTGTATTGGATATACTCAAACCAGCAAGAAAGGGTGGATAGTCTGTGGTCATCCAGCTTCTGCTGGACTATAACTCCCATCATTCTCAGCTGGCAACATAGAGCTGTTGCTGCATAACAATTTGCTTCAGTATAAGCTGGCCATATTCCCTGCAATTTCCAACATTCTCAGCTGGCCACATCCAACTGTTGTCGGCCTTGAATTTCCATCATACTTTATGTAAAGCAATGCATTTACAGCCCTCAGGTCCTTAAAGGGACAGTAATACTTTGTTGTATCTTTATTTTATTTTGTAGGCATTAAAAAAAACATGAAGAACGATATAAGTCTTATTCCTCAAACCTTTATGGTTTGAGAGATATTCACAAGCAAAGTTTCCCCTCACTGACCAAAATGGTCAAGTCTGCCATCTAGCTGTCAGATTTGGAATCCGGTCCGCAGATCAACCGGTGGCTCTTCAGCAGAGCCGAGATTACAAGATATAAAAATAAGTATTTCATTGGAAGGGTCTAAAAAATGCGCTTGCAAACCAGACACACTTTGTAGACTATTCGAATTAAGTAGTTCTTATTATATCTCGCGATCTCGGCTCTGCTGTAGAGCCACTGCCGGTACGCGGACCTGATTCCAAATCTGACAGCTAGATGGCAGACTTGACCATTTTGGTCAGTGATGGGAAACTTTGCTTGTGACTATCTCTCAAACCATAAAGGTTTGAGAGATAAGACTTATATCATTTTTCATGTTTTTTTAATGCCTACAAAAACATAATAAAGATAAAATTAAGTATTACTATCCATTTAAGGGGTTAAAGGATTGAGTTGGTAAACCTAATATGTTGCTTAACTTGAAATGAGATAGTCAACAATGAGTCGCGTTGGTTCATTCACAGTTATCAGCACCGTCTTTGTGTTATTTGACTAATAGCAAACTCTGGGTGTACAGTGGCTGGTTCAGGGTACAAAGTGGAAATATAAATATGACAAATGACAGTATGAAACTGCCAAAGGAGGTGAGAATATTATTTATTGATTCTTTCAAGAGCCCTTCACTGTGATCTTATGGCGCGTAATGAAGGCATGGATTGAACTAGTTGTATAACTGAATCAGTGAGTGTACATTAGTGTATGAGGAGTTCTTACTATACAGCATAATCAGGTTAGTGCTTGATTATGGACCTAAACATGAACATATATTTCTTATTTACTGTAGATGTGATAGGAAAACATTACATGTATAAATCAATATACAGAAAAATAAATAGGAGACCTATCTATTAAGTGTAAATGTGTACAATACATAAGAGTACTTTTCTTGTGTGATTTACCCATTCATGAGTAAAACATTCCCATGGATAATAATGGAATTTGCACTTCCCAAGGAATACATAGAACTAAAAACATGAAACACCCCTATCCTTAGTACTGACGTATATCTCATGCATTGTGTATCTGTGTATGTATTTGGAAGCTGTCCTTAATAAACATATTAAAAATAAAATAAAACATGAACCCACTGATAAATGAGAGTATTTGACCCTTTGTAAGCATTGCACTATGTCTGTTTGTTCACAAAGGCAGCTCAGTGGAGAGCAATAGAATATAATGGTGAACAACAGTAGTAAACACCTTCTGCCCTCAAGAGCTGCCAGCAGTGCACGTTTTCAGTGTATCCCTGACTGAAAGCAGGTAGATCAATCAGTGGCTCAATCAATGATACCACTTGAATGCTAGAGCAGTCTCCATAGTAATCCTTCTCAATGTTTTAAAGACATCTCAAGCATCAACATGTTTTATTGATCTACTTGCAGGGACACTGGACTGTCCAGAAAAACAGTACAGTTAGATGCTCTTGACTGACCCAGAGTTGCCTACCTCCAGTGTACAGGCACTTCCAGGTCTGTGTGAGTGAATCTGGGAGTCAGCATTGATACCCCATAGCTGGTACTAGAGGTGTGCACCTGTGTAAATGTGAGTATATCACTGTTTATCAAAGTCTTGCTGTGCATTAGTATAATGTTTGAGGCCTAGTTCAGATGAGTGTTTTCAATGCAACATTTTGTACCCTGTATTGAACCACCAAGATGTTCCCCATTGCTGCCAATAGGCAATTTTACCACTCATCACACAGCCTGAGTGCAACTTGCTGAAACATTCCAGCTTTCAATGCAGAATGTAGGTTTAGCTTTTTAGGGGCCCTGTGCATTGTTCACACTGATGACTGAATGGAAATGATGTGCATTGAATTGATTCAATTGATGACAAGTCCATGTGAGTATCAGCTATTAACATTTAGCTGATACCCCAGTGATCTGGCCATTAGCTCCATCATGGTAACAAACCCTTGGGCCTACTAGTATAAATAACATTATTACTTTCCTTCATGACAGCGGTATTTGGGTATATTGGGGAGCTGAATAAGATGTGTCACATCATTGTCCTTGATGGATGATAAAAGACATTTGAAATACAGTCCCTTTGGCTTTATTTTTGTTAATATTATATATTTTTTTCCTTATCATTCTTTATTGCTCACTTGGCTTGTCAATGAAAGATGGATGTTTTGTAGCCTGCAACATTAATTCCAGCAGTGAGAGCAGACAGACTGCTGCATTTAACCCTTGTCCCTGTCTGTTGAAAAGCCAGAATGTACTGTATGAGACCTGTGGAAACGGGATACTTGGGTCATTCATCACAGCTGTTCATAGAGACTTCTAGGACTACCATCCTGCTTCAAAGAGACCTCTAGGACTACTACACTGCTTCATAGAAACCTCTAGGACTACTATCCTGCTTCAAAGGGGCTGTTGGAAATAGCATTCTCATTTGTCTATATAGGATCTTATTTGCAAAAGAAAAGAGGAGCAATTATGGAAAAAAAACAACTTTATCATAGGGAATAATTAAAAATTCCCAAGACTCACATTGATTTAAATAGGTATTTAACACTTTGAGTTCCAAAGAGGTGTTCCTCTCTGGCACTCAAAGGGTTAAGCCCTTGGATGCTAGTGAGCATTCCACAGCTGGTGACCTCACTAGCAGTCAAGGGGTTGGAAGCCCCATTTGAAACAATGTTTCATCTATGTATTTGTTTTCTCCACTATTTTTTGTATAAATGGCCCTTAGTATCACAATTGCATTACCCCTGGATATATAAGACTTGGCTGCTGTATCAGAGAGAAGACATGTCTGATTTTCTCTTTCCCAGAATCCTTTGCTTGTATCCTTGTGGGTATGTATCAAGGCAAGAAAGTCAACTGAATGAAAAAAAATAAATGCACTTTCTCTTTGATACATATTTCAGTTGCTTTGAACAGAAATACTCATTTAGTTTTATATTTCTATCTAATTACTAGCAGTAAGCCCTTTGGAATGTTTTTGTGATCTCTAGCAACCAATGGGTTGAAATGTAGTGAAAGCTTCATCTGGGACAACTAGCAAAAAATATATATAAAGGAATAAATCACTAAAAAAACACTGCTTTAAACAGATACAAATTAAAATTTTTGTCCCCTGTGTCAGGCCCATGCATAAAGAAAGCTGCACATTGCTTGAATTCTTGCCCTATTTCAGGAACCCCTAAGCAAGGCATCCAAGGGTTCCCTAGCCCAGCCCATGACCACATGCCCATTGCTCACTCGACTCACCCCCAAACCCATTCCTTACACAAAAAATACCCTTATCCTATAACATAAAGAGACCACAAAGCTCTTAACCCCTTGACTGCAAGAGAAGTGTGCAGAGGTACTACAACTGCCTTTGCCAAACCCACAGTACAAAGTGCTGATGTAATAACTTTAAAGGAAGTGTCTCCTCACAGTAGGGTTAACCTTGTTTTATTCAATGGTAATTGCTGTTATATTATATTTAGAGCAAGGCCAAAGTATTGTATTTACACAGACTAATTTATAAACATATACTGATGTATAAACAAACATTAATGTGAGTTTTATTGCTGTGGAGCAATTTGATGCACTTATACATACAGAGAATTGTCTGATCTCCTACAAAAGAAGGACACCAGGGTGGAAAAAGGGATTTGTGTCTCAAAAAGGGGCTGTCCCTCCTACAGAGGGTAACTTGGGAAGTGTGGACTGTGGCCACACTCCATTCCTTACATGACCATGCCCTTAGATTTAGCCACTGCTGAGTGACATATAAAATAACATAAATATACAAAAAACTCTTGGATGCTACTGAGGTCTCCAATGCAATGATTTGTGACTACATGTACAGAGAGTAAAAACAAAAAAAAATTTGTTAAAACTAATAAAACTAATATCTGTCTCTTTAAATTTTAAAAGGAACTATCTTTTCACTAAAGGCCATATTTTCAAAAGAAAACTGGTGGAGTTCCCGGGCAAACGATTCATACTAAAGGGTAGAACTAAAAAATACCGTTGATTTACATGCAGATATTAACCCCTTGAAACAATGCCTTGGTGACCTCTCTTTCAATAAGGGATTAAAAATCCCCATTTAAATCAATGGGGATTTTCAGAATTTGTAGTTCTCGCCTATTGTGAGAATGGTTTGCCCCAGAACTCCATCACTTTTCTTTCGAACATATGGCCCTAAAGTCTTCTGATTTGTCATCTGTAACTATAGACTCTTTCCTCGCTCTGACCTTCTAGTCAGTAATTCTCAGAATACACTATTGGTATGTGTGAAATGGACATGATGCAGCAGGTATACTGCTTATTGTGAGTCAAGCACGGCCGCTACTTCTCCTGCTATTCTTTTTATCCATTTACATATTCTAGGACATAATGTGCCATCATAGTTCTAGCTGCTTACATATTCAGGCTTCACTCTGTACAAACCCATTTATGAACATTTGTAAAATGATTAGATACATGCCTTCTATTTTCTGCATGTACTGACCATATTCATAGCAAGTCAAATGTATATAAAGCCAAAGACAGACAATTTAAAGCTAGCAGAAGACAGTTCCATCAAGCTGCAAAATCAGGACCGGATTTTTTAATACACAGAGTAGGCAACTACGTAGAGTGCCAAATGTTGAGGGGTGCCTCATCTCTGCTGGCTACACCTATTATGAATTGTGAGCATGACCAGAGCAATCTTTACTGGTTATTATTTAACCCTCTGGATGCTAAAGAGATCTACAACATATTCCGGAGCAACGCATTAGAGATCTCTCTAGCAGTTAAAGAGTTAAAGCTTTTTTCATTCATGCTTATTATAGGCCAAGGGTGTTTTCTGTGGGGGCACTCTGAAGAGTGGGGGTGTGGCTAAGGTCACCTAGATTGCCTTGCCAAGGGACTCCTGACATACAAATCCAGCTCTGTGCAACATCAAGAACCACAGCTTCCTCCAGCTAAAGAATCATTTCTATGCTACAAACCTGTCATCATATTACTGAAATAAAAAGAATCACAAACATCAAAAGAAACCTCCACTACACGGCTTTATCAGCATCAGAACCCAACTTTAAACAATAAACAACATGAGACGTACTACAAATAATAAGCAGTGAGGTTCAGAAACATGTCTGTGACCAAATGCACGTGTAGATTTCCTGCTGTGTCAAGGCACCTCATACTGGCAAGTCCCCTTCTGCCTCAATATGGAGCGAACATGTAATAGTATAGTACAATTAAATAAACAACAGCAGTGAAACTGTCTTGCCCCTGCTGTGAGCAAAACCGCAGTGAGGGGAAAAAATAAGTATTTTTACCATCCCTTACTGCAAAAGCACCTGTGTGCAGAGAGCTACTAAGTAAGATGTTGGGAGGTAAAGAAAAAGCCTCTGAATCAGGCCCAAACATTTAACAATAAAAAGGTATCTTTTAATAGGTATTCATAGGTGCAAAAGTACTGTTTTTTTTTTCTTCACACGGAATGGCTTGTTCATTCTGAAGAATCTGCTTTTTGTTGAACTGTTAGTGGATAGGGGCAGTGTTGCTTGAAGGGAGTCTTAACCACCTCTGCTCTACATGGTGCTGAGACAGGAGTCAGAGCAACTGTTCTGATCTTTGGGGAAAACTAGGCCTCACATGCATTGAATGTTTAATGATTAAACCCTTAAGGACCCATGACAGTCCTGAGGACCCATGACAGTCCTGGTACGTCATGGGTTGGTGAGCCATAAGACCAGGGCCGGTGCAAGGATTTTTATATACACAGGCGAAGGTGCATTTTGATGCCCCCCCTGACACAATCCACCTGCCCCCCCGACCTCGCCACAGTCCCCTGCCCCCGCCCACATATTCACCTCCACAATGCTCCCTTCATCTCCACAATGCCCCTTCATCTCCACATTGCCCCTTCATCTCCACATTGCCCTTCCATAATGCCCCTTCATCTCCACATTGCCCCTTCATCTCCACAATGCCCCTTCATCTCCACATTGCCCCTTCATCTCCACATTGCCCTTCCATAATGCCCCTTCATCTCCACATTGCCCCTTCCATAATGCCCCTTCAGCTCCACATTGCTCCTTCCTTTATGCCCCTTCATCTCCACATTGCTCCTTCTTTTATGCCCCTTCATCTCCACATTGCCCCTTCCATAATGCCCCTTCAGCTCCACATTGCTCCTTCCTTTATGCCCCTTCATCTCCACATTGCTCCTTCCATATATGCCCTCATCTCCACTTGCCTTCATTCCATTGCCTCCGACATTGCCCTTCCATAATGCCCCTTCCACCTCCTTCCATTGCCTTCCTATAATGCCCCTTCACTCCACTTGCGCTTCCATAATACCCCTTCATCTCCACATTGCTCCTTCCTTTATGCCCCTTCATCTCCACAATGCTCCCTACCCTGAGTCCCTGGTGGTCTAGCCATAAGAGAGCTCTGTGCCTCCTTCGGCACAGAACTGAAGCTCCCAGCGCTGTTCTCAGTAATGCAGAGTGCTGGGAGATGATGTAATCTCCCAGCGCTCTGTATTACTACAGAGCCTGGGTCGCTCTGTGTTGTGAGCGTCCCATAGACGTCGCGAGGGAGCGCTTGGTAGTGTAAATGAGCACTCCCTCGTGGCAGATATATTAAAAAAAAAAAAAAATTCAGCTTCTCCCTTTCCGGCGCCCCTCCGATGCGGCGCCCTAAGGCAGCTGCCTATGCTGCCTTAATGGTAGCGCCGGCCCTGCATAAGACCCATGATGTACCAGGACCGTCTTGGATTTCAGGGCTCCCTGCGCAGCTGCTCTCCATTCAGGGAGCCCTGGAGAAAAAAAACAAAAATAGGTCTGTGGTCCTTAAGGGCCGGTCCTTAAGGGGTTAAGTAAAACTAGAAGTAAAAAATGCAATTTGCTCCATTTGTTCAAAACACAATTTGAGTAATTCTGGAACTAATCAACTACAACATATACACATTCACACAATTCCCACCTATTTAACCTTTGAGTGCCAGAGGGGTACCCATCGCAAAAGGGTTAAAAAGGAGCATTTTAGCCCTAGAATGCTAGCTAGGGCTCCAGTGCATTGCAAAACACTTGAAAATGGCATAGGGTATAAGGAAAGAACACAACACCAGATAATGGGTAATAAACAGGCCGCTGTTTCTATAAATTACATAAAACATATATAAACATTTCAGATTTCAGTCAGTATGAATCCTATTTGAACCATACAACTTGTCTCCCCCTAGCGTTGGTCTAAAAGACCAGGCTCATGTTTATAAAACAGTAACAGATACCAATCTTATGAAAACTGAGTTAACCAATTACCCAACGTGTGCCAGATTAAGCCATCTCCAATGTGTAACATCACCATCCGTGACATCAGTCTTGGGCAAAATTCCATAGGGTTTTCTTCCCTAATAAACCATCATCAGTTATATTCTTTTAACACTTAAACCAGCCAACGGCATAGGACCATATCGCACCCTGACATACACATCCAAAGCACTACAACAGGGAGAGGTGAGATGCTTCCTCTTCCCTCTGGTACCCCTCTTTTTAGATGCTTCCTCTTCCCTCTGGTACCCCTCTTTTTGAAACCTCTAATCTACCCTTCACTTGGAACTACAATCTCATCTAGTCTCCCTCTACAATTTAACCCCTTGTGGTATGTACTAATCTACCCTTCACTTGGAACTCCAATCTCATCCAGTCTCCCTCTACAATTTAACCCCTTGTGGTATGTACTAATCTACATTAGCCATTTTAGCACCCTGTTCCAGTTTCCATATTGCCTTCCTCCCCCCATTCCTCTCTTATATCTCTCTACCTATCTCTTTCCTCTAACCCAAAACGCCTTTTCTCAGCCTTCAAATCTCTTCTACACCCACCAACACAAACACCTTCCACTAACTTCTCTGCCCAAGACCTAGCCACCTACTTCAAGGACAAGACTGAATCTATCAGACATGACATTTCATTACTCCCACCCCCTCCCAGCCAGCTTAGCTCCTTCTCACCCGTCACCGAGGATGAACTTTCCCTTCTCCTCACTCGCTCAAACATAACCACATGCCCTCTCGACCCAATCCTGTCTCAGCTCACTCAAGATCTTTCCCCTCTACTAACACCAATCCTTACTCACTTATTCAACCTCTCTCTGTTAACCAGCACCTTCCCATCCTCTTTCAAACATGCACTAATCACACCCAGCCTAAAGAAACCCTCCATGGACCCAAACCCACTGTCAAATTACCAGTCAATTTCTCTACTCCCATTCGCCTCCAACCTCCTTGAGTGTCTTGCATATAACCGGATCACTAAATTCCTCTGCTCCTATTCCCTGCTAGATCCCTTGCAATCTGGATTCCGCCCTCATCACTCCACTGAGACTACCCTCACTAAAATGGCCAATGACTTGCTCTCTGCCAAGTCAAAAGGCCATTACTCCCTACTCATTCTCTTGGACCTGACAGCTGCCTTTGACACAATAGATCACCCACTCCTCCTCCAGGCCCTCCACTCCATAGGTCTCACTACACTCTCCTGGTTTTCATCTTATCCTGCAACCGCTCCTTCAGTTTTTCCTACTGTGGCTCCACTTCCCCACCCCTCTCACTGTCTGTTGGAGTGCCTCAAGGATCAGTACTGGGACCCTTGCTCTTCTCAATCTACACTGCATCCCTTAGAAAACTAATAAACTCCTTTGGGTTTCACCATCATCTATATGCTGATGACACTCAAATATATCTTTCAACCCCGGACCTCTCCCCTTCCTTCCTGTCACGAGTATCTGACTGTCTGGCTGCTGTGTCTTCCTGGATGTCCTCCCGTCAACTCAAACTTAACCCTGGAAAACCTGAACTATTTATCTTCCCTCCCTCTACAACTAGCCTTACTCCAGATATTACCCTCACCGTTAACAACACTACCATCACACCAACCCCTACAGCACGCTCATGCCACCTCCGCAACATCTCTAGAATCTGAACCTTTCTTACACATGACACTACCAAAATTCTAATCCAAACACACATCATGTCCCGTCTTGACTACTGTAACTCATTACTAATTGACCTTCTTCTCCCGACTAACCCCACTACAGTCCATAATGAACTTTCCTGCAAGACTAATCTACCTCACTCACCACTTCTCTAACACCAAACCCCTCTGTTAGTCCCTAAACTGGCTCCTATTATCATACAGAATTAAATTCAAGATTCTGGTGCTAACTTATAGAACCCTCACTAACACCGCACCCCCCCCCCCTATATTTCATCTCTCATTTCCAAATACACTCCCACCCGCCATCTTCACCCTGCACATGACTTTCTGCTCTCCACAGCTCTTTTTACATCCTCCCATTCCCGCCTACAGGACTTCTCCCGTACTGCACCTCAGCTCTGGAATTCCCTCCCCCGCCCCATCAGACTCTCCCCCAGCCTTCAGATCTTCAGATGCTCCCTGAAGACTCACCTCTTCAGGGAAGCCTATCAACTACCTCCATAAACATTATCACCAAGAATCACCCCTTGCCTGACCACTGCACTCAACAGCACTTCTCACTCCCACCCACTGACTGGCAGTTCATGTGGCAGGAGGCACTTACACCCAATAGCACTTACTCCTCTGTGTCAAACCTACCTTCCTCTAGACTGTAAGCTCTCACGAGCAGGGCCCTCTGATCCTTCCGTTCTTCACATCTGATTGTACTAGTTAATACCTCTGTATGTCTATTCCCAATTGTACAGCGCTACGGTATTAGTTGGTGCTATATAAATAAAGATTATTAATAATAATAATAATAATCATAGTAACCCCCATCCACTTTTCCTAACCTCATTTCCTAAACCCTTCCCTTTTTCATGGCCCCCTTCTTCACAATTATTCTGGAGGGTTTCTGTGTTGGAGACATATTAACTTTCAAGGGGTTAACTCTTTGAGTGAAAGAGGGGTACTCAACACATTGCTCTGCGCTCAAAGGGTTAAAAGCCCCTTTTAAATCAATGGGAGTCTGTATTTGACCCATATGGCAGAGCCGATTTGTCCCAGATTGACTGCTGTTTTGTATTGAACACACCTCTCTTTGGGCACCGATCCAGTATGCCTATCAGGGGGTTAAATGACCTAAACGGGGATGTTTGTCTCAAATGGTGTAATTTGATTTGTTCCAGAATTGCTCCACTTTCTTTGTTCATCAGACTTGCTATGTTTTGTCAGGAAGCAGTTAACAAGAAGAGAGCTGGTGAGAGTGTCTGTGTGTGTGAGGCAGGAGGGGACCTATTCAAGTAAAGTATGTATAGAAAGCTCTGCCTGTAATGAATGGCTAGGGAAGGCAGGGGAAAAAAATCATTATTGTCCTTTAATAGACTGTAATTTAAAGAAAGGGATGAATTATTTATCTCTCTGATTACCCAGTGTGCCATTCTCAGCATTCGTCAGCTCTCACTATACTAGTTGATATTTGTTCGGCTTTTTATGCTAAACTAGTTATCGCTCTGCTAGGCTCCAGCATCAATTAAGGTGTGGAGTTCAGCCATCCGTGAATAAACATTTGATTTGCTTGCACGGAGCTCAGTTGCATCAAGCCGAGTCTTTCCATGATCGACTTCTACTGATGATGTGTAACGTCGGCGCCCTTACTGTGCACAGTGGAAATTATGTACAAAGAATAGAGGAGAAATTCTAGGACACACCAACCACACCTTAGGGAAAAAAACACTCCCTTTGATTTAACTCTTGAATATATCTATATCTGTCTCTATATATATATATATTTTTTTTTTTTTTTTTGTCATTAGTTAAGACATTTTTGTGTTTACATATGACAATTTCAGTCAGGACAAACAACATATTTCCAATCACAGCCAACACTGTCTCAAAATATTAATGATCCCAATGACACTGTACTTTGAAAAGTCGTTACAAACAACAAAAGCTATTTCGCTACTTCTTTGAACATATGGCCCTATGGGTCATATGTTTAAAAGAAAAGTGGAGGAGTTTGGGGGTATACCATTTGCACTATAGGGGAAAACTAAACCCCCCCATTGATTTAAAAGGGATTTTAACCCCCTGAAAGCTAGAGAGGTCTCCAATGAATTTCTTAGCATTGTGTTGGAGACCTTGCTAGCATTCAATGAGTTTAAATCCTTGTTTAAATCAATAGGAATTTTTAGTTTTCCCCTATATTGTAACTGGTTTTCCTCAGAACCCCACCAATTTTCTTTTGAACATACAGCCCTTGGTGTTTCAGACTACTGTGAGATGCATCACTTGGGAAATGTCTAATCATCTATGTCAGTTAATGAAGTACTCACATTCCTCAAGGGTCACTTGGAATTCGCTACTAGAGCCTTAGAGGGCCAATATCTCCCAAACATTGAAAAGAGTGGCTAATTTCCACTAATCACTTTGGACAATATGCACAAAGATAATAGTGGAGTAATCCATCAGGACAACCTCATTGTTTCCTCTGAAGCTTCTGAGTGTCAGAATGGTGTACAATTTATTGTAGGGAACACAGCACAGCCCTCAGATTATCACAGGAGATCATTTATAATTGTGCCACTGCAGGTGTGAAGGACAGTTTACATGTACAAAATGGGTCATCCCTGCATTGGGCCTATATTCAAAGAACTGCCCACTGATATTACAACATCCTACAGGCTGGTATGTACTGCTTCAGGAAAATACACTACCACATGCCACGAACAGAGTGATTTCCTGTTACATGTGCCAGCAAGACAATACACCATTATATTCCAGAAGTAGTGCAATACAACATTGCTTACCAACAGCAAAGCAATATACTAATACATTTCACCAGCAGGGTAATACACCACAACATGACACTAGAAGAACAATACACCATGACATGCTACCAGCAGAGCAGTATACCGTTCCCTGAGATCAGCAGAAAAATACTCCATTGTGTAAAACCAGTGGGACAAAACACCATGCCAGCAGAGCAATGCACCACTTCATGATATGATTTAGTATTCTTTATGTTTATAAAATTACCCCAAAATGGCAGTGACAAATCTACCATACTGTTGCTTCAGTTCTCAAAACAGCTCTTAAGTCAATATAAATGCAAAATTCCACAGAATAATATACATAGCACAAATAGACTTACATAACAAAATGCAATTGCAGTGACAATCCAGTAATGAAAGTAACAAAGTGGGCAATCACAAATTTAAGGACACATGTATCAACATGTTTCTAATGCAAAAGCAGTGTACAAAGGCAACTGGGAATGATTTGTTCCTATTTATTAACCAAAAAAATTGACAAACGTGTAAAATGAGTGACTCATGAGACTGGTCAAAAGTCAACTCAGAAAATCCAACAACAACAGACTTTAGAGAGCTATGAATCAAATCTACTGCTAGATACAAAATAGAGAACATGCAAAAAGATTTGGCACCTAAAAATTAGACAGCCCAGAGCAGTGATATTCACAATAATATACTGAAAAGGCACTTCTTAGTGACACAGCTTCACCTCTATAGTTCTCGGTCCTAAATGGATTTGTATTTAGAAATCGAGACTAGTAAGTAACATTTCCTTATGCGCTCTCAGTCGCTAGCAAAGACAATATTATTCTTATGCTATGAAAATCTTTACGGTTGTTAAGTATTAAGTGGGGTGCATTTTTGGCACCTGTTTGCAAGCTTGGTACCTCCACTGGTTCCCGGTGAGGTATAGGTGGGGTTTGAATGAATGAATGAATTAATATGTTTATTTATATATCGCCACAAATGTATGCAGTGCTT
This sequence comes from Rhinophrynus dorsalis, assembly GCA_037306005.1. Classification (NCBI taxonomy): domain Eukaryota; kingdom Metazoa; phylum Chordata; class Amphibia; order Anura; family Rhinophrynidae; genus Rhinophrynus; species Rhinophrynus dorsalis. The sequence goes on from CM074720.1 coordinate 469,957,005, forward strand.
TACAGTATAAGGGTTTAGATAATATAGGGTTACAAGTGGTATGCAAAATTAAACACTGGAAGTGAGATCCCTGCCCAAAAGTTTATAATCTAAAGGTTTGACTGTTCTTAACAGGTGACCATCATGACAGGCGGTTTCTGTATTTGTATTCAGCAATGGCTCATATATAGATGTATATATGAATATACATATTTACATATATATATATATATATATATATAGTGAATTCTGAATTCTAGTTGTACATACCATGTGTGCACCCATGGTACTTAAAAAGACTCAAACTTTTATTTCATAAACTGATGGTCGATATTTCGTCTATGCTGTGATCTTTCTCAAGACAAATGATAAATGCAGCTAACCCATGTTTTAAACTCTATCAGCATGCAGAATCAGTCAGTATGGCAACGTGGTAAATGTCCTGCCATGACCAATCAGGCAGCGGGGGGAACTGACTATGTAAATGAGGTAAAGTGTTCCTGTAGGTAGATTTGCTTAAGTTGGTTGTGCCCAAGTGTTCACCAGTGAGAAACATGGTTAGATCCAAAAAATTTACTTGATTCAGATCAACATTAAAGAAAAATTTGATAGGGGAGTTCAAACCATTGACATGATGAACAAATTTTGTGAATGAATAAACGTTGTAACGACTGTAAAAGATGTCATTGATGTAACAACCGTAAAGGATGTTCTGTATGGGCAATAATGTTAAGTTATAACATGATTCATATTGTGCAATGAACAGATTCTCGAATGAGGGTGCGATGTTAGATCCCATTGATGTGTCTGAAATTTGGAGAAAATAGTCATGTTCAAATCTAAAATAATTGAGAGTAAGGCAATACTTCAACAACTCAAGGAGAAATCCAATCGGAGGACATTCAAGGTAAATGGGGGAGTTGTGGAGTGCAGTGGCTACTACCTGGATGTCTTCAGGAATGGGCATAACCAAGTATAGAGATTATACATCCATAGTGGCCAGAAGACACTGCTCAACCAAATCTGTAACACTGAGAATTTTAGAGATGAAGTCCCTTGAGTCTTTAATATAAGATGAGAGATTTTGATCCAATGGTTGAAACCAATAATCAAAACTTGGATAATTGGTTGCAACAAGGAGCCCCTTGCTGAAACAAAGGGGTGTCCAGGGGGTCTGGTGCTATCTCGTGAATTTTAGGTAGAATATTGAGCAGACCGGGTGCTATACTGTAAGGAACCAGAGAGTGTGTTCATCTATCCAACAATGGCTGCAAGTATCAGCAGTCAGTTTAACATACACTGACTGGTCATCCAGTTGGGATAAAATCTCCTCTTGGTAGTAGGCATACTCCAACAGACCCTGCCGTCCGTATGGACGGATCATGATTGAGGGATTTTCTGCCAAGTTCTTAAGTGCTGCTCTCTCAAGTTTGGTGAGATAATTATGTGTATATGTACTAGGTAGGATGAGCAAAAAGTTTCGCCTCAAACCAAAATCTGCAAATAATAGCACTTCCCACTTGGTGAATAATTTTCTGTGAAAAGTGCAATTTCCCTCTTTTTCGGCTAGCTCATTGCATTGAAATCAATGGGAACATTGAATTTACACATAGCAAATGTTATTTTTTCCCCACAGGTGTAGTATAAATGGGGTCTGAAGGTGCATGTGTTGTTGGAGTGTGGGAAAAGAATCATTTGAACAGGGAATGTTTTTGGGTGTTTTGATGACTGGGATTGGGGGGATAGTTAATAAAAAATAAATAAATACAATAAACCCCCCCATAAATAATGGTATAAATGGGGTCTGAGGAGGGTGCCTGTGTTGGTGGGTGGAGACTGGGGAAAGAATCAGTTGAACAGCTGCAACTGGGGCAGACTGATACTTGACAGCATAAAGTATTTTGTAAAGGATGATTTGTTGGACTCACACTTGTTATTAGAGGCCCAAGCATCGATGAAACATTGATTTGTAGGGCTTAGACTTAATTGAGGCACAAACCCTGAGTAAACATTCATTAATTATAGGAAATTAGACTTGTGTTAGGCCCAAGCCTTGAGGAAACATTGATTTACAGGACTTTGACTTGTTTGGCACAAGCCCTAAGGCAACATTGATTTGTAGGACTTAGGCTTTTTTGTAGGCCTCTATTTGTTTTTTTTTTGTTTTTTAAGAACAAGCCTTGAGAAAAAAAAATGCCGTACTGGCCTAGTGTCAACATGTCATGTTGTTTTGGCGAGTGGTCACAGGCAACTGTTAAATGCCCCAATGTAATTGCGGAATTTGTGACTGCTATTCTTGTTGCTGCTGCTGCTAAGTTGTTTAAACTGCAGGATCATTAGGCAGTAGTGTTGAGCGAGCATGCTCGGCCGATGCTCGGATCGGCTCGAGCATCGCTCTGCTCTGCACATGGCGGTACTCGTACGAGTACCGCCATGTGCTCGCCCGGCATGTTCGGGTGGCGGGGATCTGTGCCGAAGGAGGCACAGATCTGAAGACGCTCCGCTGGACCACCAGGGACTGGAGGTAGGGGGCATTGCGGAGATGAAGGGGGCATAGCGGAGATGAAGGGGGACATTGCAGAGATGAAGGGGGCATAGCGGAGATGAAGGGGGACATTGCAGAGATGAAGGGGGCATAGCGGAGATGAAGGGGGACATTGCAGAGATGAAGGGGGCATTGCAGAGATGAAGGGGGCATAGCGGAGATGAAGGGGGACATTGCAGAGATGAAGGGGGCATTGCAGAGATGAAGGGGGCATAGCGGAGATGAAGGGGGACATTGCAGAGATGAAGGGGGCATTGCAGAGATGAAGGGGGCATAGCGGAGATGAAGGGGGACATTGCAGAGATGAAGGGGGCATTGCAGAGATGAAGGGGGCATAGCGGAGATGAAGGGGGACATTGCAGAGATGAAGGGGGCATTGCAGAGATGAAGGAGGCATAGCGGAGATGAAGGGGGACATTGCAGAGATGAAGGGGGCATAGCGGAGATGAAGGGGGACATTGCAGAGATGAAGGGGGCATTGCAGAGATGAAGGGGGCATAGCGGAGATGAAGGGGGACATTGCAGAGATGAAGGGGGCATAGCGGAGATGAAAGGGGACATTGCAGAGATGAAGGAGGCATTGCAGAGATGAAGGGGGCATAGCGGAGATGAAGGGGGACATTGCAGAGATGAAGGGGGCATTGCAGAGATGAAAGGGGCATAGCGGAGATGAAGGGGGACATTGTGGAGATGAAGGGGGGCATTGACCAGGCACCCTCCCCTCATCAGAGCAGGGGGTGCCTGGTGTAATGCTCGTGTCGCCCCATTCAATTCAATGGGGCTCGGGTGCTCGGCCGAGCACTCGAGCCTCCGGCGGTGCTCGGTCAGAGCACCCGAGCATCGGGGTGCTCGCTCAACACTATTAGGCAGCTCAAAGGGAATGGGATCAACAACCGCAGTAATGTGGGTTATGGTTGATGAAGGTTCCACTTGCCACAACTAGCTCCAGTGATTTGCCTGAGGCAGTAGCAGTACCATAATTATCCCCCACCACTTCAGGTATATGTGGAGAAAAGAAGTTGGCCAACAATGCTTCTGCAACTGCCCCTCCTCCAAAATCATGGGTATGTTGTTAGAATAGAACATTTTTCCTTGAGATTAGGAACTGTGCCTCTCATCAACAACTGAAGTGTGCACAGTGTGTGCGGTAAATAAGGGAAGCTCTAGGAACAATGGGCACATCTGGGATCACATCAAACATCTGGCATAACTGTAACAAAACACCATGACTCTTAGGGTTCCCAATGTGAATTCCTAGCACCAGAAACCAAGTACTGCTGCTGTCACTATGCCCTTGTCCACTCCCCACTAAGGACACGGGACAGTTTACTAATAATGATGAACCCTCATTGTCAGCAGCTTAGCATATTCTGTGGGATGGAATCTCCTCAAATGCTGCATTGTGCCCTGCTTGCAATTATCCTTCAACCCACTGCCATGTGTGGTCAGTGCACCACAGAGTTTGCAATGGGTGGACACAAACTGCCACATCCTGACATGTACTGAATGATTATCCACTGGTGGGGGATGTAAAGACAAACAAGGTAGATTTACAGAAGATGGAGTTACCCTAGAGCAAGAAGTTGATGGAAAGCCAGGTGTTTAGCTCGCCATTGAACTATCAGCCTCTGGCTGGACTTCTCTAATCTTCTTCCTCTTTGATCTGTCCTTGCCTCTTGTTGCCTTCGGGGAGAGTCAGTGGGCACAGCAGTGCCTGATTTCTTTGGTTGGTGTCTGGCTTTAACATGTTTCATATAAATGTCATGATGTCTGTGTTTCATGTGTATTATCAGGGAAGTTGTGCCAAGGTGTGTTCCCTCCTTTCCCAGTTTCACTGACTTGTCACAAATTATGCACAGTGTCATCACTGATGACTGCACTGTGCCTGCCCCAAAAGAAAAATAGAGCCACACCCAGGACTTCAGGGGGGAGGGGAATGATGGAAAAGAATGCCTCTTTCTTCATCTCCTTCACATTCAACTTCACTGGCTGGGGCAGATGATGATGTTGCTGCTGTTGCTGCTACTGCCTCATAATCAGCACAGCAACTAGGACCAGGAGTATTGCTGCAAGCAAGTGTAACCTGTCCTAGTCCCACATCATTATCCATGTCCACGGTCGTCTGTGGCATACTAGCCTGCTTATCAGCATACTGCTGCCCTTGCAACTTAGATTCAGCAGGAATTAAAGAAGTAGCAAACTCAGCAAATTCCAAAACCTCACTGCTTTTGGTGGTGGTGATGCCCGTCCCCATCCCAGTCTCCTATTCCTTCTCAGTTTGAGCTAAAAAGGCATTAATGTCTCTCCCACACCAGCTTCTCCATCATCATCTTCACTACCTCCTTGCTGCTGCTGCTCTATTACAGATGTCTCATCGGTTGGAGGAGTTGATGAGAAATGTGGTAGAGGTCCCTTAATGTCACACTTGCCATTTCTTGGGACCTGAAGAAGGCAGACTGACAGCACTAGCAGCAGGCACAGGAAGCTGATCTATGCTCCTGGTGGTATTATTGCTAATAATTCCGCCTTCTTCAGGATTGTGTTCTACTTGGAAAATGTTGTAGGAGGAAGGGGACTACCAGGGTAAGGGAAATGTTGTGGACTCCCTTGACCACTATTCTGACTGCTCTGCATTACTTCGCCTACTACTCCCTAATGTTAGTCCCACACAGGTAGCTAACCTGTCCTCCTCACTCTATCTTCTTCCTCTGCCCTTGACAAAAATGTCCCCAAGATCACTAGGGATTCATTTGATGCATAATGGCCCTTACAGCTCCTCCTTTATTGTGTGCTATTTCAATACTGTCAGAGTGGTAGCTCAAGAGTAATTGAATAATAAATTATCCCCCTCCTGCCTCTTTAACTGATGTAACACTGCTCAGTTCAGAGCAGCAAGGTGGTGTCTAGATGACTTGCCGAGAGGGTCAGTCTTCAGTTAGCATAAGGGAAAAACCTGTCAGTGGGGGCAGGGTTTACTTTGTTCTTACAGTAAGAAGATTGTCCCTTGCTGTGAGCTGTCTGGTCTCAAGACCAGATTCCACATCTGAAGGAAGGTGTCTTACACTAGGTAAAGGGGCAGGAGGGGGAAACTTTATCATTCAATTACTCTTGAACTACAACTCTGACAGTAGTTAAATAACACTCTGCATGATCCAAATACTATGAAGATTAATTTGAGCTGCTTTTATTTTAAAACATTACTATCCCTTTAAACTTGCTCAGAGTGATAGCATTCACTATGAGCCTCTCCTGCCTCAGTTTTGCAAACCAACTCACAGCACAACAGCCTAGCACCTCTTTCTTTCTCTGTAGCTGTCTGTATTGTGTTTCACTTCCTGGAAAACAGCACATTTTTAAAGAGAAAAGGTGAAAAATGTGATTAAAGGGGCAAAAACTTACTAGTCTTTGAAAAGGTAGTGAATATTTTTTGCTAATGGGCTAAAATGGCAAAGATTTAAAGGCGAACTACCACCCCAACACAATGTACTCTCTAAGTCTTTGTCTTCCCAGCGTTATTAGCAATCCATAGTTAGTTTTCTCCAAAAAAGCGTTGTAAGAGCATTATCTTTATACTATCTATATTATAAATCTCTACCTGATGACGTCTTGCCCCTTGAATCCGTTCTGCGCATGACTGCTATAAAGCCATTCAGATCCATTGTACCTCCCTCCATCTTGTCAATTACTGATACGTCATTGTCCTCAGCACCACATGACCTGCCGAGCTCCTGGCATCAAGTACGGTCAGGTCATTTCAGCCTAGTGGGAGTGGGTGCATGTGAAGCACTCGATATATATAAGCCACTGGTCTGTTTCCACTAGGCTGAAATGACCTGACCACGCTTGATGCCAGTAGCTCGGCAGGTCACGTGGTGCTGAGGACAATGACATACGAGTGATGGTCAAGATGGAGGGAGGTACAATGGAGCCAAGTGGCTCCATAGGGGTCATCAGGTAGAGATTTAGTATAAAGATAGTGCTCTTACAACTCTTTTTTGGAGAAAACTAACTATGGATTGCTAATCACATTAGGAAGACAAAGACTTAGAGAGTAAATTGTGTTGGGGTTGTAGTTCCCCTTTAAATCTTGGGGATTTTCCCATGAAAAAGCACACAACCCCATGGTTTTCAATTATTTTTTCATGGGAACATGACACCCCTACTTACCACCCCTTTAATCATCATTATTTCTAAAATTCAAGGAAGTGAATAGTGTTTGTATGTAATGGAATTTTGTTTCTGTTCCATGAAATAGTTTATAGAGATGGGGGCGGAGTCAGATGAGAGGTAGTGGTTGGGACATGCGTATGGATAAAGGAACCCAGTATTCTTTGCCTATGGGTGTCTGAAATTTAAAACCTGAAATTTAAAACAACTTAGAGCACAGAGTTTGATGGCATTCAGTGCCTATGATTGACTCAAGAATGATGTGATAGGCTATTGTAAATATTAAATAAGGCAACAAATCACAAAAGGTCTGATGTTTAACTGCAGGTAGCAAAAGGGCAGACAAACAATTCTTATCTGCTGTCACATCCCATGCATCCAACTCACTCTATCTTTGGTATTTGTCTGCAGACTTTCCCATGACAGAGAGCCCCCAATTATTACCGTCATCATAGCAAATGATCATGAAGTGTTGCTTTGTTAGTGTCTATTCACAGAACCCCATCGCTTGCCCTATTCTGCAGAAGTCTCTGTCTGCAGCGAGCGCCGTAATCCAAACTGCCTTGAAAGGAAAATAGGTTGTCAGTCATAATAAATAATCATTTAGAGCAGCCTGCATTATATCTAACCATCGGTTCTGAGAATAGAAGCCTGTAATTGTATTCATACGAATGACCCTGCCCCGACTTTCACATGTCATCCTTCTTACTGATGTACCCACTCCAGAGATTTTCTTGTATACAAGATCTGCTGCTGAGCATTGGAATGAAGGTTAACCATTTCACTCTCAGAAAGGTCAGTTCACCTGGCATGAAAAATTTAACTCCTTGGATGCTAAAAAGGTCTTTAACAGATTGTTTTCTTTGGAGACTTACTTTATGGGGTGAGGCCATTAATATTTCCCTATTGGCATGTCTTCTCCCCTGTGATCCCTGGCCAGGGGCATGTTAATAACCTTCGAGGCCCCTTGGAAAATCTTGAATAGAGCCCCCCACACACACCCTAAATATAGGAATTCATACAGGACTTTTTAAATATAGTCTTTGACTTCCTTATACCATTAACCTGTTGAGTGCCAGAAACATACACAACACATTGCAAAGCAGTGCATTGAACATCCTGCTGGCATTCAGCAGGTTAATATCTGTGGGACAATCATCCACATTTATGGGTTATGTATCTATGTCATCCTCTTTCCTTCCCTTCCTGATCATAGCAGTAAATTGGTTCTTAAAGGAAACTATGGGGTCCTTGGAAACTCAAGGTGAGGCCCTCTGAGACACTGGCTATACCCATATATTTCAATGACCCTGGCCTGGGAGCATCAAGAAAAGAAAAGTGCTTCCTTGTTGATCTCTTGATAGAATCTAAGCTTTTAGACACTAAGGGCTTGATCCAAATATTGGAGACAGCTGTTTTTTCTGTCAACGGCATTTTTTCAAGCACAGTAAGCTATTCAAATGCATGTGCTGTGAAAAAATATCGGCAAAAAAAAAGAGCCATTGTGTGATAAAGTGAAGAGGTGTTTTCACCCATCGAAAATGATGAAAACACTGTAATTATCAATTCAAATGTCTACATTAGCCATAAAGATCTGATAAGGGACTCAAGTTATCTCAGTAAAGTTAAGACCCAGGTTTTTTTTTTTACTTGAGTCTCTTATCGGCTCTTCAAACAGCAGACATAGAAAGCTGAATGAAAAAAAAAGTAAAAAAACTTAAGTCCACAGTGGATGTATTGATATGGAGCCCTAAGCACGATATCAATACCTCCAAAGTACGAAAAATGTGACAAAAGTTAGTAGAATTAACCCTATTAGTGCCAGTGTGGTATAATTATCCCACAGGCAATCATAGGGTTAACCCTACTAAGTTAAAAAAACAACATCTCATTAAAAGTAATACCTACCATTAACCATGATATCTAACAGAGCTTTCTGGTGCTCTTCTGTCCTTCTCTTCTTTCTTCTATCTTCTGCCTTCTCTTCTTTCTTCTTGCTGTAAGTAAAAAAAAAGTATAAATAGAACGCATAAACTATGACATTGTTTAACCCTTTTAGTGGCAGAGGAGTACCTCTCTGGTACTCAAAAGGGTTAAAACATACATTATTGTGCAGCAAAAATACCTCCATGAATATGCCTTCATTTAATGTCCAACTAGTTAAAAATGCCATGAATAAATGTCATAAATAAATTCCATAAATACATAGCTTCCATTCTTCATCTCTCCCCCACTGTGTGCGGCCACGGAGGCAGCGGGGGTGGAGACACTGATGAGCCACACAATTCCCATCCCTTTCCTGCACCGACTGATGCCTGTTGCACACTGAGGGAACTGGTACTGAGACTTCCTTTATATATGTGCAGTCTCACTTCCAATTCCCTCACAGCCATTGGCTGGGATGTTCTTACGCACATCCCAGCCAATCAGATTTGAGCAGCTGTTCTTTAAAGGGATTGAAATGTGCCATAAAAGTATCTTCTAAATGGTAGCTGCAATAAAAAAATGTTTTAATATGCTTAATCCTTTCTCTCAATCCGTTATGGTTTGAGAGATGTAATAAAATAAAGACCTCCATTCCCTCCCCCTTCTCATCCGTCTGCTGTACAGCGGATGTCATGAAAACCTGCTTCAGGGACCAGACGGTGGCTCTTCAGGAGCGCTGTTATCTAGATATCTAAGTATAAATACTTCATTAGAAGGGTCTACAACGTGTGCTTGCAAGCCAGGCACACATTGTAGACCATACCGATGAAATAATTATAGTTAGATATCCCGATGACAGCGCTCCTGAAGAGCCGCCTACAGTCGGGCGACCGGATTCTGCCTCTGACAGCTTTACAGCTCGTCAGGCAGAAAGGGGAGGGAACGGAGGACTTTATTTTCTTATATCTCTCAAACCATAATGGATTGAGAGAAAAGATTAAGCGTATTAAGTGTTTTTTTTTATTGCAGCTACCATTTACAGGATACTTTTTTGGGGACTTTACTATCCCTTTAACCCACTCAAAGGGTTAATCGATGTCATAGTTTATGCACTCTATTTATACTTTTTTTTTTTAAATACAGCAAGAACAATGAAGAGAAGACTGAAGGAGAAGGACATTGGATGACAGGTAAGTGTAAAACTTATAAGTTAACGATTGGTGCTTGGCAGTGTGTCAGGCACCAATTGTTAGCTTTTTTTTTACTGTGAAGTTCCCAATACTGCCGCTGTTTAGCAGCATTTTTGGAACTTAACACACAAAACATATGTTTGGTCACAAGACCTTTTCTGTGGTCTAACCTCCGTTGTGCTTTTAGCCGGTAAGACATTTGAATACTTACTTAGACATTTTCTTTTGTCTGTCAGTATCCATTTTGTCCTACCGACATTTATATCGTCAACATTTGGATCGAGCCCTAAGGCTCTTATCTACAAAATAAAAATGAGCAATTCTGGAGCAATCCAACTGCATCTTACAGAAGAAATAATAAAACATAGTTCCCATTGGCTGAAATAGGTTGTTTGAGTGCCAGAGGGCTTTGCAATGTGTTGAATGAGCCAGTGAACTGCAAAGCAATACAATGAAGTCTCTAACATTAAAATTGTTAACCCTCCCCTTTAAATCAGTGGAAATGTTTGTGAGTCCCTGTAGCTGGTTTGCTCCACAATCCACATTTCTTTTGAACACAGGGCCCTTAGTTTCAGAGCTCTGAGTCATGAGGGGTCTGACCCAGAAGACCCTTAGGGCAGAATGCAGGAAACGTGCAAAATCGCTATTTCCAGTGTGAAAAACCACTAGCAAATAGGTTTGCTCATAATTTTGTTGACTTGAGCATGAAAAATAAAGATTAATGAAAAGCTGCGCCTATTTTTTTAGAGAGGCATGGTCATAATGACTGAATCTGTCGGAATGGAATATCGAATGCGTCTAATGCAGGAAGTGCTTTTGTGAACGATTTTATACTTCTGTGTAATTTTGTAGTAAAAGCAAAAAACTGGCTTTCTGCATTAGAACATGTGCAATGCCTTCAGCGCATGCACGCATTTCTTACATTCCACCCTTAGACTGCTATGGGTAGACTTGATAACCCAACCATAGCAGTTATGGGGCTAAGTGCACAATTCTGTGATTCACAAATTTCTGACTTGCGTTCCTCTCCAAAGGGGTCAGTTTCACTGGAGCTGTTTCAGGGCTGCAGTGATCCAAAAGCATTCTGTGCATCTAAATGGGGGCTTGCTGCCTGTGTGCCTAATTAGGCAAACACAAGTTAAAAATAGGTGTTAGGCACAAAGACTACAATGGCATTGATTAGATTCATTTGGTGAGGCTATTCAGGAGCCCATTATTCTCCACTCAGCCCAACAGTGAGGCTGATATACTAAAAAGTACTAATCATTCATTTTTTTATAAAGTGCTTCTACCGTAGAGGTGAACATGATTCTTTGTTGGACGACTCCAGGACTATACACTAGTTTTCTTTACCAATAGGAGTTTGGGTCTCTGGTGGAGTTCAGCAAGAAAGAACTGTGTTCAGATTGATTGGTCTTGGTTTGCTCGTGTAAATACAGATTTTAATTTATTGAATGTTAAAAACATAAAAAATCAGTGCATTAGAACCCTATCTAGTACTCAAAGAGTTTAAAAGCTCCGTTTGAAATCAATAGAAACTTGAGGAATTTTTGTTTGTCCCCTAGCAGTTGATTTGCTGGAGAATTGCTCCAGCTCTTCTCAGTCTCAGCATGCACTGGAGTAGATGCATGGAATACTATAGGGGCCTGGTTGGGAAAATAGAACACAATTGTGCCTAAGTAGATGCACAGAATAAATTGGGTACCTGAAGAGTTGTACAGAATGCAATGGATGCCTGATTAGTGGAACAGAATATAGTGAGTGCATGATTAGGCACATAGAATACAATGGTGCCTGAATAGGTGCACAGAATACCATGGGTACCTTCTCAGGTACACAGAATACCATCGGTACCTGATTAGGTGCACAGAATACAATGGATGCCTGATTAGTGGAACAGCATATAGTGAGTGCATGATTAGGCACATAGAATACAATGGTGCCTGATTAGGTGCACAGAATACCATGGGTACCTGATTAGGTGCACAGAATACAATGGATGCCTGATTAGTGGAACAGCATATAGTGAGTGCATGATTAGGCACATAGAATACAATGGTGCCTGTTTAGGTGCACATAATACCATGTGTACCTGATTATATGCACAGAATAAATTGGGTACCCAATCAGGTACACAAAATACTATGGGTACCTGATTTGGTGCACAGAATACCATGGATACCTAATGAAGTGCACAGAATAAATTGGGTACCCGATTAGGTACACAGAATACCCTGGGTATCTGATTAGGTGCACAGAATACCATGGGTACCTGATTAGGTGCACAGCATACAATGGGTACCTGATTAGGTACACAGCATACAGTGGGTGCCTGATTAGGTGTACAGCATACAATGGGTACTTGATTGGGTGCAAGAATACAATGGGTGCCTGATTAGGTGCACAGAATACAATGGATGCCTGATTAGTGGAACAGAATATAGTGAGTGCATGATTAGGCACATAAAATACAATGGTGCCTGTTTAGGTGCACAGAATACCATGTGTACCTGATTATATGCACGGAATAAATTGGGTACCCAATCAGGTACACAAAATACTATGGGTACCTGATTAGGTGCACAGAATACCATGGGTACCTGATTTGGCACACAGAATACCATGGATACCTAATGAAGTGTACAGAATAAATTGGGTACCCGATTAGGTACACAGAATACCCTGGGTACCCGATTAGGTACACAGAATGTGTTGTATAATGTACAGATGAATGTATGGGGGAGTTTCTTGGTTCCTTTATGGGGATTTAATGGGCTAATGTATGGGTATTTTGAGGGTTACAGTATGAGGACTGTATTGGAAATTGTATGGCTTTAAATTTGGGGAAGAGTATGGCTTAATATTTGAGGAAATTGCCAGGGTTAAACCTTTAAGGATCAGAGAGGTGTGCAACACCCTGTTAACAAGGCACTGGTTCTTTAAAGGTTAATATATTGGGTATTGTATGGTTTAATGTATGCGGGTTATACAGGATGTTATGGGGGATTATACAAGTTAATGTCTTGGGGTTTGCATGAAGGGAATACACAATAACCACATGACAGGTTGTCAGTGTTCTCCGCTCTGACATTGCACGTGTTGTGAATACATCTCCAAATCAGTTTTGTTACTGCATGATATTTCCTTTGCTCTGTCTTTTCCATTATAAATTTCATTCCTGTCTGTACTAAGTAACTGGATGTGGTGGGCAAGATTTGCATGAAATTGGCTTTTGAAGAGACCAGTGATGTTTGGAAAGCTCTCTATATGTAATGTCTAGATACCAATAGAGGATTTGCTGTAGGCAACAGGTTAATTATACAGCAGGAGTAGGATGGGCTACTGCTGCTTTGTAGGATCAGTATAGCATAAAAACAGGCTTGTGAATACCACTTTTCCTATGGTTTAATTCAAATGGGTCATGGGTATGATCAGAATAAATAGGAAAACTAAATCAATGCTATGCCAATATTTTCCCCAGAATGGAATCATCACACATTTAGTGCCACATTCAGTAAACAGTGGGGATTTTTACAGTATCCATCAGTAAATTGCACCTCCTTAGTTTGCAGAATACAGCTCGAAGAAACATGAATGGACACCCCTTGTTTTCAAAAGGAAAAAGGGTACATTATGCAAAGCAGTTATGAAGGTTATTTGAATCATTGAGGAGAGAATGTTGAAGAGGTGGGACTGCGTGATCTTGGGATAAGAAAATTTGGAGTTTTGAATTTAAAATGGACCTGTGTGTTTTGGTGACACAATGTGGCACTTTATGTGGCACTTTATTCTAATTAGTTTATTTGCTTGACCAGTGTTACAACAATGGGCTTTAAAGGGATAGTAATACTTCAAAATTACTATCCCTTATATGGAAGCCCTTTAAAAACTGAATTAAATGCCACCAGCGGCATCTCTCAAACCTTTATGATTAGAGTTAGCCTCTTTTAAACTTCGCTCCCCCCTACCTCTCTGCTGACTTCAGTGTTCTTGCTGCAGCAGGGAAATCCGTTCATTGAATCAGGCCGAGGCTCTTCAGCAGAGCCAGTTCTCGTTATAGAAGAAACGATCCTTCACTAAAATGGTCTTCTACGTTTTAGTGAAGGATGTTGTCTTCCTATCACGGTGCCCGTGATTTGCTGCAGTTCCTTGTCTGTCACCACTAGGGGGCTGCTATTGGCTGTCTGCAGATAGCCCGCCTCTTTTTGCCTATTTAAACCTGGATTGGGCACCCTTTGAGTGCCCTTTCGTGTTGTTTCTGACCTTCTTGCTATCACTATGCTAGTGATAGCTGGGCCTCTGTTCCAGTGTTCCTGAGTTCCTGATCTCCTGTGTTCCTGAGTTCCTGATCTCTACTGTTCCAGTGTTTCCTGGATGCTGAGTTACTCCAGTCCTGGTTCCGGCCTAGTCTCTGGTGTTGCAGTTACTGCTGAACTTCTCTGCTGTTTCCTGACCTGACTGATGGTTGCTGGTTCCTGTCATCTCATCACCTGTCTTCAGTATCCTGGCGACCTTCTGCCTGGTCGCGTTGGTGACATTGCTACAATTCCGTGTTGGTCCCAGCGTGCGGACGCTGGTTTGCTCCTAAGCCTTGCAGCTATACAAACTCGCTTGTTACACCAGTGTGCGGTCACTGGTTTGCTCCAAAGCCTATCAGCTATACAAATCTGTGTTGGTCCCAGCATGCGGATGCTGGTTTGCTCCTAAGCCTTGCGGCTATACAAACTCACTTGTTACACCAGTGTGTGGTCACTGGTTTGCTCCAAAGCCTATCAGCTCTACAAATCTGTGTTGGTCCCAGCGTGCGGACGCTGGTTTGCTCCTAAGCCTTGCGGCTATACAAACTCACTTGTTACACCAGTGTGCGGTCACTGGTTTGCTCCAAAGCCTATCAGCTCTACAAATCTGTGTTGGCCCCAGCGTGCGGACGCTGGTTTGCTCCTAAGCCTTGCGGCTATACAAACTCACTTGTTATACCAGTGTGCGGTCACTGGTTTGCTCCAAAGCCTTTCAGCTATACAAATCTGTGTTGGTCCCAGCGTGCGGACGCTGGTTTGCTCCTAAGCCTTGCGGCTTTACAAGCTCGCTTGTTACACCAGTGTGCGGTCACTGATTTGCTCCAAAGCCTATCATCTATACAAATCTGTGTTTGTCCCAGCGTGCGGACGCTGGTTTGCTCCTAGCCTTGCGGCTATACAAGTTCGCTTGTTACACCAGTGTGCGGTCACTGGTTTGCTCCAAAGCCTATCGGCTATACAATTCTGTGTTGGTCCCAGCGTGCGGACGCTGGTTTGCTCCTAAGCCTTGCTGCTTAACGATTCTGCTAATTTGCCAGTTTCATCTGACTGCTGCTACTATCTCTGGGCTGCCCTGCCCGGTATTGGTAAGGCCGGTAGAACCTTTTGCCACATTCTATCTGAGGTTGCCTTACCCGGTATTGGCAGGGCCGGTAGAGCCTACATTGTGTATCTATTGAGGCTGCCTTGCCCGGTAATTTGGTAAGGCCGGTAGAACCGTTATGCTATTCCATCTGCAGGTTGCCTTACCCGGTATTGGCAAGGCCGGTAGAGCCTAAAGACTGTCCTGTCCGGTATATTGACAGAACCGGTAGACTCTGCCTTCTGTCTGTGCTATATTCTGTATATATATATATATGTGTGTTATTGCCATCCTAAGTTATCAATTTATTATTTCAATAAAATTGATTTTTTTTACCTAAAACTTGTGTCTGAGAGTCATAATAAACCGTGACAGTACGAAAGGGCCATGACCTCAGACAGCAAGGGTGAAGGTAACGCACAGAATATCCATTGGAGGATGGATGTGCTCGAGCAACGTTTGGATCAGTTGGCAGTTGCAATTCAAACGATCCTTGAACGCACGGTACCCGCTGACAAATCGAGCTCTAGTCCGGTGGTCTCGCCAAGTCAGACACCGGAAAGTGATACCAGGCCCCTAGAGGGTACTGTTAAAGGGTTAACGGCTTCTGCACCCTTGCCGCTAAGATATGATGGTGACCCTAGTCTCTGCAGAGGGTTCATCAACCAACTCGAAATCTTTATGGAATTGACGGCACACGCATTTCCCAATGATCGTAGTAAAGTGGGGTTCACGATATCACTGCTCACTGGCAGAGCATTGGCTTGGGCTAACCCCTTGTGGGAGAATGCTAAACCTTGTACTAAGAACTTTAGTGAATTTGTGCGTTCCTTTCGAAGAGTGTTTGAGCCTCCTGGTAGAACCACCTCTGCTGCCAAACGGCTTATGGAGATACAACAGGGCAGGCGTACAGTGGGCGACTATGCCATCGAATTCCGCACATTGGCAGCAGAGGTAGGTTGGAATAATGAGGCATTATTGGCAGCCTTTTCTCAAGGCCTGAATGACCACATTAAAGACGAAATCGCTGCTAAAGATCTACCTATTGATCTAGATGATTACATTGAGTATATTATGATAATTGACTCCAGAATACGTGAGAGATCAATTGCCAGAGATCGTAAGTTACGGTCAAAAAATAATGAGCCTAGTAGCATGTTTTGCCCACCCATCCCTCCCTTGGCATTGAAGTCTAGTGAACCAGTACGGGAAACAAGTGAACCTATGCAAATAGGCTTCACTAGACTAACCAAGGCAGAGAGACTATATCGCAAAAAACATGGGTTATGTTTATACTGCGGTAAAAAAGGGCACTTGCTAAATTCCTGTCCGGTACGTCCGGGAAACGCACACACCTAGGGTACCTTGGGGGACAGGCCCTAGGTGGTGTACAATCGTCCCCAGTGTCGGGCATAATGAAACCCACCATACAGGTGGTATTGTCTTGGGCACAACGCTCTGTGGAGGTTTTGGCCTTGATTGACTCTGGTGCAGCAGGGTATTTTATGGATAATACCTTTGCTGAATTGCACGGAGTTCCACGCATTGAAAGAGAAAACCCCTTGACTATTGAAGCGATTGATGGTAGACCCTTAGAACCGCCTCAGGTTATATTTGAAACTATGCCATTGTCTATGACTATTGGGGCACTTCACAGAGAAGAGCAGCAGTTTCAACTGATTAATTCTCCGCACCATGCGGTAATATTGGGATTTCCGTGGTTACAGTTACATAACCCACAATTCGATTGGAAAAAGTGTGAAATTGCTGCTTGGTCCCAGTTTTGTATGGACAAGTGCGTCATCCAGCCTATTAAGGTCATGTGCACCTCCTCTGCTATACCGGATGTGTACCAACAGTTTGGCAATGTTTTTAGCAAAGGAGAGGCTAGTATGCTACCCCAGCATAGACCTTATGATTGTTGCATTGAATTGCAGCCTGGTGCAGTACCTCCAAAAGGACGCACTTATCCATTATCTTGTGATGAAAATAAGGCTATGGAGGATTACATTTCTGATGCCCTTGCTAGAGGGATCATACGAAAATCTACCTCTCCAGCTGGGGCTGGGTTCTTTTTCGTAAAAAAGAAAAATGGCGAATTAAGACCATGCATTGACTACCGGGGCTTGAATAAACTAATGGCAAAAAACGCATACCCAATACCACTCATCACCGAGCTTTTTGACAGGCTTAAGGGCGCTTCGATATTTACCAAATTGGACCTACGGGCCGCTTACAATCTGGTTCGCATTCGAGCAGGTGATGAGTGGAAAACTGCCTTTAATACTCGAGCTGGGCACTACGAGTATCTAGTAATGCCTTTTGGGCTGTGTAATGCACCCGCAGTTTTCCAGGAACTGATAAACGATGTTCTGAGAGATATGTTACAGACATGTGTTGTGGTGTACCTCGACGATATACTGATTTACTCCCAAAACATGGCACAGCACATCAAAGATGTATCCGCAGTATTGCTACGACTCCGTGAGAACAAATTATTTTGTAAAATGGAAAAATGTGAGTTTCATAGAACCAGTGTGCCATTCTTGGGGTTCATAATTGGCAGTGATGGCATTGCCATGGACAAAGAAAAGTTGTCAGCTGTCCTACAATGGCCAAAACCCAAGGGTCTTAAAGCCATACAGCGTTTCCTGGGTTTCGCTAATTATTATAGGAGGTTTATTAAGAACTTTTCTTCCATTGTCAAACCTCTGTCCGATCTTACGCACAAGGGTGCTAATCCTTCTTGTTGGCCGGTATCTGCTGAGAAAGCCTTTGAGAATTTGAAGCTGGCATTTGCTGCGGCTCCTGTGTTATCCCACCCCAATCCTTTACTTCCATTTACGTTAGAGGTTGATGCCTCCGATATTGGGGTCGGGGCAGTACTTTCGCAGCGACACGAGAAAGGTGGAACTCTCAGACCTTGTGGGTTTTTCTCTAAAAAGTTGACTGTCACTCAAAGCCACTATGAGATAGGTGACAGAGAATTATTGGCCATTATCCTCGCTCTTAAGGAATGGCGTCATTTGCTTGAAGGTACTAAGAATCCTGTCTTAATCCTAACAGATCATAAGAATCTGACCTATCTCTCGGAGGCCAAGAGATTGTCCTCTCGTCAGGCCAGGTGGGCACTGTTCCTGTCTCGATTTAATTTCATTGTATCATATTTACCAGGGTCAAAAAATATCAGGGCTGATGCACTGTCAAGACAATTTGAGGCCGACAGTGACAGAGTGGAAGCACCAGCACCTATCATCCAACCTGATAGAATACTGGCTACTATACGCACGAGTATCACTTCTCCTCTAGGGGAAGAGATCCTGGCCTCTCAGGGGTCCGCTCCCCTTGAAACCCCAGTGGGCAAATGTTTTGTCGCTGAATCATTTCGTACTAGGCTGCTCGAAACCTACCATTCCTCTAAGGCTGCGGGACATATTGGTAGAGACCAATTGTTATGGTCCCTTTCTCAGTTATTTTGGTGGCCTTCCATGAGAAACGATTGTGCCGAATTTACGAATGCCTGTGCCACCTGCGCCCGCGCTAAGACCCCGAGACATCTCCCAGTGGGCTTGCTTCAGCCGGTGCCTAATGGCGAACGCCCCTGGTCTCATGTTTCCATTGATTTTATGGGAGAATTGCCTATGTCTAAAGGGTATTCCTTTATATTCATGGTGGTGGACAGGTTTTCTAAAATGGCTCATTTCGTGCCCCTCCATGGCCTTCCTTCGGCTAAGGAATTGGCAATGGTGTTCGCCAGAGAAGTATTCCGGTTGCATGGAGTGCCTAGGGTACTGGTGTCTGACAGGGGGAGCCAGTTTGTGTCGAGATTTTGGAGGGCATTTTGCCAACAGATGGGCATACAGCTGTCCTTCTCCTCTGCCTACCATCCCCAGACCAATGGAGCCACTGAACGAGCTAATCAGGGCTTGGAACAATTTCTCCGTTGTTTCGTTACTGACCATCATGATAATTGGTCCGACTTGTTTCCTTGGGCAGAGTTCGCCAGGAACTGTGCGGTCAATTCTTCATCTGGGAGCTCTCCGTTTCTGATTAATTATGGGTTTCAGCCCTGTTTGCTTCCAGATTCATTTCAGACGCAACAGATTCCAGCTCTGGATGAGCATATCGAGCAACTCCGTTCCACATGGGCACAAGTTCAGAGGGCACTTGGTCAGTCATTTCAGCGTCATCAGCGCCATGCTAATCGCAGAAGGCTTCCAGCGGTTTCCTTTCAGGTTGGGGATAGAGTATGGCTTTCCTCCAGAAATCTCAAGCTGCAGGTTCCGTCTAATAAGTTGGCTCCCCGGTTTATTGGTCCGTACAGAGTTATTCGTAAAATTAACCCTGTCTCCTATGCACTAGACCTACCTGCATCCATGCGTATCCATAATGTGTTCCATGTGTCCCTTCTTAAGCCTCTGGTTTGCAATCGCTATACTACCACACCTGTGGTGCCAGGACCTGTTGAGGTCGAGGGCCAGGAGGAGTACGAGGTTCAGAGCATTATTGATTCCCGTAGGCTTAGAGGAAAGGTACAGTACCTGGTACATTGGAAAGGGTACGGTCCTGAGGATCGATCATGGGTGGATAGTATGGACCTTCATGCACCTAGGCTAACTAGGGTCTTTCATGCCAATTACCCACAGAAACCTAAACCCTATTCTAGGAGAGGGGGTCTTTGAAAGGGGGGTACTATCACGGTGCCCGTGATTTGCTGCAGTTCCTTGTCTGTCACCACTAGGGGGCTGCTATTGGCTGTCTGCAGATAGCCCGCCTCTTTTTGCCTATTTAAACCTGGATTGGGCACCCTTTGAGTGCCCTTTCGTGTTGTTTCTGACCTTCTTGCTATCACTATGCTAGTGATAGCTGGGCCTCTGTTCCAGTGTTCCTGAGTTCCTGATCTCCTGTGTTCCTGAGTTCCTGATCTCTACTGTTCCAGTGTTTCCTGGATGCTGAGTTACTCCAGTCCTGGTTCCGGCCTAGTCTCTGGTGTTGCAGTTACTGCTGAACTTCTCTGCTGTTTCCTGACCTGACTGATGGTTGCTGGTTCCTGTCATCTCATCACCTGTCTTCAGTATCCTGGCGACCTTCTGCCTGGTCGCGTTGGTGACATTGCTACAATTCCGTGTTGGTCCCAGCGTGCGGACGCTGGTTTGCTCCTAAGCCTTGCAGCTATACAAACTCGCTTGTTACACCAGTGTGCGGTCACTGGTTTGCTCCAAAGCCTATCAGCTATACAAATCTGTGTTGGTCCCAGCATGCGGACGCTGGTTTGCTCCTAAGCCTTGCGGCTATACAAACTCACTTGTTACACCAGTGTGTGGTCACTGGTTTGCTCCAAAGCCTATCAGCTCTACAAATCTGTGTTGGTCCCAGCGTGCGGACGCTGGTTTGCTCCTAAGCCTTGCGGCTATACAAACTCACTTGTTACACCAGTGTGCGGTCACTGGTTGGCTCCAAAGCCTATCAGCTCTACAAATCTGTGTTGGTCCCAGCGTGCGGACGCTGGTTTGCTCCTAAGCCTTGCGGCCATACCAACTCACTTGTTACACCAGTGTGCGGTCACTGGTTTGCTCCAAAGCCTATCAGCTATACAAATCTGTGTTGGTCCCAGCGTGCGGACGCTGGTTTGCTCCTAAGCCTTGCGGCTTTACAAGCTCGGTTGTTACACCAGTGTGCGGTCACTGGTTTGCTCCAAAGCCTATCATCTATACAAATCTGTGTTTGTCCCAGCGTGCGGACGCTGGTTTGCTCCTAGCCTTGCGGCTATACAAGTTCGCTTGTTACACCAGTGTGCGGTCACTGGTTTGCTCCAAAGCCTATCGGCTATACAATTCTGTGTTGGTCCCAGCGTGCGGACGCTGGTTTGCTCCTAAGCCTTGCGGCTATACTACTCACTTGTTACTCCAGTGTGCGGTCACTGGTTTGCTCGCAAAGCCTAACGGCTATACTATTCAGTGTTGTTCCCAGCGTGCGGACGCTGGTTTGCTCCAAAGCCTTGCTGCTTAACGATTCTGCTAATTTGCCAGTTTCATCTGACTGCTGCTACTATCTCTGGGCTGCCCTGCCCGGTATTGGTAAGGCCGGTAGAACCTTTTGCCACATTCCATCTGAGGTTGCCTTACCCGGTATTGGCAGGGCCGGTAGAGCCTACATTGTGTATCTATTGAGGCTGCCTTGCCCGGTAATTTGGTAAGGCCGGTAGAACCGTTATGCTATTCCATCTGCAGGTTGCCTTACCCGGTATTGGCAAGGCCGGTAGAGCCTAAAGACTGTCCTGTCCGGTATATTGACAGGACCGGTAGACTCTGCCTTCTGTCTGTGCTATATTCTGTATATATATATATATGTGTGTTATTGCCATCCTAAGTTATCAATTTATTATTTCAATAAAATTGATTTTTTTTACCTAAAACTTGTGTCTGAGAGTCATAATAAACCGTGACACTTCCATAACGAGATCTCGTTTCTGCTGAAGAGCCTCCTCCGGTCCTGGCACCGTATTTCCCTGCTACAGCAAGAACTATGACGTCAGGGGAGAGGCAGGGGAGAGCAAAGTTTAAAAACGGCTATCTCTAATCATAAAGGTTTGAGAGATGCCGCTGGTGGCATTTAATTCCGTTTTTAAAGGGCTTCAATATAAGGGATAGTAATTTTGAAGTATTACTAACCCTTTAAATCAATGAATTTAGACACTGCACACTGGGGGGATTTCTAATAGCACAATGGGTATAAGTATTTGCCTTGAACAGAACTAATGAAATAGCATAAAGGGTCACACAATGTCACCAAAACATGTAAAAATTATTTATTTTACAGAAAATTGCATAATACAACATTTTAGCATTCTCTGTAAAATAAATGAAACTTATCTTGGGGTGGAGGATGAATAATTGGGAGAATCGAATAGCCATTTAACCCATTAACGGGTTAGTAATGCCCATATTTAAGTTCATTCAGTATTGTAGATGTTAAAAAAATGAAGTATATGGAGAAAGTCCTATCTCTCAAACCATCATGGTTTAAGAAATATTCACCGCTAAACTTCCCCCTCCCTCCCCTTCTCCTGACTACAACGCTCTACTGAGAGCAGGAGATCCCGGTCCTGCGATCAGTGGGCGGCTCTTCAGCAGAGCCAAAATAGAGATCTTTAAGAAGAATTACTGCATTGGAACGGTCTACAAATTGTGCCTGGTTTGCAAGCATATTTTGTAGACCATTCCAATGAAGTAGTTCTTTTTAACCCTTTGAGTGCCAGAGGGGTATGGAACGCATTGCAAAGCAATGCATTCTGTACCCCTCTGGCACTCAAAGGGTTAAATATCGCTATTTCGCATCTGCTGAAGAGCCTCCTCAAGTCGGCCGTCACAGATCTCCTGTGAATTTTAGTAGTGAATATCTCTCAAACCATAATGGTTTGAGAGATGGGACTTTCCCCATATAATTTATTTTTTTAACATCTACTATACTGAATACAACTAAATATGGGCATTACTATCCCAGAAGGGTGTGCAAAGTATTCCGCATCTCTCTCCTCTCTCCTCCATAAAAGGTTAAATGAGTTTCCATACTCGCCTCAACTGGAACAGTGACCTGACATAGCAATTGGTCTGTGCAAAACAGATAATGGATAACCCTGACCAGCTGGATTGGATGTTTGTGTAAAGTGCATTTATTGTAGATGGATAGAAAATGTGGTTGAAGAATCATCTGATGCTATGAAATGGTATTAATGGGTGGCGTGGCATAATATTATGGACCAAGGCAGGGGCATTTTAATGCATGGATATACAGAGTAGTTGCTGAGGTCTCCAGTTTTTCCCCAAAGGTCGCAGCAAGGAACCAATTTTATTCTGTGATCAGAAAGGACAGATGCCGTGGGAACAGAACACACCATTGTGCCGGCGTTTCCCACAATTACTTAAGGACCAGAGGGGTGTGAACACATTGCTACCCAATACATTGTACAGGTGTCTCAAGGTTCTTAACAAGTCCCTGGTATAAGGGCCATATACATAATACAATTAGGACACTAGCTGCACCAAACAGTAGAAGTGAACAGTTTCATTCTTTTAAATTGGTCTTTTATTCATTCAAGAGGCTAAAGCCCTATTTAAAGTAATTAAAATTCCCATATTTATTTGTTCTTAATGGTATAGTTGTCTTCCTTAGATTGTTACACTTTTACTTTATGCACATAACACAAAGGGACTAGTCTAAAAGAGCCACCGTTTTCATTGTCTGGTGATATTGCCACTCCATAGATCTAGTTGTGAATCACAAATAGCCCTGAGGAATGTGGCTACATCATTAGCTGACATATGTTGCCAGACATCTCCCGACCACAAACACTACAGATAGATTTAAAGGAGAAGTAACACCTTCTAATAATGACCCTCATTTTCTTTACTATGGTCAGAAAATCCTAATGACCCCTATGCATTTATATGAGTTTATAAATGGCCTGGAAATAGATATAGAAAGCTAAAGATCAGTATTTGCAGATTAAATTATACAGGGTAATACATTCAGAATAGTATATTTGTTTTCTACAGAGGGATTTACATATTGGGCAACCAAATGGAATATAAAGTTTAATGTGGGAAAATGTAAAGGCATGCATTTGGGAAGAAACAATCCCAATGATATTTATGAACTTAATGGAATAATTTTAGGGACTCATTGATAGAGAAATACCTTGGAATCCTTGTATAATACAAACTTGGAAACAGTGGCCGGTGTCAAATAGCAGTAGCAAAAGCAAACAAAGTCTTAGAGGAAAGGAGATTTTGACGTCAGCAGAGGAAGGGTATTTTTACAATAAGGTCTTTTAAATTATGGAATTCCTTGCCCTAGGATGTGGTTATGGCAAATACAATGGATATATTTAAGAGAAGATTAGATGGATTTCCTTCAAAAGGGAAAATATAGGGTTATACTGTGTATTAGTAAGCAAAACATGAAGATCTGATAAAGACTAAATTGGCAGCAGGAAAGCTATATAATTCTCATGTCTCCAGGTTACGAGGTAAAGGTTGAATCTGATGGACTTATGTCTTTTTTCTACCTAATTTACTATGGTACTATGTAATTAGAAGAATAGAGGAAATCTGGGACAAACTAATTTCACCATAAAGAACACATAATATTTTCAATTAAAGTGGATTTGTCACCTATGTATAACATAGCATAAATAGTAAGGATACATATCGAATACTACTAAAACGGTCTTCATTTTTTTTTTAAGTTTTATTTCGTGTAGATTTAACTTATAAAATCAGTCCTGCAACTACTTCCTCATAGACTGCGGTCTGTCGCTCTGCCTCTGCTCTCTTTCCTCCTCCGATGACGGAGGCTTCTGTCTGTAAGCTGGAGTGGCCTCATTGGCTAGATATAGATCTCTGAGACCACTCCAACTTGCAGACAGAAGCCTCCGTCATCGGAGGAGGGAGGAGAGCAGAGGCAGAGCGACAGACTGCGGTTACAGAGCAGGTAACCACAGTCTATGCAGAAGTAGCTGCAGCCCACACTTTGCAAGTTAAATTTACACAAAATAAAATGTAAAAAAAAAAATGAAGACCGTTTTAGTAGTATTCAATTTGTAGCCTAACTATTTATGCTATGTTATACATTGGTGACACATCCACTTTAATTTACTTGGAGGTTTTAACTCCTCAAAGGCTAGATAGCTCTACAATGTATAGCATTGCAATTTGTTGGAGACCACACTAGAATTCAAGAGGATAACTCTTTGCGTGTCAAAGGGGTGAGCAACATCCTGCAAAGCAATGCATGCACACCCATCCAGCACGCAAACAGTTAAAAGCCCAATTTCAATGGGAATCTGTGAAATTTTTATTTTTAAGCCATGTTACAGTAGGATTTATGTATTTATTTATTTATTCATTCATTCATCTGTTTGTTTATTTGTTAAATTGATGTGAACAAGTTGGACCATTTGCACATAATCATGTGGAGAAAGTCTGGGGCAAACCAAGTGTGTCATAAGAAAAATATAAAAATTACTGTTGATTTTTGTGGGTTTTTAATCTCTGGAATGCTAGAGGAATCACCAGTGCCTTATAAAATGGAGACATTGGAGACATCTCTTGATCTCAAGGGGTTAAAAACCTCATTTACATTAATGTACATATTTAGAAATTATTACTTGTCCCCTGTGGTACAGTTGGTTTGCCCCTGTATTGATTCACTTTAGCTTTTGTGTATAGAGAACTGAACAACAGATTGCTTCATGTGTTGATCACCCTTCTTATACTTTGGGGGTTAAGTATAATCTGACAAAGAAGTATTTACAACCATTGAAGCCAAAAATGTCCCGTTTGGGAATGCAACCCGTTGTGAAGACAGTGAAGGTGATTGTGGAGAAGAAGGTCATTCTTCTCCACCTATTCACTCACTGAAGTCATGGGTGTAGGAATATTTTTCTCTTCAGGCAGGCACAGCGCAGTCATCACCAACAGCACTGTGCACTACATGTGACAAGGTTGTGAAACAGGGAAAGGAAGGGACACATCTTGGCACAACAGTCCTGATTAAGAAAGAAAAATAAATTGGGCCTTGTATATGTTGCAAGTCTTAGTCTTGAAAAAAAATTATTTACTCACGTCTTTTGTTTGGCTAACCTTTTCTCTCTGTGTAAATTTGCTGCTATGCTGCCTAACCATTATTTTAATAGTGATTAAAATTAAAAAAACTATTATTAACAGTCAAATACAGAAGGCTACCCAAATACCAAGAAAAAATGTGTTGCGCTACAAATGACGACATAAAGGAAACCGGGTGCCACTGGTGGTCACTTACCACCCCCAGGTTGAAGTTCTACGCAAAATATCAAGAAAACTTCAAAGGAAATTACATACGGATGAAAGACTTAAGAATATATCCCCACAGCCTCCCTTACTCTACTTCAAACAGCCTCCCAATATGAAACAACTGATGGTAAGGAGTGCCCTGAATAAAAATACAAAAAATGGCATATCTCCCTGCCTACAAAAGAGGTGTGAAACCTGTGCACACATTTACATCACGGACAACATACCAATTCCAAACACCCAGCTACTCCATAAAATCAATGTTACCTTCACCTGTAAATCTTCCAGTGTAATATACCTTATCATGTGTGCAAAATGCCCAACAGCTCTTTATGTGGGAGAAACTGGACAGGCACTTCATAAGAGGTTTAATTCCCACAGATCCAGTGTTAACAACAAAAAAACAGAGACACCCATGGGAGAACATTTTGGTCAAAATGGGCACAGTGTCAGGGACATTAAGTTAACTGT
The DNA here is from genome assembly GCA_037306005.1 of Rhinophrynus dorsalis. Lineage (NCBI taxonomy): Eukaryota > Metazoa > Chordata > Amphibia > Anura > Rhinophrynidae > Rhinophrynus > Rhinophrynus dorsalis. Next base: position 469,983,494 of record CM074720.1, read on the forward strand.
ATTGATGGGACGGTTCCGCATTCAGAGGGACAGAAAGGTATGGGAGGTAAAATTAATGTTAACATTTAATGCTATTTGTAATGGTTTGAATAAGAACAGAGAGTTCATGTCACATTATCACTTAGTGGGCTGACCTTTCCAACAGACCCAAGAACATTGTAAATACCTCTAAAGCCTTAGAGGAAGAGCGCAACTTACCACTGACTGATCAAAGTATCTGGATCTGGACTGAGTTCTCTTATCTGCTTTCTATTCTAAACAATGCAATGTGTACTTGTATTTAAGAGAGATGTTTTCATATTTATCTGTATAACATGCCTGAGGAAAAGACCTAAGGCTTGAAAGCTTGCATTCTAACTCTGCTTAGTTAGCCAATAAAAGGTATCAAAAACTATATTTGCCTCCTGTATTTCTACAGCTAACATGGTACCAACTCTCATCTGCAATCAGATAATGGCCTACATTTCCAGTCACTCTTATCAAGATAAGAATACAAAGTAGGGTTTGAAAAAAGGGCATTTTGACTGGACCATAATAACTTCCCTTGATTGGTCAAGGAAGCACAGCAGGAGATAATCAACATTCCTATCATTCTCCAGCCAAGTTACACAGATCTGAAGTATATTGAAAGCAAGCCAGAGTGCTGGGCATAACCTTTATTTTCTCTGCACTCTGGCTCCCAACTATCAAATCCCTTTACAAGACGTACAGTATTACACCACACAAACTATTACATTATGTCACACAATGTACAACATAGTGATCAATATTTCAAGTGGTATAGTCCTAAATCACTCCATCTGGTGACACTTCACCACCCTCCAAGACATGGACAGACCTGGTGTGATGCCAACGGATCCATCTTGCCACTGTCTTTTAGGCATCTTCTTGTCAAGATAGTTCGTCTGCATTTTTGTTGTCCTTGCCAGGTCAGTATTGAATGGTGAAGTTGTAGGGTTGCAGGGAGAGGCTCCAGCGCAACAACCGTCCTTTATCTCCTGCAACCTTATTCAGCCATACTAGAGGGTTGTGATCTGTTATTACAGTAAATTCCCATCCGTAAAAATATGGCTATAGTTTCTTTAGAGCCCATACCAGTGCTAGGCATTCCTTTTCAATGGCTGCATAGCCCCCCTCCTGATCTTGCAGTTTACAGCTGAGGTAGGCAATGGGATGTACCACTCCACTTTCATTAAACTGACTCAGGACTGCTTCCAGACCAAACATGGAGGCATCTGTATGGACCATGAAACCAGGGCCGGCCTGTACATGGGTCCCAGTGGCACCATGGATCCAGGTGGCACTTTGATAGGGGTGGCAATTTGCTGACCCAAGGCATATTCTTTTGGGCGCCAGGTATGTGTCCTTCATCCTGAGTCACTTCACCCACCACCAGGACAATAAAGAGTCCCAGAAGTCTGCTCCTGCACTGTGATCACTGTGCTCACATCACAGGGTTCACAGCCACCTACATGGAGAGTGCACCACCACCAGCCAATTAAAGAGGACCATATTTGCTCATTGGCTGGTTGGGTGTGCGTTGTTTGAGACAGCGGGAACATCGGCGCTGCAACGCATGCACATGGATTCAGAGCTGGATCATGAGCAAACTCCTGCCTAGGGCCCGGACAAGGTAGGGGGGCCCGCTCTGCAACACTGATCCACCTTGCAAAAAAACAGCTGGCCGGTGGGAAGATTAGACAGATCTCCCAACGGCAAGCAGAGGTCTTGTGGAGTAGCTAGCTGCATGTAGTCCCGTTGTCCCAAGTGGCCCACAGCCTACAGGCTTTCATACGGGCCCACAACGCCCTGGGACCCCCAGCCAAAAAAGGACACCAGCAGCAGATTTGGCGTTGCGCAAATCATACAGGCACATGGGAGGAGACGTAGCCTGGACTATAACTTTGAGCACTAGCACAGGAAGAGCAACAGGTGGTGTCTTTGTGATCTTCCCAAAGGTATCAGAGGGAGGTGACCATGTATGTGTGTATGTATGTATTAAGATGCTATATCCTATGTTGCAGATGGAATATGGAGGCCCTAGGGGTAATTTGAAATTTTAAAAAATGGTCTAGCAGTATTATAATTTCAATTCTCATTTTGGATAAATAAGAATAAGAGGCTACAAGGGTTGTGGTTATACTTACCAACACAGACCACACTAAATATATGAAACATCATGAAGTTGGGTTGGGGGGTCTGCCTTTCTACCCTAGTGGGTTTGAGCCAGTATGAGGAAATGTTGATTTCAGAACAAGATCATTAACCCTTAGGGTGACAGAGGGGTATGCAACAAATTGCAAAGCAATGCATTGGGTACCCCTCTGGCACTCAAAGGGTTAAATAAGTGATAAAACTGTAAGGTTAGGTTCACATGTGACAGTACGAAATGTAGTAGACTGGGAGAGTATTAACCATGATGATGGAGGCAGATAAGATTACATATAATTGGGATCTAGAAAGATTTAGGAGTTGGAAGCCATATATTTAATCCACTGATGTTATAGGAAGGCTTCATAAAATCTGATGGCTTGAAAATGGGCATTTTAATGTAAGAGATGCTGGGAAGATGAATTAGGGGAGATGATATCATAGGAATATTGAGGTAGAATAGTTAAAATGCCACAAAGAGAAGTACACATGTTGGGCTACATGGTCCTCCTGTTCATCCTCCCCCCAGTCACAGGTCCCCTACCAATTGGCAGTCATAGAATTGCAGTCTCTGAGGAATCACATGTGTAGCTCTATTTCAATTGTTAGCTCTGTGGTAACACTAGTGCAGCCCCATTTCAATTTTAAGTTATATGGTATCACTAATGTAGCTGCATTTCAATTGTTATCTCTGTGGTATCACTATTTTAGCCTCATTTCAACTGTAAGCTTCGTAGTGTCACTAATGTAGCCCCATTTCAATTCTAAACTCTGTGGTGTCACTAATGCAGCCCATTTACATTTTAAGCTCTCTGGTGTCAGCAGTTTAGTACCATTTGAAATGCAAGCTCTGTGGTGTCAGTAGTTTAGCACCATATCAATTGTAAGCTCTGTGGTGTCAGTAGTTAAGCCCCATTTTAATTCTAAGCTCTGTGATATCACTAATTTAGCCCACTTACAAATGTAAGCTCTTTGGTGTCACAAATGTGCTCCCATTTAAATTCTATGGTCTGTTGTACTTTTTTTTAACACCTTGGTTTCCAGAGAGGTACCTAATGCATTGGTGACCTCTCTGGTATCCAAGGGGTCAAAGCATCCATTTTGTCTTTTATTATCTTGGTACTAGTACCTCTACCCACAAGAACAAAGTACAAACCAAGAAAGATTTGTGACAAATGAGAGGGGGGCAAGCTGGCTGGACGGGGGGGGGGGGGGGGACAATTTGAGATGCTGCCTAGGGCCCTATGGAGTATTAATCCGGCTAATGCAACTCCCATTTATCTATTCTCTACCCCTGTCCTACATTATTTAGACAGTTTACAGCAATTACTTAAAGCAGAATTTGAAAGTGAATTTCAGCCAATAAATATGAGGTGGGGGTCTTGTGTCTCCTCTGATGCTGCTCCTGTACTCAGTGGGTTAGAATTTCCTGCTCCTGTACTCAAATTTTAGATTATATTTTATTACTGTCCATTTTTTACAATTGCAGCAGAGTTAGATAGCAATTTTTCACACAGGACACCATTTTAACCCTTTCATAACCAGGGATGTCTGCTCCTGTACTCAAAGGGTTAGAAGTTCTAACCTTTTGAGTGCAGGAGCAGACATCCCTGGTTATGAAAGGGTTAAAGTGTGTCCTGTGTGAAAGATTACTATCTAACACTGCTGCAATTATAAAAAATGGACAGTAATAAAATATAATTTAAAGTGTGCAATTCCTCCATCTGTCCTTACATTGTACTGACTGTGCAGGGACGGCACCAGGGGAGTTGGTTGGCTTTGAAAGACCTAGGGCTTAACCCTCAGCGTGCCAGAGGGGTATGCAATGCATTGCAAAGCAATATGTTGCATATCCATCTGGCACTCAGAGGGTTAAATGTACATAATGGATGTGGGCATGTTTTGGTGGGCGTGGTTTTGGTGGGGGCAGCATTTCATCCTTGGACCTAGGCAGCACAATGTCTTGGGCTGACCCTGCATGAAACATTTAGAGAAGTCAGGGGCGGCCAGTATGGAGGCTTTTCCCTAAACTTCCTTTCGGTTGCAGAAAGACTTGACACACTCTGGGGACCACAGGACCTGTCTGGGGAGCGACTTCTTAGTTAAGTCAGTCAGACGTTTTGCTATGTTACTGTAGCAGGGCACAAATTTACAGTAGTACCCTGCTGTCCCTAGGTAGGCTAATATTTGTTTTTTCATGCAGGGAATAGGCCAGTTGAGGATAGCTACTATTTTAGCTGGCTCATGCCACTGCATTCCATACCCCAAACGGTGTCCCAAGTACTGGACCTCTGCCATGCCGACCTGAAACTTGTCAGGCTGGATGGTCATGCCTGCGGCTTAAATCTGATCCAGTACCTTCCCCAAGTGTCGGAGGTGGTCATCCCAAGTGCGACTGAAAATAGGTATATCTTCCAGATAGGCACAGGCAAAATCTTGTAACCCATCTAGAAGCCGGTCAACCAGTCTCTGGAATGTGGCAGGGGCATTTTTCATCCCAAATGGCATAACCTTAAAGTAGTATAAACCGAACGGGGTGATGAAGGCAGACTTGGGAACAGTCTCCGGCGTAAGGGGAATCTGCCAGTATCCTCTACTCAGATCTAATGTGGTCAAGTAGGTGCCCCCTGATAGTTGGTCTATCAGTTCATCCACTCTGGGCATGGGGTAAGCATCTGTCACTGTTTTGTCATTTAGCCGTCGATAGTCCACACAAAACCTGGTGGTACCATCCTGTTAGGGAACTAGAACTACAGGAAAAGCCCATGGACTCTCTGATGGTTCAGTGACCCCTAGAGCCAACATCTCATCTATCTTCTTCTTCATTCCATCTCGGACCCAATAGGCTGGCTGCCGAAGGGGTTGATGGCCCAAGGTTTCCACCCGTTGCTGAGTCAATGAGGTGAAACCTGGAATAGTCGAGAACATGTCACTCCACTCTCTCAGCACCTGTTGAACCTGTTCTTGCTCCCTTTTTCCTAACTGGGTCCCTATCTGCACCTTATCTAGGGAGCTGTTCCCCCGAGTCACCTCAAAAAGATCAGGTAGCACACAGCCCTCTGATTCTCCAGCACAAATCACTGTCACTGCCTCTTCCCGTTCAAAGTACTCTTTCATCATGTTTACATGGTAAGTCCGCCTTCGGGGCATCAAGCAACGATATAAGTGGTGTCACTGAGACGTTCAACTACCCGATTGGGCCCATTCCGGCTGCCTGTAGCTTGTTCTGCATGGTTGGCTGAAGAACAAGCACCTTCGGTCCAACCTGGAATTCATGATTCTGGGCTCCTCGGTCGTACCACAGTTTCTGTTTGGTCTGAACTTGATCGAAGACTAGCCCCTTCAGGCTTTCCAGCTTTTCCCTAAGCTCAAGTACATAGGGGATGATAAGGGTTTCCTCTTCTACACACTTCCCCTCCCAATATTCCCTTAACAGATCTAGGGGTACTTGCACTTTCCAACCATATAGTAACTCAAAGTGTGAGAACCCAGTCGATTCCTGTGGCACCTCCCGATATGCAAACAGGAGGAGTGGTAGGAAGCCCTCCCAATTATTATGGGTGATCACAAAGGTTTGGAGCATCTGTTTCAGGGTTCCATTGAACTGTTTATAGAGGCCGTTAGTCTGAGAGTGGTATGGGGAGCTCCTTATTGGTCTGACTCCACAAGTCTGCCAGATCTGCTGAATCATATCAGAGGTGAATTGGGTACCCTGGTCTGTTACTATCCCACTGGGGAACCCAACCCTGGTGAAAATTTTAACTAGGACATCAGCAACCACTTCTGCGGATATAGAGGAGAGGGCTACATGTTCAGGGTACCCGGTGGCATAATCCACCACAGTAAGGATGTACCTCTTCCCTGTATGGCTGGCCTTGGCTAGGGGGCCAACAATGTCCACTGCTATCCGGCGGAAGGGCTCAACAATGACTGGCAAGGTGTACAGGGCTGCCCGGGGATGTTCCAACCACTTCCCCACTTGCTGGCATGTGTCACAGGTACGGCAAAATTGCCTTATATCCCGTGACATCCCTAGGCAAAAGAAGGCCTGGGAAAACATGTGGAGGGAGTGACCTATACCTAGATATCCTGCAAGGGGAACAGCATGAGCAATCTCCATGAGAGACCACCGGTACTTTTGGGGAACCACCAGCTGTCAGTGAGGAACCTTAGTCAACCCCCTCTCACTCCCTTCTGTCATCCGGTATAGAAGTCCATCTTCCCAGACTATCTTGTCTTGGGGGACATCAAGGGGGTCAGTCTCTGCTCAGGTGCGATACACAGTTAGGGTTGGATCATCCATGACTTCCTTTTGGAAGTCATCTGGGGGAGCCCAAGTGATTTGGGATTTGTCATTCTGATTTGGGGCAAGTGTTATTACCTGGGTCCCCTCAGTGTGTTCCTGACAGGCATGGGTTCAGGTCACAGCCATACAGCCATCATTGGGGGGCGATGGGAGAGAGCTTGCAAAGGTACTGGTAAGATACCCCAAGTCATTTCCTAGCAGGACTTCAGCTGGGATGCCAGACATCACTCCCATCTCACAGTTCCCTTTACCAGCACCCCAATGCAGTGTAATCTGGGCCAAGGGAATCTGGTGTACTGCACCACAGGCAACTCTCACAGCAACAGTACAACTGGTTTGCTGGGTGAGGGGAACCTGGTGGGGTTGCTACATGTTGAGGGTGGCCCCAGTGTCCATCATCCCCTTGACTGGCTGGTCATTCACCAGCACTGACTGAAAATGGTGTCCTCTGTTATCAACTGGGGCGGTTTGGATCAGGCTCACCTCATGGTTTTGTCCCCAGACCTCATCCTCGCCAAAAGGGACAATGTTGCAGTCCCCCAGCTCAGGGTCAGGGTTCTTCTCCATACAGTATGCTTGTCTTGGTGCAATCCGGGGTGGGACTGGTGGAGGTATTGTCCTCTGAGGTATGGGCCTGGGCCTGGATCATCTCTGAGGGCAATTGCCCCAAACATGTCCCATATGTAAACAATCATAGCACCTCAGGCTGGAGCTGCGCCCTTCACTGGGCAGGTTGGAAGTGGCTGGAATGGGGCTGGGCAATGGTACCTGGACCCCTCGAGGAGTTGAATTAGACACTCGGTGTGGGAGCGGAACTAAGTACAAAATGACTGATTCAGCACTGTTTTCACCCTTTGAGTGCCAGAGAGGTATGCAGCACTTTGCAACACAATTCATTAGATACAAATCTGGCACTCAAGGGGTTAAGCCACAGGGGCCTTGAGAAAAGTATAAAGTAGTGGGTGCCCCATTCAGATGGAGACCTCAATAGAATCCATGAGTTTAAATATAAACTAAATGGCTCCCGCTGAAAATTATTTTTGAGCTTATGTAACCCTTTATCTCAATGCGCTGGATACACCTCTGGCACGCAAAGGGTTAACTTCACTGACTATTGTGTGGTTCTCTAATGCAAAGTAAGTACTCCTACAGTAGCTTTAAACCCATCTTCACACACATCTTTACAAAATGCAGAGTTTATATACCTTGCTCCATACAGTGATAAGAATTTGAGCAGTATGTACATATAAACATGTGTTTTAAGGTCAGTGCAAAGGGCTTCTGTTGAGCATTGTAACTGCATAACACCCATGTACTAAGATTTGTATTAAAAAAAATCTTTTGATCTCTATTTTACACCATGTACAGGGGAACTCAGAGTAGAGTTATTTTTCTTACACCTGCCATGTAATCTGGGGTGGCATTAACTCCTTGAGGACCAGAGGAGTGTGGAACATATTTCAAAGCACTGCATTGCACACCCTCTTGTCCTCACTGGAACAAGAACTTAGGTTCAGTTGATGAATTTACATGTCTATGTACAGTAAAAGTACAGCAAATTGGCTGAGCTGGCAGATTAGTATATTCCCTTCATTGTGTCCCAGTTCCTCAAACTGTATCAAACTGTTGTTTTATGTCAGTCAGAGTTTCCCATTGCCTGTTGCTGGGGCCCACTGGTGGAAGGACAACATTGTGTATTAAGAATAAGTGGAGCAATTCTAGGACCAACCAAATTTAGAATAGTGAATAAATAAAACTTCTGTTGATTTAGATGGGGCTTTTAAATCTTCACAATTCCTTCGAGACTGCTCTAGCATTCAGGGAGTTAAAAGCCCAGATGTAATCAGTGTGGATTTGCTAAAATGTAATCCCCCTCCCCCCATGGTGCCATTGTTTTGCTCCAGAATTGCCCATCCTGACCTTGATGAATAAGATCCAGTTTGTTCTGGAGAGGAGGAAAACGTACACCAATCAAAGTGGTGGAATTCTTTGGCAAACCAAATGTGTTATAGGCAACATATAAAAAAGCCTATTGATTAAAATAGGGCTTTTAACCAATTAAATGCTAGACAAGAGTCCAATGCATTACTTTCCAATGCGCTGGAGACCTCTCTAAAATTCAAGGTTACAGATTCAAGAAAACTGGACAGGTGGCAGCCCTAGGCTGAGGGAAGGAAGGTTCTGGAAGATGCTGGGCTGTAGGAAGTTTAACACTTTGAGTGCCAGGGGGTACGCAACGCATTGCTTCCCAATAGCCCTTTGGCATTCAAAGGGTTAACAAGTTTCTTTCTGTGGAAGGCCTCACATTGACATTGACATTACTGGGATACATTTTTATGATCCAATTTTCAACTAATTCTGCATACTTTCTGGTCTGGTCCCTAAAACCCAGTTGTGCAAGTTTCAAAAAAAAAAAAAAAAGCTCTGCACACATCAAGCAGAGACCTGTGCATGATGGATAATCGTGTACAAGTAAAGACGATCCAATGCATAGACAGCACCTCCAGTAGTACAGAGGTTAAACTACTAGTAGCTTATAGTAGCCCTGAGTCGTCATGGAAACAAGGGCAGTCAGTGAGATACAGTTAAAGCTGCAGCCAGCGGGTAATAAATTCTGTTTAAAAAGTGATTTTTTTCTGTCACCCCATCTGCTGATGTAAACATCATTAAAAGTAAATGACGGATGCTCAATGAGGTCTTTTCTCCTCCTGGCAAAAGAAAATGATTTGCTGAGAGATTGAAGTATAAAACTGAGACAGACTTTTGGGCTAGGGCCCAGTGATCAAGGATTTCTGTAAGTGCCTTAAAAAATAGCAGTGTCACTGTGACAGGTTTTAAGACATTTTACGTACAATTTTGAAGAAAACCAACAGCATCATTGGGGACCAAAAAATTATTTAACTCTTCAAGTGTCAGAAGAGTATCAATGTGTTGGATACCTCTCTGGCAATCAAAGGTTAATATGGGGACTTTTTTTTAAGAAGCATTTTTATTGTGGACCAAAGATGACAGGTACATAAAAGGATACAACAATAACTTCACATTACAGCAAGTCAGTGATATCCAAACAGGGATACAAGCAGCAAAATAGTAGGAATACATTAACACCCTTGGTCTCCATATTTTATCATAAACCCCAACAAACCAAAAAAAAAAAAAAAAAGAAGAAGAACAAGAAGAAAGAAAATGAAAGGAGAGAAAAAAGAAAAGGACAATATAAAGACTAAGAGAAAGAGAAAGACAGGCCTTCTTGCTATCTAACTCCCCAAGTGGCGTTGCCAGGGGGTACAGATTTTCTCACATTTTGAAAGGCACCCCCTATATAAAAACATCAGTTTATAGTGTGGAACATGTTGTTTTACCAAATTCACCCAGCCAGCATGTGATGCCAAATGATTCAACATCCAAACAGATGCAAGCACTCTACGGGCCAACACCACAGTCTCACAGAGGAATCCCTTGACAGAGCTATCATGTATATCATCCGGGGTAATAGATAGAACAGCCAGCTTCAGAGACAACTGAACACACCTCCCTAATCTCTGAGAAAGACTATTGAAAACCTGAGACCAAAAGAGCTGGACAGTAGTGCAAGTCCAGATCATATGGAAGAAAGTACCACCAATTTCACTGCATCTTGGGCAGCAGTCTGAGTCTTGAAGACCCATAAGGTGTAATCTAGAGGAAGTATAATATATTCTATGCAAAATTTTGAGTTGCATAAGTTGATTTCTAATGTGTGCGGAAACCTTAGACGAACGCGCCTAGGCCATATCCCACTCCCAATCTTCCAGAGCCCCCAGGTCGACCTCCCCTTTAGCTTGCAAGCGATCATCAGCGACCAGAGAGTGTGACTGTAGCCAGATATAGAGAATGGAAACTAATCGCCTTGGACGATGAAGACCAAGTGTCACCAGGTCATTGTGACTGAAGTGCATGACAAAGGCACAGGTATGTATAAAACAAATTTTTTAGGTAGTCCAAATTCAGCCCTAAGCTGATGGAAAGATTTGAGAATGTTTCTATTGCACAAATGTCCTATAGTAGTGATACTGTGTCTTTACCAGATATTTCCAAACTCTAACTGGCATAGGTTTCTAAGAGCCAGATTGTCCCGGATCCACTGCCATACATCCAACAATCCACTGAAAAGCCTCTATTTCGGTTTGTTGTTTTGGGTGAATTTGGCACAAAAGGTTTCACAATAGCACTTGAGTTAAAATCAATGTAGTTGTGAAGAAACTGCAAAATCACAACCATGTGTTTGCTCTGAGATGGAAATCTAATAGCAAACACAAGGCCAGGGCCTACAGTATGCTCACACTACACAGACAGCAACACAGCTATTAGAAGCAATATGAATTTGCCCACACCCAAAAGGCCAACCCTTTAATTAAGGGATATATCCAGAGAAATTTGTCCTAATGACCAATACCACAATTAACACAATAACATCCCAGTACTAGCAATAAGCAATAATATTTAATAACAAACAATAATATTAACAATACACTGTATATTATCAAATATATTCTAGCTAAAACATCTAATAATATTAACTAGACAATTACTTACTGCAGTGCAAATAAGACACATAATACAACAATTATAGTAGAAAACACTATACGTTGGATACTAGGGTATTTTTCCTAGAAATATTATAGATAGTATTAAAAAAAATAGAGAGATACTTAGTTTCTATACTCATCTATCTGGAACAATGAGGATGGTGCTGCAGGGGAAAAACAGGCCAGAATCCTGGAACAGTTCTTGGGGACTAGGCAAGGCGTGGCCGCCTTGCTAGATTTTGGGCCTCTCCAGCCCATGCTGCTAGTCACATACTCCCCTCCATGTCTCTCCTGCTCCAAGACTCTTCTTCCAAAATACTCCCCACCAAGGACTCTCTGCACAACTCTTTTATTGTTTGCAAGCCCCACCCATCACCAGCCCACTTTTACCTGACTGGCACACCCCTCTCCTTCCCCCTAGAAGCAAGAGAGACAAAGGACCTGGTCCTCCTTTATTTATCTTTTTCCCGCCCAAACAGACCAGGGAAAAAATAACAAAGAGACAAAGGAAAATGGTTGCGAGCTAAATGTGGGATGTATGACATGAGAACATAACCATGCAATGGATACAGTTTTGCTGCAAATTTTGCTGCAACTTATCTGTCTCCATAACAGCCTCCCATGCCCAGAGCGCAGTGGATGCTTCAGAGGTCAACGCAGGTCCCGGGCCTAGAAGTGGCAACTGTGCGGCAGAAACTCCATGTCGGATCGTAGTGGCATCCAGTGCCACAAAACTGAAGGACGTATCAGGATTAGACCATTTTGCAGCAAATCTCATCTGTGCCGCCAGATAGTACAGATAGTAGGAGTAGAAATCTGGGAGTACTATGCCTCCCTCTGATCACGGTCTCCGCAGGGACGCCAATCAAATCCTTGTCTTCTTCCCACCCCATAGGAAAGTGGAAGTCAGTCCATTCAGCAGTCGAAAATACAACTTAGGGATAACCATCGGGGTGGTCTGAAATATATAGAGGAGCTTGGGAAGTAGTACCATCTTAATCAGATTTGAGCGGCCAATCACAGTAAAAGGAAGTCTATTCCATGCAAGCATTCTGTCCTGGAGAGAGTCAACAATCGGGGCCAGGTTCAGTGTTAGAAAATCTCCCAATGTGGCTGGTACCATGATGCCAAGATACTTAAAGGAAGAAACCACCTTCCGTGGACAGGAACCCAGTGACGCTCCATGAGGGAGTGGATCTAAAAGAAACAAGGAAGATTTAGCCCAGTTGACAGTCAGGCCTGAAACGTACCAAAAGTGATCCATTGAGTCAAGCAGGCGACCCAGGGAGTGTCCAGTATCCCAGAGAAATAAAAGCATATCATTGGCATACAAAGCAATCCTCTCCTCCGTGTTGCCAAACAGAAAGCCTTCAATGTCGGGATCACCTCTAACCAGCACAGCTAGAGGCTCTAATGCCAATGCGAGCAATGTTGGGGACAGTGGGCAACCCTGCAGAGTCCCTCTACGAAGAGCAAACTCAGCAGAGCACCCCCAGTCAGTTGACAACAGACCCACAGGGCCAGCACAGAGAACCTGGACCCACAGAATAAATGTCTGGCGAAACACAGAAAGGACATCCCACAGATAGCTCCACTCTGCTCGATTGCCCAAATTCGCATGTAAGAGGGATAGATGTGTAAACAATCTCTGGAAATTATGCATGGTAGACTTGCTGGGCATAAACCCAGTCTGATCAGGGTGTACCAGTGTTGCAATGATGCAATTCACACGACAAGTCAAGATCTTGGCCAGGACCTTGGCGTCAGTCGTAAGGAGTGAAATAGGACAGTATCATTCACATAGAGATGGATCTTTTCCAGGTTTAAGTATTAACAGAATAGATGCTGCATTCATGGACTGTGGGAGAGAGCTGTCATCAAACACTGCAAGGAAGGCATTAAGCAGGTGAGCAGCCAAGGAGTCGGCATTTGTCTTATACCATTTGGAGGGCAAACTATCCTGGCCTGGAGTTTTACCACTTAGGAATGTCCCTATTGCATCCACCACCTCCCAAGTCGTAATGGGAGAGTCAAGCATTCGCCTATTCTCAGGATCAAGAACGGGTAACTCACAGGAATGAAGGAAGGATGAGATTTCCGATCTCGATTTAGACATCCGGGAGCTATACAGCTGCAAATAAAAGGTGGCGAAATGGTGATTAATATCACGTCCATGCAGTAGAAGTTGACCAGATTAATCAAAGACGGACATGATGGTGGTGGAACCACAACTGGCCTTTAACCAACTGCACCATCAATTTACCAGGCTTGTCGCCATGTTTGAAGATATTTTTCACCCTATAAAACATACAAGTTGCGGTTAGGTCAGAAAGACACAGATTCAAGTGCAGGGTGGCTTCCTGGAAAGCACTGTATGCCGAATCCATCGCCGTAGCGACATATTCTCCCTCTGCCTCCTCCTCATAGCTCTCCAGGTAAGAAATTTGTATACGTTTATCCCGATGGAAATAGGCAGTCAGAGAAATGAGGGAGCCCCTGGAAAATGCCTTAGCAGCCTCCCAAACCACACTGTCTGAAGCCGAGTGGACATTAGCGTAAAAAAGTGGCCAGTTTGGATTTATGCTCTGTGGATACTGCTGGTATAGACAGCCAAGTTGGATTAAATCTCCAGTTCTGCACCGTGGGAGAGAGGCCCATGTTAGACACACCAGAGAGTGGTCTGATGCCACCCTGGGGAGAAAAAGACAGTCACACTTCTTCTGCCTGACACAGCCTGACACAATCATATCCAAAGGCATAGTCAATTTTGGACAGAGTCTTATATGTGGATGAGTGACAGGTGAACCCCCTCACACCCAGGTGCAGCCCTCTCCACAAATTGTGAAGGCCCGTGTCCCAAATAAGACCCACGAATAACTGGATAGAACTCCGTGGAACCGGTGCCGACATCCCCATATTGTCCAAGTCACCATCCAGCACCATGTTAAAGTCTCCCATACAGATCACCTGGCATCCGGGCCATTCTGCAACGTAAGTAAGCGCTTCTTAGGGAACCAATGGAGCAAACGGGGGCGGGAGGTAAATATTAAGTAGTACAGCGGGGGATCCAGCAAGAACACAGTCACGAAAGAGGTACCTACCTCTGTCATCCGATTTAAGGTCAAGTAGTTCAAAAATGTAGTAGTCCTCTTGACCAGACTGACACTCCTCTAGTGTACGTAGAAAAGGTAGAGTGGTAATGTGGGCCCATCCAACAACAATGAAGAGAGAGAATTTTACTACCACATAGGTGGGTTCCCTGTAGTAGTACCACATCGGGTGTGTGTTCACTTAAGTAGTTCAGGATTACAGATTGCTTAATCATTAAGCCCTCGGACATTCCACAAGAGAAATTTAAGAGTTTGTGACACCATTATCACGGTGCCCGTGATTGGTGCTATACACTGTCTATCACCTGCAGGGGGCTCCCATTGGCTGCCTATTGTCAGCCCGCCTCTGATTGCCTATTTATACTCAGCTCGGGCACCCTTTGGTTGCCCTTTCGTGGTGTCTCTGACAGTACCTTTTTGTTCTTCCTGTCATGCTGTTTGGGCCTGTTCCAGTGTTCCAGAGTCCAGAGCTACAGAGTCCTGTGTTCCAGTCTGTTTTGCTGTTTGGGCCTGTTCCAGCTTTCCAGAGTCCAGAGCTACAGAATCTTGAGTTCCAGTGTGCCTGATTCCACCTGTTCCTGTTCCAGTCTGCTTGCCACTCCGGTTGGACTCATCCGTGACGGCTGATGATCCGGTTGATCCGTCTGGCTTAGTTCCGGTTGCTGTCTGTTCAGCGGTGCTCGCTGTGCTCCACCTTCACTTGGACTCAGTATTCCCATCCGGTAGTCGCTTGGCGACATTGCTCTCTCTATCGCCCCGGCGATATTCTCACTGTGTCGTTCCAGCGTGCGGATGCTGGTTTACTCCAATAACCTGGTGGCTGCTGATACTGTTGATCCCAGCGTGCGGACGCTGGTTAACTCCATTAACCTGGTGGCATATTATACTGTTGGTCCCAGCGTGCGGATGCTGGTTAACTCCATTAAACCTGGTGGCATATTATACTGTTGGTCCCAGCGTGTGGACGCTGGTTAACTCCATTAAACCTGGTGGCATATTATACTGTTGGTCCCAGCGTGTGGATGCTGGTTAACTCCATTAAACCTGGTGGCATATTAGACTGTAGGTCCCAGCATGCGGACGCTGGTTAATTCCATTAAACCTGGTGACATTTATACTGTTGGTGCCAGCGTGCGGATGCTGGTTAACTCCATTAAACCTGGTGGCATATTATACTGTTGGTCCCAGCGTGTGGACGCTGGTTAACTCCATTAACCTGGTGGCATATTATACTGTTGGTCCCAGCGTGCGGACGCTGGTTAACTCCATTAAACCTGGTGGCATATTAGACTGTAGGTCCCAGCATGCGGACGCTGGTTATCTCCATTAAACCTGGTGGCATATTATACTGTTGGTGCCAGCGTGCGGATGCTGGTTAACTCCATTAACCTGGTGGCATATTATACTGTTGGTCCCAGCGTGCGGACGCTGGTTAACTCCATTTAACCTGGTGGCATTCTATGCTGTTGGTCCCAGCATGCGGACGCTGGTTTACTCCATTAACCTGGTGGCTGTCTATGCTGTTGGTCCCAGTGTGCGGACGCTTGTTTACTCCATTAACCTTGGAGATTACTAACTGTTAGTTCCAGTGTGCGGATGCTGGTTTGCTCCATACTACAGTCTAGTGCTGTTGGTTCAAGTCCCTGTCATTGTCTCTTGATAAACATTGGCACCTGTTGGTCTCCTCCTTTGGGGCTGTCCTGCCCGGTATTGGTGAGGCCGGTAGAACCGGTACATTCCATCTCACGGTTGCCTTACCAGGTATTGGCAGGACCGGTAGAGCCTCCTCACAGTGTTCCTTGAGGCTGCCTTGCCCGGTATTGGTAAGGCCGGTAGAACCGGTACATTCCATCTCACGGTTGCCTTACCAGGTATTGGCAGGGCCGGTAGAGCCTATCCACAGCATTTCCCAAGGCTGCCTTGCCCGGTATTGGTAAGGCCGGTAGAACTGGTATATTCCATCTCACGGTTGCCTTACCCGGTATTGGCAAGGCCGGTAGAGCCTGCTATTGCTATCCCTTATAGCCGCCTGGTTTGCCTTGCTCGGTATTACTGGCAAGGCCGGTAGAACCTGTTCTATTTCTCTATTGTTATTATATTGTATGTATATGTATGTGAACCCTATGGGGATTGCCTTAACTTTTCAATAAAGTTATGCTTTTACCTAAATCTTTTGTCTGAGCGTCTTAACAAACCATGACAACCATTTACCCTAACAGCAGAGTAAGTGATGCACAGGAGCGCCAAAGTAGACCCAAAACAAGCAGCACCCAATGCGAGAAGGCCCTGAGAGAGAAGAAGGAGGAAAGAAGAGAAAAAAAAAAGATTATAACTCACCCTATCCTCACCCCACCCCAACTGAATGAAGATTCTATACCCAAACCCATGAGAAAAAAAACCCCACAAACCAAACTTGAAGGCTGGAGACTCAACTCCCTAAAAAAGAAAAAGGAAAACAACAAACAAAAACACCCAACCCGACTCCTAAGTAGAGCCAAAAAAATGAAACTTCCCCAGATCACAATAGTCCTGCCAACTGAGGCCTCAACCAGACTCGCAGAGACTCAGTAACAGCAACATTATCAGAATCACTAGTAAAGGAAAAAAAAAAAAAAACTACTACCAAACCTTGAACACAAGGTAGTTATGCACACATATAATGTATAGGACACTGTCCCCCATGTACATCACAAGGGTGATGAGGGTGCGCTGACCAATTCCGAAAGAAGCATTCAAAATCAAGCAGCAGATATAACATATCAGGTAGAGAAACATAGTAATGAGGTATTACAGTGAACAGCATCTCCGTCCCCGATGCCCAGCCATGAGTGGACAAGAGCAAGGCGAGGGAGAGGTATCAAAAAGAACAATAAAATACATAACAGTAGTTTATGCAAAGCAAACCTCGAAACACATGTAATGTCAGAGCCATGGAATCTACACCATCCCCCGTATACAGCACAGGGGAGAGGAGGAGCTGGCACAGACAAACACCTAAGTAACAATATCAGATCAAATACCAAACAGGACATATCTGGGAAGCAGAAGCAACAGCCAGGTATGAGAGAGTGTGAGAAGCTGATCGCATGCCCCTCCCACACCGTAGCCCCCAGCCAAGAGGGACATGCAAGAGGCAATAAGACAGAGAGATCACCTAGGATAAGTGAGCACCCAATCAATACCCCGACACATGCCATGCATCCCAAAGTCACGTAGCCATCCGCTCATTCGCGAGAGGCAGTCGGGAGGGGAAGGCATCTAAGTCATCCCGCAGGGATAGCAAGAGGTACAGGAGTCATCAGAGGAGCAGTCGACAACACCCCGATCCAGGATGCCCACCAAAAGTGGGGACTGCCAGGAGAGGGGCACCGAGGGACCTACAGGGCAATAACGGGAACAACCCCACACATGCCTCCCCATGAGGCAAGAAAACCCACAAAGGATGGACAACAGTGAAAGATAACAGAATGTAGTACAGTGTCTACATCCTTAGTGTCCAGCCTTAAGCGGATAGGAGCAGCAGGAGGGAGAGGCATCAAATAGTACATAAAAAGTAGCGCTCAATATAGTCCATGGAAATGTAAAAAAAAAAAACGCATAACCAGAACATATGTAAGTACATCAAAATAGGTATCAAACAGGATATATCTGGTAAACAGACATAATAGTCAGGCATAGGATTGAGTAAGAAGCTAATCGCATGCCTCTCCCACACTGCAGCCTCCAGTTGAGAGGAACACGCAAGAAGTAGCAAGACAGGGTGATCACACAGTATAAGCGAACACCCAATCTACACCCTGGTACATGCCATGCATCCCCAAGTCATGAGCCCACCCATGCCTCGAGAGGCAATCGGGAGGGGGAGGCAGCCAGACCATCCTGCAAGGACAGCATGAGGTATAGGAGTCATCAGAGGGATAGTCGATAACCTCCTGATCCAGGACGCCCCTCAAAAGTGGAGATGGCCAGTAGAGGGGGCACTGAGGGATCTCCAGGGCAATAGGGGGAACAACTCCTCACAAACAATTTCACGGGGCAAGAACCCTTAAATGATGAACAACAGTGGCAGAGAACAGAGTGTAATACAGCGTCTCCATCCCGATTGTCCAGCCCCAAGCAGATAGGAGCAACAGCAGGGAAAGGCATCAAATAGTAAATCATAGCCAATTTTCAATATAGTGAAAGAGAGAGAAAAAAAAGGGAGAAGGGTCAGCAAACGTCTCTGCGGGGTTCTTGTACAGGATCAGCAACAGATGTCACCGGAGCCCTTCAGATACGATCCAGCCAATCCTGGACCTCCACTTCAGAAGCGTAGAAGTGAACTCTGACATCATATGCCACCCTAAGCTTCACCGGATAGATTATCGAATAGGAAATGTTTCGGTCAAGCAATCTTTTCTTAACCTCCTGGAATCTTCTCCTCTGTTTTTGGACGTCAGCTGAGAAGTCCGGATAGATGGACGGTGGTTCTCATGTGTAATCTGCCCTTTCAGTTGAGTGAGACGTAGAATTGTGTCCCTATCTCTGTAGTTAAGTAGCTTCGCAATCAGTGGCCGGGAGGGTGAGACTGGAGGCGACCCTTCAGCTGGAACCCTATGGGCTGGTTTGAAGACAAAGGCCACAGAGAAATGATCAGGGCCTAGAATCATCCTGATGTCCAGAAGGGTCTTCTGCACCCTGCTCTCCTTCTTCAATTCTTCTTTTATATGCTTCTCTCCTCTTCTGTCATCCTCTTCTTTCTTTTTCTTCATCTGTCATCTCCGTCTTCATCTGTCATCATCATCATCTTTGTTTATCTTTGCTCCTCTTCACAGGTATTAAAGTAAATCTATCATTAAACATAGGCTGACTATGTGGCAGGAGAAACCAGCAAAAAACAACCCCTCTTTGTACCTCTTGGGCCATTGCCTGATGCCAACTGCAGGAAATTTGTACAGGGATTGCATTTTATATGGCCAGTCCCTGTTCAAATTGCTCCTCTATGCTCCCATTGGCTGCAATGTGGAATTATGCAGGGCATGTTCCGTGCCCTGCTGCAACCCCACTTCTGAGCCAATCGGCTTCTGGCTGGAGGGATGACTCAACGTGCTAGAAGCTAATTGTCTGGGAGGTGAGGTTACTGCAGGGCATGTCCCATGCCCTGCGTAATCCCACATCCCAGCTAATGGGAGTGTGGGAATTAGTTTGAACAGGGACTGACCATATCAGAGGCAGTCCCTATTAAAATTTCTCTCAGTGTGCATCGGGGATTTTTGTTATTGTCTCCTACAGAGGCAGCAGCATATGTTTAATGATAGCTTTAATTTAATAACTTTTTTTTTTTTCAAAAGGTTAAAGAAGAAGAATGAAGAGACGCACAGATGAGGAAAGAAGATGGAGATGACAGATGAAGACAGAGATGACAGAGGAAGATGGAGATGACAGATGAAGATAACAGATGAAGAAGAAAGAAAAAGGAAGTTTACTGAAGAAGAAGAAGAAGAAGACTTGGCTCTTTGAGTGCCAGTGTGGTATACAACACTGTGCAATGTGTTGCATACCCTACTGACACTCAAAGGGTTCATTCTTTTTTTTTTTTAATTCACACACATTTTTTAAAACCCTTTAAGTGCCAGAGGGGTATGCAATGCATTGTTTACCAATGTATTACGTACCCCTCTTGCATTGGAGAGGTCACTTATTTATGCTTACACGCAATTTGAAAACACTTATAGTGACAGAGGGGTACACAAGCATTGCTTTGCAATGCATTGCGTACCACTCTGTCACTGAAAGGGTTACTTCTTTTGACATTACACACATTATTTAACTACTTTGGATGTATTGCTAGGGCTTACACCACAGATCAATACATCCATGGGTCACTTAGCATTTTTTCTTCTCTTTTTTACACTGCACGTGCACATCAGTGTTAGGTGCACACGTTAGGGGACTCAGAGTCAACTTTTTTGCCAGAAATATGTGGCAATAAAGTTGAGTTCCTTAATGTTTGTTAGTAGCCACCACATGTAAGTGCATCATATATTTAACTTCTCTTATTTTACTTCCCATGGGTGAAAATTTAGCAAACAATGTGCATTTTTTCTAGTCGGTAGTGTACCAAAGCCAGGTAATTGTGAAGCAATGCATTGAAGACCTCTCTGGCATTCAAGGGGTTGAAAAGCTTTACTCAAGTGCATGGGGATAAAGGAATTTTTATTTGTACCCTATGGTGCAATTGGTTTGCAAAAGGTTAAGCACATTGATTTCAAGGAGGGGAACCTTTCTTTGGATGCATTCAACCTTTCCCATGCCACATTCCCGTACATGCAATATTATCATGAATTATGCATGTATATGTCCCATGCATGTGTGCAAACTCACTAACCTCACTTTCCCACATGGAAGATGTTGGTATAAAGGGTCTTCCAGTAGGGATTTCTATAGGAGGTAAAAGGCCCTATTTCCTGTCAAATATGTTTCACAGGCAAACACAACTCTACTTAGGGCTTTCTGCAGAAAACGAAATCATTGCAAAACCTTCTGTCACCATTCTCGTATGTAATCACACACACATACACATAATAATAATAATAATTCTTATTATACCTGAAGAAGAGACCTAGTTGTCTTGAAAGCTTGAATCCTAGAGCCAATTAGGTAGCAATAAAGGTACCATTTCTACTGTACTTGTCTCCTGCTTTTTCTATGGCTAACACAGTACCACACTTTTACCATATTCCAAGCAGTGACACTAATATACAAAGAAGAACAGGGAGGAGATTCACTAAGCGGTGATAAAGAGGTGATAAAGTGGAGATGAGTTCTACAGTGATATCACTTCACCAAGTCCTATGTTATTTTATGGAGCCTAGTCACTAAGATTTCTTCAGCTCTGGATATCTTAGTACAAAGGCTCCATAGAATAACTTGGAACTGGAAAAGTGATAAACTTGAGAAGTCATCTCCACTTTAGCACCTCTTTATCACCACTTAGTGACTCTCCCCCTTGGAGCGATTATGTAGCAACCAACTGCACCAACGGGTACAAATGCAAATTTCCCAAATTCCTACTGATTTCACTGAAACCCAGAAAAACTCTACTAGCCTAGAGGAAGACTATGTTTCCTTGACAAACACTATGCTGTTGTGGTAGCTAAGAAGTTAAAACTTACTGAATTGCTCCCCTGGTCCTGATTCAATAGCTTTGCATTACTTTTAGAGACCTCCTTTGCAATCAAGATGATTCAAAGTCTGATTTAAGTCAGTGGGAATTTCTGTGTGTCCCCTATAGTGCAGTTGGTTTGACCCAGAATTGCTTTAGTTTTATCTGGTACATCAGTCACAACGTGTTTCTTATTCAAAGCCTTTGTGCTCTTAGTATTTCTTTGTACCACAGACCCTGGGCTTGCTCTGTTGGTAATAATTACTTCTATAGCTTGCCCCTGTGAAGACTTCTTAAAGATTCTGCTTTCTGAGTGAACATCTCCTGAGCAATGTCAGTGCCGGGGTTTGTATTGTCTGCTTGTTTTCCTTGTTTGATCTCTGCTTATATTTTCTTTTGATTCTTTAGTATTCTTCCAGCTCCATGACCTCAAACTACCTTTAGACACTGCTAGAACTGCACAACAGTGCAGTACATCTTTGATCAGTGTTTCATAGGATCTCATTATCACCAGGACACACAGTTTATGAGTGCAATCCAAACCATAAATATAGAAACAATGCCTTTGATTGATTAATTACTTTTATTATCAATTTCACTGATGTAAAAAGGATCAGCTGTAGTTCAGCCAATTAAAACCTGGCAACTGTTCTATCTGTGATCAGCTAGGGTCAAAACCAGCCAATTACAAGCAGCTAATATGTTTGAGGCAGAACACTTTAAGAATAACCAATCAAAGCACACTATGGAGATATTAAAAAACCCTGCAGACTCAGGCTTTCCTCAGAATGCAGTGGCCTGGTACAGGGACCTTTCAATCTTAAATACACCTTTTTTTGAGGGAGCAAAGATGAGGAATAAGGACATTGGCAGTTGTTTCTGGATTATTTAGAAAATACATTTTACAGTATTTTTTTATTTTACTTTAAGGAGACTCACTGGTGTGTGTGAGAGCATATGTGTCTGTGTGTATATGTGTGCATGTTTGCTTGTGTGTTTGTTTTTGTGTATTTGTGTGCATGTGTTTGTGCATGTGTAAGTGTGTGTTTATGTATGCGTATTTGTATGTGTATTTGTGTGAGTGTGTGTGTATGTATGAGCTTGTTTGTGTGTATATGTGTGTGTGTGTTTGTATATTTTGGTTAGTTTGTGTGTGGGTTTGTTTGTGTGTCTGTTTGTGTTGGATAGTGTGTGTATGCATGTGTGTGAATTTCAAAATGATTCCACAAGTCTAGAGGTATATTTGAATAATGCTGCCTCACTATAAATTATGTTAACGACAATTTATTAATAGGCAAATGAATTATTCTTGCGGTTGATGGGTCTTTTTATTGCCTGTTTAACAGCACTGATAAAATGTTCTTCTACATTATGTTTTATCTGAGCTTTTATGGGTATTGGTAATTTATGAGGATTCATATTTTAGGGTGTCAGAATAAGTGCAGGTGATTGAAATATCTTCACTTCAGGGTAAGAAGAAGTGACCCCATTTCTAGCAGCAAATTAATTTTTTGTGGGGAGGAGGATTCACTATATGATAATACCACTTCTTAATGTCTTGGATTCTAGAAATGTCGCCAATGCATTGCAAAGAGGTTTAAATAATCTGCACATAGAAAACTTAGTTATGTTCAGTTTGGCACATGTTAAAATGAACCCTTTGAGTGCCAGAGGAGTATGCAATGTGTTGCGTGCCCCTCTGGCACTCAAAGGGTTAAACTCAATTCAATTATTTTTTATCTACAGGTAAAAATGGGATTTAGCACCACATTGAAATCTATCCCCTCTAGTGGTACATAAGAAAGGGGAGCTGAGCAATGATAAGCATTTTGTTTTCCTCAGGATAAAGCTAAACTCTCTGCACTGCGTCTTTGCAGAAGGGGATTTTGTTCCATTCCTAGCACATTGTATTTTGTTACTCTGCCAATAGGTGTAGAACGAATCCATGGAATTGTACCTAAAGAAAGGGGAATAGAATATATTTACACAAAAGCACCATTTTAATACATCCTTCTGCTTTATATCTGCTGACCCTTTGAGTGTCACAGAAGTGCCCAAATCAGACACCTCCAGCACACAAAAGGTTAATCCCTATTCAATATTTATTTTTCCTAATTGGCATTGTTAGGGGCCAGGCCAGAGACATAAGGGTCGTATGTTCAAAGAGATAATGACAAAAAAATGAATGACAAAAATAAGTAATTGAATGCATGAACCACATATTTTCTGTAGAGTATACGACAAAAATCTAGTAATGTCCGTTGTGTACAACACAACTCCAGAATTGACAGGCAAAGGGGTTTGCAAGCACACATAGAAGACCTTTTAAGTTAAGGATTTATTTTTTATTACCTCGATCTCGGCTCTGCTGCAGAGCCTCCGCCGGTCCCGGGACTGGATTCCTCTGCTGTCAGCTAGAATGCTGATGTCAGGGGAAAGGGAACTTTGAAAGCGGATATCTCTCAAACCATAAAGGTTTGAGAGATGCCGTTGGTCTCATTTTACTCAGTTTTTTTACTGACTACAAGATGGGGGATAGTCATTTTTAAGTATTACTATCCTTTTAAACCTTTGAGTGCCCAAGGGGTACGCAACGCACCCCTCTGGCACTCAAAGGGTTAAAGCTGAAAGTAAAATTAAACAGTATATTAAAAGTATGAAACGCTTCCGACTATATTGGAAACAGACAAATACCCCGTCCTAACAAGAATGGGTTACGAGAGTCAATGAATATGTCACTATGGAATATTATCATGCTATCATTGAACATTCTGTAAACAAACACCTAGACAACTGGTCAGAATGGACCAAATTCTTCCCCAATCAGAATCCCCCCTCTTCTAAAGTATGACTGATAACAGAAGCTTTTTCTGACAAGTTTTTCAATTATAGCTGAGACGAGGCCCCCTGAAATGACATGTCCGAATTGATATATAGTAGATTACGAGGTGCTCCTGACCAGATTCGTGCCCTAAACCTTCCCCCTTCCCCCTCTCTCAAGCCCCGTAACTATTTTTTCTCTCTCCTATGCAATTAATGTGGTGTCACTCTTAGTTCTCACTAAAATACTGAGTAAACACACTCACATCTGCATCTTTTAGCTTTACGAATCTAGTTTAATTTCTGATTTTTAAGACTGAATGATCTCAGACTACCCCTCACCATAGTTAATATTCCCAGTGCTCTCAGTCCTCATAAGTGTAAATTTGTTTTGTCTCTGGCAAACAAATTCCTCAGCCCATAACATTAACTCAGATTTTCCCTTCAATAAATATCCTTTTTCTTTTTTTTCCATTATAAGTTTATTGTTAAGTAATTCTATGTTCCAATACAGAATTATTATTTACCTTTATACATTTGTATACTTCTCTGTAATTTGATGGTATGGTTGTAACTTTATATTAATCTCAATAAAGTCTATTAAAACACAAAAAAAGTGTGAAAAGCTTGACAGGTGCTAGGTGTCAGCAATAGGCTTGAGTAAATAGATGATTCATAAGCCTGTGTTTAAGGCCTTGTGGACCAGAGAGGTGTGTATTGCATTGCTTTGTAAAGCATTGGGGTTAAATATTTCCAGTGATGGGGGGGGGGGGGGCTTTCAGATTTTAATTCCTAGAGTGCCAAAGTGGTAACAGTTATGAGCTTGGATAGCTGTGCTGGACACCCCTTTGGAATTTATACATACATCCACCACATCCCTCTGATTCAATGTCCACTGGCAGTAACAGCCCCCTCACATACACTATATCTGACCCCCTGTCAGGTTCCACTAAAAATCTCCTCCAAATTTGTTTTTATTGCCAACTTATCCTCACATGCAGTGATTGACTCCCCCCCAGCCTGATTCCACTGAGCAGTATTAGTCACAGACCCTTTCATACACAGTCTGACCCCTCCAGCCTTGTTCCAGTGATAGTCATGGAATCACACATATTCTTCCTGCTTCCTCCAGTAACCATGCTCCTGGCACCCAATGCATTATGTCAACCCATGCTATTTTCTCTGACTGATATTAAGTACTGAAAATTCCTGGAAAATTCTATTTAAAGTATCTTCAATGTGGCTGTGTGTTTTTTTCATATAGAACCTCATTCTGGAATTAATTGTGCACACCAAGGGCTCAATACTAAAATTGTCGTTGGAGCCAAAAGAGTTCTGGGAGGTACTGTTGGAATTCTATGGCTTTTTCCAGCATCCACTGCAATGACCTTTGATGACCAAAACCCGTTACATCAAAACACTTTTTGTTCCCACAATGTTCCCACAATGCACTCTAAATAATGTGAGTTCATCAAAGGAAACTAGCTAACTCTTGATGTTTGAAAAAGTGTCAAACAATGAGACTGAGCTAAAAACACAATCTCCCTCCTAAACACTAACCCTACACTACCCATAACAATATCAAGAAAGCCCTAATACTATCCTAACACCCATGCCCAATAGCTTTAACACTTACCTGTAATCCACTGTAAGTCTTCTGCTGTCATCTTCTATCTTACATCTTCTTATCTTCATCTTCTTTCTTCTTATATTCATATCTTCATCCAAAAAAAATGTCACTATAAAGAAAAAATCCATGCTCCAATTAATATTGCCCCCAAAGATGTGCTGGCCCTTAAAAACACTGCAGCCACCACTGGAAGGAAAGCAGAGCAAAAATTCCCCCTCAGATACCTCTCGGTCCATTGTCCATACCATAGTTAGGGAAATATAAACTTTTATATGGCCAGTCGCTGTTCAAAATGGTTCCCACGCCTCCATTGGCTAGGATGTGGGGTTACGCACCTCCCAGCCAATCAGCTTCTAGTGGGTTTCATCATCCCTCCCGCTAGAAACTAATTGGCTGGGAGGTGCATAACCCCACATCCCAGCCAATGAAGCAAGTGAACCATTTTGAACAGAGATTGTCCATATAAAAGCCAGTCTATGTTCAAATTTCCCTCAGTATGTATGAGATGTATCTGAGGGGAAGATTTTTTCTCTGCTTTCCTGCAGCCACTGCCGGTAGCAGCGGCAGTGTTTTTTTAAGGGCCAGCACATCTTTGAGGGCAATATTAATTGCAGCATGTCTTTTTTCCTTATAGTGACATGTTTTTGCGGATATTGATACGAATATATGACGATAAGAAGATAAGAAAACGGAAGATAGAAGATATAAGATGAAGAATTACAGTGAATGACCATGGTGCTGAAGACCCCGCTGGACATCATATTTACAGGTAAGTGTTTATCGTAATGGGATGGTGTTAGTTTCAGGGAGATTAACTCTGTGAGTGCCAGTGGGGTATGCAATGCTCTCAATGTGTTGCATACTTCACTGTAACTCTTAGGGTTGATTTTCTTTTCACTCATGTTTTTAGTTCCTTGGATGCATTAAATAGGGGCTCAGGGCTCCATATCAATACATTCACTTGCCACTAGAATAGGGATCCCTAGATGCGCATGCATGTATGTGTTAGAAACCACTGTTCTAGTACACGTTGGTATTTTTAATGAGCAGTAGGGACTCAATGCCTAGGTTTGCTAGGTGCTATTTTTTACTCAAACATAGAGAGTCCCTTAATGTGTGTGACAAGCCACCACAAGTAGTAGAATACCAAAATCATCTACTTTTTCACTGTGCACAATGGGCGCAACTTTTTGTGCATTTTTAACTGTGGGTAGTTTGTCACAACAAGGTAACAGCACACACAACTGTAACTTAAAACTACTGTTCCCACTGTGTTTTGTTTTACTGGCATGCTTTACTGACCTTTTCGTTTTATATGTGTAATGGTTGTGAACATTTTAGTGCAGGCAGATCATGTCACAAAAGAAAATGCCAGCTGTAGTTTTGTGCTTCTGGAACCCCCTACATTGTGTCAACCCATACCAGCGAGGTACCATTTTCTTGGATTGGTAAAAAAACCTGAATACAGCAGGAAATGCCATGAGTTTCCAAGATTTTAGCATCTTTAAAGTAGTTGAAATGAACCCCCCCAAAACAAAACAAAAAAAGCATTCCCTATAGCCCCACTTTATGTAAATAATTGTGCACACTAGCTCAGGGGTAAAAAAGGCAAAAAGCCTAATTTGATCTATAACTGTTAGTACCATTTTAGTGCAGGCAACCTATTTAAAAAAAGAAAACAGGTAGATGTAATTTTGTGTTTCTGCCACCCCTACGATATATTGTCGGGTACTATGAGGAAGTTGAGGGTTGGTGCCCAGATGCAGGGAGATACACACCTGGGTATGGAAACTATACACTGAACTGGCTGATAGAGACACAGTGCCCCAAGGAAGGAAAACAACACAGAGGTAGATCCAATATTGTTCTAAGGATCTATGAGGGAGAAAGAGGGAAAGGTCAGTGGAGGCCACCTGCAGTCCTGAGAAGGAGGAAGGTCAGCGTAGTTTGGGTCACTTTGCCAGAGGTCTAGGTGTAGAGATGACAGCATAGTAAGGGTCACTTTGCCTGAGGTCTATAGGTAGAGAGGTCATCGTAGTAGAGGTCACTTTGCCAGAGGTCTTGGAGAAGAGAGGTCAACAAGATCCGGTAAGCAAGGCCAAGATACTGAGAACAACAGGACTATGATACTCAAAGGGAAAAAATACAAATAAGCACCAAACGGAGGCCTGCCCAAGGTTTAAGTAGTGGCCCTGCTGCTCAATGAACCTTTTCCCCAATCAGAGGACTCATGACACCCGATCTATCGAGTAAAGGAACATATAAATGATGTGCCCGTCGCAACACACCCCAGGCATACCTTCCATACCAATAACCCAGACGCTCGCATTAGTGTGGATGAGCTGCTTGGAGACGCAATGCACTGCAGACAATGGCCATCAGAATGAGCACCACAGTGGATCCATAGCAACCCCGGGCCAGACAGATGGGAGCTCTGGATTTTTCTGAGATGAGAAATAGCTAATGAATTCACTAAGAACATGTACAGTTTTCAAAGATTTCAGTATATTTGAAGGGGTGAAAATGTAAAAACTGCAGAAATACTTACCATTTGCAGTAAAAGTCCAGCATAAGTAAAAGAGAGAAGGTTTTCAGCAGGCAGGCACAGCTGGGATCTTTCAGGAGGTGCTCTCTGCACCTGAGCTGTCAGTCCCTTCTGGTGCCTTAAGCCACAAGACTTCCAACTCACCAGTTATGGAGTTGAAAGGGATGGACAGGACAGAGATGCCATCTCTGCAAGATGTCTGCTCTGTTCCCTGCTGCTGCCTACCTAAAATGTTCTCTCTCTTACTTATGCCAGACTTATACTGCAAATGGAAAGTATTTCAATGTATATCACTACCATATTAAGGATTTGGGGCTAAGTATAATGTTGATGAAAGTTCTGCGGTAAAAATCCCATTTAAATCAGTAGAAATTTGAGAAATTGTATTTGTTGCCTTGATGTGCTCTAGAATTGCTCCTCCTATTTGTCACTGTGCATAAACCCATAATCTTACATGTGCTGTTTTCCATTAGGCTTAGGGAAGCAATGCACTTTTGTACTCTTAGCTTTTTGGTCAGTATTTTATTGTACACAACATTAAAGTTTGAATGCCATAGAGGTAATCAACGCATTTGCAACACAATGCATTGTATACCTCTTTGGCACTCAAAGAGTTAAGTGAGGAGTGCAAGAAAAAATGTTTCCTCCAGCCTACTGAAAAATAACATATGAAGTATATATATTTAATTCTAGCAAGGTAGGGAAACTTTTACGTATACATAATATGTAGTAATAATTTATTTTAGTGTTTCTTTAATGGGCTGAATGCATTTCATTGGGAAATGTGTTACAAATAGTGGTTTAAATTCCACCAGAGCCGTTGGCAGATTTTCTTTGGCCTGAGTTCAGGATTCTCATCTAGAGTATAATCAACATTTTTATGGTGTCAAATAACCAAAGTTGTTAAAGTAATAATGTCTGTAATGTTCCACAAAGAAAGAGAAACATAATGATTCCTATCCTAACACTGTCCAATGAGGGTAAGAAGAGATATGTCAAGGCAGCTTTAAAGAAATGTTGACACAGAACACATTTTCTTCACATTCCCATTTACAGGAAACAGTAGAAAGTTCTACAGAGTTACATAGAAGGGTTAGGGTTCATTCACATGGATGACAGAACTGTAGAAGCTTCCTTGTTCTATAGGCCGTGTTCTGTATTCACCTTTCTCCAGCATTCCATCACCAGTACCGCAATAGGGAGGCATGGCTAACAGCTGGTCCACATGCCAGCCAGATTAATATTTTTGTCTAATGCCTGTGTGGGTTGGCCATTCACTGGATGTTGTGATTAGCATTGGCATCTCCAACATCACTTGCATGAAAGGACTCACAGGCTGCCTGTTGCATCTTTACTGCTTTCCTGCATAAAAACAGTAAAGATGGAGTATGTGGGACCTTGGCATATTCAATCAAGGTGATATTCATCCATGTGAAGTGTAACATAGTGCAGCATTTTACCTTTCACCACCAGCAACATAACTAACACATCATCTCAGCACTGGTGTTGTCCATATGAAAGAAGTCGTACAAGTACTGTGTGTAAAAGTTTTTTTTTTTATTTCACAGCAGATTTTTCATTGCAATATAAAATGTGACCATTTTACAAATTGTAACGGAATTTATATCTCAAGGCAAAGGATCCTAGAAGCCCCTAACCTTGTGCAAGGCTCCATCTCCAATACTCACATGACCATACCCTCTTGCCATTCCAGTATTACCTGACATGACAGAGACCCATGGTGTATAACATTCAAACACAAAAAAGTTCTTAATTACGTGGATGGGAAAAATCAGTTTATAAATAATACATTACAGCAATATATGAACTGGTAAATATACCTTAAACCACCATAAACCAGGAGTGAGTGATTGGTGAAGAGACACTGAGATTTTGCTAGCCATAGTCATGATTGAGGATTGTGGATGTGTCTAACACAGGTGAAGCTACCTTCACAATTTAGAACCTACTTTGCTTAATGGGAAGTCTAGGTGAGTAACTCTATGATGAGGCATGTATTCATACATGAAACTCGTCAGTGTGTAATTCACTTATTTTTGCTGTGATCAGTAGCAGGTCAAAAGTTTCTATAGTGGAACTGTCACTTTTTAACAACTAGGTGATTTTGAAAAAGCTTTCAAAAGTAAACTGTATTTATATTAGTCATGTTTTATTTAACACAATAGTTTAAAATATATACAGTTTATTTGTCATTTAGTATGTGGAGGACTAAAACATTCCTCATAACTGCATTACCAACTGCCACTTCCTACCAGGAAGTACTAGCTCAGCATCATATAAAGACAAATAAATAAAGTTAAATACCTCAGAAACTTTTGTTTAAAATTAAAAACAACAGACATAAATATGGGGGATTTTGGACACTTTTTCAAAATCACCTATTTGTTACAAGGTGAAAGTTCAACATTAAATCCTTTATATTCTCAATTAGAGTGTGGCACTTTCTGGTTTGACATGATTGATTTGAAGAAGGATTGATTATTATTGCACTTAAGTGATTAGTTGAGCATGGGGCACCAATTTTCTAAGCACCCTCTGCTTTTGAGAAGCATCCCCGCTAGCATCTTTGGGAAAATGATACCAAAAAACAGTGGAGGGAAGGATTGTAAACATCTGATGATGAACACTGGTATGATGTTTTTATTTTAATGGCAAATCTTGCCCTACCTGTAAAATATACAAGTGTATGAGCCAGCCCATCTCTTGACGGAAGGAAAAGGTGCTGATGTAAAGTTTGAGAGTGGAATGAATACCAGAAAAAATCTCCTTAGAAGAATATGTGCTAGTGAATGCACATGTTTTTCTTATCTGTTGTGAAAACACAAAAAAATGGAGGGTTCTGAAAGTGCCCAAATATCATTAAAATAAATATAGCTTCTCATTCACACTTGGACAGATAGTTACCGACTCCCCATGTATTTTGTGCAGTTGGAAAGAATTAGAACCTGTCTCCAGATGACTTATGTGGTCTATACAGTCATCATCTCATCACCTCTTCCTCTTGGGATCGATATAGGTTTTTCAATATCCAAGCTAAAGAAAGCAAAAATAGCACTTTGATGTACTCTTATAAAATATATGTTAAATAAATAATAAACTTAGATTAAAATTATTCCCTATTCAACCCTATGATCTCCACATGTTATTGCTTTTCATATCCCACAGTGGTTAACTGAGGATGATGACGATGTAGTCTAACAACATCTAGAGTAGTGTTTCCCCAACTTTTTGACATGATGCCCCCTTTGGGTTTTCACCAAACTCTGATACCTACCTGTTTTTGTTTTACTGAAAGTTTAACCCTTTTCATATACACATTATTATTCATTTGCATTTCATTCAATATATGTTGAAGAAGTCAAGTCAATATATATATTTTTCTTTGCTGGAGACATTCCTAGAAACCAAAATATTTATGTTCCCCACCAAATGTACCCATATCACAGTTACAAACATGTCAGATTGTGCTGGTCATATATGTTTTAGAACCACATTTTCTCAAACTTTTAATTGTGATCACTTAAAAAATAAATACAATTGGATACAACTGGTACTGAAACAATGTCTTGTGAGCCCCCACGCCCCCCAGTTTGGGAACCACTGATCTAGATTATATCAGTAATGTTGTGGAATTGAACATGCATGTTTTAATGATTGGACTATTTATACAGTCCACATTAAGCAGCATGATGCCAAGGCTACATCATCAACATTTCATGTTGATATAGATTTGACTCTTATAATCAAAATGCAAAGCAAATCACTGGAGACATATTTAGAATTCATGGAGATAAAGGTACAGTGAGTCTTCTTACCTTCAAATCTCTCCAATCTGTACTCCACTACTCGTCAGTCCTAATTTATATTTATGTTCCTGGATGCTTCCTTCTTTCAACATGAACTACCACCTTGTCACACCAGCAAAACCCACTTCTCTCTTCTGCCTTAAACCTTTAATGTCTGAAAAGTGAAAGCTGCAAGGCAGCACATTATGATCATTAACCTTTGTACTGCACTGAAAACTTAATTAGCATGCAATGCCAGAAAGATTCCTTTTCAAAAACGTAATACTATCACCTAAACTATTCTGGTATTTTGGATGTACAGAACTTTTTAAATTATATTTCCAAATATGCAAACTTAAACTCAAGGTGTAAGGTGTGCATTAATACTAATGTGAAATATAACCTTTTAGAGAACTAATATAGGTCTGGATTACATTACAGTTGATAACTTTTTCAGAAATTGTATCTTCACATTTCTCCACATACTTCAATGGTAGTCTAGTAGATAAAACTAGATAAAAACATTATCAACTACAGCATTATCTAGACTATAGCTGTCCAAGTTCAGTCCTCAAGGGCCACCAACAGAACAGGATGTAAAGAATTCCCTGATTAAGCACAGGTAAGATAATCAGTGACTGATTCATTCTAATTAACTCACCTGTGCTTAACCCCTTAAGGACCCATGACGGTCCAGGACCGTCATGGCTTAAATGATAGCAGCATGCCTCCGCGCATGCTGCTATCATTAATTCCAGGCTGAGACTGAGCACTCTGAGACCGTGGCGTTCAGTCTCAGCCCTTCTTGCTTGTGCCGGCTCATGTGATCGCCATAGCAGCGATCATATGTACCGGCATTCTGAGAAACAGAGTCAACATGCAAAGCATGCTGACTCTGAGTGTCTCCTCTACCTCTGTCTCCCTTGCTATCAAAGTAAGAGAGAGAGAAGTAGAGAGGAGACACCTAGTGGTAAAAGAGAATACAGCAGCTGGGGGTATTAACCCTTTCACTGCTGGTGCAGGAGGCTGGCTAAATGCAGGTCAATTTTTGACCTGCAATGATATACTTTTTTTTTTTTTTAAACACAACACACTTTTTTTTTTTAAAAAAAAAAATTTATTTTAAAAAAAAAGCATCTCATTAAACAATAATGGAAGTGTGATTGTTGTGGAGCCATGTAATACACTTATACACACCGCCAAATATCAGGGATAAAAAAGTGTCAAAATAGGGTGGGAAAAAAGGGACATGGGGATGTTCACTCAAGGGGGACAGTGGCCACTTTAAACTGCACATTTTGTAGGTGTGACTGACCAGTCATACTTTTCATGCAGTCGCCATAAAAATTTAACCCTTTGTGCCCAATTGATCCCAAGAGAAAAAACAAAAATGGTGTTTTTTTTACATTTTTTTTTAATTTTCATAAAGTAAATGGTGGGTTATCCATATATGTGTGGTATCAAAAGAAAGCCCTATTTGTTCTTAAAAAAACAGTATATAATTTATGGGGGTGGAACAAATACATAGTGAAAAAGGTCAGAATTGCTCCGGTCCTTAAGGGAAAACAACCTCAGATTTTCCTGGTCCTTAAGGGGGTTAAGCAGGGAAATCTTTACATCCTGGTCTGTTGCTGGCCCTTAAGGACTGAACATGGAAAGCCCTGATCTAGACCATAAGGTGTAGCCTATTGCATACATTGGTCGTTAGCATAATAATGTACAGAACTAGGCTCCTGTTGCCCGGTTAGACCTGAAACCTATTCACTTTCCTATTATTTCCATAAATGGTGCATTTTATTTAACTCCCATTTCATTTAATGTATATTTATCTTCTGTAGGGCACTGCATACCATGTGTGGAGCTATATAAGTGGGATTGTAGATATGCACAATATGCAAAATGATACTGAGACTTGTGTCCTAAGAACATGTGATTTAAGTGCAGCTGTTAAAGGGATACTAATGTTTTTAAATAAAAGAAGCTCAAATCAATCTTCATAGTATTTGGCCATGGAGAGTGTTATTTCAATAGTGTCAGAGTTGTAGTTCAAGAGTAACTGAATGATAAAGTATCCCCCTCCCACCCCTTTTACCTAATGTAAGCCTCCTCCCCTCAGATGTGGAATCTGGTCTTAAGACCAGACAGCTCACAGCAAGGCACAATCTTCTTACTGTGAGCGTAAAGAAATCAATTATGCTAATTGAAGATTGTCCCTCTCTGCAAGCTATCTCGACACCACCTTTCTGTTCTGAGGTGAGCAGTGTTACATCAGTAAAGGGGGGGAGGGGGATACTTTATCATCCAATTACTCTTGAACTACAACTCTGACAATATTGAAATAATACTCTCCATAGCCCAAATACTATGAAAATGAACTGGAGTTGCTTTTATTTTGAAACATTACTATCCCTTTAATCCTCTGAATGCAGAGAGGCCTTCAAAACATTGCAGAGCAATGCTTTGGAGACTGCTCTAGCACTCAAAGGGTTAAAGAAACATTTCAGTCAATGGGAATGTTTACCCTGCAGACAATTTTCCTTAGGATTGCTAGAGTACATTCTATTGTACCAGTCTTGATGTTTTTAATACACTATGATCATAAAATGAGACTGTTCTGACCTATTAAACATGCCACTGTATCCCAGAAGGGACTGACCATTTAAACATGTCTCTGACAGTAATAAACTACTTTGCGATTTGTAAGCTTCTGATTCTTCTATTAGCAGGTCTTTGATTTGTATCATACTGCGTGTATGGTAAGTGGTATTTACGTCCAGTAAGAGGTTTCTGCAGTTCATTTGAAAGCTCCTGCTAACAGCTTTAGATTGTCTTTTGCTGTCAGAGTGATTAATGGCTGATGCATTCCACGCTTCCTGCTTTATCAATCACTAATTATTTTTATGATAATTTGGGGAAAGGATCTCCTCATCGTGGGACATGCCAGGTCTCTGGGCTGTAAAGAAATAACAAAAAAAGTTTGTACTTTTTAATTGAACTTGCAATGGACGTTTTTTTGCCATATCATGCAGCATTGGTGAGACAGAGTGATAACATTTGTGAAAGGGAATATATAAGCCTCAGGTCATGAAATGTTTATTTATCAGTAAATATTAGACAACAGTAGAAATTTGTGAAGAAAGGAGGGCAACCTGCAGGAGGGCAACCTGCACCAATAGGATACCTGTCCTGGTCTACTAGTATTAATCTCAGTGAAGGTGCCCACAGGTAAAGCAAACTGTATTGTGTGTAAAAGGGGACAGAGGGTCCCACTTTGGAAAGAAACCATGTCAAAGGCACTCAACAGCAGTATCAATAAAAGAAAAAAATCTTTATTTCAAATAATGAAATATAAATTATGAACAAACTTGGGACTGGGAGGGGAAAATAAAGAAAAGATTTAAAATTTGCACTATAAAGGGTTAAAGGGATAGTAATATTTAAAATGTAAAAAAAATATGTTGTAGGGTTTATCCCCCTGAGTAAAACAAGAGTACTCCCACTGCTGAAAGGTGTTTCGTTCAAAAGTTATTAATTTTCAAAGTTGAATTTTTTAGGTGTAATATCACAGTGGAGTGAAATTGTACAGTGGCGCTGTTGCTACACCATCCTATGGAGATTTATGGTCCCGGGACCAGAGCTGTCCATAGGATTGTGTAGCAACTGCACCACTGTACAATTTCAGGCCACTGTGATATTGCACCTAAAAAAATTCAACTTTGAAAATTAATAACTTTTGAATTAAACACCTTTCAGCAGTGGGAGTACTCTTGTTTTACTCAGGGGGATAAACCCTACAACATATTGTTTTTTACATTTTAAGTATTACTATCCCTTTAAGTATTGCAGGGAACAGTACTACATGGAGATTGTAAGATACACTTGTGTTTCAAGGTAAGTTCAGTCACTCACACATGATTGACTGGACATACCTGCTTTGAAACACAAGTGTATCTTACAATCCCCATCTAGTATTGTTCCCTGCAATACTTAACCCTTTATACTGTAAATTGTAAATCTTTTCTTTATTTCCCCCTCCCAGTCCCAAGTTTGTATAGAAACTTGAATTTTTCCCCAAAAAGTGCCTCAGCTTTATTTATGATTTAGTTACCCATTTATTAACCATTTGAGCACTGGAGAGGTATCTAGTGCATTGCAGCACAATTCATTGATGCCTTTCCAGCACTCAAATGGTTAAAGGAACAATATGCATTTTAATGCATGATTTCCATAGGAATTGAAGAGTTTATCTCACTTCTTAATTACATTTTGTGTCTCAATACTGGATCTTTTGCTTTAGCACAAATGAGCCCAATCCTTTTGAATATTTCTATTGTGTCTAGTGAAGCTGTGAAAGACGCAGTGTTGGGAACAGTCGTTTTGTACTTGCTGTTACTTCTAATGATCTAGCTATGATAATAAAAAGAAGAGAAAGAAGGGCACTTTCCATTACAATATCAATGATAAATGGACTTCCACCAATACACCGATGGTACTCACAATATATCAGACCACTAGAAGTGGTCAGCAGGGTAGATGAGGGATTCTGACTGCCCCCACTCTGCCATCCCATACACGTTTGGCAGATGCAGCCTCCCAAAAAGAACCAAGTGGACCTCCAGGAAACAAATCACCAATATATTCAATATTGATAGCACTTTATTTAAATCACAGAACCTTGGTATGGTACTCACAGTTGGCCGAACGGAAGCCGGTTATTAACCTGCAGGAAACCAACTGGGTAATAACACCGCCCTGATACGGTGAATCCCAGGTGGTATCAAAAGATAGCCTATATAATAATTCACTAAAACGTGTATAATGACGCAGTCATGCGCAGTAGAGACTGCTGCGTGTGCTGCAGTCATGCGCAGTAGAGACTGCCCACTTCGGAGCGTCCTGCTCTGTATCATGACTGCCCTGTGACCATCTGGCAGTGGCACTGTGGCACTGTATTTTAATTATAAAATAATTACAGGTAATAAAGACTTAAATTCGTAGGCTTTTGTTGAGAATTCCTGTTGTAAGCTATGCATCCGCTTTTGGCTAACAAGATGACTCTTTCACAATTTTAATGTAACATTTAGACAGTGCTAACTTGAATTCAAGGTGACAGTTCCACTAAAATCAGTGGCTCTTTCATTCTGTGTAATCCAGCTGTGCTCATCCATGGGATCTGGGTCTGTGTACAGCCCTTGAGGACTCCCTGACATTTGCTAATGCAAATCATTTCTGCCCAGTGAGGCAAACAATTATTTAATTGCCCTTTTTTAGTACTGGTCCAAACATATTCAAATTTAAATGTAAAATCGTAAATTAGTTTACACTTGTATCATCTGATGTAGTTGCAAAGACAAAATGAATGTTGCTCTTGGTGATCCTGGTACTGACATGTCTATAAATGGGGAAAAAAATGTATCAAAATTAAAATACGGGAGTTGCTAGGAACATGTAGTGCAAAAGAAGGAAGCCATGGTGAGGGTGTTCTCTCCCTTCTCAACATCCTTGATTTGGGGCGCGGGAGTAAATTGTGAGGACATACAAATACACTATATATATATATATATATATATATATATATATATATATATATATACCATTGGTTCCCACTATCAGGTAAAGTGGGGGCTGATCATCTACTCCCCACCCTTCTACCTCTCAACTACTGGGTTGTGAGGGATGTAAAAAAAAAAGGGGTTGGTCCCTTGTACTCCTAGCAAATTATAGTTTTCCTGACCCAAGATATAGAGGGTGTGCAAATGATTCCTCCCTATCCCTGTCATGTGTAGTAGAGACGGCTGTGCGTGCTGCAGTCATGTGCAGTAGAAACTGCCCACGCTGCACCTGATACGGACAGGGCCGGATTTACATCTCAGGAGCCTGTAGGCACAGAAATCTGAAGCGCCCCCCCCCCCCCCGTGGGCCATCTCCACAATACTCCAAATCTCCATATTGCCCTCATATTGCACCCCATCAGATCCACATTGCACCCCATCAGATCCACATTGCAACCCATCAGCTCCACATTGACCCCATCATCTCAACATTGCCCCATTCAACTCCATATTACCCTCACATTGCCCCCCCATCATCTCCACATTGCCCTCACATTGCCCCCCCCATCAGCTCAACATCGCTGATATGCAAGTTAAATATGTGAGTTATATTGCTGAGAAGCACTGTGATACATGCCACACAGTCTGATCTCTTAAAAAAGAGGGACAACAAGGTTGGATAGAGGGGTTTGAGTCTCAAATAGGAACTGTCCCTCCTATAGAGGGACACTTAAGTGACATGTCAACACCCCCTAAAGCTAAAGTGTACTTATTTACAATATAGTTAATGCAGATAAAACAATTGTTCACATACAGACAGAGATGTTGTTATGAGAAACTGAAAAGACTAAACCACATAGCAATATGCACATCAACAGCCATATGCACACTGAGATGCGTGTCACAAACAGGTAATAGCCTGTGAAAGCGCGCATGCTATGGGAAGTCAGAGTCTAGTTTCCCGTCCCAGGGAAAAGAGGAGGGGCAGGGAGCCTTGATGCGACAGAGGTGAGACGTCACATCACGAACCCTGTCCTTAGCTAAGGAAGAGCGCAGAGGTACGAAAGAGGGCATAGAATTGTCACCGTGGTGGTGTGAGGTAGCTATCTGCTATCTTGTCACTTCAAATGCCTACAGAGAGGCATCGCTCTGTTGACAGAGAGCATGAATGGTGGCCTGTAAACGGGCAACATGCTAATGTCGCTGCCCCTTTAGCAGGAAACATTCTTTTAAGGGTTGCACCGCGCCGACTTTGCCACAGCACTGTCTGCACGGCGGCGGCACAGCAGAGCGCTTATGACATATCTCACTCACGCTGTCCAGAGGCTCACACAGTGTGACAGCAGCTGCACAGACATGACACGCGCTCACACTGTCACAGCAGGCAGCAGCGCATCATGCATACTCCCCCCCCCCCAGCCTTTGTAGTCCACCCAGATGCATCAAAGGCTGTCCTGGCAGGCTAGCGAGTTAAAAAAAAAAATCCCAATGGCAGGCGCCCCTCGGTGGTGTGCGCCTGTAGGCAGGTGCCTACTCTGCCTTATGGCAAATCCGGCCCTGGATACGGAGCAGGGTGCTCCGAATTCAGACAGGAGTTCTGTCTGCGCAACGGTCCCAGGAAGGTGTGCAGAGAGGACTACGGTCTGAATTCGCAGTGTCCCATTCCATATCAGCTGCTGTGCGGACAGTCTCTACTGCACATGACTGCAGCAGGGCAGTGACAAGACAGGATC
Source organism: Rhinophrynus dorsalis (assembly GCA_037306005.1). Classification (NCBI taxonomy): domain Eukaryota; kingdom Metazoa; phylum Chordata; class Amphibia; order Anura; family Rhinophrynidae; genus Rhinophrynus; species Rhinophrynus dorsalis. The sequence continues at coordinate 470,022,859 of CM074720.1, forward strand.
CGTCCAGTTGCTGTGTGGCACTGTGGCCCATGTAAACGGGCTTTTCAACTAGTACCAAATAAACCTATACCACATTAAAATATAAATAAAAATAGAAACACCTCAAATATTCATTATTTGTGCTGAGGCCCAGTAAATAATAACCTGGCCCTCAATCCTCTCTTCACACCAGAAAACAAAATAAACAGATACAAATAAAAATGATGCTTTCAAAAACTTAAGTTCCATTCTGCTGTCCCTGTCTACAAGACAGACTGAGGTAGACGGGCTGAACATTTGAATTGTATCTCTTTATCCCTTTGAGGGCCCAAAGGGTATGCAAGTCATTGCAGAGCAAGATGCCAACACAGGGAGCTCTCCTCCAGCCCCAGGCTCCAGCCAGAAAAAAGTGAGTGAGTTTTCTTATTGTCAGGATATTCTTGGATCATCTCTAGAAGCCAGAGGATTAAAACACTATACTCCCCTATGTTAGCTAGGTTTTCAGGTTCTCTGGTGCTATTGGAATGATACATTTTAGTTAACTTTTTGGAGTGCTGGGTCATTATTGTAATTCATCTGTATATGTTTTGGAGAGGTAGAGCCATCTACATTGAATTGTGGACCACTCTGACTGATATACTTTGGTATGTGGAAAAGTGCTGACTTCACATTTTATTTGTATACTAGTTGAACAGCCCGTTGCACGGGCCACAGTGCCACTGCCACCCGGTCGCGGGGCAGTCAAGCACAGTAGAGACTGCCTGCCCCACGGATGATACAGAGCAGCCGTGGCGCGGGCAGTCTCTACTGCGCATGACTGCAGCAAGCACAGCAGTGTCTACTGCGCATGTCGCGGCGTTACACACGTTTTAGCAAATTATTATACAGGATTATTAGAGGTGTTGCTTGATAAATACTAGCTGAAAGGGCTAAAATCACAGGTCTAAGCCAACTTGGGACTAATCTCTTTACTAATAATGGTGCAACTGGACTCCGCAGTGCATTAGTATTGTATTAGGGTGGCCCAAGATCTCTTGATTTTGAGAAATAACCATAGACGTGCAAGTGGAGAAGATTCACAATATAGTATACAATTTGACTATTTTAGACTAACAAGAACAGCTATCTTTTCTTTTCTTTTAACCTTTCAGGTACATTGCACATCCATCTCTCACACAAAGGTTTAATGCCATCATTTTTGCATATATCACATCTATTTTTGTGTGCTCTACTGACGAACACTGAGGCCTGATGTACTAAGAAGATCTGGAGAAAATCCATCTGAACCATGGGAGAGCAAATATTTTTAAAAAATGGCTCAGCAAATTATTTCACACCTGGCCCAGTAAATCCTAGAACCGGCCCTGATACCATTCCCTTTTTCTTCTCCTCTCTCTTCATCACTTAATTCATATCCTTCCTATGACATTCTTGTTCTTCCCCTCTTCTCATTTAATTCCTCCCTATCTCATCCTGCTCTACCCTCTCGTCTCTCTCTTCATTTCCCTCTAACACAATGCAATCATTTTAAGTACTTGTCTAATTATAAAACAGATTGAGCCCCTAAATTATTATGCCATTATTAATGAATGAGAGACTTTAATTACTGTTCAAGGTTCTTAACCCCCATTCATCCTTTCTAACTGGATATCACATAGGTGGGCAATCCATGGCTCCCCAGTTATTATTGAATTACAACTCCCATCATCCTCTGTTAATAGGCAGGATATCCAAGAATATCATAGTGTAGGTCCATTTTTTTGTGTGGATGTACTGATTGCCTGGTAGGCTAGGATGTTGAGAGTTTTAGGGGTAGATTTAAAGGCAGATGTTAGGCCAAAAAAAACACCAACGGGTGTTTTAACGTGTAGTAAGCCATTTAAAGGGCCATGTAATGAACTGCTAACGGCAGTTCATAAAGTAATATGGCCTCTACACTATCGTGTGTTTTGGGCCGTTAAAAAAAAAATGCACCAATTTGCCATTTAAAGGACTGCGTTAGCTGCAAAACATCTGATAAGGGACTCACCGCACAAAACTTAAGACCCAGTTTTGTTGGCTGTCAGCTAACACTGCTGTTAACTGGCAAAAAAAAAACAATGTCCACAGTGGATGTATTGATATGGGGCCCTAAACCCCACATCAATACATCCAAAGTGCCTAAAACGTGTCCAAAGTTAGTAGGATTAACTCTATGAGTGCTGGTGGGGTATAATTACCCCACCGGCATTCATAGGATTAACCCGACTAAATAAAGCAACATCACATTAACACTTAACATTAATCCTGATGTCCAGCGGATTCCACAGCTTGCTGGTCATCTTCTGTCCTTCTCTTTTGTCTTCTTTCTTCTATCTTCCTCCTTCTGTCTTCTCTCTGTGAAATAAACGAAATCAATTAACACCAAGCATGTACGAAGACATTCCTGATCCCTTTGAGTGGCAGAGGGGTACGCAACGCATTGCAAAGCAATGAATTGCTTACCTCACTGGCAATCAAAGGGTTCAATAGTAGTGCACCATAAATATACCCATAAGATATGCCTCCATGTAATGCCCCAAAGAATAAACATGCCAATAAATAAAATGATCCACATAGACATAAATAAATGCCATCCGTTAATGCCCAGTATGATGACTTAGCTTTTAATTTCATGTCTCCGCTGCTTGTAGCGGCCGTGAGGGCGGCGGCAGCAGAGACACAAATTTCCCATGATGATCCCCTTCAGCTGTGTAGAGGCTGATGCCCGTAACATACTCAGGGCAATTGAAGGGAGCCTGCCTTTATATATGGGCAGGCTGACTTCCACTGACCTCACAGCCATTGGCTGGGATGTTCTTCACATCCCAGCCAATCAGATTTGAGCGACTGTTTTTAAAAATGGATGGCATTTATTTATGTCTATGTGGATCATTTTATTTATTGGAATGTTTATTATTTGGCGCATTAAATGGAGGCATATCTTATGGGTACATTTATGGTGCACTACTATTGAACCCTTTGAGTGCCAGTGAGGTACGCTTTGCAATGTGTTGAGTACCCCTCTGCCACTCAAACGTTTCAGGAATGTCTTCATTCATGCTTGGTGTTAATTGATTTCTTTTATTTTACAGAGAGAAGAAAGAGAAGAAAGAAGATTGAAGAGAAGGCAGAAGATAGAAGAAAGAAGGGAAGACAGAACGACAGTGGATGACAGGTAAGTGTAACATGGATCAGTTAATGATCGGTGCTTGGCAGTATGTCAAGCACCGATAGTTAATTGTTTTTTTACTGTTCAGTTCCAATATTGCTGCTTTTAGCAGCTTTTGGGAACTAAATGCACAAAATGGACATTCAGACACAAGACTGTTTTTGTGGCTTAACGTCCTTTGGGGTTTTAGCTCGTAGGGCCTTTAAAATACCACAATAAACTTGTTAGTTTAACAGCCGGTATTCACTTTGGCCCTACTGGCTATGTTAACTCCTACCTTTAAATCTAGCCCTTAGTCCAGCAATGTCTGGGGAGCCACAAGTTTCCTACTCTTAGTGAAGAGTCACATTTTTAAAATGATAAAAAATAATAAAAATACAGTTTTTATACTGTTGCAATGAAAGAGAACATATAATAACAATATCCATTCAATTGAAAAGGAAGTACAACATGCTTTTCAAAGCTTTGAGAGCGTGATATGTCAAGGTAACATTATAGCAATATTGGCACAGAACATAATGTTTTCTGTTTACATAAACATTATGGAGAAGCTAGAAGAAATTGTTCTATGCAGTCACAGTTATACAAAGACCATATCCGATGCAACAGGAGAAGTTGTAGGGAGAAGTTATAAAGATAAATATGAGAGGTTATAGAGAGGGGTTATATAATGCAATAGGGGTTATGTGGAGCAATAGGATTTGTTTTAGTGAGAGGTTATATTAATAATAAGCAGAGTTTTAAAGCAGGGCTTGACAAATTTGCTTTAGATCTAGGAGAAGCTCAAATATTTAGGAGTCAAGGAAATTTGTATTCAAGTTCAAAGTCATTTTAGTTCAATGATAGCACATTCTAGCATATCAACCACAGATGCAGGAGACAATCTTTTAAATATATGTGGTCCAGCAGCCCTGACATCCCTTTCATTATCCCAGGCAAGTCCATATCTGTTTCTGGCACCAGGGAAACTGAAGCATCAGAGCTTGCTATTCATAATAGAACAATTGACCCACATAGTTTACAACATCAACCATCCTATCTTGCAATCCGTAGGGAACCTGAAGCATCAGAGCTCCCAATCTACGGAACTGACCCATATTGTTTATAGACACAGTCTGGGCAACAAAGCTTGTAATTAGCAAATAAACTGACCTATCAAAGCTTGCTGTCTATAGGAGAGCTAATCCACATAATTTTCCATACAGATACTGAGAGTTTACCATCTACAAAGGTTGATGCATCATAGATTGTAATTTTTAGGACAACTAGCCCACATAGTTACATTTTATTTAGATTTTTATGATACATTAGAAAGTGTACCTCTTCCCAACTCCCAATCCCTACACACATTTCAATGACCATGCCTCATACCAGTATGAATACTTAATTCCCTCCACTGGTTTCATAAGAAACTGATGGTAGAATTAAATCTTATTAATAGAAATGTTATTCTGCCATCAGTTTCTTATGAAACCAGTGAAAAAATTGAGAATTTGCTAGCAAGAGCAGTATTTGTACCCAAATTTTCATTTTCTGGAGTCACCTAACATCATGAGTTACATCTGGGGACAATAATATGTGTACTGAAGGGGGGGAGAGGTCTCCTCAGATCCCCTGGTATTTATCAAATATTGAACTGCTGCTTCACACTGCTGCTCCACACTGCCCACCCTGTCCTCTTCCACACACTGTCCACCTCCACATTACCCACACGGTCCACCTCCACACTGCTCACTTCCACACACTGTCCACACTGCCCACCTTAGATTCCCTGGTATTTATCAAACATTGAACTGTTACTCCAATGCACTCTAGAGCTACAGATCAGGAAAAGTGTTCTCATTTTAATGATCTGCAGTTATGGAACAAATAAGAATAGTAAATCAGAGCTTGTATGAACTGGGAGTTATGAGGACACCTATCCTCCTTCAATACACAATAACGACATTAGAAGTTACACACAGCATGCTTTCTAGCAGAAGTACAGCATTTGCACTATGGTTAATACTCTCATAATTTCTAATGAAATGAATAGGGGATTTAAGGGGAAGTAAGACAGTGTCGGTGTCAATAGGTTGCACATCCTAGGCACTGTGGAGATTTAGCACCTGGGGTTCTCCAAGCCCAGATATAAAGGCAGGTTTCATGTGGCAATAGAAGGAGTTATAGGAAGGTGCAATAAAGAGAAATAGAGCTGTTTACAGGGAAAGGTTTTGTGGGGAATAGGAGCCATTACAACAAGGCACTTATAAGTAGCAATAAGGAAGTTACAGGGAAAGGCTATAGGGAGCAATAGTGGAAATGTTTGGTGCAATAGGAGGAATTATAGGGAAAGGTTATATGGAGTGATAGGAGGAATTACAGGGACAGGTTATATGGATCAATAGGAAGAGTTATAGGGAGGGGTTATATGTAGCAGTACAAGAAGTTATAGGCAGAGGTTATATGGAACAAGCGGAAGGGGGAGATGCACTAAAGGTTGGAGAGGGCTCATATTGTTGATGTCCTTTTGGAGCAATTTAGAAGATACATTGACAGTATGCACTAATGTGTCCTTGACATCATATTTTCATCAATCCAACACAAATCTGCCCACATCACCATCAATCTGACACGCCTATGAAAAGTTCACACATTCTCATTCATCACATCAACAATGACCTATTTCCATATGGAAATGCAGCACAATTAATCATTTTCATATGTAAATGCAGGCTAATAAGCCAATATAGTATTCATGGTGGAGAGGTTATATGTTAATGTGGCAATTCACCACATTCACTAAACTCCGATAGCAGACTCTGGTGTTGGCGTTCACAGTCTTAACTTCATCTGCCTGAGGCTGGTGAAATTGGGATCTCCCTGCAGTAACAGCCCTCAATTGGAAGCAGGGAGGGATGTTGAACTGCTGGCAGTGTGCAAGGGATGCTTTCTCTCTCACACATTGCCAGTAGACAACCCTGGAGTCTGAAAGGATTCTCTCTGCTTCCCCACTTGCTTAAGTAAGGGAGAGGATCCTTTCAGCACTGTGAGCAGCATCACTCCTTAAACCATTTGACTGCCATAGGGATGTGCATTGCACAACCATGTGGCACTCAAAGGGTTAAAAATGTAGACCTAGAAGTATGCAATAATCCCCTCAGCTCTGTATCATATTTCATTATTATTGTGAACTACCAAGGGAATGAGGTTGGGGGTCAGGAAGCATCCATGGTGATTTATGGCTACCAGCTACCCCCAGCCTTATTCCCTTGCCTATTGGTAGCTAAAAAAAACATGTACACTGCCTGGCCCCAGACTTGTTTCCTTGCCTACTGGTAGCCACAGATTCCCATTTACATTGCCTGGGTAAGCAAACAATGCTGAGGGTTGTCAGGTTCTGTGTATTTGGGGTTAACACACAATGGTGATGTTCCCCATGTTGCCCCATAATACTTATGCACAACTTGCTGCCACACAGTTCGTATTCGACATAATGCTGTCCCTACACACACATACAATTCGACATATGATGCCTTCATACAGTTAACTACAGGGAAGTTGCAAGGTTCCAAAAAGATTTGGGGCTAGAGCCCATGGAAAAATTAAACAGCACACGCAGCCACTCCCCACCCAGTGACGATAGCCACATGTGCACACATCTACATTTAAATTTATGAAGCTGGCGAGATACATCAGTGGTAAAGTCCCTGACTATGGAGCCTGCTCTAGGTTGCAGGTTTGAATCCCAGCAGGGTCAACTCAGCCCTTCATCCTTCCGAGGTCGAAAAATGAGTACCATTGATTGGGTAATAATAACATCTATTATTTAGCTGCCGATTTGGTTAATTCCGAGAGCATGCGCTGAAAGCGCTTTGAGTCCTATTGGGAGAAAGGCACTATATAGATACTATTTATTATTATCATTATATAGTACATATATGTTTATACATTATGAACATGTATAACTGAGTTCCTTTTGACAATCACAATACTTTAATATACTTTATGGTTTAAATAGGAGTGGCACCCAATTACTGTACTCTCACAGGGTTACTTATTTTTTATACATACTTTTAACGCTTTGAAATGCATTGCTCACCTCTCTGGCACAAAGAGTTAATTAATTGCCTGCTATCACTGCATTTATGACCCTCTCAGTTTTTATTTTTATAAAAGAAAGGTATATCGTGTGTTATGACTAATTAAAGATAAAATATAACATTTATTATGTATGTACAGAATAAAAACTGTGAATTTCATAATTATAATGATACCGCATTGAGTACTATATTAATAAATAACACCTTGTTGCACATTGCAAACTAATTATAAAGAAGAATCCACACATATTACTTTAAATTAATATGAAGGTAGTCAGAGCTGCCACAGGGGACTAAATAGAATAAGCATCCAATGATAACCCTGATGCACTAGGCCTAGCACTCAGTGCCTTAATTTCTAACTTAGCCAGAGTAACAACACTCCACAGTAAGGTGACACTTTTTTTTCTCTACACCCTATCTATCTCCACACCGTATCTATCTCCACACCCTATCTATCTCCTCACACTATCCACACATTGCTGACACTCTGTACACTTCCACACGCTGTCCACACACTGCCCAGACTCTGCCCACCTCACACCCTATACACACAATGCTCACACCCTGTAACCCCACACACTGCCCACATCCTGCCCACCCTCATACTCTGTTCACCCTCCAGACAGTGTCCACCCTGCCCACCTCCACACTGTTTATACTTTCCACCCTGCCCACATTGCCCATACTGCCTACATTGTCCACACTGCCCACCTCCACACTGCCCACACCATCCACCTCCACATTGCTCACTTCTACATTTCCCACATTGTCCACCTCCACACTGCCCACCTCCACACACTGTCCACATTGTGTACCGCCACACACTGTCCACATTGTCCACCTCCACACACTGCCCACACTGTCCACCTCCACACTGTCCACTCCATCCTCCTCTACAAACTGTCCAATAGGGATGGGGGAAAATTTTTGCCTGAAACTGAAATCGGCAAAAATGGCACTTTCCACTTTGCGAAAAATTTCCAGTGAAAGTGCAGTTTTTCCACTTTTTCCTGCCTTTTCCACGTAGCTCATTGCATTGAAATCAAAGGGAAGAAAAATGTTTCTCCACCCCACAAACATTTTCTACAGCCATATAAAAGGATGCCAGGCTCTCATAGCAGCCATTCTGTGTATGTGAGAGGAGAGGGCTGCATGTTTTTGAGCTAGAGAAGATAGGGGATTAAAGGGGAATTGAAGCTTAGTTTAGGGAGTCATTTAGGTGGGACATTTGTTCTCTGTAGTAGGGGAATCTGGGGGCACAATGGGGGGAGAAGAAGAGAGGAAGGAGGTTGACCAAAAATACTCAAAATTTGTTGTGACTGACTGGCAAGACACGGGCAGCTGGTGCCCAAATTGCTTGCTGATTTTACTTTTATTGTCTCTGTGCCGGGGACGTCTGAGAAAAGAAGTTGTTGATTTTGTTTTTTAGTTTTATATATATATATATATATATATATATATATATATATATATATTTTGGACTAACTGTGATAAATAAAAAATACATAAATAATAAAACAAATAAATATATTAGTCAGCTGACTGGGAGCTCTGTGACTAAGTCAGACTTGATAGACAGCAGACGATATTGAAAATTTTGTTGAGGGCCAAGGCAAGACATCACACTCCATCAGTTGTGTATTGTAGACAGTAAAAACACATATAGTAGTTGAGTAATGTCTAGCAAATGAACAAGTGGGAGGAGTAAAGGTGGTGCAGTGCAGGGATGTGGGAGTAAAGCGTTAGTACAAAAATTGACTGCAGCAATGGTTGCTGCAGCATGTGCAATAAATGATGATGATCCCTCTCCTCCCGGGGTGGATGCAGTTTGTCAAGGTCCCACCAATCACACCACATCAGTCCCTCGCCACCACTACCATACACAACTGCCACATTGTAGGTTGTACTTTATTTTCTTTTAATCACTTGACATCATCATGAATATGTGCCAGTGTCACTTAAGCAGGAAGTAAGTGTTGTGGGCAAAAGACAAATGCACTCTGCATTCTAACACATTTTTCAAGGTATATGTTATTGTAGGACTCACAACTTTGACTTCCAGCTACTCATTTGTCCACTACAGCCCTCAGAAGAAGTAAAATTGTGCTGAGAAATGTTGTACCATATTAAATATAGGGGAAAAAATGTGTTGGAACAGGAGAAAAATGTGTTAGAATAGGAGAAAAATGTGTTGGAATAGGAGAAAAATGTGTTCAATAGGCTAAACATGTTAGAATAGTAGAATAATGTTTTGGAATAGGAGAAAAATGTGTTGATATAGGCAAAACATTTGCTGGAATAGGCAAAAGGGAGGAAAATTTTGCATTGGAGAAAAAGAGAAAACTTTTGCGAAAAAAAGAGAAAAATTGTCCACTCTTTGTGAAAAGTCATGTAGGAAATTTTTCTCACTTTTTGCTCACCCCTGCTGCCCACCCTATCCTCCTCCATGCACTACTCACCATGTACACCACCACACACTGCTCACCTCCACACACTGCCCGCACTATCCACCTCCACACTGCCCACATTGTCCTCTTCAACACTGCCCCCCACACAGTATCCACAGCACATTGCCCACACTATCCAGCTTCACATTGTCTACCTCCACACTGCCCACCCTGTCCTCCTACCCACACTGCCCACCTCCACATTGCCCATACTGTCCACCTCCACATTACCCACACTATCCACCTCCACACTGCCCACTTCCACACTGCCCACATTGTCAACACTACCCACCTCCACAAACTGTCCACACTGTCCACGTCCACACTGCCTACACTGTCCACCTCCACAAACTGCCCACCCTGTCCTCTTCCACACACTGCCCACCCTGTCCATCTCCACATTGTCCATCTCCACACTGCGCACATTGTCCACCTCAACACTGTCCCCCCACACACTGTCTATGCCCACATTGCCCACACTGTCCAACTCCACACTGTCCACCTCAGCACTGCCCACCCCCACACACTGTCCAGCTCCACATTTGTCCAGCTCCACAATGCCGACCCTGTCCTCCTCCGCAAACTGTCTACCCTGTCCTCCTCCCTACATTGCTCACATCCACATTGCCCACCATGTCCTCCTCCACAAACTGCCTACCCTGTCTTCTTACCCATACTTCCCACCTCCACATTGTTCACATTTTCCACCTCCACTTTGCCCACACTGCCCACCTCAACACTGCCCACATTGTCCTCCACCAAACTTCCCACCTCCACATTGACTACACTGCCCACCACCACACTGCCCACTCTGTCCACCTCCACAAACTGTCCACCCCATCCTCCTCCACAAAATGTCCACCATGTGCTCGTCCACACACTACCCACCCTATTCTCTTCCACACACTGCCCACCCTATCCACCTCTACACTGCCCACCCTGTTCACCTCCACATTGTCTACCACCACACTGCCCACATTGTCCACTTCAACACTGTCTCTTCACACTCTGCCCACCCCCACATTGCCCACACTGTCCAACTCCACACTGTCCACCTCAACACACTGTACTCATTCCCACACTGTCAACTCCACATTGTCCACCTTCACATTGCCCACCCTGCCCTCCTCTGCAAACTGTCCACCCTGTCCTCCTCCCCACACTTCCCACATCCACAATGCCCACATTGTCCACCTCCACATTGGCCACATTTTTCACCTCCACACTGCCCACATTGTCCACCTCCACACTGCCCAACTCCACATTGCTCACACTGTCCACCTCCACACTGCCCACATTGTCCACATTGCCCAGCTCCACACACTGTCTGCACTGCCCGCCTCCACACACTGCCAACATTGTCCACCTCTACACTGCCCACATTGCCCACCTCCACACTACCCATACCATCCTCCTCCACAAACTACCCACCCTGTCCTCCTCCAAAAACTGTCCACTTCAACACACTGCCCACCTTGTCCCCTTGTCCACCTCCACACACTGTCTGACCCCACACTGCCCACATTATCCACCCCCACATGGTCCACCTCCACACTTCCCACCTCAACACTGTCCAACCTCACACACAGTCCACCCCTACATTGCCCACACTGATCAACTCTACATTAACCACCTCCACACTGCCCACCCGTTCCTCCTCCCAACACTGCCCACCATCACATTGCCCATACCTCCACACTGGCCACATTGTCCACCTCAACACTTTCCACCCTCACATTGTCCACACTAGCTTTCACCCAAATAAATTGTGGCTTTGGTGAAGCTAACATGTAATAAACATGATTTGCTGTGGAAAGACGAATAAGAAGTATAAAGGAGAGGTGGGACTTCTTAACCCTTTGGGTTACGAGGTGTGTGAGGAAATTACTTTGCAATATGTTTCTGGCACTCAAAGGGTTAGGATGCTGTTGAGCAGACACACTGGTAACTGAGAAGCACAATTATTGCATGGGTCCCACAAGTTGCCAAGCCAAGCCCTAGTCAGACACCCACATTATCTTACCCATGATCAGGCTCTCCCAGGCAGACTTTAACTTACATGACTATACATGTGCCACAGCACTGTGCTACTATCCTAGCCCGCAAATGAGAGAGATGCATCTTGACAACACTCTCCTATCTTAATGGCTTCTGGTGCTTGTTGTTGGGAAGGCACTGGAGTGCCAGAGTTTGCTTAACCTTTTGAGTGCCAGAGAGGTATCCAGTGCATTGTGTTGAATACCTCTCTGGCACTCAGAGGATTAAGACATAAGGCCAAAGATCTTTAAATAGAGTCTGGCTGTCAGCTGTTGTGTGTGTGGAGTGGTGGATTAGGCAGTGGCAGACTGGCTTCAGTCCATTCAGGGCTGCCCGCCGATACACTTGTGATTTCATCTCCCTTAGCCCCCTCCACAGCAATGCTCCTGGTTAACCCTTTGAGTGCCAGAGGGGTACGCAAAGCATTGCTTCTCAAAGAGTTGCATACCTCTCTGGCACTCAAAGGCTAATATCACATGCTGCCCCCACACACAGTGACAATTCGAAATATACTGCCCCCATACAGTTAACCATTTGAGTGACAGAGAGGTACGCAATGCATTGCTTTGCAATGCATTCCATACCCGCTGGCATGCATAGGGTTAATATCTGACATATGCTGCTGCATTTTACTCCACACGATGGCTCCCTGTGTAAATATTTTAAAAAATACATATAGTGCAAGATCTCTAATACTGCACTATGTTCCTTTTGTGTTGTTGTACTTGTTAAATAAAATTAGACCTCGCTGGGGGGCATCCCGATTTCTCCCTGGTAATGACCATCTATCTTATTCTGAGGATCCTCCTACTCAACCCAGTTATTCATAGAAAGCTGGCTTGAGCAGGAGGTAGTATGGGAAGGCGGTGATCTCCTTCCTCCTCTTGCCACATTGATCACCTGATCTTTTGGATAGGTGATCAATACCAGGAGGACATCAGGAGGGGTCCCGATGCCCCCTGCGAGGTCTGATTTTATTTAACAACAGCATCACAACTGCATATGTTGTATAGTAACCCATTAAGGACTACATGACGTACTATGACGTATTAAGGGTATAAGGACCGATGACGGTCATAGTATGTCACGTACTTTTTACTTACAGCACTCCACCGGGAACACTGTAAGTAAAAATAGGGCCTAAAATTGACCGCTCCAAGACTGGAGCGATCTCTTTCAGGCCCGAAATGGCGCGCCGAAACATGCAACAGGTCATGTGTACCGGCATGTAGGCAAGGATCAAAGTGGTTCTTATGGGACGGAAACATCCCAGGACTGTTGGTCCTTAAGGGGTTAATGATCTGAGTGTCAGAGGGGAACACAATGCATTGCAAAGAAATGTGTTGTGTACCTCTATGGCACTTAAAGGGTTAACTGTGTGAGGGCAGCAGATGTCAAATGGCCACTATATTCAGGGGCAGCATATGTCGAATATTAACTGTGGGGGGGCAGCATCCGTCAGATTGTCACTGTGTGGGGGGGCAGCATATATCAAATATTAACTGCCTGGGGCTGAACTTTGAACATAAATATTGTGGGGCAACATGGAGAACATCATCATTGTATGTGAGCCCCAAATACACTGACTGACACCCCCAGCTGGGTGAGTCAGACAGTGTAAATGGGGATCTGTGGCTACTAGTGGGCAAGGGAACAAGGCAGGAGGCAGCTGGTAGCCACACATGGACTCTACCTGACCCCCAAACTTGTTCCCTTGGGAGTGCACAGCATGTATGAAATATGACACAGAACTGAGGGGATGATTGTGTACTGCTAGGTGTGCTTTTTCAACCCTTTGAGTGCCACAGGGTTATGCTGAAATTATCCTGTCCACTCCTATACTGAGCAAGTGGGGCAGCAGAGAGATTTCAGGATTGTCATAGTACTGGTGATTTTCAAGGAAGGTCATCCCTTCCACATCAAGAGCAGTTTGACAATCCTGTATGCTAATGGATACCTTCTCCTCCCTCCCCTTGCATCCCTAAATTATAGTGCATATGGTGATGTGTGTCTAAATCGAAAAGTCGAAGCACTTTGAACACATTGACAAAATCATATCGTAGCAGCATCGTCCTTTAGAGCATCTCAGCAGAAGTGTTTTAGGGAGAGGCTATATGGAACGATAGGAGGAATTACAGGGAGAGGTTATGTGGAGCAATAGGAAGAGTTACAGGGAGGAGTTATATGAGCAATAGATGGAGTTTTATGGAGGGGTTATATGGAACAATAGGAAGAGTTTTAGGGAGAGGTTATATGGAACAATAGGAAGAGTTTTAGGGAGAGGTTATGTGGCTCAATAGGAGGAATTATATGGAGAGGTTATATGGAGCAATAGGAGGATTTATAGGGAGTAAATATATGGAGCAATATGAGGAGTTATAGAGAAGGGTTATATAGAGCAAATGGTGGCATTATAGGGAAAGGTTATTTAAAGTAATAGGAGGAGTCATGTAAATTATTATATGAAACATATAGATGTTTTATGGGAGCTATAAACAGGGCACCAGAAGGAGTCATAGAGAGTATTTATATAAGGCAATTCAGAAGTTATAGTTAGCACTTATGTGAGACATTTGAGGATTTATAGTAAGTCATTACATGTAGCTGTAAAAAGAGTTGCAGGGAGTGTTTGTAATAGAAAAATGAAGATGTTATGTAATGCTCTTTATAACAGTATGTGCAGTATATGTGTCATTGAATTACATATTGTTATAATCAGAAAAGTAAGCAAACCTCAGCAATAACACCCTTTTACACCAGATAATCTCTTTCTTACAGTGAGTGGAGCCACATACAAAAATGATGCACTATGTCAAAACAAGCACTTATCATAACAGTAATACACCTCTCCTATACAAGAAGACAATAGGAGGAGGAATAAAGACAGGACAAACAGAAGAAAGAGAGAGAGAGAGAGAGAGGGAATGAACAAGAGATAGTGTGCTGTAATATAAGACATGTACTGCACACACCCCTGATTCAGATCCCCATGAATGGCTGTCACCATTAAAGAACTAAAAGCAATCTTTGCTCACTGTGCAGTTAACATCCGCAGCAAGGGGACTGCTGTCACATTCCTAGTATCAGTTAAGACCCCAGTGAAACGGATTAAGGCCAAGACTATTTTCCGCCTCACTACCTCTTAATGGCCTTGCTAGTAATTTTTTTTTAGTGGTGAGCGACTGGATGTTTAAAAGGAAGAGGAATTGCTGAGGATGCATTGATTAGAGATGTAGGGTAAACCAATATCACCTTCCCTGCAGTAAACTGCATATTATTGTTAAACATTCTCCTGGATGAGGCAATTGTACACACAAAGACATGGAATTAGTGCAGTTCTGGGGCAAACCAATGCACTGGAAGGGAAAAACAAAAAAAAAAATCTTCTGATTCCTATTGATTTAAGTTGGGCTTTTAAACCCCTTTGATGCTAGAATGGTCTCCAACGGATTGTGGAGCAATAGGTTAGAGACCTATCTAGCATTAAAGTGTTCAGACAGTCCATTTAAATAAATGGACATTTTCATTTGTGCCCTATGGTGCAGTTGGTGTGCTCCAGAATTGCTCCAGTTTTTTTATAATACATCACTCTCAGTGTATTCTTCCCTCTGCCCATAAATTACCTCATTTGTTCAGATAGCATATCATATTATCACAAGGGGTCATTTTTTTATGTCAGTGCTAATGGGCCAAGGATATAGGATTTTTAACTCTTTGAGTGCCAGAGTGGTACACAACGCATTGCTCGGGCACTCAAAGGGTTAAAGTGGAAGTTTCATGTTAATTCAAGTTTGCATATTTGAAAACTGCATTATTAACGTCCTATATGTCATGTTAACCAAAAGGCCAGCAAATGCACAGTTCAGAAGATATTCACACTTCTTTCATATATGGTAATGTATTCTAATTGTGGCACCGTGCTGCACCAGTGATGTTTTCGTATGCTAATTAAGTGAATCAATGACATTTAATATGCTAATGAGGCCTTTTCAGTGATGTGTTTTATGCTAATTACGGTTTCAATGAGGTTTCATATGGTAATTAAGTTTTGTGCAATACCAGAAAATGTTTAGTTTCTCTTTGCCCGGAAACAAAAAGTGTGACTATCTCTAAACTATACAACTGCTGGACTTTTGGACAACTACATATAGGCAGTTTTAATGTACACATACTGATTACATACTTCTAAAGTAGAAGAAGTGTTAGAATCAAGTTTGGCTGTACTTGGACTGAATTAGCAAAAATCTTTCACTCTCTAGTTTCCAATTTTGTGGTAGAAAAGACTGTGTGGTATGTAAAAGTGTATTACATTGCTCACCAACAATAAAACTCAGTAGATGTGTTTATAACATAGTCTGTGTAAAGGAATACTTTGGACCTACATTAATCCTGCTCCCAGCACCAGTACTGCAAACACATTGCCTTTGTGAATTCATTTCTGTTTTTACAGCACAAAAAATGCTGTAAAAGTGTTGATTTTCTTATTGTTTAATTTTTCATATATGTTTTTTATAGATTTAAAAGAAATTACCAGAATGCCTAAATGCATCGTAAAGCGATGTTTGAGCTAGACAGGAGCTAAAGAGAAAGAATCACATGTCATTGCACATGTTTTCCCAAATGATCGTAATGTAATCAAGATTTGGTTATTGCAAACTAAACAGGATTTTGGTAATGTAGACAACTTTGCTCAAAAAGTACTAGAAGGGAAAAAAACAGATCATATAGAATGTGTTCAATCAACAGATTATATAGAATGTGCTATAACATACAGACTGATTCTGAAGAAAGATGCAATTCCAACTATTTTCTTGGAATCACAAACGTCATTGACAGACACCACAGAAATGAGTCCGCCAAGGAAATGTTTCAGAGCATCCAGTTCAACTTATGAACAGACATCCACCTTTGCGGTCATGACAGGGACACCCACATTACCCATACCATCACATATTGGCACACAAACATACATTTCTGTTTTGGATGCTAATGATGTCGCCAACACATCTGCAAAGTCTCTAGCATCCAAGTGGTTACGGAAAAATGCAGAACTGATATAATGGCAAAAGTGTAATAATTTTTGGGGCAAAGAAGCTGCAACAGAAAGAGCAAATAGAAATCATCATTGGTTTAACTGGGACATATAAGCCCTTGAGTGTTAGATAGGTCTGCAATGTATTGCTTCACACTGCACTGAAGACCTCTCTGGCATAGAAATGGTTACAGTTTCTTTTAAATTTAAGGTCTTTTTAATTTTTCTCTGATGCAGTTGGTTTGCTCCTGAATGACTTCACTTTGGTCTTTAAACATATGGCCCAATGCTTGTGCCTAGAATACATGGTGATATATAATAGACTAACCCGTGAATGTTCGAGAGGTCACTGATCAATGTGAAGCAATGTTTTGGAAGCTTTTCTAGCAACCAAGGGGTTAACATAGTCATTTTTTTGAGGGAGAGTGTAATAGATGTAGGAATCTGGCAGCGCAGCTCTACTGGTGTCAGCTTCCATTGCCAGCAGATGTGGCAATGATACCCATCCATCTCTTCAGGGACTCCAAACAGCCCATGTCTTTAGATTTACCTGCTTGGGCACAGGTGAGTGAAATGACTAAGCCTCTGATTAACTCACATTACATAAACCCTAAATATGTGGTGTATTAGGAGTCCCAGGGTACAGAATTAGGGACCACTGTACTATGATATATGATAGCTGTAGTACATATGACAGTCATATTCTGATGTTGTTGAGACTTTAATGATAGCAAGCACCTTACACCTGCCTCACTGCATGCACAGAACAATGGCTGCACCATTTCATTTTGTCTTCTTTTAATAGACATTGTTAAGGTAATCAACGCATTACTCTGCAATTTGTTGTGTACCCCTCCAGCACTCAAAGGGTTAAACTAACCATTCTCATCCCACAACTACAAGAATAGATAATGAAACACTACAGTGCCTCATACTGTCCACGATCCTATTAACCCCAACACCCAAAATAAAACACCTGGCTCCATTTCTTCCAGCACTGTGAACAATGCAATTACCTGTGCTATGAAGAGATATTGGTTAAAAAAACACGCTGGGCAATAATTTTGCTGGCATTTTCTCCCATTGACACACAACAAAACTCTGAAATATGCCATTCACATCCATGCATTAACACTAAGATGTGCTAAGGGACTCACTTTAACGTGTGAAAATCTGCACCCAGTTTTTTTGAGGGCGCAGAGTCCCTTAACGCATCTCAAAAATGCTGACACAGGAATTAAACCTGAACAAAGCATAAAAACACTGTCACCAGTGGATGTATTGATATAGGGACCTAAAAACCATATTGATACATCCAAAGCAATCCCAAAATGTGTGAAATGTTAGTAGAATTAAAGCAATGAGTGCACTCACAGGCTTAATTAGACTAAGTTAAAAAAACAGCCCCTGACAAGAAACACTTACTAGTAATCCCGATGTCCAGCAGAGTCTTCAGCACGCTGTTCATCTACTGTCTGTCTTCTTCTTCAGTCTTCCTTCTTCTTTTCTCTGTAATCTTCCTTCTTCTTATCTTCTTTGTCATCTTACAAATCTGTATGTTAAAAAAAAAAAAAAAAAAAACTTCAATGAAAGATTTTGTTTCAAAAACATGCCCCAAAGAGATGCTTGACTCAAAGGAATAGTAATATTTCGTTTTATCTTTATTTTATTTTGTAGGCATTAAAAAAAACATGAAGAACGATATAAGTCTTATCTCTCAAACCTTTATGGTTTAAGAGATATTCACAAGCAAAGTTCCCCTCCTGCCCCTTTTACCTAGTGTAAGCCATCTCTTCTCAGATGGGGAATCTGGTTGTAAGATCAGACAGATAACAGCAGGGGACAGTCTTCTTTGTATGAAAACAATGAAAGCCCTTCCCCCCTTGACAAGTTTTTCAGCTTTTTCCCTTATCTTAATTGAAGATTGTCCCTCTCTGCAGTCTACCTGGGCACCTCCCTTATGCTCTGGCTGAGCAGTGTTACATCAGTAAAAGGGGCGGGAGGGGGAAACTTTGCTTGTGAATATCTCTTAAACTATAAATGTTTGAGAGATAAGACTTATATCGTTCTTCATGTTTTTTTAATGCCTACAAAATAAAATAAAGATAAAACGAAATATTACTATTCCTTTGAGTCAAGCATCTCTTTGGGGCATGTTTTTGAAACAAAATCTTTCATTGAAGTTTTTTTTTTTTTTTTTTTTTTTTAACATACAGATTTGTAAGAAGACAAAGAAGATAAGAAGAAGGAAGATTACAGAGAAAAGAAGAAGGAAGTGCTGGAGGGGTAGCTCTCCAGTGCTCAAAGGGTTAAATGCAGTCTGGCATATCTGTCAAAAACAATATGCTGCCATTCAGTTTAGAAAAATATTAAGGTTTTTATTTTGTTAAAGAATAAAACGCCTTCCAAGCATGACAAATGTCTCTGCTGCCTCTACTGGCAGTGGAAGGAATGCACAGTAACATAGACCCCTTTCATACATTCTGGGACATCGTCCGAGTCCGTGTGAGGAAATTTTAAACAGAAATGGGGTTTTTATATGGCCAGTCTCTGTTCAAAATGAATTCCAGAGGGCTACCCCTCTGGCACTCAAAAGGTTAAGTCGGGCATATATTTGGGTCATTTAAGTTTTTTTTTGACATACAAATTTGTAAGACAAAGAACAAAAGAAGAAAGACGAAGAAAGATTACAGAGAACAGAAGAAGGAAGATTGAAAATGACAGAAGAAGACAGACAGTGGATGACAGGTAAGTGTTACACAGATATGGGTGTTAGGCTAGTGTTAGGGATAGTATTGTTGCACTTCACTGTTAGGGGTAGTATAGGGTTAGTGTTTGGGAGGGTGACTGTGTGTTTGATCTAATGATTGGTGCTTGACAGTGTGTGTCAAACACTGATCGTTAGCTCTTTTCCTTTGATAGTATCATTATTCACTCTATTTAGGGGCTTGTGCCTCTAACAATCCTGAATCCAACTAATCATAACTGATTTCTCAGGGCTTGTGCCTCTAACAGGCTAACGTCCTACAAATCAATGTTTCCTCAGGGCTTGGGTCTAACAAGACTAAGTCCTATAAATCAATGTTTCCTCAGGGCTTGTGCCAAACAAGTGTAAGTCCTAC
The DNA here is from genome assembly GCA_037306005.1 of Rhinophrynus dorsalis. Classification (NCBI taxonomy): domain Eukaryota; kingdom Metazoa; phylum Chordata; class Amphibia; order Anura; family Rhinophrynidae; genus Rhinophrynus; species Rhinophrynus dorsalis. The sequence continues at coordinate 470,042,751 of CM074720.1, forward strand.
AAAATCAATGTTTCTTCAGGGCATGGGCCTCTAATAAGTCTAAGTTCTACAAATCAAATTTCCTCAGGGCTTGTGCCTAATGAGTCTAAGTCCTACAAATCAATGTTTCCTCAAGGCTTGGGCCTCTAACAACAAGTCTTGGTCCTTCAAATCATTCTCTACAATATACACTCTATCCCGTCAAGTATCAGTCTTCCACAGTCACAGCTTATGTCAGGGGGGTCCCTGTCTCTATCACATTACTTACCAATATTTTTTTATTTATTTCAAATTAACTGTCCCCCCTAATCCCAATCAACAACCTCCACCCCCCAAAAAAAAATCCCTGTTCAACTAATTATTTCCCAAGACTCCACCAACACAGGCACCCTCAGACCCCTTTTATAATATGCATGTGGGAAATATAACATTTGCAATGTATTGTGTGTGAATTCAGTCTTCTAATTGATTTCATAATCAATGGGTTATTATGGGTTGGTAACTGATACACATGTAGCTTGTAGAAGTGTTCCCACTGCATGTGAGATGACTTCAGCATACTTGCAGGATAGCTATGTTCTAGGCAGAAACAATGACCCCATGGATATCCGGCAAAGAAAGCAGTGTGTGTGTGTGGCCAGCACTGACATGTACTGCAGTGGAAACTCTTAGTTACCCTCCTGCAAGCATTAAGTGAAGCTGGTTACATTGTGAATAATAGTAGGACACGGCTATCAAGCAGCAATGTTGTGAGAGTAACATTCATAAAAATCAACCAGCATGTAATATCATCTGAGTATCAGGTAACAGAAACCACACATGACAGAGAAAGCCAAGGAAAATGCATTAACAGCATAACAGATGATGAGGAGATGAGGGATATGAAGGGTTGCTACCAGCTACCAAATTGGGACCACTGCTATGACCAATAATTGTGTTTCAATAATCGGAGACTAAGGATAGCTTACATTTGACACACAAGATAATGATAATAACTGCCCTAGAAAAAAGACCAAAGACAAGATGGGTAGAAGAAATTGCCAAATTTGTTGGTACACAGTGGCAACAAAATGCTCAGGATCAATGTTTTTGGAGGCTTGCTGAGGAAGCCGTCATCCTTTTTTCTTGAAAAAGGCCACAAAAGCCTCCATTCTTTTTTCTTGAAAAAGGCCACAATCCATGGCTGAAATGTTGAAACAATAAAACTCCTTATGCTTCACGTCAAAAACGATTCCTGAGAATGCTGTATAAACCGCTATGAACTGTATGTCTCTTTGCCTTATTTGATACTCACCCGGGTTTTATATATAAATTAAAGTGAGTGCAACCCTGTCTCTTTCTCTCTTTTATACAAGTTAATCACAACAAACCAGTCTGCCATGTCGTTGGTTGTACCCTTTTTTTTTTTTTTTTTAAATCCCTTCACATGTCGCCCTTTTCTTTTGTTGAAAACAAAAGCTTTAAAGGGATAGTAATACTTCATTTTAACTTTATTTTATTTTGTAGGCATTAAAAAAACATGAAGAATGATATAAGTCTTATCTCTGAAACCTTTATGGTTTAAGAGATATTCACAAACAAAGTATCCCCCCCCTCTTCAACCAGATCAGAAGGGAGATGCCCAGGTAGACTGCAGAGAGGGACAATCTTCAATTAAGATAATGGAAAAAGCTGAAAAACTTATCAAGGGGGGAAGGGCTTTCATTGTTTTCATACAAAGAAAACTGTCCCCTTCTGTTATCTGTACTGTCATACAACCAGACTCACATCTGAGAAGAGATGGCTTACACTAGGAAAAAGGGGCGGGGAGGGGAACTTTGCTTGTGAATATCTCATAAACCATAAAGGTTTGAGAGATAAGACTTATATCATTCTTCATGTTTTTTTAATGCCTACAAAATAAAATAAAGTTAAAACGAAGTATTACTATCCCTTTAAAGAACTGATGTCATGAGTTGCACTCTGCTGTATTATCCCAAACTGCAGTTATTTTGCATGGATGGTAGAGCCAATTTTAAGCATGGAGTAGTGATGTAGGCAAAGGGTACTCAGCCTGCTAACAATTTTCTCAAAGCATATGTTGCTGTAGGACTCAAAAACTTTGACTTTCAGCTACTGATTTCTTCACTCTCCACTTCAATGGAATATGACAAAATTCTGGAGGGAAATTTATTGGCAGTGACGAAAATTAGAAAATGTTATATATTTTGTATGGGTAAAAACTTTCATGAAAAACACAGGAAATCATTGTTTTTTTACAAAAATGTCCTGTGGGAAATTTTTATGACTTTCTGGCCATCCCTGCTTATGACACTAACCTGAGGCGGCTGTCACATTCATGCAATTGGTAACAGCAAAATGGTGGAATGTGATATAATTTCCATGGGTGGTAATTTCTGCAGAATAAAGTAGCAAATAGAATTTTTTCTGCTAAAATGTTTGCAAAACATTGGATTTTCACTAGTGATGAGCGAGCACCCCAATGCTCGGATGTTCGGGTGCTCTGACCGAGCACCCCCTGAGGCTCGAGTGCTCGGCCGAGCACCCGAGCCCCATTGAAGTCAATGGGAGGACTCGAGCATTACACCAGGCACCCCCTGCTCTGATGAGGGGAGGGTGCCTGGTCCATAGGAAAAGGGCAGAAAAAGATGGAAACACTACAGAAATGGTTCAGGGACAGCATAGGGAGGATGTCTGGATGCACCTTGGACTCCAACATCGCTGCTGGGAACGATCTTTCGCCCGTAGTACGCCATTTTTACAGACTGACCATAAAACACACAAAAAGGAAAATAAAAACGACTTTAGACGAAAAATTGTTACCAAACAATATTTGCTGTATATTTACTTGTATATCATCTGCAAATTCTCCCAAAAATTTCCTTGATTTTCTGAAGTGAGGCCATGATTAAGAGGGAAACGTGCGCAGAGGCAAATTCTCCCAAAAATTTCCTTGATTTTCAGAACTGAGGCCATGATTAAGAGGGAAACGTGCGCTGAGCTGACCATCTAAAACATTATGGGTGAGGGTCTGCTGCAGAGCTGACCATCCTAAACATTATATGCGAAGGCCCGCTAGTGAGCTGACGCTATAAAACATTATATGAGAGGGCCCGCTAGAGAGCTGACCCAATAAAACATTATATGAGAAGGCCCGCTGGTGAGCTGACCTATACAAAAATTGTCAAACAGGGCCCGCTGGTGAGCTGGCCCTATATAAAAATTATATCACAGGGCCCGCTGGTGAGCTGGCCCTATATAAAAATTATATCCCAGGGCACGCTGGTGAGCTGGCCCTATATAAAAATTATATCCCAGGGCATATGGAAGAGGAGGAGGAGGATGAGAACATTAAGAGTCAACCATATACCCGTTTTTTGGGTGGAAGGGGTGAATGGGAATACAGAGTATTCCCATCATTGTAAATAACATATATAAAGTGAGTTTATGTTCCCCCGGGGCTTTCCTCCAGTGGAGTGGAGAAGTCAGGGGAAATCCAGGCCTTGTTCATTTTTATAAGTGTCAACCTATCAGCATTGTCGGTGGAAAGGCGGATACGCTTATCTGTTATGATGCCACCAGCAGCACTAAATACCCGCTCAGACAGAACGCTGGCGGCAGGGCAGGCCAGCACCTCCAAGGCGTAGAGTGCCAGTTCATACCACGTGTCCAGCTTGGACACCCAGTAGTTGTAAGGCACAGAGGGATCATTGAGGACGCTGACACGGTCTGCTACGTACTCCTTCACCATCTTCCAAAACGTTTCCCTCCTTGTGACACTAGGCTGCGCATCAGGGTGAGGGTGCTGGCGGGGTGTCATGAAGGTGTCCCACGCCTTGGAGAGTGTTGCCCTGCCTTTGTCGGAACTGCTGTGTGCTCCCCTTTTCTCCCCTTCTCGGTTGGCCAAGGTAGCACGTACTCTGCCGCCAGCGTTGTTAGATGGAAAATTTTGGAGCAATTTTTCAACAAGAACCTTCTGGTATTGCACCATTTTGCTTGTCCTCTCCACCGGAGGAATGAGAGATGAGAAATTCTCTTTGTAGCGGGGGTCCAGAAGGGTGAACACCCAGTAATCCGTGTTGTCTAAAATGCGTACAACGCGTGGGTCACGGGAAAGGCAGCCTAACATAAAGTCAGCCATGTGTGCCAGAGTACCAACAGTCAAGATTTCGCTGTCCTCACCAGGAGGCTGACTCTCAATATCCTCATCCTCTTCCTCCTCTTCTGCCCACCCACGCTGAAGAGATGGAACTAAAGTTCCATGGCTACCCTCTGTAGCGGAGGCAACCGTGTCTTCCTCCTCCTCCTCCTCCTCCGCCTCCTCCAATTGTCGCTGAGAAGACGAAGTGAGGGTGCTCTGGCTATCACCTTGTGTAAGCTCTTCCTCCCCCATTTCCACCTCTTCCACATGCAAAGCGTCGGTTTTAATTGTCAGCAGCGAGCGTTTCAGTAGACACAGAAGTGGGATGGTTACACTGATAATAGCGTTATCGCCGCTCACCATCTGTGTCGATTCCTCAAAATTGCGTAAAACCTCGCAGAGGTCTGACATCCATTCCCACTCCTCACTTCTGATTACAGGAAGTTGAACGGAGAGGCGACGACCGTGTAACAGCTGGTACTCCACTACTGCCCTCTGCTGCTCACAAAGCCGGGCCAACATGTGGAAGGTGGAGTTCCAGCGCGTGCTCACGTCACACAGCAGCCGGTGAGCTGGCAATTGTAAGCGCTGCTGCAGCTTCAACAGGCCGGCCGAAGCTGTAGATGACTTACGGAAATGTGCACACACGCGGCGCACCTTGGTCAAGAGATCATGCACATTGGGGTAGGTTTTTAGAAATCGCTGCACCACTAAATTAAATACATGCGCTAGGCATGGTACGTGTGTGAGCTTGCCGAGCTCCAAAGCCGCCACCAAGTTACGCCCATTATCACACACAACCATGCCTGCTTGCAGGTTGAGTGGCGAGAGCCACTGCTCGGTCTGGTGACTAATCCCCTGCAACAGCTCTGAGGCCGTGTGCTGTTTGTCCCCAAGGCAGATCAGCTTCAGCACGGCCTGTTGACGCTTCCCCACTGCAGTGCTACACTGCTTCCAGCTACTGGCTGATGGGGGAGTGGCGGTGTGTGTAGAGAATTCGGAGGTGGAAACGGAGGAGGAGGAGCCAATAACGTAGGTGCTGGTGGAAACCCTGATGGAGGTAGGGCCCGCAATCCTCGGCGTGGGTAGCACCCGTGCCATCCCAGGGTCCGAGTCGCTCCCAGCCTCCACGACATTCACCCAGTGTGCCGTCAGGGAAATGTAGCGTCCCTGGCCACAAGCACTTGTCCATGTGTCAGTCGTTAAGTGGACCTTCCCAGTAACTGCGTTGGTCAGGGCACGGGTGATGTTACGGGACACATGGTGGTGTAATGCGGGGATGGCACACCGGGAAAAGTAGTGGCGGCTGGGGACCGCGTACCGAGGGACAGCTGCTGCCATCAGGCTGCGGAAGGACTCAGTGTCCACAAGCCTAAATGGCAGCATTTCGATGGCCAGTAATTTGGAAAGGTGTGAGGTTAGTGCTATGGCCTGTGGGTGGGTGGCTGGGTATTTTCTCTTGCGCTCAAATGCCTGGGGTAACGACATTTGGACGCTGTGCTGGGACAGGGAAGTGGATGTGGTCGCTGATGGTGCTTCAGATGCTACAGGTGCAGGGTGGGAGGTATGCGGGCCTGCGCCTTCGACAGGCGATTGGCCGGCACCGAAAACAGGGGAAGAGGAGGCAGTGGTGTGGCCTGCAGACACAGATGGGCGATCCAGGCGTTCCTCCCACTTACTACGGTGCTTGGATGCCATGTGTCGGATCATGCTGGTGGTGGTGAGGTTTCTAGTGTTCATGCCTCGGCTCATTCTGGTGTGGCACAGGTTGCAAACTACAAATCTTTTGTCGTCCGCACTTTCCTTAAAAAAACGCCATACCGCGGAACACCTACCCCTTGGCAAGGTAGATTTACGCAAGGGGGTGCTCCGTGGAACATTTGCGGGCCGGTTTGGTGCGGTCCGCCTTCTTTCTGTAGCCACACCACTGCCTCTTCCAGCCTGTTGCGGTGCTGCAGATGGCTCACCCTCAGGACTGCTGTCATCGCTCGGCTCTACACCTTCCCAGGTGGGGTCAGTCACCTCATCGTCCACCAAGTCCTCCTCCACTTCCTCACTCTGATCATCCTCCTCAAGTCTTGATCCCACCACATACTCGGTCATTGACAACTGTATAACATTCTCCTCAACAAGGTCTTGAGAAGGAAATAGTGGTTGATTTAATGGCAACTGTGTCTCATCATCATCATCATCATCCACTACTTCCTTTGACCTTAAATGCCGTTCACATCTGTCATCTTCTTGTGATTGGGTAGCCTCTAGAGGTTGTGAATCAGGGCACAAGATGTCATGTTCCTCTGCAAGCGTGCTTGGAGAGAGGGTCAAATGAAGGATTGGTGATGAGACGAGCTCATCACTATATCCCAGTGTGGGATCACTTCTTTGACCAGACCGTGTATGGTGGGAGGAAGGATGATCAGAGTGAGGATTATGTTGACCAGACTCTTGGCTACTGAGAGTGGACTTGGTGGAAGACAGGGTGGTGCTTAACCGACTGGAAGCAGTATCAGCTGTCATCCAACCGACCACCTGTTCGCACTGGTCGGACCTCGAGAGTGATGTCCTGCGACGCCCTGTGAAATCAGACATGAAGCTAGGTATGGTGGATGTCTTTCTTTCTTGTGCTCTGGCACCAGGCACAGTTTCTCCGCGTCCTGACCCGCGCCCTGAACTTTCAGGATCACGTCCACTTCCCCGTCCCTTTTTACCCGCCTTCTTCATCTTACACGATATATATGACTTTAATATATATGAGTTTGAAAACTTAACAGTATTTCTTACTATTCTGCAACTCTGCAGAGTACACAGAATAGGCTGCTAAACTGCGGTGACACACACTGAATGGAATAAGTGACTTTAATATTTGAGTTTGAAAAATTAACAGTATTTCTTATAATTCTGCAACTCTGCAGAGTACACAGAATAGGCTGTTAAACGGCGTTGAAACACACTGAATGGAATATGTGACTTTAATATTTGAGTTTGAAAACTTAACAGTATTTCTTATAATTCTGCAACTCTGCAGAGTACACAGAATAGGCTGTTAAACGGCGGTGAAAGACACTGAATGGAATATGTGACTTTGATATTTGAGTTTGAAAAATTAACAGTATTTCTTACTATTCTGCAACTCTGCAGAGTACACAGAATAGGCTGTTAAACGGCGTTGAAACACACTGAATGGAATATGTGACTTTAATATTTGAGTTTGAAAACTTAACAGTATTTCTTATAATTCTGGAACTGTACAGAGTACACAGAATAGGCTGTTAAACGGCGGTGAAAGACACTGAATGGAATATGTGACTTTAATATTTGAGTTTGAAAACTTAACAGTATTTCTTATAATTCTGCAACTGTACAGAGTACACAGAATAGGCTGTTAAACGGCGGTGAAAGACACTGAATGGAATATGTGACTTTAATATTTGAGTTTGAAAACTTAACAGTATTTCTTATAATTCTGCAACTCTGCAGAGTACACAAAATAGGCTGTTAAACGGCGGTGAAAGACACTGAATGGAATATGTGACTTTGATATTTTAGTTTGAAGACTTAACAGTATTTCTTCCTATTCTGCAACTCTGCACAGTACACAGAATGTGCTGCTACACTGCGGCGAAGCACACTGAATGGAATATGTGACTTTGATATTTTAGTTTGAAGACTTAACTGTATTTCTTCCTATTCTGCAACTCTGCACAGTACACAGAATGTGCTGCTACACTGCGGCGAAGCACACTGAATGGAATATGTGACTTTGATATTTGAGTTTGAAAACTTAACAGTATTTCTTATAATTCTGCAACTCTGCACAGTACACAGAATAGGCTGCTAAACGGCGGTGAAACACACTGAATGGAATATGTGACTTTAATATTTGAGTTTGAAAACTTAACAGTATTTCTTACTATTCTGCAACTCTGCAGAGTACACAGAATAGGCTGTTAAACGGCGTTGAAACACACTGAATGGAATATGTGACTTTAATATTTGAGTTTGAAAACTTAACAGTATTTCTTATAATTCTGGAACTGTACAGAGTACACAGAATAGGCTGTTAAACGGCGGTGAAAGACACTGAATGGAATATGTGACTTTAATATTTGAGTTTGAAAACTTAACAGTATTTCTTATAATTCTGCAACTGTACAGAGTACACAGAATAGGCTGTTAAACGGCGGTGAAAGACACTGAATGGAATATGTGACTTTAATATTTGAGTTTGAAAACTTAACAGTATTTCTTATAATTCTGCAACTCTGCAGAGTACACAAAATAGGCTGTTAAACGGCGGTGAAAGACACTGAATGGAATATGTGACTTTGATATTTTAGTTTGAAGACTTAACAGTATTTCTTCCTATTCTGCAACTCTGCACAGTACACAGAATGTGCTGCTACACTGCGGCGAAGCACACTGAATGGAATATGTGACTTTGATATTTTAGTTTGAAGACTTAACAGTATTTCTTCCTATTCTGCAACTCTGCACAGTACACAGAATGTGCTGCTAAACTGCGGCGAAGCACACTGAATGGAATATGTGACTTTGATATTTGAGTTTGAAGACTTAACAGTATTTCTTCCTATTCTGCAACTCTGCACAGTACACAGAATGTGCTGCTACACTGCGGCGAAGCACACTGAATGGAATATGTGACTTTGATATTTTAGTTTGAAGACTTAACAGTATTTCTTCCTATTCTGCAACTCTGCACAGTACACAGAATGTGCTGCTAAACTGCGGCGAAGCACACTGAATGGAATATGTGACTTTGATATTTGAGTTTGAAGACTTAACAGTATTTCTTCCTATTCTGCAACTCTGCACAGTACACAGAATGTGCTGCTACACTGCGGCGAAGCACACTGAATGGAATATGTGACTTTGATATTTTAGTTTGAAGACTTAACAGTATTTCTTCCTATTCTGCAACTCTGCACAGTACACAGAATGTGCTGCTAAACTGCGGCGAAGCACACTGAATGGAATATGTGACTTTGATATTTGAGTTTGAAGACTTAACAGTATTTCTTCCTATTCTGCAACTCTGCACAGTACACAGAATGTGCTGCTAAACTGCGGCGAAGCACACTGAATGGAATATGTGACTTTGATATTTTAGTTTGAAGACTTAACAGTATTTCTTCCTATTCTGCAACTCTGCACAGTACACAGAATGTGCTGCTAAACTGCGGCGACGCACACTGAATGGAATACGTGACTTTGATATTTTAGTTTGAAGACTTAACAGAATGTGCTCTAATCTGCAACTTTGCACACTAAACAGAATGTGCTCTAATCTGCAACTTTGCACACTAAACAGAATGTGCTCTAATCTGCAACTTTGCACACTAAACAGAATGTGCTCTAATCTGCAACTGTGCACACTAAACAGAATGTGCTCTAATCTGCAACTTTGCACACTAAACAGAATATATATATATTTTTTTTTTTTTTTTTTTTTTTCCCCCCACACCAAATAACCTGCTGCCCCCACACACAGTAGTCCTAAAAAGGACTTTTGGTTCTTTTTTTTTCACAATTTTTGTTTTTTTCCTCCCTACACTGCCTTTCCCTTCCTATCCTCAGCTCTCCCTGGCTCAGACTGAGCCGAACTCGCTGGTCAGGTGCTATACAGCACCTGACCACGGGTTCTGGCCAGCCAATCAGTGTAATGCCAGCAGCCAACATGGCTGCTGGCATTACACCGATGTCAGAGCCTCCCTGCACGTTTATTGGCTGCGCAGCAGCCGCAAAACGTGCGGGGAGGAGACCCGAACATGGCGGGCGAGCACATGCGGTACTCGTACGAGTACCGCCATGTGCCGAGCAGAGCGATGCTCGAGCCGATCCGAGCATCGGCCGAGCATGCTCGCTCAACACTAATTTTCACCCATCCCTACTTGGACAGAACTTTCTGAGGTTTACGTACTAAGAACTGCAGCACAGGAGACAAACATAAATCTCAATTGCTTTAACGCTTTGAATGCTAGAGATCTCAGATGCATTGAAAAGCAATATATTGAAGTTCTCTCCAGCATTCACTGGGTGACAATCTCCACATAAATCAATGAGAATTATTTTTTTATTTGGCATTTAGTTTGGTTTGTTCAGTAATTGCTCCAGTTGTTTAGTTTGCCCAGAATCTGCTCTAGCTCTTTTTAGTACACCAGAGTCCTTTTGCCAGACTTCACTATTGATTTGCAGATTTGGGCTATGTCAAGTTTTGCTTTTTAAATCACTTGTCTCAAACTCATATTTCCCTTTACAACGTCCATTGGTCTCCCAAAGCATTAATATTAAATTTTTTCTTGAATGGTTTTCCAGCACATAGGACTGATGTCCTTGTGAATTCTTTCTGGGGAGACCCTTTATTTATTATTGAAAATAGCAATTTTAATCCAAGGACCACCTTGTGTGTGTGTGGTGGGGGGCTTTTGGTATGTGTGTGTGTGGTGGGGGGCTTTTGGTATTTGCGTGTGTGGTGGGGGCTGTTGGTATTTGTGTGTGGGAGAGTGTGGTGGGGGCTGTTGGTATTTGTGTGTGGGAGAGTGTGGTGGGGGCTGTTGGTATTTGTGTATGCGTGTGAGGGGATTGTTGGTATTTGTGTATGGTGGGGGCTGTTGGTATTTGTGTATGGGAGAGTGTGGTGGGGGCTGTTGGTATTTGCGTGTGTGGTGGGGGCTGTTGGTATTTGTGTGTGGGAGAGTGTGGTGGGGGCTGTTGGTATTTGTGTGTGGGAGAGTGTGGTGGGGGCTGTTGGTATTTGTGTATGCGTGTGAGGGGATTGTTGGTATTTGTGTATGGTGGGGGCTGTTGGTATTTGTGTATGGGAGAGTGTGGTGGGGGCTGTTGGTATTTGTGTGTGGGAGAGTGTGGTGGGGCTGTTGGTATTTGTGTTTGCGTGTGAGGGGATTGTTGGTATTTGTATATGGTGGGGGCTGTTGGTATTTGTGTATGGGAGAGTGTGCTGGGGGCTGTTGGTATTTGTGCGTCTGTGTGTGTGTGTGTGTGTGTGTGTGTGTGTGCACATCCTAGGATGGATTTCCTAGTGTTCAGTTCTAGTTGCTGCAAAGCAGTTGCCTAAGGGAGCAGGATTAAAAAAAAGTAATTTAAGAAACAAGTCAAAATTACTGTTTGGTAAACAGAATAAATAAGAAGTCACAGGCTGGAGGGTATTTTAGATTTTATCAATTGGAGATCAAGCAACTTGTTCCAAATGACTGTATCTTCTAGTCCTAATTAGCAAGATAGACTAGAATTACAGTGATGTAGACTTCCTTGTCTAGCTGTTAACTACTCATTTGCTGGTCTAGTGTAAGTAAGCAGGATGCTCATACTGGTGTGATTACTAGCTTTCTCTCTTGAGACTCATGTTCTTGATTCTCATATTCTCATAAGCTCCCTTGAAGGGATGAACCAACCAGCCGTGGTTTGTTTTACATACAGAAGGTGCAAAGATGAAGTAAGATGAAGAGGTGCAATTCTGGAACAAAGACAGAGGACTTTTTTTTTTCCTTGAACGGCCAAACAACACATTACTAAGCATATAATATATGTTGGCTGACACAGCAAAGTTTATGGTGTGATTATAATTCTTTCATTTATCAATCAGCAGAATAAATTAATGAACAACTAGTTTTTAAATCTAGCACCATAAAGTGATAGTAGCCCTGTATTTTGACTTTTCATATTCGTTAAGTGCATACTATGGGAAGTGAAATTGCTTATACTTTTTTGTTCTTATTTTCAGCTTGGCTTTTCTGAACCCTTTGAGTGCCAGAGGGGTACGGAATGCATTGCTTTGCAATGCATTCCGTATCCCTCTGATACTCAAAGAGTTAATTTCTATTTCAACAGTGTTTTCTGGTCGGTCCCCATCTAGGTAGGAGTGATACAATGTCACATTATCCCTGCAGCACTGGGTGTTCTGTTCTGTAGTTTTTTTTTAACTTGTATATTTTTTACTTTCAAAATCCTTGACAAAAAGCTGTCTAAAACAGAGCCAAGGAGTTCAATGTCAGCTACATAAATGTGTAAAAAATTGGTGACAATGAGACAAACAAAAAATAATAATTTAATTAAAAGTATAGGCAATTTGACTTTACATAATATTTGTATTTGCAAAATATTTAAAGTTAAAATATGGGGTTCCTATCTCGTGTTGTGTCTCTGATAGCCAGCCCACACTAGGGAGGGTATGGTGTCATGCTATAGGCCTTATATTAAAAAACAAAACTAGATGAAATATGGAACAAAACAACTGCATCATGGGGGTGAAATATAAATTGCCAGCTCCCATATATGTAAATGGGGCTATTAACCCTTAGAATCATAGAGAGAAATCTCTAGCATTCAAGGGGTTAAGAGCCCTATTTAAATCATTAGGAGTCTTTATTTGAACCCTATAGTTCAGATGGTTTGGTACAGATTTCCTCTAGTTTTCTTTTGAACATACAGTTAGGGAAAAATTATTTGATCCCTTGCTGATTTTGTACATTTGCCCACTGACAAAGAAATGGTCGGTCTATAATTTTAATGGTAGATTTATTTGAACAGTCCGAGACAGAATAACAACAAAAAAGTCCCGAAAAATGCATTTCAAAAAAGTTACAAATGAATTAGCATTTTACTGAGTGTAATCAGTATTTGACTCCTTTGCAAAACATGACTTAGTACTTGGTGGCAAAACCCTTGTTGGCAATCACAGATGTCAGACGTTTCTTATAATTGGCCACCACATTTGCACGCATCTCAAAAGGGATTTTGTCCTACTCTGCTTTGCAGATCCTCTCCAAGTCATTAAGGTTTCAAGGCTGACATTGGGCAACTCGAACCTTCAGCTCCCTCCACAGATTTTCTATGGGATTAAGGTCTGGAGACTGGCTAGGCCACTCCAAGACCTTAATATGCTTCTTCTTGAGCCACTCCATTGTTGCCTTGGCTGTGTCTTTTGGGTCATTGTCATGCTGGAATAAATATCCATGACCCATTTTCAATGCCCTGACTGAGGGAAGGAGGTTCTTCCCCAAGATTTGATGGTACATGGTCCCGTCCATCGTCCCTTTGATGTGGTGAAGTTGTCCTGTCCCCTTAGCAGAAAAGCACCCCCAAGGCATAATGTTTCCCCCTCCATGTTTGACGGTGGGAATGGTGGTCATAGGCAGCATTCCTCCTTCTCCAAACACAGGGAGTTGAGTTGATGCCAAAGAGCTCAAATTTGGTCTCATCTGACCACAACACTTTCACCCAGTTCTCCTCTGAATCATTCAGATATTCATTGGCAAACTTCAGACGGACCTGTACATGTGCTTTCTTGAGCAGGGGAACCTTGTGGCGCTGCAGGATTTCAGTCCTTCATGTCGTAGTGTGTTACCAATTGTTTTCTTGGTGAATATGGTCCCACCTGCCTTGAGATCTTTGACAAGATCCTCCCTGTAGTTCTGGGCTGATTCCTCACCGTTCTCATGATCATTGAAACTCCATGAGGTGAGATCTTGCATGGAGCCCCAGACCGAGGGAGATTGACGGTTATTTTGTGTTTCTTCCATTTGCAAATAATCACTTCAACTGTTGTCACCTTCTCGCCAAACTGCTTGGCGATAGTCTTGTACCCATTCCAGCCTTGTGTAGGTGTGCAATCTTGTCTCTGACATCCTTGGACAGCTCTTTGTTTGGAATCTGATTGATTGATTGCTTCTGTGGACAGGTGTCTTTTATACAGGTAACAAGCTGAGATTAGAAGCACTCCCTTTAAGAGAGTGATCCTAATCTCAGCGTGTTACCTGTATAAAAGACACCTGGGAGCCAGAAATCTTGCTAATTGTTAGGAGGTCAAATACTTATTTCACTCAGTAAAATGCAAATCAATTTATAAGTTTTTTTTAAATGGACAAGCCCTTGTAATGGCTGTTACCATGTATGTATAAACATATGGATGCCTACCCTGTAAAATGTATTTTGAATATGTATATGTGCTTTTCTTGTCCTTAATAAAAACAATAATAAAATAAAAAAACTCAGAAAAAATAACAGTGTTTAAGGCAGCAGAGAGATCCAGTAGGATTATTATGCTCCATATGCATAAAGCCTGAAGTGGAGCAAACCAACAGCACCACTGGGGACAAATTCAAATATAAACTGGTCTAAATGGGGCATTTAACCCCTTGAATGCTAGATAGATCTCTCTCTAGCAGTACATTGTGAAGTAATGTATTGGAAACCTGTCTAGCAAGGGATTAAAAGGTTTATTTTAATTCATGGGAATTTTTATTTATCCTCTATTATACATGTGGTTTGCCCTAGAATTGCTCCACTTTTATTTTTATACATATGGCCCTTTATTTTTGTGAGCAAGGTAAAGGAGGGACTGGGCCTCACTAGGGGCTGTATTCTATTGCAGGTGCTAATTTTATCTCTGCTTTTATCTCCAGGTTTCCCCACAGACTTCAATAGGAAAATGATTGATAAAACAGGTGGTAACATTCATCTCCTGTAATAAAATCCAGCCCTAGGAGAATATTCTCTACAGTGTTCAGTTCAGTGATTAGTTATTATGAAATCAGATCTTGTCCCTCATTCCTGAGAGTTCCCCAGAATGAAAGGCAGGACTGCATTTCATTCTCAGGAGCCTCCAGGCAAATGTACTGTGAGTACCTGTAGAACCTCCTATGTCTGCACCTACTGCTTATAACCCTAACCACAGACTCATTCACAAAAAATGATAACCTTACATGATAACAATTAAAAAACAAGCAAGACTATATTAAACCATTGGGTACTAAAGAGGTCTCCAATCCATTTTTAAGACATGTTAGAGACCTCTCTAATGTACAAGATAGTAATTAATGACAAATAAAGGGGTATTACACTGTTAAATAAAGTATACGCTGTTTACCAAGAGATGGTGTATGTGTATGGGGGCAGGGGCATTGGAACTGCTATGACCACACCCCAAACTCAGAAGGAAGGTGTGGCCAGCTCAGCTGAGGATCCCCTCAAAATATGGGTTTCTAGGCAAACACATGGAAAAGACTGGATTTTTTTTTCTTACTGTCACCATTGTTTGCCAAAGGAACAGTGAGTTAAAATTTACATATTTTTCCTTTGTGGAACTTTGGCACATTTGTCAAAAATGACCATGGATGATATTAACTAAATGAACACACAAAAACACATACTCTATTATCTGTGAAAATCATATAAACGCCACAAAACGAAGTACTTGCTGTTTCCACTGAGTGTCTAGATCAGGGCATCCATGTTTTGTTGTTTTTTTTTATCTTTTTCAATTATAGGCCACATGATCAGAGTGGAGAATGGCAGAGGTTGAGTGTGGGAGAGGCAGAGAGCAAGACAGTGGGGAAAAGAGTGCTCAGGATCAGGGGGAGAATGGCAGAAGGTGAGAGTAGGCGATGCAGAGCCCAAGAGAGTGGGGTAAAGAGAGCTCAAGAGAGAGACCTCCAGGAGTCCTTCATCTGTTCTGAGTAACAATGGGGGAGATTTATAAAAAAACATTTGTATTGCTCAAATCTGATCTGTCACTATAATTTGCATCATAATTTTAGCCATGGGTCTGATTTATAAAAGCTGTAGAAGTGCATTTATAAATGTGACATTTCTAGATTATTGTACTTTCCTAATGTCTAAACTTCATTAGAGGCATAGTAATGTTTCAAAAGAAAAGCAGCTCCAATTAATCCCCATAGTATTTGGGCCATGGAGAGTGTTATTTCAATACTGTCAGAGTAGTAGTTCAAGAGTAATTGAATGATAACATATCCCTCTCCTGCCCCTTTTACCTAGTGTAAGCTACAATCTTCTTACTGTGAGGATAAGGAAAACCCTGCCACCCTTGACAGGTTTTTCACGTTTTTCCCTTATGCTAATTGAACATTGTGCCTCTCCGCAAGTCATTAGGGAGGGGGATACTTTATCATTCAATTACTCTTGAACTACAACTCTGTCAGTATTGAAATGACACTCTCCATGACCCAAATACTATGTAGATTAATTGGAGTTGCTTTTATTTTGAAACATTATTATCCCTTTTAGAACAACCTATACATGGCAAACAAGAAGACAATAGCTAGCGCAAATAGAAATAACATATATATAATCCAAAAATGCATAAAGTCCATAGTATGGTGTAAGTACGAATAAAAAAGTCCCAAGTAAAATGAAGGAAATTAATGATGTCACAATATAAGTCAAAGCAGTGCCTGAGGGTCACAGACTTACAAAGTATGTGTCCAGAAAGTCATCAGTTAGTAGCTGATGAGATGAGATATGGTATATGAAGGATGAATACAATGAAAATCAATGAAACAATAATGAATAGAATAAAGGAAAGCAGATTATAAGATTCCAACGTTCTTGTAGTAATGTACAATGTTGCTAGAAATGTTTTGGTGGCCTTGTCCACCCAGTGGTGAAAGAAATCTAATGTTTCTTGTTGCACTCCTGAAGAAGTGGAGTCGAAACTCCAAAATACTTGTAGGGTTATTCCTATCTCTTGCACTCACTCACTTTGGTTCCTCTTATGCTCCCTGTGAGTTTCCCCCACCATTTCCTTAGCCGGTCATGCCACCCGTTGTTCACAGTGTAGGCCTGTAGCCACTAGGACACTCTGTAATGCTGTGTTATTATATACTAGTTGAAGAGCCCATTACACGGGCCACAGTGCCACTGCCAGCCGGTCGCAGGGCAGTCATGCACCGTAGAGACTGCCCGCGCAGCGGGTGATACAGAGCTGGACACTCCTTATTATATAGGATAAACTTTCTTATGCCAAGACTTTCCTTTTCATCTGTGGCACATTCCATCACATCACCACTTCAGTCTGTGACACTGGAGCACAGAAAGTTTGTATTTACATTCTGCATTACCATCAGGACCATTTCTTTAAAAATTCACAGCACCAATATTTTCACTCTCCATACCATCATTTCTCTACAAGCTCAACTAGTTGGCATTACATTACACAAAACTGGTGTAATCCTGTTTATAAATAATGAAAAACATTTTAACACCACTTTACCAACTACTTCTGTGTAACTTCACTGGCATAAGTCTGGTCCTATAAGATTTTTTTGGACATCACATGATCATTTTCCCCTGCTATCTGGCTAAAACAGGGAAGGCAAAATGCAGAATGAAACAGTTTTCTTAGCCATAGTCAGTGGTTCTATCATACTATAAGTCAGATGAAGATGTTTCTGGTTGAATTTTTTTAAACAATGTTAATCCGTTAAGGACCAGGAGAGTGTGCAATGCATTTTTTCACAATGCATTGCACACACCTCTTGTCTGTAAAGGGTTAAATGAATTTCAATATATCTCTAATGACTACATACCTCTTGTATTTCTTTATTGACTTTTTAGAAATCATCAGTTTTCCTTCTTGTTCTTCTTGTGTTTAACACTTTGAAATAAAATTCCCTGAAGAATTATTTCCAGTTGACTTAAAATTTGATAGAACCACAGGCTAAAGTAAATATTGTTTGTTCAATAGAAATATATTGCCTATGAGGCTATTTTTCCAAGTTCTAGGAAACCTTCTGCACATATTCAGAATGCCGTTTGCCAGACAGAATCCAAATGAGCAAAACCTGTTACAGGCAACAGAATTTGATAACGTTTACTGTCTTGTGTTCAGGAGCATGACTACAGGGAGAGCAGAGGTTTGTGATGGTGTCCAGCATCCAATAGGGTCCAATAGATCTTAGTTACGCCCTGAGAGAATATTCTTATGTTGGAGTGCCACATATTTTTTTTTTATTCTGGGCCCTCCAATGACTAGTTAAACAAAAGCTCATTTCCATATTTACTGGCATATGACATCACAATCAGATACAACTGGACCTGGTCACTGTATCTCCCTTAGGCTTGAATAAATGATCTCTTTAAATGGGGGGAAAATGGGGATATATGTAAGAATAAATGGTTCTTAAAAGATTGTGAATCTTAAAAGAGTAGTAAATATATATTGTAATTATTTTCCTGCTGATTGACTAAAACCTATTCCAGAATTACAGCTCGAACTTTTTTAAATCGACTTCAATTTTCAATCGAGATTACCAGGTGGTGCTGTTCCTTTCAGTTACTATGTAACGACATAGTCTACGACTTCAGCCATCCCACAAAGTGCAATATTAAAAAATATGTCTTATGGACTCCAGTTGGCTCTGTTAATAATAGTCTGGTCATTTGTTTTCTCTGTAATACCATTACATTGTTGCCTTGGCCGTGTGTTTTGGGTCATTGTCATGCTGGAATACCCATTCATGACCCATTTTCAATGCCCTGGCTGAGGGAAGTAGGTTCTTACCCAAGATTTGATGGTACATGGTCCCGCCCATCATCCCTTTGATGCGGTGAAGTTGTCCTGTCCCCCTAGCAGAACAACACCCCAGAGCATAATGTTTCCACCTCCATGTTTGATGGGGGGATGGTGGTCATAGACAGCATTCCTCCTCCTCCAAACACAGCGAGTTGAGTTGATGCCAAAGAGCTCAATTTTGGTCTCATCTGACCACAACACTTTCATCCAGTTCTCCTCTGAACCATTCAGATGTTCAGTGGCAAACTTCAGACGGACCTGTACATGTGCTTTCTTGAACAGGGGGCCCTTGCGGCACTGCAGGATTTTAGTCCTTCATGGCGTAGTGTGTTACCAATTTTTTCTTGGTAACTATGGTCCCAGCTGCCTTGAGATTATTGACAAGATTCTCCCGTGTAGTTCTGGGCTGATTCCTCACCGTTCTCATGATCATTGAAACTCCACGAGGTGAGATCTTGCATGGAGCCCCAGATCGAGGGAGATTGACAGTTCTTTGTGTTTCTTCCATTTGCGAATAATCCCTCACTGTACATATATTTTTGCATTGTATACGCAGTTCCCTGTTTTTTAGGGAGCTCCATTTTAGTTTACATTTAATTCACCCTCCTCCTAAAAGACTATAGGCTTCAGCAATCAGAAAATAATTCATGTGAAGAAAAGTCCAGAGAATTGTTTTTAAACACTAACAGGATTATATACGAAAGGACACTGTTCACTTATAGGCCTCTATCACACGGGCAACAGAAAAGCCTCGTGCCATAGTTCTGTCACCCGTTTAACTCCACTCAACACTCTTCTGCATTCCTCCGCCAATGGAGGAGGGTGTTTGTCTTCTGGAAAGCCAATATTACTGGTTGGTTCCCACTTAGTTTCTTTGGAGTTTGCAGTGAGTATTGCAACTTCAAGTGCGGCTGGTTTGAAAGATCTGTAGGCGGCCCCATAAACCTCCCTGCAGACCTTTCTTAGTGCAAATTTACTGGGTTCCTACTTTAATGCAATGAAGATGCTTCATGCAATCACAGGAGGTGATAGTTGCCTGCATAAAATGTACTATGGTCCAGCAATGCTGCTTCAGTTTTGCCTGAGAGAAAGGGGTTATAGACTACAGAAAAGTTCCAGTAAAATTGAATGGTATCATTTCACTTTGCTTTACTTGGGCCACTGTAAAGCACCTGAGGAGGAATGCATTAAAAAGGAAAAATCATACTGTATTCCGGCATCCGCTGGGTTGGATTTATGTCCCAGGCTCCCCTAGGCAAGACACTTAAGGTACCTTTAGCTCCACTCATGGGCAAACCCCCATTCATCACATGGCCCCTCCCTCAGTCCCATCCACTATTTTCTGGCATAGAAAATACCCAAACTAAGGAAGGACAAAAAGCTTTAATGCCTTGGTTGCTAGAAAGATATCTAATGCATTGCTTCTCTGTAGCATACAAAAGTTAAATAATAGCCTGTAAAGGGGAATAAAACGGCTGCTGGGTCATGAGATTTCTCTAGCCACACCCACAATTCTGAATATGGATGGGCAGCATACCTGAGGAGTCCTTCAAAATGTAGATCTCTAGACAGTTCCTTACTCTGCCTAGTGGGAACTCTGGCCCAGGGAGTCCCTGCTGGACACACCAAGGGTGGCAGTAGGATTCATGCTCCATATGTATGAAAGTGGAGTTGTGCAATTCTGGTGTATACCAACTGCCAGATAGCTATTGATTTTAATGGGGCTTTTTAGCCCCTTGAATGCTAGAGAGGTCTCCAGTGCATTGCACAGCAATGCATTGAAGACCTCTATAGCTTTCAAAGGGTAAATAGTTCACAACTGTCATCTTTCACTCTATCCTTCAGCTTTTCATTGCTAGTAAATGTCATTAAAAGAGATACAAAATGAGTTAACTCACTGAGTGAAAAACCCATTCAACATCCACTGTGTGTCTTTGCCTTAGAACTTTTATGATAAGACCTCTGCTTTTGTACAAGATATAAAGGGACAGAACGTGGGGAGAGCATGCAGCCAGCAGTGTGCGTGCGCTCACTGCCATTAATATGATAATTTATTTTTAATGCTAAGCTGCCTGTAAGTATGCAATTTCCTCCCGGGTGTTTGCTTAGAGATTGTGGGATAATTATCTCTCAGAATGCAACCTAATTACTGCCAACAGACTGGAAACCATTTTCTCCTCTCTATTTCCACTTAGCTCCTTGGCAAGCACCGGACGGCCTCTGCTACTTGGATTTTGTGAAGGAGAACTAAGGGCTTTATGCAAGAAGCTAAACTAGGACAGTCTGGACTAAACCATCTATACAATAGGGGGAAAGTAAAAGTTCCCAAATTCCAATTCATTTAAATGAATCATTTACCCTGTTAACCCTTTGAGTGCCATCATGGCATCAAATGCATTGTGTTGCAATGAGCTGGATACTCCTCTACCACTCAAAGGGTTAATGTAAGAGAGGTCTATATTGCATTGTGAAGAACTTCAATGAAGGCCTCACTAGCACTAAAGGAGTTTAATACCCCCATTTAACCCTTTACATGCCAGAGGAACCTCTCTAGCACTCAAAGGGTTAATTTATTGGGAATTTGCATTTCTTCCCTCTGGTTCATATATTTGCTCCAGATCTGCTTATATTCAGCTTATTGAATACTGTTCTGGAGCAAACCTAATGCACCATAGGGAATAATGGTGAGGTCTCTAGTGCATTGCTTGACAGGGAGAATTTGGGGGGGTATTTGTCCCCTATGGTACAAACATTTTTTCTCCAGAATTGTTGCTGTTTAGCTTCTTAAATAGGACACTAAAGGCTAGATTCTATTGCAGGTGCTAAAAGTAAAGTCTGAGTTTCAAATGAATCAATATGAATTTCCCATCCAGACTTTGAATAAAACCATTAGAAGGGGATTTTTGCTTTGCAGCTCCTTCATTCGGTCTCTTCTAAAGTACTATACAGCGGAATCTGTATCATTTGTATTGTTATGTGCACTTAACCCCTTAGATGCTAGAGGGGTCTTGCAATGTGATGGAGACCAGAGATGAGGACCCAGAGAAAAATTTCACCATGATTCGAAACAAATTGTGTATGGAAAGTAGGGTGAAGGGGAGATGGGGACATGGGTAACAAAGGAAGCACCCCCACGAGAGAGGTGGAACCG
Organism: Rhinophrynus dorsalis; assembly: GCA_037306005.1. NCBI lineage: Eukaryota > Metazoa > Chordata > Amphibia > Anura > Rhinophrynidae > Rhinophrynus > Rhinophrynus dorsalis. The sequence goes on from CM074720.1 coordinate 470,064,369, forward strand.
TGGGAGTATGGTGGTAGAGGGAGAGGGACTGTGAGAAAAAAGACAAAAGGAGGGGAGAGACAGAGGGTAGGAGTTAATTATTCCATGCTGTTCAAAAATGGCAAAGATGCCTTGTTCTCTTGGTAAGAAGCTGGATCTATAGCACCTCCTTCTTTTAAGGAATCCATCCAGTACATTCTAAATCAGTGTTTCCCAACTACTAAGGGTAAAATTATATTCATTGCCTTAGTACAGAACTTTGAATGGTGCATTCAACACCAACAAAGGAAACTGCTTGCTCCCAATGACGTATTTCACAGGTGAGATCTTCACCTTGCAGATTGCACAAGAAGACAACATGCTGGATCTTGGATGCATTATGTGATGGCAAATATAAATTGCAGGATGCCTGATCTGCACAATGGACTGTGGAAAGTCATACAGATATTTCCAGTGGGTGATATTAGAGATTGAGATGCTCATCACAACCTCTAATACCTGGCTGACCCACATTGGTTTCAGCCAATCATATATGGCTGACATCCACTTATAATGACATAGCTGGCAGAATGCAGGAAATCTGAGTAAAATTCATTGAGGATAGTGGCTCAGAAACACTAAGGAAATGTACAAGTCTGGAGCTCATGATCTGTGCTTATACTTACTTTCACTAACCAAGAACCCACTTTTGTGAAAAGAGTCCATAGTACATTGTGTTGAAAAAGCCCTTAATATCTCTATAGCATACATAAGGAAAAGGAAGATTTTTGCTCTACTTTCTTCAGTTCCCAGTTCATACAAAGTTGGGTGAATATATGAATATGCCATAAAAACTTGAGTGACTGCTTTTAGGATATGCACTATAATGTATGAGTGCTGCAGGACATATCAGTGGAAATCTTAGTCATTATTGGACCTTAAAGGGATAGTAATACTTCGTTTTAATTTTATATTATTTTGTAGGCATTAAAAAAACATGAAGAATGATATAAGCCTTATCTCTCAAACCTTTATGGTTTAAGAGATATTCACAAGCAAAGTTTCCCCCTCTCGCCCCTTTTTCCTAGTATAAGCCGTCTCTTCTCAGATGGGGAATCTGGTTGTAAGACCAGACAGATAACAGAAGGGGACAATCTTCTTTGTATGAAAAGAATGAAAGCCCTTCCCCCCTTGACAAGTTTTTCAGCTTTTTCCCTTATCTTAATTGAAGATTATCCCTCTCTGCAGTCTACCTGGGCACCTCCCTTCTGATTGAACGGGGGGGGGGGATACTTTGCTTGTGAATATCTCTTAAACCATAAAGGTTTGAGAGATAAGACTTATATCGTTCTTCATGTTTTTTAGTGCCTAAAAAATAAAATAAAGATAAAACGAAGTATTACTATACCTTTAATGCCAGCAATCCCTGTAAACCAGGACCATTGCATACTTAGGGAAAAGGTATAAAACTGTACCATGTTCTCTAAGCATTGTTTAATACCTTAAAGGGGAACTCTCACCATTGTTAAAGTACTTCTTATCTTAAAGTGCTATCCCAGTTAATCTTTCATCCATTTTCTTTTTTCAATGTAATGCAGCATAGCCCAAGATTTAATCTTTTTAAAAATAAGCCAGTGACGTCAGTTAAGGACAGTCTTCGGTACAGCTCTGTATCACAGCCTGTCAATCTTCATCCACTTCCCCTGCCAGTATTGCCTTGTTCTCACATCCTACTTTTATGGAGGCTTCCTCCATGTGAGCTGAAGCAGTCTTATTGGCCAGAGATCGCTCCAGCCCACATGGAGGAATCCTCCGTCATCGGAGGAGATGAGAATGAGACACTACTGGGGAGTGAAATAGGTGAAGATTGACAGGCTGCTCTACAGAGCCTGTCCTTAACTGAAATCACTGGCTTATTTTTAAAAGTTAAAATCTCAGGCAATACTGCATTACATTTAAAAAAAAACAAAAAAACAAATGGAAGTTAAACGCAGGTAGTACTTTAAGATAAAAAGTACTTTAACAGAGGTGAGAGTTCCTCTTTACGGATGAGAGGTATGCAAAATATAAACATAGCTGATGAGGCAAAATAGAATCTATTTCCAAAGAAGCAGTGAACTGTCATAATTCTCAATATTGTGCTAAGCTAGAAAGGAATCCATTACTTTTGTGAAAATGACTACCGTATCTGCAATCAACGAATCCAGAGTAAAGAGTTCCATAACTTTACTGTCCTTACTATAAAACATTCCTGCCTTTCTTAGTTAAAACACCTTTCTCTTGTTTCTTAGAAATTCTTTGTATTAACCTTGAATATATTTGTAAATGGTAATCATATCACCCCTTAGAAGTCTTGTCACAAATGTACATAAGCCCAGTTTGTCTAGTCTCTCTTTATAACCAAGGCTCTACAATCCCGTTATCTGTTTTGTTGCACATCTTTGCACTTTTCCAGTTCAATACTGTCTCCTTTAACCCCTTAAGGATCAGAAGTTCTGGGAAGTTTCCATCACATAAGGATCGCTGTGATCCTTGCCTACATGCCGGTACACGTGACCTGTTGCATGTATCGGTGCGCCGCTTCGGGGCCTAAGAGAGACCACTCTAGTCTTGGAGAGGTCAATTTTAGGCCCCATTTTTACTTACAGTGCTCCTGGTGGAGCACTATAAGTAAAAAGTACATGACGTACTATGACCGTCATTGGTCCTTAAGGGTATAAGGACCATGACGGTCATAGTACGTCATGTAGTCCTTATGGGGTTAAGAACTGGTGCCCATAATTCTACTCAAGGATTTATGTAAAAGTAGAATTATATATTATATTGCCATCCAATGCATCTATACCCCTTTTATACAGGACTGGCAAAAGGGGCACAGTGTTGCCCCAGGGTATTAAGTACTTTGACTACTTCAGGGGTATTCAACACAATAATTGACAATGTTTTGCCTACATTTGCATCAGTGAAAGGGTTAAGTGTTTGACAGCCAAAGAGGAATCCATGCAGTGTAATGTGTTGGATACATCTTTGCCACTGAAGGAAGCCAACACATTGCCCATTTTCTTTGTTTTCATTAAACCCCTTCAGTGCCAAACAGGTATCCAAAACATTCCTCTGCATGGATACCTGTTTGCCTCTCAAACACTGAACCCTCTCACTGGTGCAAAGGTACATAAACCATTGTGAAGCAATGTGTTAAATACCCCTGAACCACTCAAAGAACTTAATAACTATGGGCAAGGCTGTGGCCCTTTTTCTACTGTTAAATAAAAAGTCTCTTATTTCTAGGGTACAAATCCCCTTTAACTGATGTGATTCAGTTGTAAAAGAATACCTGGTTATACAACAGTGAGATTCAAATGGGTTCTATATCAAGGATAGGCAATCTGAGACCCACATGCTGTTGTTGGAAGACAACTGTCATTGTCATCAACTGAGGACTTGGGAAACTGTAGTTGAAGAACAGATGGTGTGGAGGGCACAGGTTAGCCAGCCCCGCTGTATGAAGAGTACAAAACAACAACAACCAGTCATATAATTACCAACATTAAGATCCTTCAAGCAATGTGACTCTTGCATCCAAGAGTTTAATAGAATATTAAGGTTACTTGGCATCCTCTTTTCAAACATATATCTGGTGTCCTATCTCTGATCAAAGGATCAGTGCCACCTCCTATTAATAAGCCGTCACTTATGTTGATCTGGGAAGAAAATCCTAATGACCACTGAAACACACTTGTGTGAAGATTGGTTCTCCAAAATTAATCTTTAACCCTTTGAGTGCCAAAGGGGTACGGAATGCATTGCACTCGAAGGGTTAAATGGCTCTGGATATCATGTCCATGGAGGCAGACATGTTTTTTTTATATGGGACTCAAGGGGGAGATTCACTAAGCGGTGATAAAGTGGAGATGATGTCTCCAGTTTATCAATTCTCCAGTACCTATGTTATTCTATGGAGCCTATGCAATAAGATTTCTTCAACTTTGGAGATCTTAGTGAATAGGCTCCATAGAATAAGATTGGAATTGGAGAAGTAATAAAATGGAGAAGTCATCTCCACTTCATCACTTCTTTTTCACTGCTTAGTGAATCTCCACACTGGACTCCAATTCTTCTCTCTGAAGTCTTCTTAGGAACAGTGTTCAGTTTGGCTTTCAGAAATCCTAGAACAAAAAAATAATGTCTGTCTCCATGGACACGAAACACAGTACTAATTAGTTATGGAGAATCAGTCCACACCAAGTTGATTTATAGTGTCATTAAGATTTTCTGCCAAAATTAAGGTAAGAGAGGGTGTATCCCTATAACCTGACCTTCAGGTTTGTCCTGAGGATTGGAACTGAATATTCCTGGTCTAGAAGAAGTGAGGTTATGATACATAATGTGTACTTGGGGGAAGTGCTTCTAGCCACCTAGATGTGTCTGGTCAGGAAATATTAAGTGGAAATGCTTCATAATATGATTCAGCCAAATAGAAAGTCCATTATAGAACGTTAAAATAATTAGAATTGCATTGTGGTCCATCCCCTCAGCAAGTCCATCAGGGAAAGTGAAAGTGTTCTGAGGTGCATTGTGATTGAGTCACACAGTAGGTCCATCAGGCATTGTTTTTTATGGTGCAGGTGCGTTTGACAAACTGCCAGTCTGTTAGAGGCAATTAACTTTTTAATAACCAGAGGAATGTAAAATGTATTGATTTATGATGGGTTGTGCACACTTCTGGTCCTTAAAGAGTTAATGTGTTTTGTGGTGCATTTTGATTAAACCACCCTGCAGGTCCAACAGGGAAGGTTACAATGACTTGTGGTACATTGTGATCCAGTAGAATGGTATGATATGTGGAAAAAAGCAAAAAAATACAATCAAATAACTTTATATATCCTCTACTGCACAAGCTAGGGAATTTAAAAAAAACACATCTCAGAAGTGACAATGAAATGCTGTTTGTAAATTGTCATAGATAAGACAATAAAGAAAAGACAGCAAACCTGCGCTCCTCCAGTCTAAATGTGAATAGAGTGCCCTGTGTTAGGCATATATTATAATACTGTGAATAAGTTTGAGGCATTAGTGCCTACATTTTTAGGCCCAAAAATGAGGTTTAAGCTTACCAACCGCTCCAAGGTTCCACAAGTGTGGCAAGTCCTACTCTAAACACTTGAAGTCCCTATCTATAAATAAAACAAAAATTAAAAATAAAAATAAAAAATGTGGTAGTAATTCGTAGAGCAGGGGGACCCTTTTTACTTTATTTTTGTATGCATGAAGGTCCCCATGTATGCAATTAAAAACAAATAACAGGCAATATTTAAAAAAGTGTAAGAGAAGTCTTGCCCTGTATGCCTGCATAGAGTGGACACCCAAAAGGTACTGAAGCTCTGTCAGCCCTTATATACAGCTTGTGACCACTCCTACAGGCCACATGAGGAAAAATCAGTTGGAAACAAACCTAGAATGTAAAAGCCATAGTTAACCTCTTAAAGGCCTAGAATGTATAGAAAAGAATTGGTGCAATGAAATGCAATGAAAATTGGTGCAATGAAACATTCATGTGTGATAATAGTAACAGTAAGAAGCAGCTACAATAAGCTAAAGCTGCTTGTCTTTACCTATCTCCTTTAGCTTATTGTAGCTGCTTCTTACTGTTATTATTATCTGTAAGCTGTTGTCTTTTCTTTAGATAAGAGAATAGCCATTCTGAATGGAAGAGTGGTGGTACTAATATTGGTACATTAATGCTGTTAGATTTGGTAACACATTACAAGCTGCATAAAAAAATCTTTATCTATATAGGTCACATAATAGCATAGTATTTGATTACTGAAAATAATTAACTGGTCCATTCCGTCTGCCATTTCCATATCTATAAAGAAGTTCAGATTTGTTTACTCATTAATGGAATACTAAAACTAAGAAGTGAAATATGCTGATATTTTAAATATCCTGTACCTACAGCTATTATATGTAAAAAAAGGAATTATGCAAATTTACATCCCTAACTCAGGATCGTAAATGTGTTTTTAATGCATGTTTAAAACACATTGTTCAGACAGCATTTATTTAATGTTGTTTATGCTGTTTGTATTGAGAGATAAGAACTAAAGTCAGTTAACATTTTGAGCACCGGTGGGGCATGCATTGTGTACCTCTCTGGGACTCAAAGGGTTAATAGATTATAATTATCGCTCGCTGATCTTATATTCAAAAAGGCTTTAATCATATTGCAGCCCATTTATAAATAAGACTACACAATCAATGGGAACTCTTGAGTAGGGTTGTTAGATCATCCCTTCAAAAGAGGAAACATATGAAAAACATGAAAATACCAGCCAATTGATGGTTGGGGCTAATGGGAGTTGTACTTTACCAACAACTGATGGTCCAACATTTGACTCCCCCAGCTATTTCGTTTTTAACCCCTTAAGGGCCAGCCGTGCAGGTACGCGGCCATCACTTAAGGACCATGGAGCATTTTTTTTCTTTTCTCATCCGATTCCGGACTTCCCAAATGGTGTGCAGCTGCGCGGGGCGTACATGTACATCCTTCATCCTTTAGGGACAGCCACCTCATGGCGTACATGTAAGTCATGGGTCGTTAAGGGGTTAATGTAAATTTAGCTGATAAACAGACAAAAAAGCGTGAATGATTTTAAAAGGATAGGAATGACAGAAAAAAGTATTAACTATATGGTAGATACAATTAAAAGAGAGTTCTTGCACTTATTTGTATCTCTTAACCGTTATGGTACTTCATCGGCATGGTCTACAACGTGTTCTTGCAAACCAGGCACATATTGTAGACCATGTGTAGACTAATAGGCTGAATGCTAGAGCCAGGGCTGGATTTACATCTCAGGAGCCTGTAGGCACAGAAATTGGAAGCGCCCTGCCCCCCCCATGGGCCATCTGCACTGGATACCTCCACAATGCTCCTAATCTCCACGTTGCCCCCCATCATCTCCATATTGCCCTCACATTGCCCCCATCATCGCCACATTGCCCCCCATTAGCTCCAGCTTGCCACCATCATCTCATATATCGCCCTCACATTGCCCCCATTATCTCCATATACCATATTGCCCTCACACTGCCCCCATCAGCCCCATACTGCCCCCATCATCTACATATACCATACTGCATTCACACTGCCCCCCATCAGCTCCACATTGCCCTCACAATGCCCCCATCAGCTCCATATTGCCCCATCAGCTCCACATTGCCCTCACAATGCCCCCCATCAGCTCCATATTGCCCCCATCAGCTCCACATTACCCTCACAATGCCCCCCACCATCTCCACATTGCCCCCCATTGGCTTCAACTTGCCCCCCATTAGCTCCACATTGCCCTCACATTGCCTCCCCCCGTTGTCCGTTTCCTACCTCGCTGGTAGGAGATCTGTATGTGCCTCCTTTGGCACAGTTTTGTACCTGATGGAGCTCCCGCGCGGTCGTTGTCATCTCCCAGCGCTCTGCATTCCTAAAGAGGTGATGAGGGAGCTCCATCAGGTACAAGACTGGGGGGCCGGGCAATGTGAGTGGGTGCCGCCGGCTCAGCCAGCGAGGTGGCTAGTTTTTTTTTGTTTTTGTTTTTTTTATTAAAAAAAAAAAATCCAAATGGCAGGTGCTCCTCGTTGGCGTGCGCCTGTAGCCTGGTGCCTACTTTGCCTAATGACAAATCCGGCCCTGGCTAGAGTGGTTTCCAGTGCATTGCAAAACAAAGAGATGGAGACCAGACTCATATTTATTGCGTTAAAAGCTCTATTTAAATCAGTGAACATTTGGGGAAGTTTTACTTCTCCCCTATGGTACAAATAGTTTTCCCCAGAGTTAATTGACTTTACTTCGGAGTTTGTGGCTCTCCAACTAATATTGGGCAATGACTCCTATAATCAGACAGCTGGCTAACAAAAGCTGAAGAGCCACAGCCTCCCCACGTCCTGGAAGATGCCTTCAAGGTATATTGAATAAGAGCAGTGGTGCATGTAGTACAGAGAGGTGAAGGCAAGGTGAAAAGCTGCAGGTACATGAGAGAAGCTTGGCAGGCTGAGTTGAAATGGGCAGAATGCCAGTCTGACCCAATCAAATGTGTGACCTGCTCTTGCTTCCCTCTCCCTTCTTAAATGGAAGGAGCAGAGGAAGCGTACTTGACCCTTTCCTTTCCAAGCTACACTGGTAGCAAAAGAAGTTATGATCTGTTTGATAATAAGTTAAAGCAACACTAACACCAAAAAATGAAATCAGTTGACAGAGATTTAACCTCTCGTTTTAATTATACTAGAGGAACACAGTAATTCCAGCCTTTTTATTATGTCTTTGTCATGTTATATTTTCCTTTCCTTTCGTATCCCTACACCATTTATTTACTTTTCTGAAGCTAAGTAGGGCTTTCTTTTGATGCCATATTTATATGTATAACCCAATATTTAGCTTGGTAATAATATAAAAAGTGGAAAAAAACACAACATTTTTATAGGTTCTTCTGTGATTATTTGTCTCTATTATTGCATTTTCAACACGGACTGGCCTCATCTCCCAAGTGTCCTTTTTTAGGGGGAATACTGTTCCTCTGAGATGAAAATCTCTATGTCCCTCTTTCCAAACCTAATGTCCCTCTTTTTAGGAGATCAGACTGTGTGGTGTATATATATGTGTATCACATTGCCCCGCAGCAATAAAACTCACATTATTGTTTGTTTAAACTTCAGTATAATTGTATATAAGTTTGTCTGTGTAAATAAAATACTCTGCCCTTGATCCAAATCAAAGAAGTGGCAATAGGTCATTAAGTAGCCAAACACGCACCACACACCAGTCCTGCCCCCAGCACACCACGCTTGACTTGTTGGGAACCCTGTTATCTGCAAAGCAATGTATTGGATATCCCTCTGGCACTCAAAGGGTTAATTTGATGAGCGTATTTATTTACATAGTAACATAGTTGATGAGGCTGAAAAAGATGTGTCCAGAAAGTTCAACTTTGTCATATCATTGTTCTTGTTGAGCCAGAGGAAGGGGGGTGGGGATTTTTCAATTATTGCCCAACTGGGTAAAAAATCTTTCCAAAATGCTATCTCCATGGATCAATATCATATCTGCATTGTAACCTAGGGTGGGATGCAAGAGTGTACTTTTGATGGCAAAATGATTGGCACCAAAATGTTATTGAACTGCAAATGTTTTTTCAGAATAAGTGAATCTTTGGCTTTTTTGTGAATGCTTTTTCAAAAAGTGGACATTTTGTGCAGGGCAGGGCTGGCAACTTGTGGCCTAGGGGCAAATACAATCAAGTGGCCCATTATATTTTCATTCTAACCCACTGTCCTGGACCACTCCCATTTGTTAATTTTAGAATTGGCATTAATGTTGTGAAGCAAGAGATACCACATAGCTTACAAATGAAATAGGTCTACACTTGTGACACTACAGAGCTTACAGTTGAAATGGAGCTACACTATTAATCCCATAAAGCTTACAAATGAAAGGCGCTACCTTAGTGATACCACAAGCTTACAATGTATGTATGTTTTGCTACAGTTACCATGGAGATTACAATAGAAATGGGTTATATTATTAGTGTAGTTCCATTTGGATTGTAGCTCTGTGGTATCAGTAGTGTGGATTGTAGCTTTGTTGTATCACTAGTGTATCTCCATTGCAATTGTAAGTTCGATGGTATCGCTAAAATAGCGCCATTTCAATTATAAGCTCTGTGGTATCACTAGATTGGCTACACTTACAGCAGCAAGTAGGAGACTGAATTAGGCAGTAGCCCACTGGCCCACACATATGACCAGCCCAGGGGGCATTACCCCCCAGGCCAGCCATCCCCTGATTGTGTAAGAGGATGACTGATAGTGCCTAATTCAGCAAAGCAATTAGCACGCATTTTTATATATCTGGGTAACTTTGCTATTAATTTAGGAGCATTGGCTAACTTTGCCATTAGTTTAGGAGCATGTGCTATTCAGTCTGAAGGTGTTAGCATGTTTCTTGCATTAAAATGTGAGCAATCACAAATAGCACATACATTTCTAGCTTTCAAAAAATAGTGAATGCTCCACTTGCTTGCATTCTAACCCATTGAGATAATTCTCAATATTGTTCTGAGAAAACATGTACAAGGTCGACCTACCAAGGCAAATAATTTAATGTTTTATTACCTTTGCTCTAAAATGCCTTTCTTCTATCCTGAAACGTCATCCCCTTGTTTTTTTGCTTAGCTGTTGAAGTACAGAGTTCCCCAAAAGGTAACTTTTATTGGATTTGAATATGTTTGTTAATAGTAATTATATCCCCTCTCAGATGTATATTTTTTAAGTTATACACTTATTGAAGTGTGTCTAGTTTTTCTTTATAACACAGATCCTCCAATCCCTTTATCATTTTTATTGTACATATCTGTGCATTTTTCCAGCTTGATTATTTCCTTTTTAAGAACTGGTACCCAAAGCTCTACTCCATATTCTAGATGAGACCTTACCAAGTATTTATAAAGAGGTAGAATTATATTCCCAACCTGTGCATCAATATCTCTTTTTATACATGACAGTACCTATCGGCTCTTGAGGAAGCTAAGTGATACTGCACACTGTTGTGAAGTCTTCCAGCACTCCTAAATCCTTCTCTAACAAGTATTCCCCAAGTGGTTTCCCTACTATGGTACGAGTGGTTTGCCCCAGAATTGCTCCACTTTTGTTTTGTTTTGTAAATATGGCCCACTGAGGCTGATATACTAAGAGGAATTGGAGAAATTGTGGAACAAACCAACTTCACCAAAGGGAATAAATAAACATTCCCCAAATTCTCAATAATTTAAATGGGGACTTTTACCCTTTGAATGCTAGTCAGGTCTCCAAAACATTGAAAAGCAATATTCTCTCCCATGGTGAGGCTGGTTTGCTACTGTTTCTTAGTACATAGGCCCATATTTATAAAAGCAAACTGGAGATATTATATAGTAAACCAACTGCAGCATAGGGCACATAATAGAACTTCCTAAATTCCCATGCACTTGAATAGAGCTTCCTAACCAACTGAATGTCAGAGAGGTCTCAATTTCTTTGCAAAGCAATCCATTGGATACCTCTCTAGCATTCTAGGGGTTAAAAGCCCAATTAAATGTAAGAAGAATATTTATTTGTCCCCTATGGTGTATCTGGTTTACTCCAAAATAACCTCAGCTTTTGTAAATATCGGGCATTGTTCTCATTGTGTTTCTAAGTAAAGGGTTAGTAATACTTAATATAATGTAACATTTATATTATAGAGTTTATTATGAGTAAAACAAGGGTACTCCCATTGCCTGCAGGCATTTTATTCAAAAGTTATTGCAGCTCAAAATTGAGGTTTTTTAGGTGCAGTATTTCAATGACCTGAAATTTTACAGTGGCGCTGTTGCTACACCATCCTATGGATGTTTATAGTCAACTGACCAGAAGGATGGTGTAGCAATAGCTCCACAGGTCATTGCAGTGTTTCTCAACCAGGGTGCCATGCCACTTTGGTGTGCCACGGACATCCACTTAGGGTGCCCCATTATATCTATAATGCGTTGATAATGCATTTTAGGCAGAAATACTTAATATGAACGGTCTACAACGTGTGCCTGGTTTGCAAGCACATGTTGTAAACCGTTCCAATGAAGTATTTCTGCCTAACTAGTGTGATTACAGCACGGCTAAAGAGACAAGGACGGTCTGTTGAATGGGATCTCCTTCTCTGACAGTAGTAAATGCAAGGGGATGGAAAGGGGAACTTTCAAAGCTTATATCTCTCAAACCATAGAGGTTTTAGAGATAGGACTGGGTGGAATTAACTTAGTTTTTTAATACCTACACAATTCAAGATACTTTTATCAAAGTGTTACTATCACTTTAAGGATATTACTATGCACAGTATGTTTATTTTATTTGTGAGGTCTAACAATAACTCTGCCCCGGAAATACCAGACTGAGTGTTAGGTGCGTCTTGAGCAAAAAGAGCTTGAGAACCACTGGACCATTGAGATACTGTGACTAAATAATTCAGGTTTGAGCTGCAATAACTTTTTGAGTAAAACACCTCACAGCAGTGGGAGTAGTTTTAATCAAGAGGATACACATGATAATCCTATATTATAATTCGCTAAATGTATGTTTGTCAGAAGCCGTCATGCGCAGTACAGACTGCCCGTGCCGCGGCTGATAACTGAATGGGGCTCCTAATTCAGACTGTAGCCTGCGTGGAGAGGACTATGGTCTGAATTTGGAGCACCCCACTCTGTATCAGCCGCGGCGCGGGCAGTCTCTACTGTGCATGACTGCACTGTGGCTGTTGCTGGGTGGAGCTGTGGCCCGTGTACACGGGCTCTTCAACTAGTATATATTTGATTACATACTAAGTGTTACTATCCCTTTATGAAGCACTATCTGAAGATGGCATACACTTATCAGGGGCATTTGTAGTGCCTGGGAAGTGCCTCTCCTTCACACTAGTGACGTCTAGGGGAACATATTCCAGAGACATAGGGCATAAACACTGTGTTTTGTAATGCATTGGTGACCCCTCTGGCACTCAAAGGGCTAAATGGGTATTGCATCCTTCTGGCAACAAAGGGTTAATAAATGTTAGGTCATATAAAAAAAAGAAGGAAAAAACGTCAGCTAAAACCATCACGAAGTGGAGGAGGTGTCACGATCAGATTTTATGGAGAACTGCAACCTGGTATGCAAAGCAGTGTTCTGGAGAGCTCTCTACTGCACAGAGTGGTAGATATTACATCCCATTTCATATAGATATATTAATGAGAAAACAACAAAAAGAAACCATTATCACAACTGGTAAAAAATAACTATATTCAAACCAGACCTCTGTGTTCATTTGAATGGGAAATAAATGTTAGAGGCTGGTGCACCAAGTGGATGACGCTATACAGACTTCTCTCTGAACCAAACTCACTATATTACCCTAATGTGCAATAGAAGACTGCAGGACTGGCTTTCCTTTCACCTCTAGAATCTCATGTCTTCATGTGTTGGCAAAGAGATTAAAAAAGCTTTTTAACTTTATAGCTTTTTTCCCCCAGCATTATAATACTTTACTTAATCTGTGTGACTGGAAGTTGTTTAACCCTCAGAAGCATTTGAAAGGCAACACAGCAATCTAATACTTAACAAACAAATAGGATTAAAATCAAACTGAGAATTAGTTTTGGTAAGGATAATGAATAAAATGCTTTTTATGCCACTGTATTAAGTCCTGTACCTTTCAGATGTAAAAACATGTGCATAGGAGACAGATCTACTTTTTCATCATACTGACTGGCATAATGGAATGTTACTTTGTGTCAGATACAAGATATAAATGGGGATTAAAAGAAAGGAAAACCAGTTTCGCCTTCTAGGACAAAAGAAAATTGCAATTGAGTTAAATGCGGCGTTTAACTATTTCAGTGTTAGAGGGGTGTGCAAGACATTTTCACAATGCACACCTATCTGGCACACAAAGGGTTAAGCCTATGAAGGCTAGAGAGGTATTCAAGGCATTATAATGCATTGCATTGGCTTTGTTTTAAAGGGATAGTAATACTTAAAATGTAAAAAATATATATGTTGTAGGGTTTATCCCCCTGAGTAAAACAAGAGTACTTCCACTGCTGAAAGGTGTTTCATTCAAAAGTTATTAATTTTCAAAGTTGAATTTTTTAGGTGCAATATCACAGTGGCTTGAAATTGTACAGTGGCGCTGTTGCTACACAATCCTATGGACAGCTCTGGTCCCGGGACCATAAATCTCCATAGGATGGTGTAGCAACAGCGCCACTGTACAATTTCAGGCCACTGTGATATTGCACCTAAAAAATTCAACTTTGAAAATTAATAACTTTTGAATGAAACACCTTTCAGCAGTAGGATTACTCTTGTTTTACTCAGGGGATAAACCCTACAACATATTTTTTACATTTTAAATATTACTATCCCTTTAACTTTATTTTATTTGGTAGGCATTAAAAAAACACGAAGAATGATACAAGTCTTATCTCTCAAACCTTTATGGTTTAAGAGATATCCACAAGCAAAGTTTCCCCTCCCTGCCCCTTTTTCCTAGTGTAAGCCATCTCTTCTCAGATGTGGAATCCAGTCCATAGACCAGACAGATAACAGAAGGGGACAATCTTCTTTATATGAAAACAATGAAAGCCCTGCCCCCCTTGACAAGCTTTTCAGGTTTTTCCCTTATCTTAATTGAAGATTGTCCCTCTCTGCAGTCTACCTGGGCACCTCCCTTCTGCTTTGGCTGAGCAGTGTTACATCAGTAAAAGGGGTGGGAGGGGGACACTTTGTCATTGAATTACTCTTGTACTACAACTCTGACAGTACTAAAATAACATTCTCCGAATACTATGAAAATTAATTAGAGCTGCTTTTATTATGAAACATTACTATCCCTTTAAAAGCCCCATTTAAATCAATGGGAATTTGGGGAAAATGTATTGCTAGTTTGCAAATGTTTGCAGTAGGTCTGTTCCAGAATTGTGCCTTTTACTTAGCACATATGGCCCCAGATCTTAAAGCGAACCTGTCAACATAAGTTATTTAGTTTTATTTACAGAAAATTAAAGTGTACCTATATTTTGACCTACCTGTATTTTTGTAAAATAAATTGTTTTTGATAAATTAACCTTTGTAATTTGGTGACAAAGTATGATACTTTACGCTAAATCCATACACAGTGTGCCAATTAGTGATCTTCAAGGCTTACATCTCGCTGTGCCGTTAGAATTATCCTTAGTGTCTGGACTAAATTATAGCACAGTGTTTGGTAATACTAGGTCATTATGGAAACTAATTAGCATAAAGTCCCACACTCTCCCACCAAGAAATAAAGGCAAAGCTCTCAAAAACTACATATTACCAACAAATGGCTAGAACAACTTCTAGGCGTATTTAACTCTAAATAGATTTAGAAATCTGAGTACAAAATTCTGAAGATTGTTCCCATTGATAAGTATTGGCTCATCACAATGACAGCCAAAGCAACCAATGGTTGCCTTGAGTTCCTTTAACCAGCTTTTTCCCTTTTGAGTTGAAGGCTGGGATGGTCAGATGCAAAGAGTAACCTGGGATAAGGCACATAAATCAGACATGACTGGCTGATTCCCACATGCACCATCTTCATTGCAACAGTTTACTTCCTCATGTGAACGTCTGCACAGTAGCAGTAGTGGCTTTAAGGTAGAATCTTCATGCTGCCAATCACCCACATGAACAGCCTCATAAGAAACAAGGAAAGAGAAAACTCAGAGTACTATAATTGTCCTGATAAAGAGTAAGTCTCTCCCTCTCTGAAAGCAAAATCTGACGTACTTCCATTTAATGGTGGTCACTCACTGCTGGGTTCATCATCAACCCAAATGACAAACATTGTCAGATCGGCAATTGTAGCCAATCTGCACCCTGTATCTGAAGGGTACAAATGGTCGGACTAGATGAGCCAGATGGTTCTTTTCTGCCATCAACATATATGATTCTGTGTTTCAAACTCTCATCCATGACCTGTGTAGGAATGTAAGTTATAAGTTGCATTAGCCTGCTGCATCCTTGCTTGAATTAAATAGAAATTAAAAACTGCAGGGCCAGGGACATTGCTAGGGATGGGAAAAATGGCAAAATGTCTCATCTCCTGTGGGAATTCTTGCAAGAAGGCTTTTTCCTCCAGAATCTTGCATTTGTGAAGAGAGGTCAGTGAATATGTATACGCATACATGTCTTTCTAAGTGTGAGTTGCATGTTGATGTGTATTTGCATGTGAGTATTCATACAGGAAGGATAAGCATGTTGCACTCAGTGGGCTTAACCCTCCAGCCATACAACTCACACGTCTTACAGACATTTTCTTTCTAGTAGGAACTTTTATGGAATGGAGAAACATCTATACCATTCCATAAAAAATCCTTCAGGGAGGAAAATGTACTTTTTGTCATCCTTAGATATAGTCTATAGAGTATTAAAAAAATTATAACAATTGTCTCATGGGGTATAGCATAATCATCTGGGAAATAGATTCATTAATGTGAGAGTCAGCCATATGAAACCAGCCTAAAGGCAATATGCCCACACAAATGTGGAGACATTTTGGAGCAAACCTACTGCAACAAAGTGGGGGCCAAATAATTAGTGCTACTGAAGTAAATTGAACATTTAGTACCTTAAATGATAGAGAGAAACAATGTACTGGAGGTCTATTTAACATTCAAGGGATTAAAATCCCCATTTAAATTAGTGCTGATTTGGAGAGTGTTTATTTGTCCTCCTATGGTAAACTTGGTTTGCTCCATGATTGCTTGACTTTTAAACCTACGTGTTGCAATAAAGACCAAAGCACAAAGTTTCAGGGAATGTGTTCCCTGCAAATCAAAAAAAAAAAAAAAAAAAGAAATCGTGGAAACACCCAGTGGTGTAACAATAGGGGTCACACCTGAGATCAGGACCATCACTCCCTGCAACCCCCCGCCCGGCGCCACGGCCCTCTACCGGCTCAGCTCTCCCTCGTCTCCACTCTAGAAATGCAGAGCACTGGGAGATGACATCATCAGTATTTATTGGAGAGAGGTCAGCGCGGGAGCACCAGGTCTTAGTAGAGGTATGTGCAGAAGGAGGCACAGACCTCTCCTGCCACGCCGCTGGACTACCAGAGAGGTAGGAGATGGACACTGGGGGCAATGTGAATATGTGGAGAGTTGGAGGCAATGTGAAGAGGAGGACATTGGGGGGCAGTGTGGAGAGTTGCGGGCAAAGTGGAGAGGAGGAAATGGGGGGCAATGTGGATAGGAGGACATTAGGGGCAATGTGGAGAGTTGGGGGCAATGTAGGTGGATATTGGGGGCTATGTGGCAATACCCAATAGGGGCAATGTGGTTGGGGGGCCCATGACAATTTTTGCCCCAGGGCCCAGTGACTTCTAGTTACTCCTCTGTCTAATCTCCAACCCTTTGACTGCCAGAGGAGTACGCAAAGTATTGTAGAGAAATGTATTGCGTACCTCTTAGGCACTCAAGTGGTTAAAGCAAATGAAAACATTATTGCTTAACACTGTGAGGGTAGGAGAGATCTCTAATGCATTATAAAGCAATACATTGAATACCTACCGGGCACTCAAAAGGTTAACATCAACATTTTCTGTTTGTTTGCATATACCACAGAATTTTGCTGCACTATTGTCTAAAGAGCCAATGATCTGTGGGCTCCACCATCTAATAGTGCGGGGGATACTTTATTCCATTGTTCTTAAAAAATGGAGTAAATTAAATGTTCAATTATAATTACTTCTATACTGTGGAAATGTGCTTAAATACCTGGTTTGTTACTGCAACCTGCCAGTCTTTCTATAAATACTACAAGCTGTGATATGACAAGCCTACTAACTGCCAATCACGGCAACAATTTCTCTCTGGTGGCATAAGTAAATGCAATATACAATTAAAAGTGAGCTACTTACTAAACTAAAAGCTATTTTTAATCTTGTGAATGTTAGAGTGGTCTTACATTGTGTTGCATTATGACTGTAATATGAGCTTTCGTTATAGCATGCCCAGAAAAACTGACTCATTTTTCTTCTATTATTTCCGCACTTCTTTAGTACATAATGAGGAAACAAGGTGAAGACGAAAGGAATTATATAACACTTTCTTTATGCCCTCCTTCTAGTTAATGCATCTATCTTATTTATATTGATAAACCCCCCTTATGTGTGTTCTACTAAACCAGTTAGTCTTTGGGACACAACAACAGAGCATTTCAGTACATCCCTGCTTGTTCACAGGTGGGTAATGTTATGGACACAGGTAAGTTGCAGCAGAATTTGCAATTAAGCTGTGTCCATTACATGGTTATGTTCCCCTGTCCTTAATCACTTAGTAGCTTTTCCCTTTGTCTCACTGTCTTCTCCCTGGTCTGTTTGGGTGGGAAAAGGACAAAGAAAGGACCAGCTCCCTTTGTCTCCCTTGCTTCTAGGGGAAGGAAGGAGGGGTGTGTCAGTCAGGTAAAGTGAGCTGGTGATGGGTGGGGCATGCAAACAATAAAAGAGGTGTGCAGTGAACCCTTGGAGAGGCAGTCTTGGGGTGGAGCAGGAGAGTGATAGATGGGGGGGTAGATGGCACAGAATCCAGAAAGGCTGCCATGCCTTCCCTAGGCCCCAAGAACTGTTCCAGGATCCTGGACTGCCTTTTTCCTGTGGCACTATCCTCATTGTTCCAGGATTAGATAAGTATAGAAGATATATCACTCTCTTTCTTTTATACTATATTTCTAGGAAAACACCCAAGTAACCAACGTACAGTGTTTTCTATTATAATTGTTGCATATTGTGTATTATCTGAACTGCAGTAAGTAATTTTCTAGTTAGTATTATTAGGTGTTTAGCTAGAATATATTTGATAATATACATTGTATTGTTCTTATTATAATATTATTGTTTGTTATTAAATAGTATTGCTTATTGCTAGTACTGGGGTGTTATTGTGTTAATTGTGGTATTGGTCATTAGAACAAACTTCTCTTGGTATATCCTAAAATTAATGGATTGGCTTTTGGGATATTGGCAAATGCATGTTGTTTCCAATAACTGTGCTAGTGTCTGTTAGTGAGAGCATACTGTGTGTCTCTCTCAAGTCACATGGTCTGATGCCATCTTGCTAGGCCCAAAGCCTGTGGTCTTTGTTGTCATGCCACATGGTTGAGCACGCCATTTTGTAGAAAGCACATGATATGCGAGTACATTAATTTTAGCACAGCTGTTATTGTGAAACCCTTTGCACCAGATTAATGCACCTAAAGCCACAAACCTCAACAGGTAGTCAGTTGCTCAGTCATATTGATAGCATTACCTATGTTTAATTAGGATATCCTTAAGACCTGACCTGTTGGTGTGTCTCAAGGACTGCAGCAGAGACTGAGTTATAGTGCTCTCTGTCTGTTACTCTCAATGTATGATGTTGTCCATTTGACCAGAGTGCTGAATTATCCTATAAGCCACAGTATTTCACAGTGTATTGAGCTGTCCACATGACCATGGTGCTGAAATCTCCTACAACCTCTGGAATTACACAGTGTATGGAGCTGTCCACTTCACTATGGTGTTGAAATCACCAACATATTCTCAGAATATACTGCATGGAACTTTCCATTCCACTGGACCAAGGAGCTGAATCTCCAACAGGCTTCTGTATCGAACAGTGTACAGAACTGTGTGTTTGACAGTGTGGAAGTCTCAAACAGGCCCTGTTTTTCACAATTTATATTGCCTAGTTTACCACTGTGCTTAGATCTCTCCCAGGGTCTTGAACTTTTGTATATAAAGGATGAGCAACCTTAAGCTCTCAGGCTGTTGTGAACTACAATTCAAATCAAGACCCTTACCGGGTCTGCCTTTCCTGCATTCTGGATTGGCAATGAAACATAGGAGAGAACTGAGTGAAATATTCACTTGTCACACCTGTTACAGGGGTCTGTAACAGTTCTCGCTCTCATTTCTGTTAAAGCCCTTAGCTACTTTAATGGCTTTAGGAATTAATTTAGCAGTTGTTAACCCTTTGAAGACCAGACAGGTGTGTCACACACTGCACGCCACTCATTAAAAAATTTAAGATAACAGCAATCAGCAAAATACATTCAAGGAAGAATAGAGACGTTAAAAAAATACATTATAATAAGTTTTGAAAGCAAAAAATAGAGCACTTTATGTAGTGGTATATTTAAATGTAATGAAAATGAGAAAGTAGAACTATGCACTTTTCTTAATTATTTCACTTCCAGAGGGGTTCATAGTGGATCTCTTTGTCATTTAAAAGGTTAAAGGTTGTGTGCTTCTGTAATGGTTCATATTAGTGTTGAGCGAGCGTGCTCGGCCGATGCTCGGATCGGCTCGAGCATCGCTCTGCTCGGCACATGGCGGTACTCGTACGAGTACCGCCATGTGCTCGCCCGACATGTTCGGGTGAAGAGGATCTGTGCCGGAAGAGGCACAGATCCGAAGACGCTCCGCTGGACCACCAGGGAATGGAGGTACGGGGGCATTGCGGAGATGAAGGGGGCATTGCGGAGATGAAGGGGGACATTGTGGAAGAGGGGCATAGACTCTATGCCCCTCTTCCACAATGTCCCCCTTCATCTCCGCTATGCCCGTCTTCCACAATGTGCCCCTTCATCTCTGCTATGCCCCTCTTCCACAATGTCCCCCTTCATCTCCTATGCCATAGAGGAGATGAAGGGGGACATTGTGGAAGAGGGGCATAGCGGAGATGAAGGGGGACATTGTGGAAGAGGGGCATAGACTCTATGCCCCTCTTCCACAATGTCCCCCTTCATCTCCGCTATGCCCCTCTTCCACAATGTCCCCCTTCATCTCCGCTATGGCATAGGAGATGAAGGGGGACATTGTGGAAGAGGGGCATAGCGGAGATGAAGGGGGACATTGACCAGGCACCCTCCGCTCATCAGAGCAGGGGGTGCCTGGTTTAATGCTCGAGTGCTCCCATTCATTTGAATGGGGCTCGGGTGCTCGGCCGAGCACTCGAGCATCAGGGGGTGCTCGGTCAGAGCACCCGAGCACCCGAGCATCGGGGTGCTCGCTCATCCCTAGTTCATATAGTAGTTGGTAAAATTGCAAATTGTTGGACCAAGCATGCAGAATCTTCCAGACTACAGAAGACTGACACAGAAAGTCGATGCAGCATGTAATTGTGACGTACAGACACAATAAATGGGATTACTATTAGGAATGGGAGTTTAGTTAATTTTCCTTCCCACCTGAATATCAGCTGTATGGTAGAGAGGCTACTTTCTCCAGAAGCTGCTGCTGGAAGGAAAATAAGGTGAAGGGTAAAACTTAAACAGATAGTGATACTTTGTTTTAACTTTATTTTATTTTGTAGGTAGAATGATATAAGTCTTATCTCTCAAATGTTTATGGTTTAAGAGATATTCACAAGCAAAGTTTCCCCTCCCGTCACTTTTACCTAGTATAAGCCATCTCTTCTCAGATATGGAATGCAGTCCATAGACCAGACAGATAACAGAAGGGGACACTCTTATTCCTATGAAAACAATGAAAGCCCTGCCCCCTTGACAAGTTTTTATGGTTTTTCCCTTATCTTAATTGAAGATTGTCTCTCTCTGCAGTCTACCTGGGCACATCCCTTCTGATCTGGCTGAGCAGTGTTACATCAGTAAAAGGGGTGGGAGGGGGATACTTTGTCATTGAATTACTCTTGAACTATAGCTCTGACAGTACTAAAATAACACTCTCCAAGGTCCAAATACTATGATGATTAATTAGAGCTGCTTTTATTATGAAGCGTTACTATCCCTTTAAAACCTTCCTTCTCCCATGTTCACAAAGTTACCTTGCATTGCTTCAACATTCCCACAAAACATTCCTGAGATTTCCATGTGAACATCACCACACTTGCACATATAAATTAGCATGAATGTGTGAATCCTATATAATAATTCACTAAAACATGTGTAACGATGCAACCATGTGCAGTAGAGACTGCTGCGTGCACTGCAGTCATGTGCAGTAGTGACTGCCCACGCCACGGCTGATACAAAGCTGGACACTCTGAAGAAGCATCCAGCTCTGTATCAGCCGCAGTGCAGGCAGTCTCTACTGCGCATAACTGCCCCACGACCGGCTGGCACTGTATCAGCTGCAGCGTGGGCAGTCTCTACTGTGCATGACTGCCCCGCGACTGGCTGGCACTGTATCAGCCGCAGCGTGGGCAGTCTCTACTGTGCATGACTGCCCAGCGACCGGCTGCCAGTTGCACTGTGGCCCGTGTAACGGGCTCTTCAACTAGCATGTTATAATGAACACTCACATCTGCACACACCTTCACCTTAGTTCATTGGGGGGAAGATGTTGGTGAAAAGGACCTTCTTGAAGGAATTCCCACAGAAGTCATATTTTCTGCTGATTTCTTCTCACTGTCAACCTTTTTGCTCATCTCAAATATTAGATTATCATCTCTTATATCCATTAATGCAGAAGTAAATAAGTTATACTATCACTTAGCTAATCACAGAATACAAACAAATCAAACAGTAAATGTCTTCAGGAAAGATTGTATGGAGTTTTGTAAAAGCATGTCTTTTTTATTTTCAACAAATTACATACTATTTTCTGATTTGAAATTCCTCTGCTGACTGTAATGGGAGATACTTTTAGTACTGATTGCAGTAAAAAAAAAAAAAAAAAACAACAAGCAAAAAACAACAGCTATTTACTTGGCAAGATGAAGTTCCAGGCCTGAAGAGCGGTTTTATACTTGCAATGTTCAGTAAGAGGTCTGTGTAGAGTGCCTCAGTGATTGCAATATATACACTGCCGACTGCTCTGGCTTCACATTGCAATTGAAATGAGGTGACATGTTTAATTCTTTATGTATTTCTGTGGTATGGGTGAGTAAAATTTGGCTATTCAGTTGTTGTTGAACTACAAGTCCCATCATTCTCCATCACACATTTGTCTGCACTATGGGATCACATTTTCATGATTATAAAAAAGGAGAATATATTTTTGTTTGTGGAGAGCAGTAACATACAAAAGCAATGCGTTGTGCAACCCACTGATACTCAGAGCGTTAAATATCCTGTACATACAGAGACCATATTCAAAAAAAGAATTATTCAGATGTTACACCTCTAAATATAATTCTAAACTTGCTTCAGTGTTCAGTGTGTATTTATTTAATGTTGATTGTTCTGTCTTTATTGACAGATACGATCGAAAGTCAGTTTGGTGATAGTGATTAGTACTGACTGCTGTTGGATTAAGAACGTTTTATATCTCAGCCCCTTTAAATATATTCCTGAACAAACAAATAGGAGGCTAGGAGACCTGGAAAGTCAGGAATGGCTGCTCCCTCAGAGCATATGTAAGACTAGATTTTAGGCTTCAGAAGACAAACAGAATTTTCACAGAAGCTAACATGAAATATAGGGTATTTCAGTGTGTATATTATACCAGTTCATTTTTACAGTATTAATATTCCTATAAAGGGTTAAATACTACACTCCAATAAAGAGGAAAAGAAAAATAATCATGTGCACTCACCTATACATAAGTACTGTTTATCTCTCAGTAATAGCAGGGACATATTTAAAGTGGTGGTTGATAATTCAGTTTTCTAATATGTGCTATACTTCCATTTAAATGGGGGAGAGGCGGAATCCTGATGAGTCACTCATTTCCCTGGAAGCTGATAAATACTGAGCTTTAATATAGATTTTTATTTCAATGTTACTTGCCCTTTTAGCTGAGGATGGTGAACGAACCACTCATACCTTTCCATACACCCCCTTTCCTACCTTTCCAGACCAGAGGTCCAAATTATCAGAGCATTATTCATTCTAGATCCCATCTAGTGGAGTTTTATTGATTATTTTCTGTTATATATTGTGGGAGAATGAGTCAAAAAATAACACCGGCTGATTGTGTAATAGATCTGACCTTCACATACTGAAAAGGACAAGTGAGCTGACTGTTTTAACCTTTCCCTGCCTGAAGGGCCACTACAAGCAGCACATTAAGGGGTACATAAAGTGGAGTCAGGTTGGCATTCTGGGCATATATGCTACACAATAGTAGATATATTAATGGTTTTGTGCCATCTAGAAAGCAAATAGTTGGTTTACCACTTGTTTTTTTATTACCTGAAGACATAATATCTGGACATTATATAAACCATATATTAACTCCTTGCATGCTATAAATGTATACTGTACATTATAGACCTCTACAAGGGCAAAAAGAAAGTCGGTACGTCACACCTCTTATTTTAATAATTCCAGTCCAGATTTTGGATACTGACACTCAAGCAGCTAAGATTGTTCATCACAGTTAATAGTACTGATGTCCAATGCTGTTCAAAACTGGCTTATTACGCTGTAATTATATGATGAAGTTTGCACCTCCTGTACCTTTTCCAATATCAGTGTTCTCTGGCTCATATCTGACTGCGGATCATGACAAGGGACAATCTTCAGTCAGTATTAGGAAAAACCTGCCGTCCTTCGTCAGCTATGGCAAGAAAATCCCAATGGCCCATATGAATTTGAACTGTCATGTATGTCATTTCTGTGAAGGCCTCCTGTTTGCAATTTTAATTTGTTTTAATCAAAAATATAAAACCCAGCTTAATAATAACATTGCAAGAAACATGAAATTTGAAAATGATTTTTAGGTGAAAAATAGGGCTAGTCCTTATGGGATTCACACCTTTTTGTAGCTATGCAACGCTGTTCTTATAACCTCTAAGAAAAACTTGGGGGCTATGCACAAAGGCACGATAATGAGGTGATAAAGTGTAGATAACTTCTCCAGTGAAATCATTTTTCCAAGTCCTATGATATTCTGTTCAGTCTTTGCACTAAGATTTCTCCAGCTTGAGATATCTTAGTGCATAGGCTCCATAGAAACATTCTTGTCTGCTTTTTGTGGGAAAATCTGCTTTAAATCCAGCGATTAAAATATTCACAGTTTTTTGGCCATTGCCCAGAATTCTTTGACATTTTTTCAATGGTTAGAAAGTTTCCACCTATTTATTTACGTGGTTTTCGCTATAAAAACATGACATATTTGCGGAAATCAAACACAATAGAAGCAGCTACAGAGTGAGGTAGATGTGCTGTGCTATTCTGCCGTGATCTTTTGGAAAAATTGAGGCAAGAGTGGCTCAGAGCGACTTCTATCACTATGAGCAGGTTTATATTAAATTAAATCCTTAAATATTAAAAGGAGGACCTGGAAGGACCCTTATGTTTCCAATGAGTCTGAGGAGGAGGAAGTGAGCACTACTGAACCAATGCTGTCCAGTCCCCCTAAATCACCCCTAGGGATCTTGGGAAATTTAATGAGAAGGGAAGGAGAAAAGGGAATGAGAAGGGAGAGAGAAAAGGGAATGGGAGGGGAGGGAGAATAGGGCAGTACTAGTGAGAGCAGGACAGGTCAACTGCCTGTGCCTGCTGCTAGACATGCTGCCCCTGTTGCCAGTGCCACCAGTGCTGTGCCTGCTGCCAGTACTGAACCTGCTGCCACCAATACTTTGCCTGCTTTCAGATGAACTGCTCCAGCTGCAACCAGTGCTGTGCCTGCTGCCAGTGCTGAAACTGCTGCCACCAATACTGTGCCTGCTGTCAGACGTGCTGTTCCTGTTGCCAGTGCTACCAGTGCTGTGCCTGCTGCCAGTGCTGAAGCTGATGCCACAAGTGCTGAAGCTGCTGCTAGTGTGTCTTGTAATACTTAGGAGGGGGGAATGAGAAGATGATGCCAAGTGTAACAGCAGGGGGCGCTAAGTCACACTTTCCATCCCCAAGCAGTCCTACCAGTGCTAGTACTAAGAAGGTCCAGCAGCTTGTTAGTGTTAGGAGTGAAGGAGGGGGTAATCATTATATTACTAGTGACTATGAGGAGGAAGACTCTGAGGCTGAACTTTATGTGCGTGTAGTAGTAGTAACAGTGATGGTGAAGCAGCCGGTGGGACTAGTGTTAGGGGAGTGATAGGGGAAGCATTTTAGAGCATCCAGAGTAGTGGTCAAGGGAGCCCACACCATTCCTCTGGCTCTGGGGGTCCTCCTCCCCTTCTCTTCGCTACAGTGTCAAAGTGGAACATGATTTTGAAGAGGCCAGAACTGGTGTTGGGGGAGAGCAGGCGCAGAATTCGTACCACCACCACCAGCAGGAGCACAGATGAGCTGCCTGTGCCTGCTGCTACTGCTGCTAGTCTGCATTCTTCAGTCAAAAAGAAATGCCAAGTGTGACATTAGGGGACCCTCTGTCACATTACTCGAACCTCCTCCAAGCAGCAGTGAGATGTCTGTAATAGAGCATCAGCATGTATGGACTAGTGGTGGTGGTGGTGGTATTGGAGAAGCTGGGGTAGAAGAGACATTGACGGCCTTTTTATCATAAACTGAGAAGGAATGGGAGACAGGGATGAGGATGGGCATCAACATCACCACCACCACTAGCAGTAAGCTTTTGGAATTTGCAGAATTTGCAACTGTTCTAATTCCTTCTGTTGCTGAGTTGCAAGGGTAGCAGAATGCTGAGGAGCAAGCTAGTGTGCCACAGACCACCGTGGACACAGTGGTAATAGGGTCAACAAGTGATGCCGGACTAGGACAGGTTCCATTTGCCAGCAGCAGCATTAATCCTAGTCCTAGTTGCAATGCTGAATCTGAGGCAGTAACAGCAACAGCAGCAACATTATCCACTGCCAGCACAGACAGAGAAGGGGAATATGGAGAAGAAGAAGAAAGAGGCCGTTCTTCTTCACCTGTTCCATATCCCTCCCCCTGAAGTCATGGGTGTGGGACTATTTTTCTCTTGGGGCAGGCAGCAGGCATCACCAACGGCACTGTGCACAATTTGTGACAAATCATGGAGAATGGGAAAGGAGGAAACGCACCTTGGAACAACCACCCTTATATCACACATGAGGAAACAGACACCATGACATTTATGTCAAACATGTTAAAGACAAATACCCACCACAGAAATCAAGCACCACTGTTGTTGTTCCCCCTGTCTTTCCAGAAAGGCAACATGTGGTGAGGCGAAGATCAAACAGGAGGAAGAATAGTCAGCTCAGGCAGAGAATGGAATTACCATCACCTTCTTCCTCTAGGGTACATCTTCTGCCAATCCACCTCATTCATCATTACCTCCCCCACCAAATGATAGCCACTTATCATAGTGTACCTTGGCATCCATGCCGCCAGTTACCCTTGTGCTATTTCGCTGCTCTGTCTGGTGGTCATGGGTGAAGCGGGCGTTTCTGTCTCTGACCGTGGAGCTTGTTTATATGCATGCATTTAATTTGACTAATTGATTCCCGCCTCCGTGTAGGCCTATATTAACTTCCCAAGGTCTAAGGTCAGTTGCCCTTACGCGGTCTTCCTGTGATTACTTATTATGTTTGCTCCTCTTTGTGACCCTGGTTTGGCTTCCGTTCTCGCTCCGTGTATGACAGCAGCCTTATGACCATCCACACTGGCTATGACCTGTGGCTCTAGTTATTTCTCCCTCCGTGTATGACCCCGGCTTGTCTGACTCTCCACACCGGTTCTGACCTGTCGCTCTGGCTGATTACTCACTCCGTGTATGACCCCGGCTTACCTGACTATCCACTCTGGTTCTGAACTGTCGCTCTGGCTGACTACTCACTCTGTGTATGAACCTGGCTTGTCTGACTATCCACACTGGTTCTTAACTGTGGCACTGGCTGACTACTCACTCCATGTTAACCCCGGCTCGTCTGACTATCCACCCCGGTCATGAACTGTGGCTCTGGCTGTCTACTCTCTCAGTGTATCCTATACTCATTGGGTTATTCACATTAGTGGTAATGTGGCTTGTGCTGTCCTCTGATCCGTTCGCCACTGTCCCCATTCTGTACCGCTCGGTAGTACTCCGATTGCATTGGTTGCCTTATACATCCTTGGGAGATAGAACCATAGGCTGGTTCCCTACTCCTCTCTGAGTAGTACAGGCCTCGGCTCAGTGTCAGTCTGGGTAGTGGACTGTGGCCTATCCGTTTTATGTTCTGGGCTTTTATGGGGAATTATTATTGTGTATCTTTAATAAAAGTGGTTTTACTTCAATATACCTGTGTCTGACCTTCATTTGTACTAGTTACCGTAACACCACTCTGTTGATGTTAGGATGTGGCAGTTCATCTCCACCCATTGCACACTTTGTGGTACACTGACCACACATGCCAGTGTGGTGAAGGAGAATCAATACCAGGGCATCAAGCGACATCTGAGGAGATTCCATCCTGCAGAATATGCTAAGATGGTGGCAAGGACGGTTCATCATTACTATTAAACTGTCAGTTTTTGTATGTCTTTCAAAACACGCCGGTCCCTATACCTAAAAAATATTTCCAACAAATAGATAAAATTATCTTACATTTCCTATGGCAGGGGGGTTGGGCTAGGATCAGGCTGACTACCCACATGAGACCTAAATGTGAGGGGGGAATTGCTTTGCCCAATTTCTATTTGGCCGCGCAATGCCAATATGCATTGGATTTTGCTTCTTCCCAACCTCGATACCAGACTACTCAGATAGATACATTACTGTTGCGATCTGCCTATACGCTGTCCCAGTTTTTACACGGAGGCCCTGCGGTTTTTAAAACTCGAACTCCACTGACGACAACCCTATACGAGGCGTGGGTGGAGGTGAAAGGGCTGTTGGGATACATCTCAATGGACCCTGATACCCTCTTATGGGGCACTGCGGGGCTACGTCACTTATTTGATTGCGACTTTGACCCCTTGTGGGCCAGATTTGGGATTACCAACCTTGGACAGTTATATCAGGATAGTTGGCTGAAATCCTTTGCACAATTGCATGACGAATACCATGTACCACATAATCTTTTTTACTCCTATCTGTGTATTAGACATGCTCTTCACGCTCAGTGGGGTGATCGGGCCCAGATGATTTCTACTTTCCCGCTTCTTGCCAGATTGATGCTTCTCGAGCCTTCGAGACCACTTTCTTTCATTTACCAGTGGCTGGAATCTCGTGTAGGGTATCAGGAGTTCCCTTCATGGAATAAATGGGAAATGGACATGGGTCCGTTAGAGAACTGGGAATGGGATATGGCCAAGGCAGGACCAGCACTGATGGCAACGTCGACTAGACACCAGATGATACAGTTGAATATCCTACATCGAATTTTAATATACGCCGGTCAGACTGTATAGAATGGGGAACTCTGGTACCGACAGTTGTCTCCGGTGTGATAATGTTCCGGGCACATACTTCCATATAATCTGGGATTGTCCTGGGGTTGGGAGGTTTTGGAAAGAAATAATGCGTATTGTGGTCCTGATGCTGGGGAGACCTGTTCCTGTCACTCCAAAAATTTGTTTATTGTCTATTTTCCCTGATGAGATTGAGGATGCAGCTGACAGATCCCTGCTGAGAGAACTCTTGGTGTTGCGAGAAAGGTGGTGGCCTTGAACTAGATGTCAAACAGAGCTCCCAATTGCAGGGCGTGGATTAATTTAGTTTTACAGTGCATCCCACGCTATATATTGGTCTACTTACATCGGGGCACTCCAAACAAGTTTGACAAGATCTGGGTAAGATGGCAGAACTGGTGGACACATAGAGGTGATGCTAATGTGGCACTTGATGATGTGCAACTTGCCGGCGCTGGTTGATTTGGGTCATACTTGCTGGTTGCGTGGATGGTTGTGAGGCATGGTCGATGCGTGGCGTTGTGTTTGAACCCTGTACTTACTGAGATCTTGTGGCTTTGCTGGCTGGTTGGTGGGTTGGGGGGGTGCTGCGGGTTCGGGAGAGAGAGGAATCGGAATTGGGGTAGGGGAGTTTAACAAAAGTTAAGTTAGGTTAGTTTTTGGAAGTTATGGTTTTACGTAACAATAAAACCTCAGGTTGGCTCTGTACACCCTATTGATATGTATATGTTCTTTTCATTGTTACATCTGTCTACATATTTTTCCTGTATCTGAACGATTTTACATGTATTTTTCTGTATTTGTGATATGTATGGAGCGATCTAATAATAAAATATATTAAAAAAAAAAAAACTGTCAGCAAGTTTCTCATGTGTCCTTAGCAGGTTCTGGACAAGGGGTATAGCGACAGCGGTAGTACTTGGGTTCTGGTGTCATGCTGTTTGGATACAGTTGTGCCTCCACATGTTATTTACCACACACGCTGTGCACATTGCAGCTGCTGATGAGAGCCACAGTTAATGCTCTCAAGGGAAAAATGTATATTCTAATAACAACACACCCATGATTTTGGAGGAGGGACAGGTGGAGAAGAATTAATGGCCAGCTTCTTCTTTTCTCCACATAGACTGGGGGCTACTTATTGTGCTGCTACTGTCTCAGTCACATCACTGGAGCTAGTAGTGGCAAGTGGAAACTTCATCATCCATTATCCCCCATGTTACTGCTATTGTTGATCCCATTCCCTTTCATCAGACTAATCATCCTGCTGCTTAAACAACCTAGCAGCAGCAGCAAGAACAGCAGTTGAAAATTCTGCAATTATGGATTCAGGAGGACATTTGACAATGGTCAGTGTCCACTGGCCAACATTACCTGCTGGAACTAGGCCAGAAGGTCATTTCTTTTTCTCAGGAATTGTGCTTTAAAAAATAATAAAATCATAGTCCTACAGAAAAAAACAAACAATTGTTGGGGTTTGTTTCTAACAAGCCCAAGTCCTACAAATCAATGTTTCTTCAGGGTTTGTGCCTCTAATAAATCTAAGTCCTACAAACCAATGTTTCCTCAGGGCTTGGGCCTCTAACAGTAAATATAACAAATCATCCTCTACATAATACTCTATCAACTCAAGTATCAGTCCACCTCAGTGGCGGCTTAAGTCAGGGGGTCCCTGTCTCTGTCACATTATGTACATATTTCTTATTTTATTTTATTTTTTACTAACTGTCCCCCCAATAAAAGTGAACAAACCCCCCCCAAACAAATTCCCTGTTCAACTGATTTTTCCCCAGACTCCACCCACCAATACGGGCACCCTGCTCAGACCCATTTTATTCCATGTCTTACGTGTTTTTTTTAATTGTATTTATGATTTATTTTGTATTAACTGTCCCCCAATCCCAGTAAACAACCCCCCCAAAAAACATTTCCTGTTGAACTGGTTCTTTCCTCACACCCCACCAATTCAGGCACCCTCATGCCCCTTTTATACTATGCCTTTTGGAAATAAAATAATAATTGCTATGTGTTGTGTCTAAATTCAATGTTCCCATTGAATTCAATGTAATGAGCTAGGAAAAAAAAGCTGAAAATCAGCACTTTTCACGGGAAGTTATTCGCCAAGAGATAGTGCCATTATTCGCCAATTTCAGTTTGAGGCAACATTTTTTGCCCATCCCTACTAATTTTTTCTTAACCAGAGCAATTAAAAAATATATAAAAGATTGCACATGTATTGGGAACAATCAAATAAGTATCACTTTAAAGGAGGTGAGTTTTTCCCTTTAAGGGATTCACATATTTATGTAGCTATGTAGCTTTGTTCCTATAACCTCTAAGAAGAACTTGTCTGACAATGCTCAGCTCTCCCTTGACAATAATAAAAGCAGTACCACCTACCTACAAACTCTTAGATATGTGCATGTTTTAGCTGCACTAGTGTCCCAGTAAGGCTGATGAACTATGAAAAAGGTTTGCAGTTCTGGAGTAAATCAGCAGTTCTATAGGGGACAAATAAAATGTCCCCAAATCTCCAATTAATTCAGCTGTTTGCTCCAAAATTGCACCATCAGCCACAATGAAGCAACTCACAGCAATGGGGGTATATGCACACATAATGAGGGTTTACCTTTAAATGAATGTGAGCTAATTTACAAGAGAGTGGGCATATAGTTCCTATACATTGTTATATTCTATGACAGGCATGTCAAACTCAAATACAGCCGTGGAATGTATACTCAACATTCTCCTCCACAGACCACAACATTAACTTAGTAGGGTCCGTGTATGTAAGTGTGTGTGTGTATATAAATATACCTGGGAATTCTCCGGATCTGCCTTGGAGACTCCTGTTTTGCAGTGAATTACCGGGTCTCCGGGGGCAGAGGCCTTCCCCACTTCTCCTCCTTCCTAGCCTGTTCCTGCCACTTCCTTCCCACTTCTCCTCCTTCCCACCCTATTCTGTCCAATCCCACCTACTTCCTGCCCATTTCCTAACATAGACTGTTAAGCCCTATACCCTCTCTTGATTAAGCACCACCCCTTTTGTAATGAGAATCATGTCATCATGTCATTATGTCTCCCAGTGGCACCAATTGAGCCCCCTCTGGGGACTCAAGAAGTCAAAGTTCCTAGGTATGGTACATATATAGGACATGCAAGCTCACACAGTGTCGACTGGTTTCCACAGTGCCACCCATACGTTGTCTGCGCACTCTCTGCTTCTGCGCACTCTCTGCTGCTGCACACAGGTGGATCAATTAACATTTTGAGTGGCAGGACATCTATCTGGCAATCAGAAAGTGACTGATCTAAACAGGGCATTTGATCTCTTGAGACTGGGCTGCAGGGTACTTGAAAAGTTTGTCCTAACACTGCAGACCCATTGGCCATATTCAGCCTGCTGGCCACATAGTTTTAGCTTGCGGACCATATGCTTGTTCTGTGAAGTTTATTTAATGATATTGCCCTTTAAAAATATGAAGCAAAACAAATATGAATTGTCATTGCATTTGTCGTTTTAACCCTTTGAGTGCCAGAGGGGTATGTAACGCACTGCAAAGCAGTGAAAGGATTAATTAATAATGATCAAAAGTAATTTTGCACCAAAAAATTCAAATTTCTTATTAAAAAATAAGATTCAAGCATTTAAGGTTCTTTGTTGTTAGTACATTTTTCAATGCAATCCCAGGTTTTTAGCCCATCAAGAAAAACACAACTGGTGCTAAATGGAATAATAAATTAGATGCCTTACCTATTTCCCCTGCAATTTTCTGGCTCAGTTTCTTTAACTAGACGCCTAAGCTTCTGTGTTTATTGTATTCTAGGTATTGGGAGTGACTTGAAAAATGTTTGGTACTTTCCTTTTCTCTGGTAACCATTTTCAAAACTAATTCCTGTTCTTGTTAGTTCCTGTCAGAATCTGTTGTTTCCTGTCATAGATTTTCAAAACTAATTCCTGTTGTTGTTATTTCCTGTCAGAATCTGTGGTTTCCTGTCATCAATTTTCAAAACAAATTCCTGTTGTTGTTATTTCCTTTTAGAATCTGTGGTTTCCTGTCATCGATTTTCAAAACTAATTCCTGTCAGAATCTGTTGTAAAAAATACTTGAAAAATGTTTTGAAAATGGTTGTTTTGAAAATGGCCCCAGAGAACAGGAAAGTACCAAATGTTTTTGCTGTAAATTAACCCCTTTTGTGCTAGCAATGTATTAGAGATCCTACTAGCATAGAGGATGCTAAGCTATTCTGTGGGTCATATGAAGCAGTAGTGCAATTCTGGTGCAAATCAACTGCACCTTAGGTGTTGAATATCTCTCTAGCATTCAAGGGGTTAAAAGCTCAATTTAGATCAATGTGAATAGCCAGGAATTCCTTCTCTTTAGATCAGTTGGTTTGATCTAGTATTGCTGCTCTTATAGGTACAATCATATAAGCTAAAGAGGTGCAGTTTTAGAGCAAAGCAAAAAATACGGAGAAGTGAAAATGCCCACTGATTTAAACTGGGGTCTTTTAACCCATTGAATGCTAGTGCAGTCTCCAATACATTGCAAAGTAATACATTTGGAGACCTGTCAGTCATTCAAAGGGACATAATTCTGATGTAACCCTTTGAGTGCCAGAGGCGTACAGAATGCATTGCTTTGCAATGCATTCAGTACCCCTCTGTCACTCAAAGGGTTAAGGATTATGGCCTTGATTCAATTGGCCCTGTAACCCCAAATATCCATCTGCATTGTCTGGTGACGTAGTGCTGAGTCTACTAACCTTTGCTGTGCCGTGTCGCTACAGTAAGCCTAGAACACTTGTGTTGCTTCCATCTAACTCACTGCCACTGTACCATCATTAGCCTTAACCTGTTACGCTGCTTCTGCGAGCAGGCCGCGTTGTGGGCCTCGGTAGTCGGCGCCTCTTTACATCGGCAGAGCAGTAGTTCCGTTACGCCTGTGGGCTATCGGCAAGCAGTGCAGCAACCGGTGGTCTCCGTTACGCCCATGGGGTGGTCTTGGCTCAAGCGATTCAGTTACTGATGGTCTCCGGTATACGCCCGCCGGGGTTATTACTCTAGCTATCACGGTACTGTTGGTCTACCTTATGCCCGTGGGGGCTATTGACTCAAGCTATCATGATACTGTTGGTTCACATTACGCCCGTAGGGGCTATTGGCTCAAGCAATCATGATACTGTTGGTCTCCGTTACGCCAGTAGGGGCTATTGGCTCAAGCAATCATGATACTGTTGGTCTCCGTTATGCCCGTGGGGGCTATTGGCTCAAGCAATCACGATACTGTTGGTCTCCGTTACGCCCATGGGGGCTACCACCTTATCACTCTGCAGCTTCAGTTTCAAGTCACAGCTCTTGTCTACAGCTTCACACACTGAATTGACTTCAGGTGCTATCACCTAGCACATATTGCATTATAGTCCACCAAAGGCGTGCCTAACACCACATTTGAGACTGATTACCCTTGCTATTAACCATTTGTCTCCTGTCATTGTTTGCCTGATACTAGTGATTTATTCCCTGTTTTGTACCTGGTATTTCAGTCCATATTCTGCTATTGTCAGTACTGCCCCTAGGGGGCAACCTTGTTATTATTTTTTGCTTTAATAAAATCGTATTTTTATTTTAACCCTCTGTCTGAGTGTCTGAAAACCGTAACACTCCAGAACTATGTAGCTCTTTAGCTTATTGAATTTTACCTTATTGGCCATAATATGGAAGCTAAAGAGATATGATTCATCCAGCAAACTAACAGTACTATAAGTGACAAGTAAACAATCCCAAAATGCCAATAGATTTAATTGGGATGTTTTAACAACTTGAATGATAGAGTGGTAAACAGCGCCTTATGCAGAAAGCAAATACTGATCAATTCTGGAACAGCTCAGCTGGATACAAGGCGGGAATGAAAACTCCCATTAATACTTATGGGGCTTTAAACTTTTAAGGATCAAGTGTCTCCAATGCGTTTCTTCAAAATGCACTGAAAACCTCTCAGGGTCAAAATCCCTATATAAATCATTGGGAATTTGGGAAATATATGTGCTCCATCATCCTATTTTGCAGCTGATATGCTCTGGAATTGTTTCTAGTTGTCTTTTAGCATCTTGCCCACATGAAATTACCATGGATATTATGTTAATGAAGAACCCTGGAATGGAGGCACTGGAAGCGGGCTTGATGGGGCACAGAAGAAGCATGGAGGGGTGCTTGCTGGTCGAAGTGTGGTCATCATAATTCTGGTTCAGGATCATGACTTGTGGGACTAGTTTCATGAGTCATGGGGTAAAGCTGTTGGACTACTAGTTCCCACATTCATAGATAAGGGTTGAATAGTGACATGGCCCTCAGTCAAGTTAAGATGGGGTGCCTGCTGTGGAACTGAATTGATGGTGCTCCCTTCAAAATTGTGGAGCAAATCTGGGGCAAAGTGTACTATAGGTGATATAACTGAGAGGTTTATGGGGTTTTAAAAGGGTTTATGGGGATTAAAATGGGGTTAAAAGTTCCATTTAAATTGGGGGGCATTTGGGGAAGTTCCATTTGTCACCTGTATTGCAGTATTTTTTTCCCCAGAATTGCTCCATTTTTTTGCATAGTAATGCACAATATTTTTGCGTTAGAAGTAAAAAAAACAAACAAACAAAAAAACATTTCCAGGATTCCTGTTGATCTTCATAGGTTGTTTCTTTAGCATTCAATGGATTTAAAGCTATATTTAAATTATTGGCTATTTTCATGTTTGCCCTAAAGTGCAGGTGGTTTGCTCTAGAATTGATCCACTTTGCTTTTGCACATATAGACAATTATGTAGAAAATACATAGTTCACTGTGAGATTGATGTACTTAGCAAAAGTGGTGCAGTTCTGGAGCCAACCACAAACAAAATTCCCAGTTATTAAAATTAACCCCTTGAATAATAATGAGGTGCCCAATGCATTGCAGGGGGTTAAAAGCTAATTTTAAACTTGTTGCAATTTTAGTGTCCCCTGTGGTGCAGTTGGTTTACCCCAGAATTATTGAAAGGGGGAGATGCAGTAAGATGTGATAAAGTAATGATAAAGAGGAGATAACATCTAATTTGCTAATCAATTGAGCCTATGCACTAACATCTCTCCAGCTTGATCGATCTTAGTGAATAGGTGTTACAGAATAAGATAGGAAATAGAGAAATTATCTACTCTTCATCACACTTTTCAACATCTTATTGCATGCATATTCCCCCTGTTCATTACATCAGCATTGGGATGATATTCATGAAGCAGTGTGAAAAGCAATGAATCAAATGCGGTGCTCTTTGTTGTGATTGTCGATTGATACATTTGGGTATTCTTCATTGATACATCTCTTTCTTTATCTTGCATATGTGAGGCAGGGAAACATAATGAAAAATGGAGTAAATGTCTCCATTCTGGCAATACACACACATACGAATAAAGCATATGTATACGCATTTGTTAGCCTCCACTGACTGCAGTAGGAAGCGGCAGCTTGAAAGTAACAGATTGAATTTGATAATCTATCTGGCCAGTGCTAATTGATGAGTAAGTAATGGCCAGATATGATCCATCCATGTAAATGGCTAACATGCAAGGGAATCAAGTGAGCCAGTCACACCTTGATGAATTTCAGCCTTATTGCATATTAGAGATGTTTAGGACAGCATGCAGTGGGCAAGTTCAAGCACATTTGGGTTATCAAGAGAATGGAGCATATGATAATGAATTTTACTGGACTGAAAAGAAATTTGGCAAATGATGAGCTCTGACAGGTCCCTGGAAACATGGTGCTGAGCTGGGATCCCTGCCCTTCACATTCATATTTAATGCACATACATGGACTCCTGGCTGAGTGAGCTCTTACCCATCTGCTCATGTGGCTCAATGCCTGGTCGCAGCTCTGCCAAGGCTTCTTGACTAAGAGCGGAGGTGCCGTTCAGTGAGGGGGTTGTGGGGTGCAGCTGGCATGACACCGTGGCATCTTCCTCTGATCAGTGGGATGTCCCCTGTACTTGCCAGCTCTGCCATGAAAATGCCATGCTGTCCTTTCTGTTTTATCATACATATTCAAGCATGGAACTGGCAGATCTACAACAATCAGTAACATTTACGATCATATTTACCAGCAAATGTGTTTATTTTCCTTTTGTTACACTAGTTCTGAGAAATCTTCTTTCAAATGTGCAGTGAGGCTGATACACTGAGAGGGACTAGAGCAATTCGGGGGCAAGTCATCTGCACCTTACTGGACAACTGAAAATTCTCATAGATTTAGATTTTACTTTTAACCGTTGAATGCTAGAGGTCTCCGATGCATTGCTTCACAATACATTGGAGACCTCCTTAGCTTTTAAAGGGTTAAAAGCCCCATTTAAATTAATTTGGAGAATTACTATGGTGCATTTGCTTTGCCCAGAATATCTCTAATTCTTGGTACATCTGACATTTCTATCTCAGAATGATGCTGTTCAACACATGCCTTTCATCGGATGTCCAGCTGGCTTTCAGACGTTTAAAGGGATAGTAAAGCTCTGAGTCTTCTTTATAATTTAACCTGTACAGCTATATTTAATTACTTACATTGCTGCACATTAACAAAAAAGATCCCCTTCCTGCCTCCCATTAGATCTGGAATCTGGTCGTGGGACTGGACGGATGCAGCAAGGAACAATCTTCATTCAGTAAGTGTAAGGAAAACCCTGTCCCTCTCTGCGCTCCATCTGGACCACATGGAGAGAATGAGTGACTCAGAGAAAGTGGCGGAAAGGGAAGCCTTTCGTCTTGAAGAGAGCTACATCACTGTAAGTAATTAAATATAACGCTACATGTTAAAAAAAAAAAAAAAAAAAAGACTCGGAACTTCACTTTAATAGAAGTATTATGATCCCTTTAATATAAGGTTCTTATAATAAACACATTCTATGGGGAGGTATTTGTTCAAAAGCAAACTGCAATGTGCAGCTTTAAAAATAAGCCAACCCTTTGAGTGCCAGAGAGGTATCCACTGCATTGCATACATCTCTGGCACTCAAAAGGGTTAAAGGAACCCTAATGACACCTAATAGTAAACCTTCACTTACCTTAATCTGGGCAGAAAATCCTGATGGCCATTATCAATCAATTTTGTGTGGATTGGTTCTCCAACATTAATATTAACCGGTACTCTATATAACATCCATGTGGGTAGACATGTTTCTTTTTGCTGGGCTCCTGCTCTCAATTCCTCCAACTAAAGTCTTTCTAGGAAGCCTTCAGTGCTTCAGGAGCTTGTTTTGTAGGAGTTTGTGACAAAAATAATGTCTGCCTCCATGGGCATGATATCTAGCACAAATTAAAGATTAATTCTGGTTAACCAATAGACACAGAGTTGAATTTTAGTGGCCATTAGAATGTTCTGCCCATATTAACCCTTTGAGTGCCAGAGAGGTATGCAACGCATTGCTCTGCAATGCGTTGCGTTCCCCTCTGGCACTCAAAGGGTTAAGGTGAATGAGGGCTTATTTTTCGCACAAGTTAGTGATCCTTCAACCGTTTGAATGCCAGAGGAGTACCCAATGCATTGCAAAGCAATGTGTTTGATATCCCTCTGGCACTCAACGGGTTAAGTTGGGGTGGGAGGATATGTGGCTATCCAGATTGTTTTGTTCTAAATCTCTCATCTTCCCATGGCTGGCTGAGGAAAATGGAAACTGTGATTCAACAACAGATGGAAAGTTACATGTTGCTCACCTCAGATTGATTAATTTCTATTCAGCAGGCCATTTAGAAATGGCAAAGTGATATTTTAAGATCTCAGACTAAAGTAAAGAATGCAGGACCCACATGTCTTGTAAAGTGCCCAATACCCATGAATTAGGAGCTAACCATATTGTCAGTATAACATCCTATTACCATTGTGGTATAGTCTAGGATTTCACCTCACTGGAAGAATCCATTTTGACAGGATTTGCATGATTGTCAGCTTATTCAAATGAAATAGTACTGGTTGGTAGACTTGTGCACGGGCAAAATTTTCGGTAAAATGTTTGATAAAGGGATCTATCTATCTATCTATCCATCTATCTATCTATCTATATATCTATGTATTAAGTTAATTTCACAATTTTACTGATTTCTGTGCAGTCCTTCAGGAGGAAGTTTTCATAAACATCGTTGGTTTAAACCTTTGAGTTCTAGAGAGGTCCTTTTGAGTTCTAGAGAGGTGTCCATGTGGGTTTATTATACAGTAAGATTAGTGTATTTTCTGTTCCAACAACAGTGAATGCATGGTTACCTCTTTTGCTGGAAAATAATGCCAGCCAACCTGTTTGCTCAGTTGGATTATTATTGTTTCCAAATCCAGTTTCTGCCAGCATTCCAATAAAATAATGGCTAGCTCAGTGATTCTCTGACCTGTCCTCAGTATACTTCAAAAGGCTATGGGAGTTATGCACTAAGGCATGATATATAATCCTATGTTATTCTATAAAGCCTACTCACTAAGATCTTCAAAGTTGGAGAAATTTTAGTGCATAGGCTCCATAGAATAACATAGGAACTGGAGATGTGATATCAATTGAGAAGACTTTATCATACTTTATCACCTCATTATTACACCCTAGTGCATCTCCCTCATGTCTTTAGGACTTCCATGCCTGACCACAGGTGTGTGGATGCTCAGTCATAGTAACATAGTAACATAGTAAATTAGGTTGAAAAAAGACACAAGTCCATCAAGTTCAACCTTCGCCTCATACCTCAGTAACTGAGAATTTTATAGCTTTCCTGCTACCAATTAAATTAATCTTTATCAGACCTTCCTGATCAGCCTACTGATAAACAGTATAACTCTGTATGTTCCCTTTTGAAAGAAATGTATCTAATCTTCTCTTAAATGTATCCATTGTATCTGCCATAACTACCTCCCTGGGCAATGAATTCCACAATTTGACAGACCTTACCGTAAAAAAACCCTTCCTCTGCTGAAGTTTAAACCTCCTTTCCTCTAATCTCAAGGGGTGTCACCTGGTCACCTGATCAGGCCTTGGAATAAATAGCTCACCGCAGAGATCCTTGTATTGACCTCTCATATACTTGTACAATGTGATAAGGTCTCCTCTTAGTCGTCTTTTCTCTAGAGTAAATAAACCAAGTTTGTTTAGTCGTTCCTCATATGTCAAGTCCTCCATTCCCTTAATTAATTTTGTTGCTCTCCACTGTACCCTCTCTAGTTCTAGTTTATCCTTTTTCAGAACCAGTGCCCAAAATTGCACTGCATACTCAAGGTGAGGTCTTACCAATGATTTGTATAATGGCAAATAAAGTTATCCACTCTTGCTTCAATACCTCTTTTTATGCAAGCCAGGACTTTGTTTGCCTTTGCTACTGCTGTTTGACACTGGTCACTGTTTCCAAGTTTGTAGTTGACAAGGATACCCAGGTCTTTTTCTAGCAACGAGTCACCTAAAATTATTCCATTAAGTTTATAAGTAGCCTTGGGATTGTTTCCTCCCAAATGCATGACTTTAAACTTCCCCACATTAAACTTTATATTCCACATGTTTGCCCAATCTGACATTGTATGTAAGTCCCTCTGTAGAGAGAAAATATCCTGTTCTGAATTAATGACTTTGCATAATTTAGTATCATCTGCAAATATTGATATTTTGCTTTCTCTATCTATTTCCAGGTCATTTATAAACATGTTAAAAAGCAGTGGACCTAATACTGGACCCTGAGGTACTCCACTCTCCACTTTAACTGTACTGGAGAATGTTCCATTTACAACCACACACTGTTCCCTATCCTTCAGCCAGTTTTGTATCCAATTGCAAAGGTTATCTCCTAGCCCCAATTTCCTTATTTTATACACCAGCCTTCTGTGTGGTACTGTATCAAATGCCTTTGCAAAGTCTAGATATACTACATCTACTGCCTTGCCATTGTCAAGGTTGCTGCTTACCTCCTCATAGAAGCTGAAAAGATTAGTTTGGCATGATCTATTCTTCATAAAACCATGTTGATTCGTGCTAATGATCTTATTTTTTGTGTTGTAATCCTGAATATAGTCCCTTATTATGCCTTCTAATAGTTTTCCCACTACAGAGGTCAAACTCACTGGTCTATAATTCCCAGGTTCTGTTTTAGTTCCCTTCTTAAATAGAGGCACTATGTTAGCTCTTCGCCAATCCTGTGGCACTGAGCCTGTGGTAATAGAATCTTTAAAGAGTAAATATAGAGGTTTTGCTAACACTGCACTAAGTTCCTGAAGAACCCTTGGATGTATACCATCAGGACCCGGTGCTTTGTCAGTCTTAATTTTGTTCAGTCTTCCCATGACATCTTCTTGAGTTAACCCAATATCTATTAATTGTATTTTTTTATTTGTTACTTGCGGAGGCTCTTCTACCATTCCTTGCTCCCTTGTATATACTGATGCAAAGAAAGTGTTTAAAACATCGGCCTTTTCCTTATCCTCACTAACCAACTCACCCATCTCATTTTTGAATGGTAAAATGCACTCCCTCTTAAGTTTTTTGCTATTTATATATTTAAAAAACTTTTTTTGGATTAGTCTTGCTTTCCCTTGCAATTCGAGTTTCATTATCTATTTTTGCTACCCTAATTGCCTTTTTGCAATCTTTGTTGCACTCCCTGTATTTTAAGAAAGATTGTTCAGTTCCTTCTGACTTAAATAATTTGAATGCTTTTTTTTTCCTTGCCATTTCCTTCTTTACATGTGCAGTTAACCACATTGGCTGTGACTTACTTCTTTTGCACTTGTTCCCCATTGGTATATACAGTTGGGTACATTTCTGCAACCTAAATTTGAATTCTGACCATTTTTCCTCAGTATTTTTGCCTTTAAATAAAATATCCCAGTCTATGTGTTGCATTGAGGCCCTTAACAATTTGAAGTTCGCTTTTTTAAAATTAAGAGTTTTGGTTGAACCTATACATTTTTGCTTTGCCAGACAGATCTCAAATGTAACCATGTTGTGATCACTGTTTCCCAAATGTTCTCTTACCTTAATATTGGATATCATTTCTGTGTTATTAGTGATCACTAGGTCCAATACATTGTTATTTCTTGTCGGCGCTTCCACCATTTGTGACATGTAGCTTTCACGAAGCGTGTTCAAAAACCTGCTACCCTTAGCACTCTGACAGGTCTCATTTTTCCAGTTGATATCTGGATAATTAAAATCTCCCATAATTATAGTATGCCCAAACTGGGCCCAAATGCCCAAAACCCTCCTTCCTACACCATTGCTTGAGCCATGCATTAAGCTCCCTGAGCTCCCTCTGCCTACCTGCACTGGCGCATAGCACAGGTAGTATTTCAGAAAATACTACCTTAGAGGTCCTTGCCTTAAGCTTGCACCCTAAATCCCTGAAATCATTCTTTAGGGATCTCCATCTTCCTCCTATTTTGTCATTGGATTCAATATGTATCAAGACAGCTGGATCACTTACAGCCCCTCCCAATAATCTGTCAGCCCTGTCCGCAACATGCCGAACCCGAGCACCCGGGAGACAGCATACTGTTTGGCATTCACGTTCCTGGCGGCAGATTACCCTATCTACCCTCCTAATAATAGAGTCCCCTATTACCACCACTTGCCTTGGTTTCTGCCTGCTCTGCATCCCATCTAGCCTGGAAGGAGGACTGTTCCCCTGGCTGCTAGAGGAATCAGCCCTCTCCAGTGTTGCCAATTCTGAGCAATTCTCATCAACATCTTCACACAATCTTGCAAATCTGTTGGACTGAGTCAATTCAGAACTGGCCTTCCTCTTCCTCTGCCCACTACCTCCCCTCTTTACTGTTACCCAGCTGCCTACCTGTCGCTCCTCATCTTCAACTCCACCCTCTTCACCACTAACCCCACATACTACCTGCTCTGTGAGTTCTAAACTCCTTTCCAGGTTTCCAATGTCTCGCAATGTTGCAATATTTCTCTCCAAATCCAATATCTTAGACTCTAAAGAGAAAATATGCTCACACTTGGCACAGCGGTATGACCCCTGGAACGATTGCTCCAAGTGTTCAAACATGTGACAAGATGTGCACTGCGTGAGATTGGCTAACCTGCTATCACTCATGCTTGGTTTTACAATTGAAATAGCTTTATATTATCCTGTAATGCTCACTATATGGTAAGTAACCAACCTTAAATGCAATAAATACTTTGAAATGATAGTCACCAGATTCCTTCTAACTCTTCACCTGGAACCAGTCACCAGTCATTATGATTAACTCACCTGGGTTCAAACAGGGAAAGGCTCATTTTCTTCAGAGCATTGAAGACTTTCTAGCATTTAATGGAGGAGATAATTTCTTCAGTGATATAATGTTCCCATTCACTATGTTATTCTATGGAGCCGGTGCAGTGACTCCATAGTATTAGATAGAATTTGGAGAAGAGTTTTCACTGGAAAAGTTATCTCCACTTTATCCCCTCTTTATCACACCATAGTGCATCTCCCCCCATGAGTTAAAAGCACGATTTAGCCTTGGTTCACTCTGACAACTTTGTTTCAAGATGTTTCAGACGTTATCCTTTTGCGTGCAGGAGAGGTATACAATATATTGAACTGAAATATACTACATTTTAATTAGAAACCTGTTACTGCAACAAAGTTTCCAGAGTGACCTACGAGTTAAATGAATGGGCATTTGTATTTCTTCTTTATGATGCAGTTGGTTTACTCCAGAATTACCCACGTTCTGAAATGTATTGATTCTGTGATAAGGCAGAAATTTTACGTATTTTCTATGTTCTGGAATTTTCATAGGAAATTTGGGAAATTGCTAATTATAAGTGAAAATTCACACACTCCCTAGCAATGAGTTTCACTGGTCTTCCATGGGAGCTCCAATGCCAATGCAATGTCATCATGTCACCACTGCGTGAAAAAGAGAACTTCCATGGAATCATAATGGGACCAAAGACTAGGGGTGGGCAAAGGTCCCACTGTGTTCCTGTGAATGAAATCAGCGAAAACCACATTGTTGTCTGTTTTTTCAAGGGAAAATCTGCTTTAAATCATTAAAATATTTGCATTTTTCACCCATTGGCAAAAATTCTTTGACATTTTTTCAATGGATAGAACATTTCCTCCAGTTGATTTATGTGTTTTTCTCCTATTCGCTATAAAAACGTGACATATTTGCGAAAGTGAAACACATTAGAAGCAACTACAGAGCAAGGTAGACAAGCTGTGCTGTTCTGCTATGATTTGTTTAGAAAATTAAGTTAGGTGAGGCTCATAGTGACTGCTATCACTATGAGAAAGTTTAAAAATAATAATAGGAAGAATCGGAAGGACCCTTATGTGTCCACTGAGTCTGAAGAGTAGGAAGTGAGCATTACAGAACCAATGCTGGCCAGTCCACCTAAATCACCCCTAGGGATCTTGGGGAAATTAATGTCAAGGGAGCAAGAAAAGGGTAGTAGTGAGAGCAGGACAGGTCAGCTGCCTGTACCTGCTGCCAGATGTGCTGCAACTTCTGCCAATGCTGAACCTGCTGCCACTCATACTGTGCCTGTTGTCAGATGTGCTGCCCCTGCTGCCACCAGTGCTGAACCTTTTGCCAGTGTGTCTTGTAATACTCAGGAGGGGTGAAGAAGATGATGATGCCAAGTGTGACAGCAGGGGACCTTAAGTCACACTTGTCATCCCCAAGCAGTCCTGTCAGTGCTAGTACTACTACTAAGAAGGTCCAGCAGCCTGTTAGTGTTAGGAGTGAAGGAGGGGGTAATCATCATATTACTAGTGACTGTGAGGAGGAAGACTCTGCGGCTGAACTTTATGTGGTTGGTATAAGCAGTAGAAACAGTAATGGTGAAGCAACAGGTGAGACTAGAGTTAGGGGAATAATTTCAGAGCATCCAGACTACCGGTCAAGGGAGCCCACACCATTCCCCTGGCCCTGGGAGTCCCCTTCCCTTCAAGACATTGTCCAGGTGGAACATTATACTGAAGAAGCCAAAACTGGTGGATAGCAGGCCAGCAATAATACTACCACCACCAGGAGCACAGATCAGCTACCTGTGCCTGCTGTCAGTGTTGCCAGTCTGCATTCTTCACGTTACCAAGAAATGGCAAGTGTGACATTAGGGGACCCTCTGTCACATTTCTATTCACCTCCTCCAAGCAGCAGTGAGATGGTGGTGATGATGATGATGCTGGAGAAG
The DNA here is from genome assembly GCA_037306005.1 of Rhinophrynus dorsalis. Classification (NCBI taxonomy): domain Eukaryota; kingdom Metazoa; phylum Chordata; class Amphibia; order Anura; family Rhinophrynidae; genus Rhinophrynus; species Rhinophrynus dorsalis. The sequence continues at coordinate 470,109,269 of CM074720.1, forward strand.
CTGGGGTGGAAGAGTAACTGATGGCCTTTTTAGTCCAAACTGAGAAGGAATGGGAGACAGGGATGAGGATGGGCATCACCACCAGCAGCAGTGAGCTTTTGGAATTTGTGGAATTTGAAACTGTTGCAAGGGCAGCAAGATGCTAAGGAGCAGGCTAGTGTGCCACAGTCCACCATGGACACAGTGGGAATGGAGTCAACAAGTGATGACTAGGACAGGTTACACTTGCCAGAAGCATCAAAACTCCTGGTCCTAGTTGCAGTGCTGATTCTGACTCAGTAGCAGCAACAGCAGCAACATCATCCTCTGCCCCAGACAGTGAAGGTGAATGTGGAGGACAAGAAGAAAGAGGCCATTCTTCTCCACCTATCCCCTGAAGTAATGGGTGTGGGGCTATTTTTCTCCGGGGGCAGGCACAGTGCAGTCATCTCCAATGGCACTGTGCACAATTTGTGACAAGTCAGTGAGAAGGGGAAAGGAGGGAACATGCTCTGGCACAACTGCTCTGATAACACACATGAAACACAGACACCATGACAATTATGTCAAACATGTTGAAGCCAAACAGCCATCACAGAAATCAAGCACCACTGTTGCTGTACCCCCTGACTCTCCAGAAAGACAAGAATAGTCAAGGCAGAGATCAAACAGGAGAAATAATAGAGAAATCCAGGCAGAGACTAGAAGTTCAATGATGAGAGAAACAACTAACTCTCCATCAACTTCTTCCTCTAGGGTAACTAGTACATCTCCTGCCAATCCACTTCGTTCATCATTACCTCACCTGCCAAATGATAGCCACTCTGTAGATGTTAGGATGTGGCAGTTCATGTTCACCCATTGCATATTCTGTGGTGAACTGACCACACATGGCAGTGTGGTGGAGGAGAATCGCAAGCAGTGCATCAAAGGACATCTGAGGAGATTCCATCTCACAGAATAAGCTGGTGACAGGGAGGGTTCATCATTACTATTAAACTGTCAGTAAGTTGTCATATGTCCTTAGCGGGGTGTGGACAAGGGGTATATTGACAGAAGCAGACTTGTTTTATGGTGTCATTGTGTTTGGATACAATTGTGCCAGGTGTTATTTACCATACACACTGTGCACATTGCAGTTTCTGATGAGAGGCACAGTTCCTGATCTCAAGAGAAAAAATTCTATTCTAGTAACAATACACCCATGTGTGACGGAACTCCACTACCCTGACCGGGTAGCTCTGCCAACCTGTGCTCCCTGAACTTGGGGATGCACCCACCGATCTCTCCATCCACCCAAACCACTAGTTGCAATGTAGTGTAGGGTGAAAATAAGAACTCTTTATTGAAGAACAAACAGGGTTTATATACACACATAAATGGGTTATCAACACACATTAGAATACAATAGGATCCAAGTTACTGCACACAACATATGGGAATACAACGGGGTGCCTGAGTGAGCACAATTGAGCTTACATATAACTCAATCACATGTTGGAATACAATGCATTTCACTCCCCCTGTACCTTCCCCCAGCAATAAGATCCAAGTTACTGCACACAGAACAACAAGGTGAAATTCCCTGAACAAATACACTACCCTAGCTGGATAGTCTGTAGAGGTCTGGATTGGGCAGACCAGACTGGGTTTCCTGGTCACCCTGTGCGTCTGAAGATTTGAAGGCTAGGGGAGAGTCTGATGGGGCGGGGGAGGGAATTCCAGAGCTGAGGTGCAGCACAGGAGAGATCCTGTAGGCTGGAGTGGGAGGATGTGATAAGAGCTGTGGAGAGCAGAAGGTTGTGTGCAGAGCGAAGATGGTGAGTGGGAGTGCATTTGTAAATGAGAGATGAAATATAGGGGGGTGCGGTGTTAGTGAGGGGCAGGGCTTTATAAGTTAGTACCAGGATTTTGAATTTAATCCTGTATGCTAATGGGAACCAGTGTAGGGACTGACAGAGGGGTTTGGTGTTAGGGAAGCGATGAGTGAGGTAGATTAGGCTTGCAGCAGAGTTCATTATGGACTGTATTGCCCTTAGTCGGGTGAGAGGAAGGTCAATTAGTAATGAGTTACAGTAGTCAAGACGGGACATTATGAGTGTTTGGATTAGAATTTTGGTAGTGTCTTGTGTGAGAAAGGGTCAGATTCTAGAGATATGGCAGAGGTGGGGGCAACATGAATCACTAAATCCTTAGTGATTTTTGAGGGATGTGGCTCATCATGTCCTTAGCAGTAAAGTGGACAAAGAAATCTAAATATCAGGAATGTGGAAAACTTGTCACCATGGGAAGATAATCAGCAATAAAACAGGGATCTCCTGTGAGAATTACATTTCTACTGAGCTTATCTGTGCAACTTGTGAGTGCATGCATTCTGGTGTGGTGAAGTAGTGATGAAGTATGTGTGCATGATGATGTGTGCAAAGGAAGGTCAAGAATGCAACACAGGAGCAGATGAATGTACTCTAAGGTTTGCCCTTTAATTTCAGTGGGTTTAATTACAAAAGTATGCTTCATCTGGTTTTCCTCCCCACAGGAATTTCCACAGAAATTTCAGAGGGAAGGAACAGGGACCCTCTGGATATACCTAGTTTTTATAATCCTGTTGTTTTGACACATAATGTATCCACCTTCTTAGAATATCAGTCTTCCTGAACTAGAGGAATTCATCAAAGTACACTCATTCTGTACAAATCAAAGAAAAAAAGCAATATTGTTTTTAGGAAATATTCATGCACCATTACATATGAGACAACTGCCCCTTCTTCCACTTCTTCCATTTCTGTAACCTCAGACTCAGCTGTTTTATCCCATAACAGTGCTATTTTGGCTCACCTCTGGGAACTCTGAATCTTACTGTAGCTTTTTTATTTGTCTGTTTGACTAATAATGATTTTGTAACTTTGCCATCTCCCTTTTAGCCATTGCATCTGAGAGCCCAGCTTCTGGCAGTGTTTAGTAACAGTGGTAAATGCTTAACAGATGCACTTAACCCTTTGGGCCTCATGCACAAAAGGAAAGAGTAGCTTGTTGTTGATTTTCATTGTACGGCACATAGCTTCACAATTGTTTAGACTCCCATCTAGCACTCATAAGGCCTAATGCACAAGAGAACATGTAAGCAATTATGAAACAAATAACTGCATCATAGGGGACAATAACAATTACCTCAAATACCATTGGTTTAACCCTTTGATTGTCAGTGAGGTATGCATCACATTGAGTTAAATGGGAATTTTGTAATTCTTAATCTGTATTGTCCAAATTCCAACCAAATATCTTTCCTAGTGAAATTCCTACCTCTTCTTGAAGATTTTCATGAGGGTAGACTTATTGGAAGTGGCAATTTCAACCTTTAAATTATCATATATTAAATGTATTTGTAACAAACTTGCTGACATCCTTTTAGTAGAAACCTGGAGAGCTCTTAACCCCTCTGTCAGAGACTACACCTTCATTTCTATGTATTTATCTCTCAATATTTTCTTCACTATCTTAACTCCTCTCACATTGATTCGATCTCTCAAACAGGTCATTCTCCCATTTGGTTTTCCTTCTCCCACCTGGAGATCATTGACCCATCTATCTTCTGGTGTCTTAATGTGAATCTTCTACACAACCCTGATGACCTTGCCTTCTTTCGCCACAGTATAGAAGAATACTTTTCTTTTAATTCCTCTCCTGAAATACCAGATCCAATCATGTGGGAAGCCCACAAGAGTATCATGAGAAGCCTTTTCATTTAGCTTAGTGTACTCAAGAGAAAGGAGAAATGGAGGCAAATTGATCTTCTGCTCTCCAAGATCCATAATCTTGAAACCAAACATAGAAAGTCCCTCTCTGCAGGAGAAATCTCGGAGATAACCAAATAGAGAAGATCTTAATGACATACTTAATTGAGACAATTAAATTGCACATGTGGCTAAAATACCATCAGTACATTTCACATAATAAATGTCAGGAACTACCATATACCTGTAGGTAGTTCGCTTTCAGGAGCTGGAACCCAGTCGGAGGGAGGAGCACATCTGTGCAGAACCACACTAATGAGAAGCCTAAAAGTAAAAACAGAGCCCTCACAGTAGGAGCATGCATGTGGCAAATACAGAAAATGCAGTATTGGAATCAGCAGACATAGGCGTAGTCACAGGCAGGTCTGGGTCAAGGTAGGCAGCAACAGTTCAGAAGTCTAAGATCCAGGCAGAGGTCAGAGCAGGCAGCAAAGGTTCATAGGCTACAAACAAGCCAATAGGCAGGAAACCAGTAGCAATCAATCAGGAAACAAGGCTGAGTTCCTGGTCAGGCTCAACCAGATACAGCTGGAGGCAAATAACCAACGGGAGTTTGGAGGCAGACCCATGATACAGAGAAAATAGGGGGAACAACAGGACAACTGCTAGAGAATAGCCACTTGACAAGAGATTCTTTGGTGGCAGCAGAGGTCGCCAGTACAATCCCAAGGAGAGACAAGTCCAGTGGCAGTCTGCCATCCAGAGTAACGACCCTGACAATAAATGTGCAAATCCCTCGCCCACTTTATGTAACAGCGAATATGTTAAACTAGTATCCATATGATTCAGTCTAGTTCAGGTCTCCCGCTCAAAACCTTCTTGAAAATAGCTGAGGAATTTAGTACGGGTGGGTGAAAGTTGTCGCCTTGTTCCCTCGGGAAATTTCACGAAAACCACGTTGTTATCCGCTTTTTTGTGGGAAAATTCTCTTTAAAACTAGCGGTTAAAATTTTCAAATTTTTTGCCCATTGACCAAAATTTTTCGCCATTTTTTCAATGGCTAGAAAGTTTCCACCCATTGATTTACGCTATAAAAATGTGACGTTTTCGCTGAAGGCAGACACAATAGAAGCAGCTACAGAGCGAGATAGACGTGCTGTGCTGTTCTCTTGGGATATTTTGCAAAAAGTGAGGCAGGAGACGCTCATAGTGACTCCTATCACTATGAGCAGGGTAAAAGATAATCAATGAAGGAGCTAGAAGGACCATTATGTGTCCACTGAGTCTGAGGAGGAAGGGACCACTACTGTACCAATGCTGTCCAGTATCTTGGGGATCTTGGGGAATTTAATGGGACGGGAGGGAGAAAAGGGAATGGGAAGGGAAGGGAGGGAGAAAAGGGTAGTACTAGTGAGAGCAGGACAGGTCAGCTGCCTGTGCCTGCTGCAAGACGTGCTGCCCCTGCTGCCAGTGCCACCATTGCTGTACCTGCAGCCACTAGTGTTGTACCTGCTGTCAGATATGCTGCCACTAGTGTTGTTGAACCTTCTGCCAGTGCTGAATCTGCTGCCAGTGCTAAACCTACTGCCAATGCTGAACCTGCTGCCAGTGCTAAACCTGCTGCCACCAATACTTTGCCTGCTGCTAGTGTTTCTTGTAGTACTCAGGGGGGAAGGTGAAAATTATGCCATGTGTGACAGCAGGGGACCCTCTGTCACATTGCTTGTCACCTCCTCCAAGCAGCAGTGAGATGTCTGGAATAGAGCAGCAGCATGTAGGGACTAGTGGAGGTGGTGTTGGAGAAGCTGGGATGGAAGAGACATTGATGGCCTTTGTAGCAGAAACTGAGAAGGAATGGGAGACAAGGGTGAGGATGGGCATACCACCACCACTAACAGTCAGCTTTTGAAATTGCAAATGCTCTAACTTCTGCTGCTGCTGAGATGAAAGGGAAGAAGGGTGCTGAGGAGCAGGCTAGTGTGCCACAGACCACCGTGGACACAGTAGTAATGAGGTCAACAAGTGATGCGGGACTAGGACAGGTTCCACTTGCCAGCAGTAGCAATACTCCTCTTGATCCTAGTTGTAGTGCTAAATCTGAGGCAGTAGCAGCAACAGCAGCAACATTATCCTCTGCCACGAAAGTGAAGGGGAATGTGGAGGACAAGAAGAAAAAGGCCATTCTTCTCCACCTGTTCCCTATCCCTCCCCCCAGTAGTCTTGAGTGTATGACTATTATTCTATCGTCTGGCAGGCACAGTGCAGTCATCATCAACAATGGTACAGTGCAAAATTTGTGAAAAGTTAGTGAGAAGGGGAAAGGAGGGAACACACCTTGGCACAACCTCCCTGATTACACAAGTGAAACACAGACACCATGACATTTACTCCAAACATGTTAAAGCCAAACACCCGTTATAGAAATCTAGTACCACTGTTACTGTAACCCCTGACTCTCCAGAAAGGTGGAGATTAAAGAGGAGGAAGAATAAAGAAACCCAGATAAAACAGAACCAACTAGCTCACCATCAATATCACCTTCTTCCTTTAGGATAACAAGTACATCTCCTGCCAATTCACCTCATTCATCGTTACCTCCCCCACCAAATGATAGCCACTCTGTTAATGTTAGGATATGGCAGTTCATCTCTACCCATTGCACACTGTGTGGTGCACTGACCACACATATCAGTGTGGGGAGGAGAATCGATACCAGGTCATCAGGTGGCATCTGAGGAGATTCCATCCTGCAGAATATTCTAGGATTCTGGCAGGGAGGGTTCATCATTACTATTAAACTGTCAGCAAGTTGTCATGTGTCCTTAGTGGGGTCTGGACAAGGGGTACAGTGACAGTGGCAGAACTTGGTTTCTGATGTCATGGTGTTTGGATACAGTTGTGCCCCCAGATGTTATTTACCACACACACACACACACAAACAAACACACACACACACACACTGTGCACATTGCAGTTGCTGATGGAAGCCACAGTTCCTGTTCTCAAGGGAAAAATATATATTCTAATAACAACACACCCATGATGATTTTGGAGGAGGAGCAGGTGGGGAAGATTTAATGGTCAACTTGTTATTTTCTCCACATATACTGGGGGCTACTTAGTCTTCTGCTACGGCCTCAGGCTCATCACTGTAGACAGTCGTGACAAGTGGAACCTTCATCATCCATCTTATGTTACTGTTATTGTTGATCCAATTCCCTTTCAGCTGCCTAATAATCCTGCTGCTTAAACAAACTAGTCCTACAAAATAAACAATTTTTTTGGGGGGGGTTGTTTCTAATAAGCCTAAGTCCTAAAAATCAATGTTTCCTTAGGGCATGTGCCAAAGTAGCTTAAGTGCTACAAATCAATGTTTCCTTAGGGTTTGTTCCAAACTAGCTTAAGTCCTACAAATCAATGTATCTTCAGGGCTTGGGCCTCTAACAAGTCTAAGCCCTGCAAAGGCCTCTAACAGCAAATCAAACAAATCATCCTCTACACAATACTCTATCAAGTATCAGTCCACCCCAGTGGCAGCTTATGTCAGGGGGGTTCCTGTCTCCATTACTTTAAATACAAATCTCTTATTTTATTTTATTGATTTATTTTTTTATTAACTGTCTCCCAATAGCAGTCAAGAAAGCCCCCCAAAACAAATTCCCTGTTCAAATGATTCATTCATACATCAACACAGACACCCTCCTCAGACCCCTTTATATCATGTCTTATGGTTTTTCTTTTATTTTATTTAGGATTTATTTTTTATTAAGTGCCCCCCAATCCCAATAAACAACCCCCCAAAAACATTCCCCGTTGAACTGATTCTTTCCCCACAACCTACCAACACATGCACCCTCATGCCCCTTTTATACAATGCCTTTGGGAAATAAAATATTATTTGTATTGTGTTGTGTGTAACTTCTATATTCCTATTGATTCCAATGGGCGAAAAAAGCGGAAAAAGCTGAAAATCAGCACTTTTCACTGGAAGTTTTTCTCCAAGTGGAAAGTGCCGTTTTTCGCCAGTTTCAGTTTGAGGCAGAAAGTTTTGCCCATCCCTACAATTTAGGAACTTCTATGATAACCTCTATAATCTAAAAAAGAGAGTGTGACTTACCATCTGATGAATGGAAACACAGATTCCACAATTTTCTTTCCAGAGAAAAGGTTCATGCACTCAGTCCACGGGATAAATTAATTTTGGAATCCCCCATTTCAGAAACTGAAATCACACAGCTATTAAATCAATGACTCTCAGAAAAAGTCTGGGCTCTGATGGCTTTCCACTCCTTTGCTATTTATCTAGCTAACTGCCCCCTCCTCCTCAAGGATTGGAAGTAGACATAGTTGTTATCCTTAAACCTAAAAAAGATCCTTCACTGTATAGCAACTACCATCCTATCTCCTTACTTAAGATGGACCTGAAGATAGTCACAAAAATTTCAGACGCTCACCTTAGACCTTTCTTACCAAACTTAGTTCATCCTGATCTGAGCAGCTTTGTTCCTGGCAGGGAAGCTAGACACAATACAACTACCACAATTTCACTTATTCACCCTGCGATTAGTAAATGGATCCTTACGATTTTTCTGTCAACCGATGCTGTGAAATCATTCAATAGGATAGAGTGGAACTACATATCTGAGATCCTTAAAAACTCTGGGATTGGCCCTTCAATGCAATCAGGCATTATGACCTTGTACTCCAAGCCCTATGTGAGGGTATTAGCTAACTGTACCCTGTCTGAATCTGAATGTAGCTGAGTCAATTGCAACAGAGTATCATTGGGAATGCGGAACTGTGCTAGTACTCCAGCACATTGCAACGCCTATGAGGCTGCATTATATCTTAAAGTCATGAATGAAATACAATGTGTTTAAGAATAATAGAAAAATTGTGTCAGAGTGCATAAATCCCTCTATAACTGTGTCATCCATGGTCAGTTTGCTGTAAGCCTCTTCACCCCCGCAAGTAGAGTAGAAGTCAGAGCTGTGCTGTGCCGGTACACATTGCAACGCTGAATCGGCAGTGTTTAATGAAAAAATCATGAATGAATCTCATCCTCTTTTGGGGTATAAATGATGGAGAGTTCTCTTAAATAAGATATCCATGTAAGCATTTATGATTCTGCGGGTAAGATCCAGCGAGTGCTAGAACGCTGTGTCAGAACCTCTGCATATAGCAGTAAAGCGGCTTTGTTAAATTTAAAAGTCCTGAATGGGACCCATGACTTTGTGGGTCTGGTCTATGAAAAAGTTGTTTTTTTTAATAACAAATGTGTCACATTCCAGTATAAATACCGTTGAATTGATGTGTTAATCTTGCAATACAAAATACGAGGGCATGTCGAAAAAAATAGGAGAAGAAACATGTTACAGAGCTTCCATGACTTTCTTTCACCATTTAAAGTCATGGGAGAACTGTAATTCGAATTTTAAAGGGGGGGGGTTTAATATGTTGAATGTACAATATTTGTCAAATAAATTTGGTGAAAGAAAGCACTGTAAGTCGGATTTTAAAAGGGGGGGTTAATAGGTTGAAGGGGGCACTCTATGTCGGATTTCTAGGCTGCATACTATATTTTGTACTGCTTTTGTGCAAACAACAATGGTTTTGAAACCGTTATTATGGCTTCTACGCCTTAAACCCTGAGGGGCTGAATTTCCAACTTAAAATGTATAAACAAAACAGGCGCTAATACTGAGCGTGGGTAATAGGATACTACTTGAACATTGTTTTTAATTGTTTCCCATGGGCTCTTTTTTGACTGGCAGTATGTATAATTACCGCTGATTTTGTTTTCACTAAAACTGACTTAAAAATACACAGCGCCTGTTTTTTATTAGCGCTGGTAATAGAACTGAGCCTGAAATCTCTTGACACCTTGCAATCTCTAACACATAACAGGACCTTTATTCCACAGGAAATTTGAAAATGTTCAGATCCCTTGGTGGCCCCTTCTTCAGATCCAACATTGGATCAGAGCAGTAACCCAAAATTGGTTGCCCCTTTGAGAATTCACATTCTATGAGAAAGTCATATCCAACACCCCTACTTCTTTACTCCCTCTTTCCTTCTGCTACTCTCTTGTCTGTAGTACCCAGCATTGCCTGAAGCCTTGCTTTCTCCTTGCCTGGGAAAGTGAACTAGATACTTCCTTAGACATGACTGACTGGGCGTCAATCCTTTGCCTCAAATACAAAACAACCTGAGATGCAAAAACTCGAGAGCTGAATTACACGGTACAATTAGAGTGCTGCTTTGCCTCCTCCTCCAGTTTAAGCTGGAGATGTCAAGCTCAACCTTCTCCATGTTACATATTACCTAAATAAAAGCTCTTCAACACACATCACCTTTATTACAGCATGTGTCTCTTGCTTCACATCAGTATGTCACTCTTTGGAATTATTTAATTTTCTCTGTCATTAATGCCTGTTATGTCTATCTTGCTTTCAATAAAGCTATGAAAAAAATACAATAAAATATTGAAAAAACAGTTGACCAAACTTCTTGTGTAACTATGGCAACAGGGGAGAGCACCTCTGCTGGTGATCCCACTTATGGTTTTCATTCATATTTCCTTCAGTATGCTCTGACGTAATCAGTAGGGATAGGCAAAACTATTCTCCTCAAACTGAAATCGACGAAAAATGCCACTTTCTACTTGGCAAAAAATTTCCAGCGAAAAGTGCCGATTTTCCACTTTTTCAGCTTTTTTCATCTAGCTCATTCCATTGAAATCAATGGGAACATTGAAGTTACACACAAAACAAATATTATTTTATTTCTAAAAGGCATAGTATAAAAGGGGCATGAGGGTGCCTGTGTTGGTTGGGTGTGGGGAAAGAATCAGTTGAACAGAGGATGTTTTTTTGGAGGGGTAGTTTACTGGGATTGGGGGGCAGTTAATAAAAAAAATCCCTAAATACAAATAAGAAACCCTATAAGACATGGTATAAAAGGGGTCTCAGGAGGGTGCCTGTGTTGGTGGGTAGAGTCTGGGGAATTAAACAGTTGAACAAGGAATTAGTTTTGTGGGGGTTTCTTGACTTGTATTGGGGGTACAGCTAATAAAAAAAACAAATAAATAAGAAATTTGTGTGTAAAGGAACCCCCTGACATAATATGTCACTGGGGTGGACTGATACTTGACTTGATAGAGTATGTGGTAGAGGATGATTTGTTAGATTTGTTATTAGAAGCCCAAGCCCTGAGGAAACATTGATCTGTAGGACTTAGACTTGTTAGAAACAACCCCCCAAAAATATTTGGTGGGGGAAGTAACGATGAACGAGGTGGACTGGCAGAAGATGTAGTTGTTACTGTACAGGAAGAAGGTGATGTTGATGTCAAGCTAGTTGTTTCGTCAGTCAAGGAACTTCCAGTGTCTGTCTGGATTTCTTTATTCTTCCTCCTCTTTAATCTCCGCCTTGCCTCTTGTTGCCTTTCTGGAGAGTCAGGGGGTATAGTAACAGCGGTGCTAGATTTCTGTAAAGGGTATTTGGCTTTAACATGTTTCACATAAATTTCATGGTGTCTGTGTTTCACGTGTTATATCAGGGAGGTTGTACCAAGGTATGTTTCCTCCTTTCCCCTTCTTGCTGACTTGTCACAAATTTTGCACAGTGCCGTTGGTGATGATGACTGCACTGCAAGAGAAAAATAGTCCCACACCCATGACTTCCGGGGGGAGGGAACATGTGGAGAAGAATGGCCTCTTTCTTCTTGTCCTCCACATTCCCCTTCACTGTCTGTGGCAGGGAATAATGTTGCTGCTGTTGCTGCTACTGCCTCAGATTCAGCACTACAACTAGGACTGCTGGCAAATGAAACCTGTCCTAGTCCCGCATCACTTGTTGACCCCATTCTCATTGTGTCCACAATGGTCTGTGGCAAACTAGCCTGCTCCTCAGCATCCCATCATCAAGTTCAGCTCCAGAGTCTTCCTCCTCACAGTCACTAGTAATATAAGGATATTGATTACTCCCTCCTTCACTCCTAACAATAAGAATATGCTGGACCTTCTTAGTACTAGCACTGACGGGACTACTTGGGGATGGCAAGTGTGACTTATGTTCCCCTGCTGTCACACTTGGCATCATTTTCTCCTCCCCTTCCCCTCCTGAGTATTACAAGACACACTAGCAGTTTCAGCACTGGTGACAGCAGCTTCAACACTGGCAGCAGGCACAGCAGTGGTGGCACTGGCAACAGAGGCAGCACGTCCGACAGCAGGCACATTATTGGTGGCAACAGGTTCAGCACTGGCAGCAGGCACAGCGCTGGTTTCAACAGGGACAGCAATGGTTGCAGCAGTGGCAGCACATCTAGCAGCTGGCAAAGGCAGCTGACCTGTCCTGCTCTCACTAGTACTACCCTTTTCTCCCTAACTTCCCATTCCCTTTTCTCCCTCCCTTCCCATTAAAATCTCCAAGATCCCTTGAGTTGATTTAGTAGAACTGGACAGTATTGGTCCAGTAGTGCTCACTTCCTCCTCCTCCTCAGACTCAGTGGACACATAAGGGTCCTTCCAGCTCCACCACTGATTATTTTTCAACCTGTTAATAGTTGTAGAATTCACTATGAACCTCTCCTGCCTCAATTTTGCCAAAATATCACAGAACAACACAGTACGTCTATCTCGCTCTGTAGCTGCTTCTATTGTGTTTGATTTCTGAAAATACATCACGGTTTTATAGCGAAAAGGCGAAAACCACATAAATCAGTGGGTGGAAACTTTCTAGCCATTGAAAAAATTGCGAAATTTGTCCAGCGGGTGGAAAATGTGAAAATTATAATCACTAGTTTTAAAGCAGATTTTCCCATGAAAAAGCAGACACCAACGTGGTTTGAGCAGAATTTCTCACGGGAACACGGCAACAACTTTCGCCCATCCCTAGTAGTCAGTTGTGGGGACTGCAACGCTCATCATTCCTGATAGCTGAAGGTCCACTAAATAACTCCTCCTGGCTTAAAGGATAGGGTTGGTAGATCATCTCTTTAAAATCAGTTGCATATAAAAATGCACTATGTAGGCCTGCAGTGATGATTACTTGGATACAATGGTTTCCATGTAGCCATGATGTGTACACTTTTTTCACATTGCATTTTAAAATGATGATCTGAAAACCCTATTAATGGAACACTAACTAACTAAAAATTAAATTGGGTTATATAATTTTAAATATCATATATTTTAAGCTAGGATCTGTAAAAATTACTTTGTTAAATCTTTAAAATCCATTCCTGAACATGCAATTTTAATGCATATGTAGAGTGTCCTATTTATGTATCAGCTTGATAATTTTGTTAGTGCTCATTGTCATGAGTGTCAAGCTTTAACACAGTTAATTTACTGAGATTAGTGCCCACAAATCTTGGGCTCAATTCAATTAGAGCGGCTAATTCATTCATTATGGCCGAAATGAGTTCCGGCTGGTACACACATCGTTTTACCATCGGAATTCAATTCCTTGCACCACAATGATTGTTGGTCGCCAAAACTCTTCTTGAGGCCTAACATTTTTGTTTCCACAACTCACTCTAAATAGCATGAATAATGGGAACATCAAAGGAAACTAGCTAATTCTCAATGTCAAACATCAACTGTGAGCTAGTAACACAGTCACCCTCCACAACCCTTCCTAAATACTAACCCTAAAACTAACCACCTGGCCCTACACTACAACTAACATTATCAATACAGTTAAATAAACTCCTATCCCTAACACTATCCCATGGCCCATTCCCCATGGCTGTAACAATAAACACTTACCTTGAAGTCCAAGTACAGTGATGTCTTCTTTACCTTGGTCTTCCTTTGTCATCTTCTCCATGTCTTCTTTAATTCTTCTAATTCTTCTGTAAATCTTTTTCTTTCTTCTTTAATTTTTCTTTAAGTATAATAAGATAAAAATGAAATAATATCCCCCATTTATTTCTATAGCCGCCACCATTAGTAAGGGAAAGACCCCCCCCACATACACACACAGCATTTCCCGCTCTGACTGTTGCCCGAGCCAGAGTGAGGGAAATATGAAGAGATTAGTTTTTATATCTGTTCAAATTACTTCCCACGCTCCCAATGACTGTGATGTGGGGCTACATGGGAATATGCCCTGCAGTATCCACACCTCCCAGCCAATCAGCTTCTAGCTGTAGGGGTCATAAATGCACGTTTCATCATCCCTCCAGCTAGCCAATAATTACAGACAATACAGCCTAAGACACATTTCAGGATTACCATGGCAATGGAAGACAAAGAGTGTTAGAAAAGGCAGAATGGCCACTCCCACAGAGCATATTTAAGACTAGATTTTGCCCTAGAGAGTTTTTACTGATATTAGCATGAATAACTTGGTGTATATGTCTTGATCATTTTTAGATGTTATCTTTCATGTAATCGTGGGATGTTTAGAAGAAGAAGAGGAGCAGGGGGAAGAAGAGACCAACTGATTATGCAGGACCCAGAGAAATTCAGAGAATTATAAAGAAATGTAAAATTAACTGCACATTTTTAATGTCAATGGAGTCATTTTGAGCATCAGGGATGATGTCTCCATCACTGCATTTATTACAAAAAGTTTTTTTTCTATGTAGGAGGCAACGCCCTTTTAAAAAGACCCACAACAGCCTAGAGTAATCTGTGTTTTTTACTTGCTTTTAACCAGAGGGATGTTGCACACACCTCTTGCGCTCAAAGACAGAGTTCCTTTGTTCTAGGGAAATAGAATAGCCACCTAGCATCAATTATTTGGGTAGGCAGCAACCTCCAGAGGAATCTGCGCTAGGCTCAATTTTAAGTGCTATAGTGTTCTGTTGCTTGTGATCGTGTGAAAATCGCACAAAATCTTAGTTGGCCGTATTTTTTCTGCAAATGGCCATCCAATCCATACATAAGTGGATCTTAAATATACTTGCCCAAGGCACCACTAACATATAGTTTTCAAGGCACACCTACCATTTTATAGGAATTTTGTCAAGGGCATTTTGAAAATATCATATAGCTATTCCATAGTTATTCTTGGGTCCCTCATATTGAGGCTGAGAATAAAGAACATATTGAGCATAAAAACTTCCATCAACATATAACTGAAACTCAACAAATAACATTTTTCATAGTGGGCAATCTGTCATGGCAATCTGGGTGAGAAACCCTGCCCTAGATTGAATGGTAATGATGATAGAAGAAGTTTATCAGAGTGCACATTCAAAAAGACCAGGGACATCTGAGTTGATGATCTGGGACTTTAATAAGAGACCAAGTCAACATCTATAAGATTATGGTCCCTGAAAGGTTATAAGAGGGATGGAGAGAGAACTGTGAATGTACAAAATCTTGGACTTGGAAATACCTCTTGACTGGAGACAGGAGTCATTATACAAGTGTCCTACTTAGTGCTGTCATTTGAAACTGAGGAATCATCTTGCTTATTCATCTTGTTGGAGACTGAGAAAGCAGGCTGATAAACTGAAAGTGGGGCAGAGTTGGGTGCCGGTGATTCTATTTCCCTAGAACAAAGGCAGTGTAAAGATTATAGATTCTTTCAGTCTCTGCTTTGTCCTTTGAGAGAATGCCACCTAACACCAGAAAGTCAATAGAATAGTACACAAGTGGTGGCTGCTCTAATAAAATGTAGCTTTTCTGGTTCAGACAGCCTCAACTACTGCTTAATGAATTTCTTATCCGAGGTCCATTGAGTGGCTTTCATGATAGAAAACAATGTTGTTCTATTAGCTCTATTAGGCTCCTCTGCCTATGAACAATGAGGTATTAATACTCACTTTGCTAATGGGATTATAAAATTCAGTGTAGAACCATTTGATTTAAAAGTGCTTAAAGTTATACACTCATGGAATTTAATTGCCAAGACGCCTATAGCCCTATTAACTAGTACAGTATTGAGAGTTAATTCAGGTTATGACATCCTGTATTAGTTGCCTATATCTTACCCTAATTTTTAGCTGGAAGGATGAACTCATGAGGTCTGTCATCCCTGTGGAGGGAAAATGGTCAGTCAGAAGTGTAATCAAGCTGCAATCCACATTGACTGCAATACTTGCTCCAACAGTTCCTTCTGTCTGCTGATATTTGCAATAGGATTTTGGAACCTTTGATTAGAGGGTACATCAGGGGAAACTAAGGTTTGAATGGCCACATAATGCACATAGTGACATAGTCGATAAGGCCATAAAATCCTCTTTGGGCCAATTTCCAATTATACCCCAACTGGTTAAAAAATTTTTTATCTCCCTGGAGCAACATCATATCATTATTAAAACCAGCTATAAATTCTTATCAACATTAACTGCCAAGACAGTCTTCTGAAACAAGGAATTCCATATCCTTACAGCCCTTAGTATAAAAAACCCTTGCCTTATTAAGTTGAAAGCACCTTTCCTCTAGCTGTAAAGCATGTCCCTTTGTAAAGAATAATCATATTATCCTATCACACCTTTCCTCTAACCTAAAAAAAACTAGTTTGGTTAGTCTCTCTTTATAAATAAGATCTTCCAATCCTTTTATCAATTTTGCTGCAAGTCTCTGTACATTTTCCAGATCAATAATTCCTTTTTTAATAACAGATGTGCCCAAAACGTCCGTATTCTACATGACACTTCACCAAAGAATTATAAAGATGTAGAATTATACTCCTGTTACATTCATCTATACCCCTTTTTATACATGATAATACCCTACTGGTTTTGCAGCAGCTGAGTGATACTGCACATTGTTGTTTATTCTCTCATCTAAGTATTCTAGCAATAGTAAAGTACTGGCTTCTGCAGCATCTGAGTGATATTGCTCACTGTTGTTTATCTGTTGTATATAAGTACTCCCAAATCCTGCTCTAACAATAATTCCAGAAGTAGTATCCCTTTTAGTGTATATGTTACATGCTTGTTTCTAAAAAAAAAAAACACTCATCTACCACTTTTCTGACTACGCACTCCAAATTTTACTGTAGAAAAATACATCCTGTCCTTGTTTATTTCCTTATATAGTTCAGTGTTATCAGAAAAGATTGTGACCCACATAAAAATCATTAATAAATTACAGCTTTGGATCCAGGATTGAACCCTGAGGTAATCCACTTACAACTTTAAAGTGGAACTAACACCGCTAACAAAGGTTGTTTTTAATAATTCCCTATCTGGCGACTAGCTGCTTAGTAGTGCTAGTCGCCAGAATTATTACCTCTTCATGAAGAAATTTGAAGTGATCCTCGGCTGACAGGCAGGACAGAGCGCGGACATCTTGCCCTAGTGACATCCACGCGCCTGCTCTGTCAGTCTCAGAGAGCTGTAGGAGGCTTTGCTAGGAACCATTCAGCTCCGGAAGGGACTGACAGAGCAGGCACGCGGACGTTACTAGGGCAAGATGTCCGCGCTCCGTCCTGCCTGTCAGTCTAGGATCACTTCAAATTTCTTCATGAAGAGGTAATAATTCTGGCGACTAGCGCTACTAAGCAGCTAGTCACCAGATAGGGAATTATTAAAGACAACCTTTGTTAGCGGTGTTAGTTCCACTTTAAACAACTTGAAAACACTCCATTTATAATAACTCTTTGCATGCTATGATTTAACCAGTTTTTCTGTCCATTCACAGATATTGAGGGAGATTCACTAAGCGGTGATAAAGAGGCGATAAAGTGGAGATGACTTCTCCAGTTTATCACTTCTCCAATTCCTATGTTATTCTATGGATCCTATGCACTAAGATTTCTTCAGCTTTGGAGATCTTAGTGCCTGGGCTTCATAGAATAACATAGGAACAGGAAAAGTGATAAATTGGAGAAGTCATCTCCACTTTATCACCTCTTCATCACCGCTTAGTGAATCTCCCCCCTACTTTCCCAAGCCATTCCCTTTAAACTTATGTAGCCATATCTGGTGAGGCTCAGTATAAAACACTTTAGAAAAATCCAAATATACTATACCCATAGTATAAACATATAGGTCTATGTCCTCTTTTTTAAATAATGAGACTACATCTGATTTTTGACAATCACAGGACACTATGCCTGATGAGCAGGAATGGGCAAAATGTTTTACCCCAAAAGCAAAACATGTAAAAATCAGATCTCCATTCCACAAATTTTGATTGCATTGAAATCATTGTTGTTAACGTATCCTCCACAAGACACAAACATGGAGTGTTTTCCCATGCATTCCCATCATTTTAATATAAGAGGGGTACCAGTTTCTCACATGTTGTCAGTATGTACTTGTTAAGTGTAAGCAGGTGAACTGTTAGATGTAGATAAGTAAAGAGAGGGAGCCCGAGTTGCTTGATAGAAGTATTGGTGGTATTCAGTTGCTCTGTGGGCATGGACTTGTGAAGGGAGAAAGAAGAGGTGAAAAAAACAAACAAACAAAAAAACAACTTTTTTGACTGATAAGTGACAGTCAGACAGGCATGTGATCCAAGTTCCTACCTGAGCTGACTGAGTCTCTACTGTTACTGAGTGAGTAACAGAGACTTTGCAGAAAGACATAAATATGTCATACATTCAAGAGACTAACAGACAGGGACAACTTACTTACTTACATATACTCAATCCACAAGAATATGAGGGACAGCATTTACTCAGGTGCAGTAGTCCTGTATGCCAGCAACAGCTGCTTTGCAGCATGCTTTAGCCTTTATTGTAAGCTAGTGATTCTGAAGCTAACAGGTTTCTCCTCATCAAATGGCTAGTGTGTTGGGCAAAGGGTTGGATAGATCACATGGCATGAAAGTTCACCTGACCACCGATCCAGGACATAACTGAAAACAAAAGGACTCTCAATGTATTCTTCCATTAATGGGTAGCACCATGCAGCAGCAGGTCACTACCAATAGTAAATGCCAGCAGTAGGGTAGCCCATACCATCTTTATGCCATTTTATGCATTCAAATGCAATACCACAAAGCTGCAAGTGTGCTAAATACAATGTAGCAGGTCACAGATGAATGGTTGTACCACACTCATTGAAATCTGGCTTTGTGCCTGCTGACAATGGCTCCAATATATTGGCTGCATTGAAAAAAGCACATATGGTTTATGTACCCTGCTTTGACCCATGTCCTAAACCTAATTTTTACTTGATTCTCAGAATCTGAAGTCCAGAGAAATGCTATGGACCGCAAAATCATTTTAGCAGGTGCTCCAATGCTCGCAATAAAACATGTTCTATATAGCATAATCTCCTGCCCAATTACCTGCTTAAAATGTAGGTCCCTACAATGTGGAATTCTCCATTGTAAATGCAGGAGCATTTGTATGAGGAAAACAAGGCCATTAGCAAATATGCTGTGCTTAACTGTAAGGCTTTGGAGGGGGCTTCTTTGTCAGTTGGTCAATAGCAGCTAATATGTGACTTATGTGCCCTGCTGAAGGATTTTTGAAGAAGCTACCTTGCTAATTAGTTGTGTGAATTCAGGATTCAGTTATATACTTCCACTAATATGTTTACTACAGAAAAAAAGAAGATAATGGCTGATGATTATGACAACTGAGACATGATCTAACTGATGAATAACATATTAAGTATGCTTTGAGCAAGATCCTTACATAGTCACCATTAAAAGCAATGAGGAATACATCCCTTGTTACACTGCTTAACCCCTCTTTAAACATAACATTTATGAATTTTTGCCAAGGCTTGAGCAACAGAATTCAGAAAAATCTAATTCTTTGAAAGAGTATAGATTGTGGGAAGGATTGCATTGTGGAGGAGGAAAGAGAAAGGTAGGGGCAAAAACCTATTAAAGAGCATACTGAAAAATGAGAAAGCAAAGGGTTTGTGCCTGCAGTAGAACCAACAACAACATTGCACGTGTCATCATCAAGACATAAAGCAATTAAATTGTCTTGGGTGACAATATAAAGTTTGTGGCGGTGATGGTACTGGTGTATCTATAAGAGAATCTGGCGCACATAAACACTGTCTACCCCACTTTATGTGAGATGGTTACAGCATACTTGCAGGATAACTATGTTCTAAGCCCATGTTAGTACTGACAAACAAAAGTGTGTGTGGACAGCACTAGTGGGTACCATGTAGAAAAATTAGTTGCCTACCTGTAGTGTTGGTAGAGTTCCTTTTTTCGAAATAAACCAGCATCTAATGCAATCTGATTATCATGTAGCAGAAGTGAAAAAAAAAACAACAACACACCAGACAGAGAAGCATATGGCTCACGCAGCAACAGCAGGACTGAGGAGGAGACAGAGCAGGGATTTTCACAGTTGCCATCATCTATGACAATTGGGACTAGTGCTATGAACAATGATGGATTATTAAAAAATAATAATGCAAGGTTATATTGGAATTAAAACTGATATTGCATATCAGTTGTTTAGAATCTCTTCATATTAATCATGATCATGAGATAGTCACATTAAATTCAACTTTCTATTTTTTAATTATCTTGAAAATAAATGTTTGCAAGCTTGCAACAAAAGCCTTGTAAAGTGTTAGCAGGAACACAGTAAGACAAGCACTGGAAAAAATGTATAACAGGCATGCCTGGATAAAAAGATTTGCAGCCTTGCAGCAAGGTAAGCCTTAACATTTTTTTCAAGCCTACAGTTAGATGGTAAGGCACCACTAGGAACATTAAATGCCGCCTACCAAAGACATAGTGTTCTTTAAATTAGATCCTGCTACTAAATAATTTGAGCATCAAACATCATAGGATTACGTTTCTGCATCAACCATGCCTGTGTGTCAGTGATTTTCAACCAGCCTTAGTGCTGAAGCAACAGCAGTACCACAACAAACTGCTACCATTACAGATGTATCTGAGGAGACATGATCCAGTTACCATAATCCTTCTCCACCTCCTCTAAAATCAAGTGCTGAAAAGATGAAAATGCACTTAGTCAACATTTCGGGCTGGTGGAGGATTGCACTTTCCTCTCAAACTTTTGTATTGATTTTTATCTAGGTTGTTGGGGATGGACAAAGGGCACAGTGACAGCAGCACCTGAACTGTAATGCTGCTGCCCATCACTTCTAGGAGCCATAGGAACCATATCCTATATTACCTGTCCCATATCACCATCAATGATACTTTCACCATCATTGCTGATACCTGTGGGTAAGGTGGGCACACCAGCCTGATGATCCCGCTGATGAAGCTGAGACTCAGATGACAGCAGAAACACAATTACATCACTGATGGTAGTGAAACCCATTCCCATCTGCATATATATCTCCCACAGTTCATTGGCTTGAACCAAGAATATTCTCATGCTGTCTTCTTCATCCAACCTCTGAGTTATCACCACTGCCATGCTTTTCCTCCCCTCTTCATGACAGGTGTCATATGGGGTCCCTCGTGTCACACTCATCACAGACACAGCAGATGCATATTCAGACACAGGCAGCCACACTATGCTGCTACCTGACACAGATCAAACATTTTGTTTTAAATTACTCAAGGTCCATGGGGATGTTTTGGGGGGGGGGCAGAACTATCTGCTGGGTTGAGTGGCCTCCACTACTGCTACGGCATGTTGATTACTCTTCATCAACATCCATCCACCTCCTTTTTTTCTTCCCAGTAAGCAAGCTGCAACAGTACCCAGACATTCTCTCTCTCTCCCTCTGTCTCTCTTTCTATCTCCTCTATCTATGTGCTTCTGCTCTACATCGATGCATCATAGAAAAAAATTCCATGTTTTTATATTATTGCAGCAGACATTCATGCAGCCATAGAAAGCATAGGTGGAAAATGAGAAAGTCCAGGTGGAAAATCATTGTTCTAAGCAAAAAGGTGGAAATTCAGTGTACTTTCAATGTGCAAGAATAACTGTGAATGTTCCACATAATTCCTGAGATGAAAAGGGACTTTTCGCTCATCTCTTCTCATGAGAGTGAATCAATAAAAATTAAGCTCCCTAACTAACCTTGTGTGTATGCCATCAAGTCAGGTGCTTGTTTCATCTTAACCTTTTCAAGGCTCTTTTGGACTGTTCTCAGTTAACCTTGGCGGAGGAAATGCTGTCAGTCTCTTTGTTTGATAAATGCTTGTCATTGTTTCTTCCTTTGTATATACAGAAGAAAGTAACTTTTTTACATTTTCAGCCTTTACATTATCATAATTATTTCAACTGTCTGACTTTTATCACTTTGCTACTAATATACTCGTAAAAGTTTTTAAGATTTGTTTTGCTGTCTTTTGCCATCATTTTCTCATTTTCAATTCTGGCTAGACTAATTGCTTGTTTGCAGATTCTATTCTATTAAAAGATGCAGCTGCCCCTTCTGACATAAAAAATTTAAAAGCCCCCTTCTTCCTCCCCATTTTTATTTACCTAATTTTAAGCTATATTTGTCTTAACTTATTACTTTTGAATTTATTAACTGATTAGTATATTTATCAAAAACCTTTACAAAAAATTCCAAATTTCTTCTGTATATTATCATTGAAAATGACATCCTATCCTATACTTGAACCTTTCATTTCATATTCATTTTTATACTCTTAATTATTCATCATTATTAATTTCTATCTTATTTTTTTGAGGAATAGAGTAATAATAAACATTTCTGTTCTACTTTAGATTATATGCAGTTGTAGGAATACAATTATTTAGTATTTTTAAATGTTACTATGTATGCTATTGATTAGAAAGACTAGCTGATACATATTGGGGGTATGCTAGTTGTTTTATGTTTTAATTGGTGCCCAAATATTTATTTTTAATAAATATTTAAGTATGACATTTTGTATTGTGTAGAGATTTATTCTATAGTTACAGATGTGGTGGAAACATAGAAGCTTCAGATCATGTCTTTATTTTATGTGCAATAATGACTCTTTTCACACCCAAGGCTTTCATACTGAATAGGCTACACAGACTTGTAGTGAGGCATCTGTAGTGGTGATAATTTTGAGGCATAATGGTTAGACTAGAAGAAGAATGGGAGATTTTATGTCTACAAGATAAGCTCTTTTTTTACTTAGGAAGGAATAAGAAGTCTTGTATTGCATGCATACTCCTGTCTTACATTGTTACCCACCCATATTTGTGTTTGCCTGCAAAAGAGAAGAGCATGTAACTTGAAGTTACCTGGAGTTAGGGAACTTTCTTCCTTATTATCTTTGCCACATCATTTAAGGGTATAAAAAGTGTTTTCATGGTGCCACGGCACAACATGTAGATATACTTCGACAGATAGACTATTTAATTTGTCAAAAGGGATTGAGGATGGATTTTTATTATAAAACCCAACCTTTCTTACAGAGCTATTGTGATATCTCCATGCTGAGATAAAAGAGTCAAGTCCATGTTTAGCAATAATATGCTGTCTAAATAATGTAGACATGTTATCTATTTCTGTCAGAGGTGTATAATCAATGCTTCGCTCTGGAAAAAGTGTAAGGGGAGTTGAACAGATCATTTACCATAACACTCAAATTATAAAGTAGAACATTTAAAGTAAACCTCAGGAATCTCTAGTATTTTGGTGCAATGAATTTTAAATGAAAAGAGTCCTTGAGTTCTGACATTATTTTTTAAAAGCCTGATTGAGCCATGAGTTGAAAGTCTGAAAGGCTTTCCATCCTGAATATTTCAGTTTTACAAACTAACTAAGAACTATGACCATACTGGAGATATTTTGCTTGGGGTTTTCCGATGGTAAGGTCAGGGGTTCAAAAGGTGTCAGGCACCTGGATGCAAAGCCTGGTGGGGGAAGGATCGGGTCAAGTGATGTATTTGCCTGTAATGCTACACTTCATTGTGAGATAAGTGGAAGAGAAGGCATAGCTCAGAGAAGAGGGGAAGACAGTCATCAAGCATCAGATGATTTAAATTTTGACGGCCGGGCCAGCATCCAGGAGTGGAAAGGGTGAAATCCCATCAGTGGGGAAATCAGGGATATCTATGATAGAATAGAGAGGGGAAGGAATTGTGGCTAATTTATAGGTATCATCAGTGAAAGCTATTTTTAATTTCTGAGAACAGGTTTGGCTTGCTCCATATCACATGCAGAGACTAAACTTCATGTGATAGATATATGTTCTAAATCAACTTCTAGGGCAGAAAGGGCCTGAATATCAGTGATATCAATGTGGTTCCTCAGGAGTATGTGTGAGAAAAAAGGTCTCATTATGTTCCCATGAAAAAAAATCTGTGAAAAGCATGTGGCTGACCTCTTTCTTACTGGAAAATCCACCTTAAACAAAGCTCTTAAAATCTTCACCATTTTTGAATTTTGTCAAAAATATTTTGCTATTTTTCAATGGCTACAAACTTTTTGTCCCTTTAATCAAATGCAGCATGTGTTTTCATGCCCAAAACGTGATGTTTCCAGGAAGTTAAACGCAACAGAAGCTGCTAAAGAGAGAGAGAGAGAGGGTGCTAGGCTTTTTTGCAGTGGTAAAGTTTGAAAACAAACAAAAGGAGAAGCTGAAAGGCCTGAGATGTGTCCAGTGAGTCTGAGGAGGAGGAGGAAGTGACCACCACCAGCATTAAAAGGTCTGAACGCCCTAATTCTCCTGACCCAGTGTGCCTTCTGATCAGGAGAAGGAGGTGGATGAGATGATGGCAAGTGTGACAGCAGAAGACCCTAAGTCATACTTGCCATCCCCAAGCAGTCTCATTACTCCTACAACACAGCAGCAAGAATGTGTTGGAATAGAGAGAGGGGGTGATGAAGATTCTGAAGTTTATGCAGTTACTTTTAGTGAAGACTGTTGTTGAGCCGCCTGCTGAGTTGGAAGGGGAAGTGAAAATGAGCAGTCAGACTATTGGTCAAAGGAGCCCACATGATACTGAGGAAAGCAGAACTGGTAGCTAGCAGCAGTAATGCCATCATCACCACAGATCAGCTGCCTGTGCCTGTTGCTAGTGCTGCCAGTCAGCCATCTTTTCCAAAAGAGATGGCAAGTGTGACCTTAGGGGACCCTCTGTCACATTTGTCATCACCACCATCCAGCGAGACTCTAATAGAGCAGCAGCAGCAGCAAGGAGGGACTAGTGGTGGTGATAATGATGAGGGTAATGGTGGAGCAGCTGGGATGGAAGAGACCTTTTTAGCCCAAACTGAGAAGGAATGGGAAACAGAGACATAAATGGGGATGGGCATTAGCACCACTAGCAGCAGTGACAACATTGCAACATTTGCTGCTGCTGTAATTCCTGCTGCTACTGAGTTGCAAGGGCAGCAGGATGATGATGAGAAGGCTAGTGGATCGCAGACCATCTTGGACAAATCAGTGAAAGGGAAAATGAATGAATGTACTTTGGCACAACCACCCTCATAACATATACATATCACAGTCACCCTTGGGCTATCCTGTGTTTCCTTACCTCTGTATGGCCGCTGCAGAAAAGTCTAATCAGGCGTTGGAACAGTTCCTCCATTGTTTTATCCCAGACCATCATGACAATTGGCTGAACCTGTTACTGTGGGCAGAGCTGGCCAGAAATAGTGCAGTCATTTCCTCCTCTCGGAACTCATCCTTTCTGGTTAACTACGGGTTCCAATCTTTGCTGCTGCCAGAGTCTGCTCTGGAGGAGCACTTGAAGGTGCTTCACTCCACATGGGTAAGGGTTCAGAGATCCCTGCAGAGTTCCACGTTGCGCTATAAGAAACAAGCAGACCGCAGACGGCTATGGGCTCCAGTGTTCCAGGTGGGACAGAGAGTATGGCTGTCCTCACACAATCTCCATCTCCAGATGCCTTGTAAAAAGCTGGCTCCCCAATTTGTGGGCCCCATTCAGGTTCTCCATAAGATTAACCCCTTAACCTATGCCCTTGAACTCCCTGCTAATTTGCACATCTCTAATGCTTTCCATGTGTCACTACTAAAACCATTGGTCTGTAACAGATGTACTACTGCTCCTGTCCGTCCCAGACCTGTCCAAGTGGGGGACCATGAGGAATATGAGGTACAAAGTATTTTGGACACTCGCAGGGTCAAAGGCCAGGTACAATATCTAGTTCACTGGAAAGGTTATGGACCTGAGGAACGTTCCTGGGTAGCTACATGCTCCAGCCTTTCTCCGTGAATTCCACTGTCACACTGCCTCTAGTTCTGATCCTCTTCTGTGGGGGAGAGGTCCTTAAGGGGGGGGGCACTGTCATAGTCTCCCTTGGGCTATCCTGTGCTTCCTTACCTCTGTATGGCCACCGGCCAACATAGTCTCCAGCCACTTCCTCATTGCTACATTAGGTAACAGGCACTAGCAAGGATGTCCGTTTATAGGCCTATACTGGGTGGCCTAATTGGATTCTGCCTCCTTCTGCTCCTTTATAACCTTCCTGGGCCTAGGAGTCATTGCCCTTACATGGTGTTTCTGCTATTGTGTTTTGTGCCTTATCTGAGAATCCGTTCCGTGTATGACCCCAGCTTGTCTGACTACCCACATTGGTTCTGACCTGTGGCTCTGGCTGACTAACTTGCTCTGTGTATGACCCCGGCTTGTCTGACTACCCACATCGCTTCTCATCTGTGGCTCTGGCTGACTACTCGCTCTGTGTATGTCCTGGCTTGTCTGACTACCCACATCAGTTCTGACCAGTGGCCCTGGCTACTACCCGCTCAGTGTAGCCTCTGGTTGCCTCCCCTTTGGGCCTGGTTACTTTCGCAACTTGTAGTGCTTGGTTTGCCTAAACAATGGCCCTGGCTACTAATCGCTCAGCATAGTTTCCAGTTGTCTGACCAGTGGCCTGCTTACTCTTGCTTCATGTAGTCCCCGGCTTGTCTGACCTGTGACTCTGGCTGCATACTCTCTCCCTACACTACCTGCTTGCCTGACCTGTAGTCTCAGTGCCTCCTGGCTCCAGTCTGCTTTCTCTCTCTGTTGCCTCCATTCACAGACTAAGTAGTGACTTACGCATATTCTACCATCCTCTGTTGTCCCACTTGAGTAGTGCAGTGCACAGCGCAGTGGGAAGCTCCGGAGGGACCTTGGGTCCTATTTGCTTGTCTGGGGTTGTGTGGGTTATACTATTATTGCTGTACATTATAAATAAAGGTGGTTATATTTCATATGACTATGTCTGTCCTTCTTTTGCCTGCACACCATGGCAATATGAAACACAGACATCATGACAGTTATGTGAAGCATGTTAAAGCCAAACTCCCACCAAAGAAATCGGGCAGCACTGTTGCTGTACTCCCTGCCTCTCCCAAAAGTCAAGAAGAGGGGAGGCGTAAATCAAAGAGAAGGAAGAATACAGAAACCCAGCCAGAGCCTGAAAGTTTGATGGCAAGCGAAACACCAGGCTCTCCATCACCTTCTGATGTTAGGCTCTGGATGCTGGAAAATGTAGTTACATCTTCTTGCAATCCACTTCATTCATCATTACCTCCCCCACCAGATGATAGCCATTCTATAGATATCAGGATGTGTCAGTTGGTGTCCACTCATTGCACACTATGTGGTGAGCTCTTTATCAAAGCCAAATATAAAATATATATCTCTCGGCCGGCGCTTCCAAAAGCTATTTAAACAAACCCAGTGTAGATCTGATTGCCCCCCCCGGGGACAACCTGCACCCAATAAGAGGATTGTAGGTAGATCATGGAACCACGTAATGTTTACACAAATTCTAGCCACATGTAGGTATGTATCTACAAGAAAACGCAACTGGGTGCAACACTATGGAGCAAATATGCTCAACAATCACGAGTGGATATTTTGTAAAGAGTGATATATAAAATGTCACAGGCCCACACTCTGTCAGACTGCATCCATTGAGCCTCCTATAAACATCCGAAAGGACAACAAGCTACACATTGTCGACAGATCAGTGCTCATCCACGAATAACTATTAAAGGGATAGTAATGTTTCATAATAAAAGCAGCTCTAATTAATCATCATAGTATTTGGACTTTGGAGAATGTTATTTCAATTCTGTTTTACTGATGTAACACTGCTCAGCCACAGCAGAAGGGAGGTGCCCAAGTAGATTGCAGAGAGGGACAATCTTCAGTTAAGATAAGGGAAAAACCTGAAAAGCTTGTCAAGGGGGGCAGGGATTTCATTGTTTTCATAGGAATAAGAGTGTCCCCTTCTGTTATCTGTCTGGTCTATGGACTGCATTCCACATCTGAGAAGAGATGGCTTACACTAGGTAAAAGGGGCGTGAGGGGGGAACTTTGCTTGTGATTATCTCTTAAACCATAAAGGTTTGAGAGATAAGACTTATATCATTCTTCATGTTTTTTTAATGCCTACAAATTAAAATAAAGTTAAAACAAAGTATTACTATCCCTTTAAGTAATAGTCTCATGAAAAGTCAGAGCACCCAGATGTCTAATCTGATAGATTGACAAACACAAAGATAGAAATTGGACAATCTATAAAAATAGAAGTTGCCCTAAAATAATTTTATATTGTAAAAATAAAATAAAATAAATAAATCCCTATAGAGTCCATCATTTTACTCTGCAGTTAGTACTAAATAAGGCCGATAGAGAAATACATGTAGCATATATAACAATAATCAATGTACATACAATATGTTTCACATGGAGAAAATAAAAATACAAACAATATAAATATACAATACCAGATAAATAAAAAGAATTACCTAAAACAAAATAATGAAAATATTATAACAAACAAATAAAAAATGAAACATAATACATAATCCTAAAAAAAAAGGAATGATAAAAATGAAAATAAAATTAGGAGACTAGATTGCTCTACATTTTCTACTAATTGTATAATGATATAAGAATATAGTAAGTGTAAGAAATTGTGATAGTCGGTAATATATAGTTGATATGTGTGCCATAACTTGATATAAAAGATAGTTATAAAAAGTTAATATTTAAATATATAAACATATACGAATGCTGATCTTAGAGATCACACACTTAGTATTTCAGGAAGGGGGCACGACAGGAATTGATAAGATAGAGTTATGTACAGAGAGTGCTACTTGATCAGTCAATTAGATTGAAAGGAGAGCAACTGAATAGTGGTTTCCATGCAGAGATGGTATAGTATCCTTATAATTTCACGGGATTACTTATATCACTAGTTCACTATGCTCAGTTTTATAGCTATAGGTTATAACATGTACAGATATATAGTCTTTTGAATGGAGATTCATTTTTTCATACTTAACGGCACACAGGATAGTTAATAAAAACTAGGCAAATGTCATATATATATTATTTTCAGCACTTACTAAACTTTTGATATGATTTGCTCAGGTATGGGGACCCTGGTTGGAGTACTCTTATTCCACATGATTTCAGGCAGTCCGGTGAGTTTCATGCTGAGTGGTAGGTACCTTGCTCCAAACCAGAGTCTGAGACTTCTGTCTGAGTCATATTGTCTTGGAGAACCTACTCCAACCTATCTTTGATTCTTCCTGCTCCTCTTGGGGGGTTTGCGGGGGGTTCCTGCTGCCACAGAACGACTTGGGATTTTAGTAGGGTGAATTGGTTTGCCTGGGCACTAGGCCTAGTTGGGTTAGTTTTGTTTATTTGACTTTATTGAAAAACAGTTTACCAAACATGTACCTTTGTCACCTCAGTCATTGGCTTTCATTCGCTGAATGTAAGATTGTTTTTTTCAGTTGTATCTGTGACTTCCGATGTATGCTTGTTTTCCTATAATAAAAAACATTTAAAAAAATTAACTGTTTATCACCATCTTTTATGTCATGTTGTAGCACACATATCAACTATATTTTACAGATTATCACACAATTTCTTACACTTAGTATTTCGTTATACAATCAGTAGAAAATGTAGAGCAATCTAGTCTCCTATTTTTATTTTCATTCTTTCATTTATTTTTATCATTCTTTTTATGGGATGATTTTTTTATTATTATTCTTTTTTTATTTTTTTCAATAAAATTTTCATTATTTTGTTTTATGTGATTCTTTTTATTTATATGTTGTTAAATATTTATATTGTTTGTATTTGTTCCGTGTGAAACATATTGAATGTACATTGATAATTGTTATCTATGGTGCATGTATTTCTTTATCGGCCTTATTTACTACTAACCACAGAGTAGAAGATGGTCCCTAATAAGGATTAATTTATTTTATTTTTACAATATAAAAGAATTTTAGGACAAATTCTATTTTTATAGATTGTCTGATTCCGTATCTTTTGTACAGATTGCCTATCTGTGTGTTTGCCAATATATCAGATTAGACATCTGGATGCTCTGATATTTTTATGTGACTTTTACTTAATAGTTAATTATGGATGCGCACTGATCTGATTACACCCAGTTTGCATATCCATTGTACCAAATGGTATCCATTTTTGCCCTACTGACAGTTTTACCGATGGGGATTGAATTGAGCCCTAAGTGGGACATTACTTGGGGATTACTTATTAGAAAACGATTTGGCAAATAATAGACTTCGCATGAGTTTGGAGTGTTAGTCAGCTGCTGCATTATTAAATAGAATACTACTATACTTACAGTATATATATATATATATATATATATATAAAACAGAGGTATAATTGCATAAAAGAATGTAATTTTACCTTCTAAAAATCCATGGTAGGATCTCACCTTGAACAGATTTAGGCATCTATTTTCAAAAGAGACATTAGTTAAGCAATAAAATATGATACAGATAATATTAGATTTTAGTTTTGAATAAAGACTGACTAAAATGGGTTTGTTTATATTAGAAAAATAGGAGTCTTCTGGGAATAGGATTACTATATACAAATATATTCACAACCACACAAAGAACTACCTGGCAAACCCTTTATGTAACACCTTGAGTGTTGAGGGGTATACCCATCTGGCACTTAAATGTTTAAAGGGCTGAGCAAAAGGGGCATTCATTAAAAGTATAGAAAATTATGTATTGCTAGATCTCAAAAAGTATTGGATTCTATATTCAGTACAGGTAGAATGTTGATCCAAGAAGAAAAACAATTGACGTTTTGGGGATCAGGATTCAAGAGGACATTTTACCTACTTGAAGCATGAATTGGATGTAGTGGTTTTCTTTTTTTTTAATTACCTTTACATATTACATACCTCCCAAAATTTCAAATGGACAAAGAGGGCCACTTTTGATTTAGGGGGTGTGGCTGGTGGGCGGGGGAATTACCAAGAATTTATAGGTGATTTCATGACCTACTGACAGCTCTTTCTGTAACTTAATAAATGATCTAGAGCAACACCAAAGTATTTTATTTACACAGACTAATATATAAACACATATAATGACGTTTAAACAATCATTAATGTGAGTTTTATGGCTGTGGAGCAATGTGATACACTTATATATACACTACACAGTCTGGACCTAGATGCATTAATGTCAATGTGGTGTCGGTAGGATAATGTCGATGTGTTCGAATCAATCTGACAACTCGATCTGCACACACATCGATTTATTCACAAAAATTGTCGGATGGAAGGGGAAGGTTGGAGAAGGTCCCTATTAGCATACAGGATTTTTGATGTGCTGTCAGTGTGGAAGGGATCTCCTCCCCTCACACATCTCCAACACTATGACAATTCTGAACAGCATTCTCTGTGCTTCCCTACCCAGCCAGTAGGGGAACACAGAGAAGGCTTTCAGCACCATGGACAGCATTGAATGCCATAGGCATGTGCATTGCTCACGCCTCTGGCATTCAAAGGGTTACAATAAACAGAAATAGTACAAGCAATACACAATGTCCCCCCTCCCCTTCAACACCCCCTCCCCAGTATGTCAACATATATTGCATATAACTCCATTCGACATTCACCTCAGGGACTGCCATTTAGTCTACGAACCTGTCTTTTATTCAACACTTAACCCTTTGAGTACCAGAGAGGTAGGAAGGCATTGCTTACCGTGTGTTTCCTACCCCTCTGGTATGCAAAGGGTTAATAGGCAAGGTAAGGAGGGATAGGCAATGGAACGCTTAGAGTAAATGCGGCTTTTACATCTACTCTAAATGCTCCCTTCAATGAATGAACCCTGTCACCGGGCTCATTCTCAGAAAGCAGCCCTGCGCTCTGATCATTGAATCAATCACCCCGTTTGACACTGGTAACTAATTCAATGATTACAGAGCAGCACTCCACTTACCTTGAATGCTCTTAAAGTAATCAAAGGGCATTAGTTGTCCTCATGTTAGGGGGGTGTCTTTTAATAAAAATACATTTTTAACACACACATATACAGGCAAGGTATGCAGTCCATACCTTGCCTATTAACCCTTTGAATACCAGAGGGGTAGAAAACACATGCTAAGCAATGCCATCCTACCTCTGGTACTCAAAGGGTTAAGTGTCAAATAAAAGGTTTGCCTACTAAATGGCAGTCCCTGAGGTGAATGTCAGATGGAGTTAGCATGTTGAATACATGCAATATATGTCAAAATACTAAGGGAGGGGTTGTCGAAGGGGTGGGGGGACATTGAGTAGTGCTTGGTGTACTAATTCTGTTTATTATAATCCTTTGAATGCCACAGGGATGAGCAATGTACATCCCTATGGCATTCAGTGCTGTCCATGGTGCTGAAAGCCTTCTCTGTATTTCCCTACTGGCTGGGTAGGGATGCACAGCGAATGCTGTTCAGACTGTCGTAGCTCTCCTTGCTGTTACTCCATAGGAAAGTACAAGGGAGATCCCGGCTATGAAAGCCTGAGTTAGGTGAAGTGGAGACTGTGAACCCCAACAGCAGAGGCTGCTATCGGAGTTTACTGAATGAGTCGAAGTGTCACATTATAATATCAACACACACCCTTGCATATGAATGTATCTCATTATTAGTGATGAGCGAGCATGCTCGGCCGAAGCTCGGTTCGGCTCGAGCATCGCTCTGCTCGGCACATGGCGGTACTCGTACGAGTACCGCATGTGCTCGCCCGCCATGTTCGGGTCTCCTCCCCGCACGTTTCGCGGCTGCTGCGCAGCCAATAAACGTGCGGGGAGGCTCTGACATCAGTGTAATGCCAGCAGCCATGTTGGCTGCTGGCATTACACTGATTGGCTGGCCAGAACCCGTGATCGGGTGCTGTATAGCACCCGACGCGCGAGTTCGGCTCATTCTTAGCCAGGGAGAGATGCGCTTAGGCAGGGAAAGTCAGTGTAGGGAGAACAAAATTGTTGAAACTCTTTCAAGACCCAAAAGTCCTTTTTAGGACTGTTGTGTGTGGGGGCAGCATTTATATTTTGTTTGGGGGGGCACAATTTCCTTTTT